>OZ037992.1:31655495-31762995 GCA_964035705.1 Porites rus
CTGGTTTGCCGTGGTAGATAGGTTTGTAGCAGCTAGTAGACTGAGAATGATCTTTGTCGGTCAAACAGGCTGCAGATGTATTTTGTTGATTTCGGCTAGAGGCTTTGCGACATCGTGAAGAAATGTAAACATCCTTGTCTTACTTCGTGGCTGGTCGATGTTTACAAGTCATACCGCTTATAACGTTCTGGCTCTTTATGTTTTCCCAGGGTTGCATTTTATAGCAGCATCATTACTTTATCTTTTATCCCACGAAACGATTTCTTTCAGTCGTAGACGTACATGTATAAGCGTTGCAAGCTCAAAGTTTTTAGCATTGAAATTCTATGATTCCATATTTGGGCAAAATAATTTTCCGTGCTTTTCATTGGACGGCTGCGTGGGCTAAAAAGCCCCAGCATGGGTCTAAACAGATAAGGGGTTCTATGGTTCTAAACAGTTTGGGATTATGTACTTCCGGTTATATACGATTTGGAATGCACTTACTTCCAATATTTCTCACCCTCAGGTTAGCTAGATTTTAGTTTTTGATTAACATAACGACAAACAAGTTACATTTAAGTAATTCGCACAAATCCATGCTTTGAAATAACTGTTTTATCGTAACTAGGAAACGCATTTAAAAGACAGTCAGTCAACAAAATCGTGTTTCAGGAAAATTTAAAAAGAGGTTTGAAAGGCAGGTTTAAGCGGGTTGCATAAGCTGCATAAGTTACACATTTGCTGTTAGGTGCTCTTTAAAGAATACGAACCATAGACGTCGTTGCAAGAAACCAGACGTAAAACTGAAATAGGACGATGCAATGAAATCCAGATGTAAATAGAATTTGTCTTGTGCAACCATCACTCAATCATTTAATCCAGTCAGCGGAATTTGACAATTAAACCGGTTTCACTTGCGCACGACCTGCCCTTGTCATCCATTTTTGATCTAGTAAGCTGTTTTCAGGTCCGGAAGTAGCATGTAACTGAAAATGAAATTACAGCCTAAAAACACTGGAAAAGAGACTGGTGTAAGAAATATCCCTGTTATTTCGAAAGGCTATTCAGTGACCCATCTTGATTTTTGCGAGGATAATATGTTAAAGTATCTTTTATTTTCTCATTCTCTCTTGACAGCGGGTAACGCACTGCTTATGTGCATTGTCTGCAATTTCTATATAAAAAATGGCGGCTCCGGGCTGGCCCTTTTCATGTGGAAGACCTTAGATAACACTGACCTAAAAGGCGGGCTGGAATGTTGTCAAGGCCAACCGTTTTACCAGGTTTTAATCCACGCAGTTGAGATCTCACATAAGCCTCAGACGCTTCAGCAAAATTGAAATCAGGGTAGTGGCGAGAAGGAGCGGGACTGGCACTAGAACCGCAGGAAGTTCAAACAGAGTCCAACAATCCAGTCACAGAAGACGTAAAATACTTGTTGAAGGAATCAGCAATCCGATTTTAATGTGAAGTCAAAGTTTCGTCGATAGAAATGTTCGGAGATGCAGCCTTTCTTTCGCCAGGTAAAACTTTTTTTATCGTTCTCCAGAAAGCCTTGGGATCATTCCCACTCTTATCAATAAGACGCCTTTGCCTTCTTTACAGCGTTCGACACAATTTCTATGGTAACGATAACTAGGCCATTCCTCGCAATTATTAGTCTTTCTAGCCTTAGAATGAAAGTAGTCGCGCCGACGCATGACTGATTTGATCTCTTTGTTAAGCCAAGGACAGTTATCTATCCCTCTCACACGTCTTTGCATGATGGGTGCATGACGATCAGCAACTGAGACAAAAGCGCTTTTGAAATCGTGCCACAGCTGATCCACATTGGTCACAAACCCACTGGGAATAAAGGTATTACACAGACCTTTCAGATCCTGGCAAAAATGAACTGGATTATAATTTTCTGAAAGTTTTAATTTGAGATGGCGCTTCCTGCAAGTTAAGCTCACGGATACAGTAAACCATTTCGTGGACACTGAGGTGCGAAGTTAAACAAACATGAATCGTGCATCTATTTTAACTACAAATTCGTATGTAACAAACCTACCGACGATTTCAGCCAGCATTTGTCTACTTAAAAATTAAGAGGCATTACATGCTTGGGATTTTGCAACACTTGACATGGGCTAAAGTTCTCACCTGGCCGAGAAATTTGCTTGTTGCTAGTCAAACTCTACCATTGGCACCGAGGAGGAGTGCGAGAACGATACTCAAACCGAATCAGGTCGGACCCGGGGACGGGGAAGAGCTACCGTGGATAAATAAAATTTATTGATTGATTGATGGAGGGGTAGAGAGAAGGGCATTTAAGTGCTGGTTGAGGGTCGAGATGGCGTGGACGAGGACGTGGAGGAGGACTGTGGAAGAGGACGTGAAAGGAAAGGATAAGTGTGGTAGAAGAGGATGCAGAACAGAATCCCGGGGGGATGCTCGACCGAAATTAAGGTATAATTGAGCCACTGAGGGTGTGAAACCCTGACCCTGTTTAAGGCAAAACATTCCTAAAATACATACCCTATATAGGAAAACAATTTTTATTTTATAACCCTGATTAGGACAAAGGACAAAAAATTCACGTTATAGTCATTGCCTTTTTATACTTGAAGTAAAAAAAAATCTTCATCTAGCAAATCAAATCAATCGTGCAGGCAATACCCTGTTGACAGAATCACACGAATTTATACAACCCGTTTAGGACAGACCCTTGCCAAATTAAATACCTTTTTTAGGACAGAGGGGTCAAAAACTATACCCTGTCCAGCAGCACAACCCTGTATAGGCCTATAAGGCAGCACCCGCCTCCCCCGGGGCTAGAGTCAACCGACAAATCCGAGTAAGTTTATTTCCTCCTTTAGTGTTGCAAGTAGAAAAGGAAAGTGAAAGCCGGTACGTATAGCTGGTATTTACTGATATGATTACTGATATGTTTTTTTGTGTGTGTGGTTGTTGTTGTTGGAAGTACTGTCTGTCATTTACATGATTGCTAAGTGAATATTTTGCTCGGTTATACAATGTTCCATTTTTGTATTCCTCAATTCTTGTTCCATAAGTGTACTCCTCCCCAAATAAGGTCAATAACATCATCATCATCATCATCGGACATAACTTTAGGGGCCAACTAGGCAAGAATTATTATTTTTATATAAATTCATTGTGTGCTTCCAAATAAAATTTTTTGCCACAATTGAACCATACATTTACATAACTATTTTACCCATTGCGCGAGAAGAGGTTGGGGGCTTGGTACCGAAGATAATGTTTGAATTTTGAATCCGCCATGATGTACACAACTAATATCGTATTCATGGACCTTGGTTTAATGGACGTCGTGTTTGTGATTTCGTTGACACCAAAACCTTTTCCTCGACTAAGGAGTCGGGTAAATATTTCCTTTCTCTTTCTCGCTTTGATCAATCGTTTTCTCGCATTGATGACCGTTTGTTGAAGCATATTGGACTTTTTTGGCCAAGTTATTTGTCAGAGCAGCCTGCTTTTGGACATAATTTGTTGAAATTTTGTTAGCTTACCAATCTCCTATTGACCGGCGGTTTTGTCTTACAGATAAACTGGATTTGTGTGTGTCTCAAACGTAATGATCCTGGGTCTTTCCGCTGTCCGATTTGATGATTTTAAGTGACAGACGTCATAATTCGGCTTTTTGGCGAAGAACGGTTCCTAAATTACTGCAGTATGACTTTTTACTCCCAGATATTGTCATTCTAGAGATTATATTTTCTAGAGGCACTTATGATTTAGACGAATTAACTCGAAAATTACTGAGAGAATTATCGTTGTACGTTCATTGATCTTCCGTGCAAACACGCATTTTAATGAGGGGCAAAAATGTTAAGTTGTCATCGACATCCCACGGGCATCTTTGCTGAACCTTAAGAAACCGTTCCTGTTTTAAATCAGGTGGCATGATTAGTTTGTGACTCGTTGCGTGACATGTTATTACGTCACTGATTCCCTTTTTGTGCATGTAGCATTGTTGTAAAAACCATGCGCTAGTGAGTGAAGTTGTGGTTCGTAGTTCTGTTTCTTGTTTTCGGCTGTCTATCTAATTTAGCATATTGATACACGGTGGTACCATGTGTAGGATGCTCAGTATTATCAGTTTCATCGATGAGTGACGACGAAAGCTCACCTGGATCCACTGTGGCCTCTTCGAATCCGCCCTCTGCTTCGACAACTGCGATGAATCGTGCGCCATTTCCACAGATAAAACTACCTCCTCCACTCAGCTTGGCGGGCTGTTCGGCGAAAAAGTGGAAACTGTGGAAACAAGCCTGGCTCAACTACGCTGTTGTGTCGATAAATTTACAGTCAAGATGCTCAACACCAGAAAGCTCTTTTTCTCTGCACTATAGGTCAAGGTGCTTTAGAGATTTAAAACGCGTTTCGATACAGCGCAAAAGAGGATTCCGATGGCGTGGAAACCTTAATTTCCGAATTCGAAGAATTCTTCACGGGGGAGGTAAAAGAAACATTTGAACGCTTCGAAGTTTAACCAGAAGAACCAAGAAGTTGGTGAAAGCTTCGACACTTATCTCATCGCCTTGACAAACATGGCGGAATCTTGTAACTTCTGTAGCTGCCCAGCAATGAGCGACTCTCTACTACGAGACCGTATCGCTCTCGGGATTCAGAATGAAGATGCCAGGGAACGGTTATATTAAGAAAGAAAGCTCGACCTGAAGAGAGGTATTGATATATGCCGTGCTTCGGAGAGCGCGACGACTCACCTCCAGGCGTTTGGTGGAAAATATGAAGAGTCCACCAGGTGCACCGAAGGGCCAATGATCTTTCCAAGAAGAACCTAAACAGGGTGAATGAACTGAAGCCTCATTTGAAGAAAAAAACAACGAGCTTAGAGAGCTTAAGTGCAAGTTCTGCTCACAGTCTCATGTTCTGAAGAAAGAGCTATGTCCCGCGTGGAGTAAATAGTGCAATGTTAGCTGTAAATAAATCACTGAAAGGGTTCAAAGGTTTGCGCCATGAAAGAGAAAATGCGCTCAGTAAATCAAGATTCTGATTGCTTTGTTTTGGATTCGGATGTGGCCTCTGTGAAGACTCTCAACGCCTTTGTTAATGGTGTCGCCTCAAAGAAAGGCAAACCAATCTATTGTGAAATGCATATCAGGTCTAACCCAGTCAGACTACAAGTGACTGTGAAGCCGCTGTTAGCATTATCCCCAGAAGTCACATTGATGACACCCAGCTTGAGCCATGTAACATTTCCCTAGTGATGTGAACCAGGAGAAAATGAAGGCACTTAGAACCTGTAAACGTCCCCTAGAGAACCCCAAGGCCTCCCAGAAGTAGATGATAAAGTTTGTTGTTGCCGAGGAAGAGCTCACCCTCCTGCTGAGTCGCAAGGCAGCTGAGAAGATGAAACTTATCACAGTCAATTACGGTAAGTTTGAAAGTGTCAGGGGGGATTGAAGACAAGCACGATACCCCACAAGATTTTCCTGGTGCTTTGCCTGGCTCTGTGCAACTAACCTAGAAGCCTGATGCAGAACCAATTTGTTGCCTACTAAAACGGTTACCCATTGAATTACGGGATAAAGTTAATATATAGATTTAGCCAGGGCTAAAAGCGAGGCTCCCATTAGTAAATTTATATTTACAATAAACTTGTATTCGAATTCCACAATTCAGTTAACTTTAGAGCACATTTATGTAACTTTTGAGGGAAAGGCTACCAGATTTTAGAGAAAAATAATTTGCAAACAGCCCAAGAGTGAGCCAAGTCTTACATAGAGTTGATAGCCTCATATGAAGACCCAAAAACTGGTAAACATCTTCGATCACATTTAAGAGCCATAATGGCTATTGATCACTGTAGATTAATTAGGATTAGAAAAAAAAATCAGGCCAACTTTTTTGCGTTCGACAAGTTTACTTTGCAAAATCTTGCCAACAAATCTGGGTGCGTGTAAACCAACCTTTTATACCATGGACAGAAAGCAGTACAAAAAACACAATATAGCCTGTGTGGCCGGCGTTTTAAAAGGGAAGGGAAAGGGAGTTTTAGGCGCGAGAGAAACGCGAGGGGCGCGCGAGGAGGGAGGGAGGAAAACGCCTGCCAGGAAACCATTGTTTTTCTCGTTATTAACATCTACCAAGCGAATGTTAAAATCCTGATTGGTCAAAATTTGATAAGATCTAAATAGTGTGTTCTAATTGGTCATCTACATGTCACTGGGTAACTTGAGTGTTACCATTCACAACATGGCGGACGAAGGGGATGATGTGTTTGAGCGACTTCTTCAAGAATCGTTACATTCCCTCGAAGAAATGGGGCTAAAGTTTAAATTGAAAGCGGAGCAAAAAATAGCAATCAGACAGCTGTTTAAAAGACAAGATTTGCTTGCCGTCCTTCCGACTGGCTTTGGTAAAAGTCTGATTTTTCAGCTACTCGTGTTGGTTGCGAGACGAGGCGAAGGTGGAAATTTCTCGGCTCTTCTGGTTATCACACCTCTGACAAGCATTATTAAAGATCAAATCATCGAAGTGGAATCTCTGAACTTGTCTGCCTGTAATCTTACGGAAAAGCTGGACAATTTACGGGATATCGAGGAAGGCAAATATCACATAGTGTATGCCTCGGCGGAAAGTGCAACAGACAAACGCTTTCTGCGATCGCTGAAAAAGGACTCTGTCTTTACCAAAAGTTTGGTGGCTTTAGTGGTGGACGAATCACATACGGTGGAAACGTGGACCGGTTTAAGGTGAGATGTGTTTTGAGAGCGAAATTCAGGAATGTTCTCATGTGCGGTCATTATTTTAATGATCAAGCGTTTGCGTGATATTCCACTGAAAATTACTTTTTAGAGAACTTTATTTATTGAAGCTTCCTTTTTTGTTTTTAGAAAAGTCAAAGCTAAAAAACGAGGAGAGGTCGATGCAACAATGGCATTTCGTGGAGCCTACGGACAGCTCTGTCTTCTGCGTTCCTTCTTGAAGAAAGGTAAATAATTTTAACATGGATTATTATCAGTCGTTCTGGTAATCACACTATTTATTTATACAATCTCGCTGTTTTATTTATTTCGTATCAAAACGCCAGGTTCATGTTTCTATTACAGTTGTTTTTTTTGTCTAACGAAAGCTTCGCTGCATACGAGAATGTACCTTGGAAGATAACCATACGCATAGAATATAGTATTTAGTAGAATTCTTATATTATTATGTTTGAATACCATCACTTATACAGGGAAACTTATCAGGGGAAACCCTTGGAACCACAACAAATGTCCCTGAATTGACGTGTCCCTCTTATATATAGAAATCATGATTTAATTTTCTATTGGGTGTTAAGTGTTGAAATCACTCATGTGTAGTACACCACTCAAGGTGAGTTACCAATGACTTGATTCACATTTTTTTGTGAAATTGGTGACATCCCATCAACCCTTTGTAGTCAGGTCTCTTAGTGCAAAATATAGGCCGGATCGTTACAGACGTGACAAAAGTGTCAAATTTGGCACAGAGCTTCCTTAGCACCTTCCGATTAATACTGGAGCGGGTGCCCGTTACAAATGGTCCTAATTACAGATAAAAGGGGGGGTTAACTTTCACCTATAATAGTAGATTGGGTGCCCTGTGGTGAGTACTCTTCTTGTTTGATTTGGCTAAAAAACTTTTGTTTCAAGTGTTTAAGTTTTTAATTTGGTAATGTTTAGTTCTTGTTACACTATTCAAAATAGTTTTACATGTACATAATACTGACTAGTGCCCAGTCTCCACACGGTAACTGTGGCCATGTTCATTGTGCGGACTGTGCGGCTATCAGTGTCACTGCTAAGACTTGCCAGTGATAATATCATTACATATCAATTTAAACAGATCACAAAGCCAGCTTTCAAAGATGTCACACAATAACATAAAACTCAAATGTATCACATCCTAAACGACAGAATCGTTAAAGTTTGAATTGCCACATGAACGACCTCATGAACCGTAACTGACAACGCGCCCACTTTGTAATTGTGCAGCTAAGATTAGATTATAATTTGCTTTGTTGGTAACCCTGTCCTTGAGATAATAATTAAAACATGTCAAACTCGTCCTCAGGGAGAAAAGGAGGAGCAGGGGTGGCACAGTTGGTTAGTGCGCACCCTTCGGTGTGCGAGGTCCCGAGTTCGATCCCCGGTGTCAACACATCCTTATTTCAACTTCTCTCCTTTCTGCGTAGCTTTGACTAGTTCTAAATACCCTTAAAACGGAAAAATTAATGGAGAGAGGGGGGTAAAAGGAGCGCACCGTCCACCTCAAGTTTTTTCTACCTTTTTATTAAGCCCTGGGGACGAGGTTGTAAAACATGCCTCTCCAGGAATTTTTAACACTCTTTGTTTTTTACACATTTGCATTTAAAAAGAAGTGTATGAGGTCCCTGCATGCCTAGACACCTGTAAGCGGCTCATTCACTTCAGAGCCCTTGGACCAGAGAGTTAGTGGTAGGTCTATACGATCTTTCAAAACAAAGGAAGGTCGTCGCGTGCGTTTCAATTTACAAACAAACTAACTTCAGAAGAGCTGAAATTTACAGGAACAAGGCCTCTTTTAGCCAACCAATGATGCATCATTTATGAAAATAAATGTAATGTGTTTGATGCAATTAGGCGAATACCCCGTGGTTACGAAATCTTACGATCATGAATTCCTAAAAAGCAATTCAGTTACCAGCTTTTCACAAAATAATGCTGTGGAAAATTACAGAAAATACTAAAAAAAGCAAGGGTCAACAATAATTATGGCCTGGTCCCTTATAATAATGGAGTGGTCATGATAAAGAAGCCCACCAGTCCCAACTTTGACCACTCAAACAGATTTCTGACAGATTACATACTGCAAAACTTTGCATTCAATGATGCCTATGTTGCCACACCAGGAGCCTAAAAATCGGCTCCTGGTCACACCTTGTTTTTATTGCTGAATATCATTTTAAAGAGCTTTACGAAATATTTTGTTAGTAGGGGTGTTTTGAACATGATTGATATGTAGAGATGCTGACAAAAACGAACACAAAAAAAGTCACAAAACGAGACGCATGAAACAACCGCAAATTAATATTCGTGTTACACAAATATAATGGCTCGTTTGGCTGCTATGCTGACGTTCGTGAAGATGGGAGTAGTATCACAGCTAGTCCCGGGTTAGATATACCGTTTATTACCAGTTTCACAGTTCCTGAGACTTAGGGCCTGTTAACATAAAGGTGGGGGACCCCAGGTAGGTGAAGTAACCTGCTTAGGTGGGGTAAAAAAATAACCCCCCTTTACATGCAATCCTACAACCCCGCCATCCTGGGGTGCAGTTTCTCAAGATTATTGAATGGCCGCCGAAGCACGTAAACAAGAAAAATGCTGGCAAACCACGTCTACGCTCACTTGCCGCTCTTGCTGGAACCTCCAGTGTTGTGGCTTTCTATTGTTACCTTTAATAATTATGTGAAGCCAACCGGCGCCAAAGTGAATTTTGCGCGAATTTGATGTATCACGAATCCAACCCCGACTAGCCTGGGTTACCTCACCTTGAAACGTTGACATGGCAAAATTTGACCTCAGCTGAGAGGGTTACCTGGTGTGGCAGACCGGGCTACCCACCTTGAAGGGTGACCCCACCTATCATGTAAACGTGATCAAATGAAAATGAGAGATTATATGGACAGGCGGGTTACCCCACCTAAGTGGGTTACCATGCCTACCCGGGGTCCCCCTCCTCCATGTAAACAGCCCCTAAAAGTTAGCCCGGCCCCCTTTATACAGTTTCAGCAGTTAAACCATTCACCATTTATCATTTGAGTCAATCTTGTACCACTTGAGTCTCACTTTTACGACTTGATAAGCTGTTATTATTTTTGGACATGAGTGCTTCAGTGCCAAATGTAGAGGCTTCATGATAAACTGTGCTGTTTTTTGAAGCTTGGGCTAACTTGTTTCTTTTTTTCGTTTATGAGACCGGATTCTTTTTTGCTTGTTTTTGCTTTGTAAAGCTTAGAAAAACTGCGGGAATTGTAAATGATATGACTTGTGCCACGGTGCTTGCTGCTCTGTCAAAACATGCACTTGCGTCCAGCAGATAACTGGATAAAGAGAGACTGAAAGGCATCCAGGCCTATGTTAAGCTGAAAAATTAATTACCTCCCTAGGAAAGAACTATTTTGGGTTCTGTTATTTCGTTAATTGCTCTTCATGAATAGCTGTCATAAATCCATGATAATATGTGATACAACAGACTCTTTGACAATTTCTTTTTTCTGAAATTTTGTGTGTGAATCGCTATGCCCTACGCTTTCTTTAGCTTAAAGTGACATGTAAGTGACATGTAATGACAAGTAATAAGACTTAAGCCACTCAATAAGGCCTCCTCTAATTGACCTACATTAGAAAAGGAGAAGAGAACCCCAGAAGCTGAGTACTTGCAAGTTATGAAGCAAAGACGAGACCATCTTAGAAATGACTTATGAAAACGTGGGCGGACTGTGGACTTGCTTCAAGAGCACAGTAATAATCAACTTAATTATACAATCAATAAGCTAATAATCGATGGGAATGCCAGATGTTCGAGTGAAATTATTGTTTACAACATGAGAATAGCATTCAGAGTGATTTAAGGTATTAAATAACAATTTTCAATCAAAACACCACAGGGATCCCAGCAGGTGAAATTTACAACAATTAAATCCTGTTTAACACGCTTCAGTGGCATATTTGCATTGGGCACCCCCTCTAATATTCATGGTACTGCAATAAGCTATCGATGTGCAAAGTTTGGTGCTTTTGTCAGCTCTGTAACGATCCTGACCTTAAGAGACCTGACTATTGTGTGGCCAGTCACTTTGAGTGCATATGTGTACCCTGAAGAATGGAGGTTGCACCCAGGTTTCAGAACTCGGAAAGAACAAGTGTCACTTTCCCCTTAGCAGTGGTGTCTCTTCAGTAGAGGAAACAGACGCAGCTATACAATATATTATATGAATTTTTTTATGGCACAAAATTTTCTGTCCTCTGAATCGAGCTGTCCCTTGAATAGAGGTAGCCCAAAAGGAGAAGTTACAAGTCACTTGGTTTGCCATGTAATTTAATTATTTCCTTCCCTATCTCTTGACACATATAGAGTTATGTACAATCCATGTAGATGCAATCAGTTCACTTTATTATATGTTTTTCCAACAGGAACACCAATCGCTGCATTGACTGGAACAGCTGACAAAGACACATGTTCTGTAATAATATCTCAGTTAGCCATGAGACATCCGCTTACCATTCGCATCAGTCCCAACCGACCAAATCTACGCTTTTCTGTGGTACACACCAAAAAGGAGGAAATATTTGGTGAACTGACATGGCTGATCAACCATATCAAAGAGAAAGGGGAATCTGCTAGCAAGACCATCATCTTCTGTAACACAATGAACGATATTGCTTGTGTGGTCAACTACCTAATGCTTAAACTGGGAGAATTTGCTTATTCGCCTAATGATTCAAGGGAGCATTGTGATTGTCTTCTTGGAATATATCATTCTAGCTGTTGGCAACGCAGCAAAGACAGAGTGGAGCAATCATTTAAAAGTCAGGGAAAAGTCAGGGTAGTAGTGGCTTCAACCGCTCTGAGTATGGGAGTTAATTTTCCTGATACCCGCTATATAGTCAACTGGGGCCCTGCCCAATCTCTGTTAGATCAGCACCAGGAGGCAGGAAGGGCAGGGAGAGATGGACTTCCTAGCCACGTTCTAGTCATTTATCATGGCCAACAGCTCAGTCATTGTGAGGAAGATGTAAAAGACTTTGTCAAGTCAACAGGTTGCTTGCGTGTTGCTGCATATAAGTCTTTTGATGACAGTATTCATCCTCAACAGCCCGGACATTCTTGTTGTAGTCATTGTAGCTTATCCTGTAATTGTAACCAATGTGAGTCAAGTAAACCATTGTTTGAAGGACAAAGCAATAACCAAAGTATTGCAAGGGAATCTCTTTTGACAAGACCTGTGAGTAACCAGGATAAAATTGACCTAACAGATTCCTTAAAAGAAGTTCAGGATAGTCTTATAAGAAGACAAGCACTATTTGATGGTGTTTCCTGTCATGGATTCTCTGACCAGCTGGTTCAAGATGTAGTTGCAAATTGTCATCAACTTTTCACCTTGGTCGACATATTGGAATTATGTCCAGTTTTCTCTATTCACCATGCTCTTAGGGTTCTAGAAATTATTCAAGAGGTATTTTTAGATATTCCTAGTTTTGATAACATCATGGATGTAATACGATTGGATGATTCGTCCCATTGTGACAACCTGGAAAGTTTGTTAAAGGATGCATCGTTGCTAGCTGATGAATCACCAAGTGAGGAAGAGGATGATTTTGTTGAAGTATTGACTCTGTAAGGTGGCTTGACTTTGCTTGTAAATATAAATCAGTTTTTTGAACTGGGCATGATGATACAAAAGAAAATGGTGGACATGCATTTCACTCTATTTAAGGTATTTGTAACATATTTATTGTATTAATACATGTAGGTTTCTTAACTATGTATGGGTACATTAGGTTGTAGTTAAGGAAACTTTTTTGGGCTGACTCTGTAAGCCACCACTCAAGGCATCAAATTTCTGCTCTTTAGTAGAAGCAATATGAAAATTTTCTTGGAACTTCTATCAAAATTCAATGTTTCTATTTTCCTGATTTTTTTATCAAATGCTGGATAGCGGCCCAATAAGTAAGAGGCTCGCAAAAGCTTTGAACCACAACAAGTATAAAGAAATAAAGAAAAAAGAAGTAATGTCAGCCTCGGCTCCTATATTACATTTTACATTTGTACAATAGCCTTTTCTTGTAGCGTTAGGGGCACATGCTTTTGCATCACTGCAGTTAATGTCCCTCATAGATTGGACCCCATGTCTGGAGAGTGTCCTTGATCCACTTATGAAGTTCCCTGTAGTCAAGCCCAGAAAACAGGTTGGCATTAAACTTAGGAAAAGAGGGGTGTCCTTCTCTTCCCCTAACAAATTCAAAGGCTGTTATAGATTGTAGGTCTTCAGTGATTTGATGTACTGCCTCTTCTTGCTTGGGTACCGACTTGTAGGATTCTTTCCGTGCCAATTTGCAATCTTCATCAACATGATGCAGAATTAATTCCACTGCATCAAGGGTGCCAGCAATTCGTGCAGCACTGCGTTCACTCAGATTCGATCCGAGTGACTTCCATAGGGTTTTCAAAAGGTTGTTCTGATGCTCCTTTCTTAAATCAAGAGGGATATTACAGGTTAACCACCCTATTCCACTTAAGTCTCTCTGCATCAAACTCAGGTAAGAGAGCAGCTATCCTTACAAGGTAGTGCAATGTCACATAAGCATATTTGGGGTGTTTGTTGTACTTGTAAATTAACAGCAGAAGTTTGTAAAGGTCATAAACTCGCTGACCGTCTCCTTCCTTTACAGCATCTTCAAAAGCCATGATTATGAGCCCAAACACCATCTTGCTCTGGTGATAGTCAAAGAGGAAGTCTGCCATCTGCTTCTGTGGTCTGTGTCTGCTCTTGGGCAGTAAAGTTTGGATGGACTTGCCTCTCATGCCTAAAATATATGTCATAAAAATATAACTGTTGTTACTCTGGTACAGGGTGCAAAGAAAGTCAGTTTTACAAGCCTTCCATTAGAGCAAGCTGTTGTTCGCATTAATTCTACTAGTCCACAAGTCATTTGAACAACTATCTCCTGAAAAACTTTTTGATGAGCAGGATTGATCACAGTCCTTCTGTTCTTTGAATAAACCCAAGGCTGCACACAAAAAATTCACCAGCGCAATAGCAAAATCCACTAGTCTTGGGCTATTGGACATGACTTTCTTTGCATGCTGTCCTGGGAAACTAATTTAAGCAAAGTTAAGGTACATATTTCCGCATCCAACATTAAACAGTAAATAATTTTACCTATTCCTCGTTGTCCTAGTACTGAACACAAGCCCACACTTCTGTCTACAGTGGAAGTAGCCCATTTCATCTCTCTCATCATTCACATAGATTTGAAGCTTTAAGTGGTGGTTTTCCAGTTCATGCCTAAAGAAAAAATGGACAAGATGGAAAGTTAAGATATTGAGATGTATGGGCATGTGAATAGAGATACATCTTACAGGAGCATTTTCCAATGTGGCAAAAATAGTATGGGCAGACTGTTGTTAATTATAATGTACCTATTGCTATTATGATGACCTGCAAGCACCCTCATAGCACACACACAAAAAAATCAGAAGTATGAAAGAGTCAGGAGTCAAGAGGAAAGAGTAAGGCCGTTTTTTCTCACCTCAGGTTCCTTAAAAGTCTTGAGTGATAATTAAAAACTACACTTTGTTTGCATTTAATTCCTAGTTATAAATTAGACCCTGTGGGAAATTGGAGGACTCAATAACATACTGTTCTGTAAATTAAAAGCTACATGACTGCCAGGGTGCTGAGTATGAAGCAAATAACACTCACCTGACTCTCCTTGAGTGGAAGACAAATGTCTTCTCACAGCCTTCAAATCGACAAGGGAAGCTTTCTTGATGGGCACAATCTAACTCATGAGTTTGCTGAACCAAACTGGCTACATCTGTGGGTACCACATATGTCTGTACATGCTTTTTGCAAATTTCCAGCAACCACTCCATTTTTTTCTCTGGACTTTCATTCTCTTTTGGCATAACAATGGATGATGGCTTATCTGAAATGGAGGTGAGACAGAACTATCACTGTTTAATGTAATAAAAAATCTATTGTTCCTTTTATTAGAAGTATCTCTGTACCAGTGATGGGGAATGCCATAAATCCAAAAATATTACTTACTTTTACCTGACTCAAAACAACACTTCTAGGATACCAATGGCCAAGTTGTGACATCTCAGGGTGAATTAAGTAAAACTCCATAAATTAACAACAGACTACTACTACACTGTATTCAAGTCTTCAATTTGATCATAAATGGTGAACTAGTGTTGCTTATATGTAAACATTTAAATATTATTACCATCTAGTTTGGACATCCCACACATCACCATAAATGATGCACATATATGAGCTTCAATCTCACGAGAGTGGAAATCCTTATACTCATTGTAATGAGTCTGGACACCCTTTGCTGCATTAAATTTGCCAGTACGGTTCATACTAGCTCTTGATGTACCTATTTCTGCTGCAGATTCTGCTTTCACAAACATGTCAAATTCAGTCTATGAAAAAAAAAATATATATATATATATATATATCTAGCCGAATTTTTGAAAACATACCTCAAAATGGACCAGAATATTCGCACAGAAAGCTGGCAATAGCCAGCTTTCTGGTCACTGTGGTGCCAAAAAACATAGGGGGCTTGCTGTCCTGGTTGGTCTCATTGACAAGTTCAGTCCCTGAGCTAACTCGCCATGGGTTGGAAAGGGGCCTCCATGTCAATCCCTAGGGGGGTAGGGTGCTAAAGAAGCGTTGTACCTTCCGTTAGTCCTGGTCTGGGAGAGTCAGTGCACTGCTCATGTCTGCCTTTAGTCTGTCATGTCAAATTCTTGTAACGTTTGAGGCCCATTGGCCAATGAAAGCATTCCCCTTAAGCACGTGCTAGGCTGGGGGGGTGGAGGAAGTCAGGGGGGGTGATTTAACCTTGAATTTCTCTGCTTAGAACTTGCTTAAGTCTCAAGCGTCCTCCGTCATTCAGGGCCTTTAAGCAGCTAGAGTGTATGGACAAGTCCAGAGTGTCTTTTTGATGGACTGGAATGTTTCTTTTGCTAATCAGGAGCCAAGAGGAGAGTCAACTTAAGAGAACCATGGGTAAGAGCTGAGTGTCTTGGCCATATTTACTTTAGTTGAGTCAGTTTAAGCTGTGTGGGCTGCTGGTGTCCGATGGTACGGTTTTCATAAATCCGGCTAGATTATGTCGTTGAATGCTGTCTGGAGGGGAGAAATGGGGCCAAACTGGGTCGGGAGGAGGCAGATTTGGCCCGAGGTGACCTCCTTCTTGGAAAAGACAGCATTTGTCGTCAACATCTAGCCGAATTTTTGAAAACATACCTCAAAATGGACCAGAATATTCGCACAGAAAGCTGGCAATAGCCAGCTTTCTGGTCACTGTGGTGCCAAAAAACATAGGGGGCTTGCTGTCCTGGTTGGTCTCATTGACAAGTTCAGTCCCTGAGCTAACTCGCCATGGGTTGGAAAGGGGCCTCCATGTCAATCCCTAGGGGGGTAGGGTGCTAAAGAAGCGTTGTACCTTCCGTTAGTCCTGGTCTGGGAGAGTCAGTGCACTGCTCATGTCTGCCTTTAGTCTGTCATGTCAAATTCTTGTAACGTTTGAGGCCCATTGGCCAATGAAAGCATTCCCCTTAAGCACGTGCTAGGCTGGGGGGGTGGAGGAAGTCAGGGGGGGGTGATTTAACCTTGAATTTCTCTGCTTAGAACTTGCTTAAGTCTCAAGCGTCCTCCGTCATTCAGGGCCTTTAAGCAGCTAGAGTGTATGGACAAGTCCAGAGTGTCTTTTTGATGGACTGGAATGTTTCTTTTGCTAATCAGGAGCCAAGAGGAGAGTCAACTTAAGAGAACCATGGGTAAGAGCTGAGTGTCTTGGCCATATTTACTTTAGTTGAGTCAGTTTAAGCTGTGTGGGCTGCTGGTGTCCGATGGTACGGTTTTCATAAATCCGGCTAGATGATGTCGTTGAATGCTGTCTGGAGGGGAGAAATGGGGCCAAACTGGGTCGGGAGGAGGCAGATTTGGCCCGAGGTGACCTCCTTCTTGGAAAAGACAGCATTTGTCGTCAACATCTAGCCGAATTTTTGAAAACATACCTCAAAATGGACCAGAATATTCGCACAGAAAGCTGGCAATAGCCAGCTTTCTGGTCACTGTGGTGCCAAAAAACATAGGGGGCTTGCTGTCCTGGTTGGTCTCATTGACAAGTTCAGTCCCTGAGCTAACTCGCCATGGGTTGGAAAGGGGCCTCCATGTCAATCCCTAGGGGGGTAGGGTGCTAAAGAAGCGTTGTACCTTCCGTTAGTCCTGGTCTGGGAGAGTCAGTGCACTGCTCATGTCTGCCTTTAGTCTGTCATGTCAAATTCTTGTAACGTTTGAGGCCCATTGGCCAATGAAAGCATTCCCCTTAAGCACGTGCTAGGCTGGGGGGGTGGAGGAAGTCAGGGGGGGTGATTTAACCTTGAATTTCTCTGCTTAGAACTTGCTTAAGTCTCAAGCGTCCTCCGTCATTCAGGGCCTTTAAGCAGCTAGAGTGTATGGACAAGTCCAGAGTGTCTTTTTGATGGACTGGAATGTTTCTTTTGCTAATCAGGAGCCAAGAGGAGAGTCAACTTAAGAGAACCATGGGTAAGAGCTGAGTGTCTTGGCCATATTTACTTTAGTTGAGTCAGTTTAAGCTGTGTGGGCTGCTGGTGTCCGATGGTACGGTTTTCATAAATCCAGCTAGATATATATATATATATATATATATATATATATATATATATATATATATATATATATTATAATCATTATTGTTATTGACCATGTGCTGTTCAGATAATGGCTGGTGTCTGGTTTAACCTTTTGGGATATATTTCAAAATATCAAAAAATTAACCAGGGAAGGGGTTCACCTTGAAAAGAGTAACCTTTGCATGCCAATCTGCATGTTCTGGAGGAACTCCTTCCAGTCTTTCATAGCTGTTATGCACATCTCGAAATGTCCATTCGACATTCCTCGCTCTCTCTTCAAATAACTGATCACCATGAACAGGTACAGTTGAAACAACCTCCTTCTTGTTGCCTGACACAAAGCATGGGACATAGTTGGACTGGTAGTCTTTTAGAATTTGAGCCATCTCTGCTGCAACATTAGGATTGTGAAATTCCATTCCAAGAGAGCACTGAAAAAAATGTAGTTTAAAACAGCATAAGTTACAAAATCTGACCAATGTTATGCAGGGCCAGTTATATAGAAGAAAAATCAGCTGGCCCTGATCATTTGAATTCTGCTCAATGTACTGGACTTTAAAAGACCATAGACATTGGATTCCTTAAAGAATAAGATGCAAATTATAATTCTAATCATAATCAATACATTATCATAAAAATTTAGTTTTTTTGGTTTTATCAGATCTGGGGGGGGGGGGGGGTTCATTGGAATTTTTGAGGTGGGGAGGTGGGGATGCCGGGTACCTCTGGGACCCTGGAATCCTTAGCCTATACTTGAGCTAGTTCACCTGCATTTTGCTACCCTTTCCCAGAGTAAACTGATAGATAACCACACCCTCCACAGAAGGACTGCATAGCCCTGTTATGCCAGTACCCCGCCCCCCCCCCCCCCCCCCGCCCTCACCCGGTGCTGGGAAGGGGATGGAACATTAAAGAACTTACTGTTTTCCGATTTTTTTGTCATTTCTGTTGAATATTTGTGTGGAATGTGAAAAATCACATTTTTCCGGAACACCTTGAAGGGTGGCGGATATTTTGTCACAACTCGCCTCACAAGTACAGCCCACTGCCAAATGAAGTTTTCTTGGACAGCTGGATCAGGCAGAAGCTCAATGTACTGGAGGTCCTTTAATGACTTCTGCTTCTTGAAAGTCTCCAAAGAAGGATCTGACGCTCTGTCAACAACAGCAAATTGATGTGTCCAATGCAGAGAGCGGTTACAGTGCTCTTTTGTTTGGATCCGTGCACTGATGTTTAGGTCGATGTTATCACCCACAATCCTTTTAAATAATAATAGAGAGATTTAAGAGTCCTGCCCTATACGGAGAGGCTCCGCCCTAAGGTCCGACCTCTTTACTCTTTTTATACGCCATGTTTGACAGAAAAGGTATCCCCCTTTGCGAATACTTTCAAGAAACAAATGTTAGCGCTTTCACAAGCCTAGTTTAGAACTTTGCATCGCAATTAACTGCTGTAAATGCTATTTCTTAGGTTTCGTTTTTGCCGTAACCGTGATTCTAAAAACTTTCAATCATTTGCCGTTTTTTTACAGCTGAGTTTAGATCATGAACATTTCTACAGCAAGAAAAAAAATTGGCCGCTTGTTTTCAATGTTAAAGATGCATGGTTTTGCTAGGTTTTTGGGGATGTTTATTTAAGCAAGCTATTCAACAAAAAACTTACTTGAAAAAAGGAAGCTTTTCATTTCCCAGTCGCTTGGCTGTTTCGTCGAGTACCTCATTAGTAATTGTTTTCTCGCCAAGGCTTTGACGAGACTTCTCTATGAGCTCCATTGTTTGCATATAATTTTCAGCACTATACCACTTGTAACTTCGGATTGCTGCTTCGCTCAAGTCAACGTCTATAATCAGGTCCATGTCATCGTCCTCTTTCCCAGGAACCTGCTTTTGCCTGATTTCTTCGACCAGCAGCCGCACGCATTTATTACCCTCGATCTTCTTACGCCACATGATTGCCTTGGCATCAAAGTTTGCCCCCATTTTCTGCTGCAACGCGACCATCATGTCGTGAGACATGCATATGCCTAGATGATTGAGTCTGGTGAAGTCCTTATAGCTCACACCACTATGGAATAACACAGTAGAGATCCTGTAGGCTGCTGCGGACATCTTTGGATTTCTGCAGCGAATTAAAGATGAGAAGGCTAGAGCTACAGCATTAACAGCCCTCTCTGTGGCCTCTTCTGAATTGGAACCTAACAAATTTGACGCCTGACAGAACACTGTGTACAAAAGTGGACAGTACATTTCCAGTTCCTTGCAAGGCGTTTTGTTAGAAAACACTGCCAACTGATCGGGGCTGCTCTCCTTCAAACAACTGTCACCCTTCGTGAAATTTTTTTGCACTCTTGCCCCATTTCATTTTTAAACGCTTCTTTTAACTCTAGGGCAAGAAATTCGTGGCGGAGACATGCGTTGGACGCTGTTTTCCAGTTTTTCAAGCCGATGTTTTTGACAACACTTTGACTCCCCGCATCGAGTTTGTTAATTGCTCTAACTTCTCCGCTGGGGTAAGAAATAATTATTTTCACAGCAGCTCCTTGCGATGTATCTAAATCGTCTACGTTACATGTCGACAACGCATTGACATGAACAGCTCTTGATAAATCTTCTTCCTGGCGGTTTTCAAATTGCAGAGATTTCTTACTGCTTAGATTGTTCCCTTTCATTGGCGATCGAATTCTCAGGGTTTTGCGATTTGGGGGGCTACTGCGTGCTGGAGATAAAACCGCGACGGACTTTCTCTTTGCTTCTCCTCAGAGCTGGGAGTAGTAGAGCTTCCTTTCTGAACGAACTGGAATTGTTCGCATAAATTCATCATCTTACGAAAACAGATATTGCATGCCAGTTGTGATTCAGCTGGAGAATCCTCGATTATTATTCCAATGTTATTCAAGGATTCGCACAATACCACACCAAACGCATCCTTTCTACTAGACGGTTTAAACAAATTAACACAAGCCTTAACGCTTTCAAAATTTCCGTATGTAATCCTCAGATTTCCTTGGCAAATCCGGCATACATCATTACGATTATCCACCTTTTTAGGGCGACCTCTTTTCACCTTTTCCATTTTTGAGACCCGCCGCCATGCAAAGGTCTCAAAAGGTCAATTTCCCGCGGACATATGAGAGCCTTTCTCGCGCGAAACTACTTACCTCTGATTGGACCATTTTGACAGCCGGAAATTTACGGATGACTGGATTTAGTTTACGTAATTAGGGGGCTGGATGGAAAAAACAATGGTTTCCTGGCAGGCGTTTCCCTCCCTCCTTCCCTCCTCGCGCGCCCCTCGCGTTTCTCGCGCAAACTCCCTTTCCCTTCCCTTTCAAACGCCTGCCACGCAGGCTAAACACAATACAAATTGCACTGATTCATAAACTGTTAAAAAAAAATTCCAAAATCACGTATACGGCCATCCGGTTCTCACTTTTGTAGTGCGAGCTGTGGCGAGTGTTTGAATGAACATTAACAGAGTTACGCTCCAAGATAATAAAGAATTTACTATGTTTATTTTCTATTTAATGGTTTAACGCGCGGCATTTTGAGTACTCCTTTTTTTTTTCTTTTTTTTTTTTGAATAGCACTTTTAAATAACAGTAGGCATTACCTTGTGTGTAATTGTGGAATTGCACGTGTGCTTAAGTGTGTAGTAAGTTTGTGCATGTATGCTTTGTGATAATGATTGTAATTGTTGTAATTGTTGTACTTTGGAATAGCAAATGAAATAAAATAAACAAATAATTAAAAAAATTTTTGAGTACTCCTGCAAGCGATGTTCACTGAACGACTGAAAACAATCGGCAAAGCGATTATAATTACAAGAGAGACTACTAACAATCAATAAAAGAAATATAATGCGGTGAAATATATACAGAGACAACAATTTTCATTCAGGAAGACAAGTATTAAAGTGTCCCTAAATATCCTGAGTCTTCAAGCTTCAAGCTTAAGTTTATGTCTTAAGCCGGCTTCCCGGTGTTTGCTTTTTTCAAAGACTAACTCGAGGCAGAAAATCGCTCAAAGCTTTCTTTTCCGGCCAGAATTATAACTAAATATTCTTTGGAACGTTTTCTTTCTATTTGCAGTGAGAAACTGTCTAAAGGCTTTTCAAGTTCTGTAAGATTATATGAAACCTGATACTCGGTCAGATCGTTGTCTCAAATCTTACAAACGTGCATAATTAAATATCCGCATAAACTACGCTCGACTTCATTAAATTAGATACAAAAAAAAACATCAAATGCAATAATTTCTCCGGCTTACCATTCGAGACACAGCTCCTGAAAGGTATCAAGTAAAGCCAGTATCGTTTCAGACTTTGCAATCCTCTTACAGCTTCTTACGCATCGAGCAAGGTGAAAACGAAAACGATGCCATCCGAAATCGGACTTCCGACTTTGACAAGCGACGTATTTCTCAACCAAAAACCCAATAAACAAACTAGCCATGAATAACAGAAGATTCCTGATAGCAGCTGAATTTCATTTTGTACATCCAGTGGAAAAAGACAGTTAAAAACATCACAAGTTGACACAAAACTCTGTCAGCTTCAGCTGTCAAAGTAAACAAGATTCAAGATGCTGCAAAAATTTTCCGCATGAACTCACCTGTCAAATTTTGACCAATAAGAGCATAAAAATTGGACGTAGAGCGTGACCAAAGCGTGACCATGGTGAAAAAAGTCAAAAGCAACTGTCTTCCCTGCCTGTAACAGCTGGCTGAATTTTCGCGTCCGAGGTCAGTTTGCAATCAAAATTTTAATTGTGCAGAACATAAACACATATTGCATATGAATTTAGAAAAAAATTGAACTTGAGCCTGTGATCAATTGAAAACTAGTTTACTTGTCAGCGGATAACTTCAAAAAAATACTTGACCTCGATAGGTCGACACCTGAGCCAGCGATACGGTCAAGTGAAAATGGTCAGCGGGTACCCTGTTTTGACAGCTGTCAATTGAACAAAGCATTGATGTCCAGTATGTGTGCATTATCAGTTTTTCTGTGCTCCCAAACTAGTAAAAGTGCGAGATTGAACGTTGTTCGCGATCTAGTAAAACAATTAACTGGTCAGCGGACAGCTTCCAAATAAATCACGTCACCTCGATGAGTTGACACATGAGCCTGCGATATGGTCATGGGATACTGGTCAGCGGCTATCCTGTTTTGACAGCTGTCAATTGACCATATTGTTGATGTCCTATATTAAAATCCTATATTAAAGATGTGGACTTGCCAAGACACGCCTAAAACACCCCTCTCTTCCTTTTGATAGTCTCCCCTACCCTACCCGTACAATCTGTAGACGCGTACTTACGTACGCTCGGTCAATCACGTGACAACCAAACGAAAAGAGGTTGACCATATTCCATGAGTATGGGGCTCTGTCCCACGGGCGCTTCGCGCGCGCTGGAGCCCCGGTAAAAAGAATTTGACAGGCTAGTTGAAATAGGTTGCCCAAGTAGATGAACCCACTGACTGAGTAAATCAGATGGAAGTTGCTATCAAAAGGGATGTAAGTCTACGGATCTGTATAGATCCACGGTCCCTAAACATACCGTTAAAGCGGGAATAGTAACAGCTTCCAGTACTTGAGGACATCCTTCCGGACCTTGCCAGATATAGAGAAAAAGTCTTAAGTAAAGTCGACCTCAGCCATGGTCACTGGCACTACATCTTGCAAGAAGATTCTAGTCTACCCTCACCTTTCCTACCCCATTTGGACGATACAGGAGGGTACGCCTTCCCTTTAGAGTCTTTGTGAATTCGGAGATCTTACAAAAACGACTTCTTCAGGCACTAGAAGGGCTTGTAAGGGTAGCCTGCAGAGCTGATGATATTTTAATCTATGGAGTTGGGGACACTCTTGATGAGGCTACTAGAGAACATGGCAAGACCCTTACGTCACCGTTGAAACGCTGCAAAGAAAAGTCCGACCGGCTCAACTAGGAGAAAGTGGTTTTGACAGTGCAACAACTGGACTTCATGGGACATCAGCTGACTGCACAAGGTTTGAAGCCCTACCCAAGTAAAGTAGGAGCTATTCTCAAGCTAGAAAGTTCAAAGACCAAGGTAGACATTGAAAGACTCAATGGGACTGTAAACTATCCGGCAAATTCCTGCCAAAGCTTTCTCAGGTCATGAAGCCACTCCGAAGGCTCACTCAGAAAGGCTTTGAATGGTGCTTGGGCAAGGTTGAAGACAAAGCATTTACTGAGGTGAAACAACTAGTCACCCAAGCTTTACTTTTTCCCTACTATAGCCCACACAAAGAGCTTGTCATACAGTGTGATGCCAGCAGACGGGGGCTTGGAGCCGCTATTATGAAGGAGGGGGGGACCACTCGCATATGCCAGCCGGGCACTAACAGATTCTGAGCCGTTATGCGACCACAAAAAGAAATGGGACGTCAAACACACCAACATCCACCTTCAACAGTAAGGTTAATGAGAAAGTGGAGGCAGCTGTCAAGTCTGACAAACGTCTCCGCAACAAGACTGCTAAAGGCCTCGACCATTTCTACCTGGGGCTTCTTGCCAAGCGCAAATTTTTGAGGGGAGGGGAGACAAGGTTGCTCCTGGAGCGTGACCAAAAGCGTGATCAAGCAAAAAGCAAAGCCTTAGAATTGTTTTCGCAATGTTTTGTCGTCAGCAGTCGAGCACAAAAAAAAAATCAATCTAGATTTTTCACTCGAGCAACTCCGCTCGTTGCCACTAAAATGGTTAATTTTGTTTCAAAACGAAACGCAAGGTACACGTCTGTGATTCCCTTCCCTACGATACTGAGTGTTTTTACCCCTACCCTCAGAGTCTGTAAGGGCGGTCGGCGTTCGGTCATACCCTGACGTCATAACCAAATTTTCTCGGATCCATAGGTTTCCAATTTTTTTTTAGCTACGAGGCCCCGCTCGCGCGCGGAGGTTCCGCTATAATCGCAAAAGTGCAAATAAACACCCCCTACACTCTGCCAGACAAACTTTTCACGCAAAAGATCTTAGCAGGGCAACGAAAAACAGTCGAAATCGGCATTTTTTGTTGTGGCGAGGTGGGGATATCTGTAGTTAGAACGAAATAACTACTAACGGTAATACCTAAGTTTAAAGAGTCATTATTGTGAGTAATTGTGTTATTAGATCCCGTTCTCCCAGGGCCAAGTTATAAAGGGCGGAGGCAGTTTAGTGGTGGATGTTACTACTAATAAGACCATGACGCGAGAGAGTTGCAAATTATCGGAACGCTGCCCAAATAACTAACGTAGGCATATAAAGTATCCCCAACAAACCATCCTAGCTCACTCTACAAAACTACATGCCAACCCTTTCAGAAAACAAATGAAAATTCCACACTTACAACAACAAATGTCCCACCTCTGAATAGACCTTTTGACAAAATGCCTCATCGTGGGAGCTTAGATTTTTGCTTACAATTGATGACGGCAATTGAAAACGCCATGAAATTGGAAGCGAATTCATAGCTTTATGCAATGCCTCTTTGGTGTCTGGCTAATATAAAGACACCGTTTGTTTTAGTACCACAAAAACAAGGAAAAGTTACACTTGCGCACGGTCCGCCCTTGTCATTCATTCGTGATTTAGTAAGCTGTTTTCAGACCCAGAAGAAGCATGTAGACGGAAACAAAATTACAACCTAAGAAGGATTTCCATTGTCGCGTTATTTTTACGTCCGTGTACCGCACGTAAATTTACTCGGTAAGTAAAATAGAGGCAAAATATAAAGTGTTGAGCTTAAACGTGAAGTTGAGCGAGATTCAACTTTTACGCTTACGTGCGACTTTCATTAATTGCCTCTATTTTATTTGCAAACGTAAATTTTACTCACGCACGTAAGTAAAAAACAGGCGACAATGGACATCCACCCTAAGTACTGTGAACACAGGAAATGTAGCCTATGTAACAAAATTAATATCAATCCCTGTTATCTCGCAATATTAATTAGTGACCTATCTTGACTTTTGCGGGGATGATATGTTTTAGTATCTCTTATTTTGTAGGAAAATTTTAAGGGGCTATGTCACCTCTGACGCATGCGCGAGCCAATGAAAACAAAATAAAAAAAGCCAACCCGACTTTTTGAAGTTCTGTCGGAGATTTTGGAAGGATATTTTTATCTGATAAGATCTCAGCCATCGTTTGATAGTTAGCGAATTTTTGTGTTAGGAATCATTCTATGATGATTACAAAGAAATTTTTTGCGTTATTTTTTAATTTGTTTGCTCTTGTTAAACGTATTTTAGTATTGAAACGGTAGCTATAGGCATATTTTTATCCCCTAAAAATTTTTCATCTGTTCGAATTTCCTAGCTAAAAGCCTAGAGATCCGAAAATTATAGGGATCAAAACTTACCTTTTCGAAAATTTCAGCCAGAAAAAAGGCTTCCGAAAATTATAGGTGACCTTTTTAGGGTAAAAATCGATTAAAATGGGTAATTACACCATTTTTTAGATGTTCAAAAATCCTAGGAGGGGCTGTAGAAGGCACAAGTGTAATAACTGGACCCAAGTGTAATAAAGGTCCCATCTGTAATAACATTTGGACCCAAGCGTAACAAAGGTCCTATCTGTAATAACATTTGGACCCAAGTGTAATAAAGGTCTTACTTGTTATGACTGAAATATCATGAGACATGTCCACAACAGTCTATACATCAGTCATGGTTATCCTAACTTACAAGGCTGACATCAAGGGTCATGTGACCAACGGAACGAGGAAAAAAAAAACGGGAAAAAAAAGGCAAAGAATCTAGCAATGGCTCTCGGTTCAAGTTTTGGCAAATCTATAACTGGCTATGAAACGCACTTTTAAAAAAGTTTATCGCTCCCGAACAAATAAATATGTCATTCGCGTTCGCCCATATAAAATGTCAGGCTAAACAGTTTTCAGCCCGGTGGAATCTGTTATTATTTTTCCCCTCTGTCTTCTTCTCATTTTCAGTATTTCACTCATGGCTCAATTTTATGGATAGGATTTCATGACTGTCTGTACTTGTACTGAAAAGGAGTACCTTTAATTTAAAATTGTTTCGTATACATTAGTGGAATCTAATAAAGCATATTCCGTTGCTGAATACAAATTATAAAGCTTTAAAAAATTGAGAATTTCCTTAAATCGATGATCGAACGAATAAAAATAACATAAGAATTTTAACGTCATAACTAGTAATAACCAAAGGTTACGGAGTGCGGGCGACAACGATCGAAGGTCAAAACGCTTTTGCTCCAGCACTGTGCTTTGCGTACCTTTTCACTTGACAGATGGTCAAAACACGCGTGATAAGATTAAGAGTGATAGAGGGTCCAAAGGCACGTGATCAAATTTCTTTCTGTGCATTCCATTCATTCTTAGTGGAAGTCCAAACGAATGCTGTCTACATACATGCCACGCATGCGTAATAATAACCTGGATATTAGGATTACGGGCTCCTCTAGTCGCCCGCAACAACAAAAACCACTCTCGTAAGAGCGCAGTAAAGCAGTGCTGAGCACAAAATTTCTTTGTTTCATAATTCTTAGTGACAATAGCCTTATTTTTTAATGGCCAGTGCCGTTTAGCTAATAGTAAATACTTTTCTAGCCAAACTACTACGTGTAGAATTCAGTTTGACAATGATGTGAAAGCCATGAAGATAAAATTAAATGGCAGAGGTTGGTTTGTGCCTTCTACAGGGGCAGGCAAGCAAGAAATTTTACAACAAATGTTCCGAAAATTCAAGATCTCAAATCGTCTTCCGAACAGATATTTTCCGAAAATTGACGTTGGGTGCCCCTGACTGTTTGCTCGTCCAGTTTGTTCTCAACGGACTTAGAGAGGCACCAGTAAGAGTTAGATTCTGTGAATGCCATGTTTTTGAACGGTTTGCATTCGAGCATATATTTGGAAAATAGCAGAGTTTACTTTCTCTTTTTACTCACGGTCTGCTTACGATGGAGTAGTATGCCAATAATACCTGGTCCTGTTTTTCTCGACATCGCAGTGATTCGGCACGATCGAACAATAGGCCTTACCACGGTTTAAAAGCCATCTTAACGAGTACGCAACGCGTGCATGAGAAATTACAGTGTTCGTATGAGAATCTGATGTCCAATAATTTTCGCAAAAACGGCTGTTCTTAAAAAATACACAGCAAAGCATTCTACTAACAAATTTTGGAGGCCGTTACTGTGCTTAAATTTCTCCAGACGCTTGCTTTAGATTTTCCATCTATTTGTCTGCATTTTTTCCGGGGAAACTTTAGTCGGCAGAAGGAGAAATGTGCCTAGACAAGTGCGCATGTAGCTGCATGTAACGCCCTCAATTTGTTTTGTTTAAAATCTTTAGGAGTGAAGCTTTAGTTTACAATTCTTTTTTTTTTTTTTTCAGAACAGCCTTTTTACGGAAATTACTCGACATTAGATTGTCATACAAACACTCTAATTTCTCAAGGGGTTGCCAACTCGTCGAGATGACTTCCAAAACCGTGATAAAGCCTATTTTGTACGATTAATGTGTGTTTCCCTAAGATCAAAACAAAGACATGAAGACAGCGTCTCTTTTGTTCTGTCAGCATCTAAATTATGAACTAGTTATAGCTATCGCTAAGTACCAACGAGAAAAGATTTTACCGACAAGCGCGCGCTGTTCAATTTCTTTAGAAATGTCATGAATCACGACAATTTATAAAAACTAGATTGAACTTAATTCGAATCCATAAGCGAAAATTACCTTGAAAATAGTGAACTAAACTGTTCTATTGTGTACAGAATTTGAAATCCCGACTTTACATAGCTTCGAGATAGTGAAGAGTGTGCTTTTGTCCGAAGTTGCGCACAGTTCATTTTGAGTAAAATTTGGTGGTCTTATAAGCAAACTTAGAATCCTGGAAAAATCGTATTAAAGTCCGCGAATATTCAACCTACAGATTTATATTTGGTCTCTTTTTAAAGCTAAAAAAATTATGGTGCGCCGATGAAGCCTTCCGAATTATTTTGCTTCGAAGACAATAAATTTTGCGGCGTCATTATTTTTCTTAGCGGCAGGCAATAAAAAATTCTAGCGGGCAAATGCGACAGCCATAAGTGTAATATATAGATTTAGCCAGGGCTAAAAACGAAGCTCCCATTAATAGATTTATAATTTAAATCAAACAATAAACTTGTAATCAACAAGTCAGTTAACTTAAGGGCACATTCATGGGATGGGCTTTTAAGGGAAAGGCTAAGTGATTTTATAGTGAAACATCTTACATCGAGTTGATAGCCTTATATGTACACCAAAAAAACAGCAATCATCTTCGATCACATTCAAGAGCCATAATGGCTCTTAATCACAGTAGATTAGACCTAGTAACAAATTCTTGGACAACAAATCAGGCTGAATTTTTAGCGTTCGACAAGTTTACCTTACAAAAGCGTGCCAACAAATCTGGGGGTGACTAAACCAACCTTTTATACCTTTTATACATCACATCTGAGGTGAAAAAGTACTATGAGGCGCTGTATTTATCACTCAGACCTTGGAAAGATGCAGTATTTCACAATTTTTCAAGACAAATTACACTCAGTCAATATTCAGGACGATCAATCGTGGGCTTTTAGCAAAACTGTTCGAAACATTTTCAAAATTACCTATACGGCCAACCGGTTCTCACTTTTGACAAGTTCCAAATTTTCAGTGCGAGCTGTGGTAGAGTGTATGAATAAACATTAATAGAGTTACGCTTCAACAAAATAAAGAATTCCTTATGTTTATTTTTTTATTTAATGGTTTTATAACGATGTGTGATGTTAAAAAGTGTTTGACACGCGCGGCATTTTGAGTACTCGTACAAGCAATGTTCATGAACGACTGAAAACAAACGGCACAGCGATTAAAACTGCATGAAAGAGTACTAACAATCAATAAAAGAAATATAATTCGATGAAACATTTACAGAGACAACAATTTTCATTCACGAAGACAACTATTAAAGTGTCTCTAAAAATCCTGAGTCTTTAAGCTTAAAGCTTAAGTTTATGTTTTAAGTCGACCTCCCGGTGTTTGCTTTTTTCAAAGATGAACTCGAGGCAAGAAAATCGCTCAAAGTTTTCTTTCTACAGCCAAATTTATAACTAAATATTCTTTGGAACGTTTTCTTTCTATTTCCGGTGAGAATATGTATCTAAAGACCTTTTAAAGTTCTGTAGGCTTATATCAAACCTGATACTAGGTCAGATTATTGTCTCAAATCTTACAAACGTGCATAGACTACGATCGACTTCATGAAATTAGATATAAAAAAACAAACATGAAATAAAATAATTACTCAGACTTGCTATTGGAGATGCAGCTCCTGAAAGCAATCAAGTAATGCCAGAATCGCTTGAGACGTTTAAGACATCTTACGCATCAAGCAAGGTGAACAACAAAAACGATGCCATCCGAAATCGGATTTCCGACTTTGACAAGCGACACATTTCTCAACCAAAACCCAATAAACAAAGCAGCCATGAATAACAGAAGACTCTTGACAGCACCTGTATTTCATTTTGTACATCCAAGGGAAAAAGGCAGTTAAAAACATCACAAGTTGACACAAAACTCTGTCAGCTTCAGCTGTCAAAGTTAACAAGTTTCAAGACGCTACATAAATTTTCCGCATAAACTCACCTGTCAAATTTGGACCAATCAGAGCATAAAAATTGGACGTAAAGCGTGACCAACGCGTGACCATGGTAAGAGAAGGTCTTCACCGCCTGTATTGTTAAATAACTGGCTGAATTTTTGCTTCCGAGGTCAGTTTTAAATCAAAATCTTAATAGCACAGGGTTAAGTGACATAAACACAACATTTCATATGAATTTTTAAAAAAGTTAAGCCTGCGATCATTTGAAAACCAGTGACTTGTCAGCGGATAACTTAAAAAATACTCGACCTCGATGGGTCGACACCTGAGCCCGCGATATGGTCAGGTGATACTGATCAGCGGATACCCTGTTTTGACAGCTGTCAATTGATCACAACATTGATGCGCAATCAGTTTTCTCCTGGGCTCCCAAACTAGCTAGAAAGTGTGGGAGTAAACATTGGTTGCCCTGTGGTGGGACGGACGGTCGCTCGGTCGGTCGTTCGGTGTACGGTCACTTAATTACCAAATTCTCTGGGATGGGTAGATTTACTAAGCTACGGGGCTCCGACTACGCGCGCACTTCGCGCACGCGTGGAGCTTCGCTATGGTGCAAATGAATCCACCCGACGACTGGTTGAAGACGGGATAAGCACAAGACTCACAAACACGCACACGGCTCATGGATTCTCTATTCTGTATCACGTGTTTGCTCAAAAACGATGCATCTCTGTTCTGCAATACGTCATAAAAAGTTACCTTAATTACTATATGTTACATCGATTCGAGATGTTTTCTGCCTTGGAATTTTCGCGCACGGCTCTATTAGACTGCCGCCTTGCAGCCTCGCGTCTTCGCGAGGCTGCTACTTGGCAATCAGTAGCGACAGATAAGTCCCGGAAACAGTCTTGGTCTTTATCTTTGGTCTAAAGTCCTTTGTAGGTTGTTTATAAAGTAATACTTTAATTTATTTTGTGGACTACAACAATATCTTGTTATTGAATTTTTGTTTGCACTCTGTTTTTATAAATGGAAGGCTTTTTTACTTCAAAACTACAAGTAACATTGTCTTAACACTTTTATTCTTGAAGTTATGATGAAAATCATATATGTGAACTGCGGAGTGAAGAATTAAATGAAGGATGATCATCACAGTTATATACGCAACTTTTGCAGTTGCGAAAAGAAAGCCTGAAAAAAACTCAGGCTTGTACGGGATTCGAACCCTTTACCTCTGCGATACCGGTGCAGCGCTCTACCAGTTAAGCTAACAAGCCAAATGGGAGCAGGTCGTTGAATTGGTTCGTTATGAACTTGTGAAAGGATGATGATGAATTTAAGAATATATGAAAATCATATATGTGAACTGCGAAAAGAAGAATAAAATTAAGGATGATCATCGCAGTTATATACGTTGCGTATATAACTGCGATGATCACCCTTCATTTAATTCTTCAGGTCAGATGTGTAAAGGTACGGTAAAACGGGGAACGAAAAATGTTCAACTTGATTTGCAACATTAACTGCTGCAAAAGAAATTCAATAGCGGTTACGCACGTCTTACCACTCACAAATTAGGCCTGTCTTCCAAAAAATGAGGTTGTTGCAGGTTGCTAAAGTATTCATTAACGAGTAGTTCTACTGTTTTGCGACAAAATCCATTCCCGTGTAAAATGATCCAATCAGAAGTTAGTATTCACCCAACTGGCTTATTGCAAGACAGGCTTGAATGTGGGTAATAAAACTCGCAGCATCACTTTGAATTCCAACTCGTTAGCAGCATAATGTTGCTAAAGAACTAGCACTTTCTTGTTGCCCTTTTAATGGACAGCCTCTCTTCCGTGACATTTCAAGCAGTGAGCTGCATTTTTTTGCTTTAAAAAGCGTTTAAATCAACTCAAGGGAAAAAATCTAATGCGGCTTTCTTTACCCATACGACCTGAAATAGGCGGTGAGCGCTGTATGCTGCACAAGGCATCGTTATTTCCCCAACCCGCGGGTGCTAAAAGAGGTCTTCGGATCCTTTGCGATCAGTCATATAAAAAAACCATGAAATATTGCTTCGTTCACTTACAGTCTTTGCAAGGAAAGGAGATTTGAAAATATCCCTGACGGGAGCACCTTGATATCGTTGTTATCCAAATCTCTGTAGGTATATAAATAAAGTTACTCTGGATTAGATAAACGGAAATCGTGGAATGTTTTTACCTAGTCTTTATAGACTATCGACTATGAAGGAATAAATTTTGCAACTCAGTAATCAGTTAAGTTGGATAATTTACTGTAACCGTTGTGGTCTCGTCCTGTATCGTGATACCCTGTTTTGACAGCTGTCAATTGATCACAACATTGATGTGCAATCAGTTTTCTCCTGGGCTCCCAAACTAGCTAGAAAGTGTGGGAGTAAACATTGGTTGCCCTGTGGTGGGACGGACGGTCGCTCGGTCGGTCGTTCGGTGTACGGTCACTTAATTACCAAATTCTCTGGGATGGGTAGATTTACTAAGCTACGGGGCTCCGACTACGCGCGCACTTCGCGCACGCGTGGAGCTTCGCTATGGTGCAAATGAATCCACCCGACGACTGGTTGAAGACGGGATAAGCACAAGACTCACAAACACGCACACGGCTCATGGATTCTCTATTCTGTATCACGTGTTCGCTCAAAAACGATGCATCTCTGTTCTGCAATACGTCATAAAAAGTTACCTTAATTACTATATGTTACATCGATTCGAGATTTTTTCTGCCTTGGAACTTTCGCGCACGGCTCTATTAGACTGCCGCCTTGCAGCCTCGCGTCTTCGCGAGGCTGCTACTTGGCAATCAGTAGCGACAGATAAGTCCCGGAAACAGTCTTGGTCTTTATCTTTGGTCTAAAGTCCTTTGTAGGTTGTTTATAAAGTAATACTTTAATTTATTTTGTGGACTACAACAATATCTTGTTATTGAATTTTTGTTTGCACTCTGTTTTTATAAATGGAAGGCGTTTTTACTTCAAAACTACAAGTAACATTGTCTTAACTCTTTCATTCTTGAAGTTATGATGAAAATCATATATGTGAACTGCGGAGTGAAGAATTAAATGAAGGATGATCATCACAGTTATATACGCAACTTTTGCAGTTGCGAAAAGAAAGCCTGAAAAAAACTCAGGCTTGTACGGGATTCGAACCCTTTACCTCTGCGATACCGGTGCAGCGCTCTACCAGTTAAGCTAACAAGCCAAATGGGAGCTAGTCGTTGAATTGGTTCGTTATGAACTTGTGAAAGGATGATGATGAATTTAAGAATATATGAAAATCATATATGTGAACTGCGAAAAGAAGAATAAAATTAAGGATGATCATCGCAGTTATATACGTTGCGTATATAACTGCGATGATCACCCTTCATTTAATTCTTCAGGTCAGATGTGTAAAGGTACGGTAAAACGGGGAACGAAAAATGTTCAACTTGATTTGCAACATTAACTGCTGCAAAAGAAATTCAATAGCGGTTACGCACGTCTTACCACTCACAAATTAGGCCTGTCTTCCAAAAAATGAGGTTGTTGCAGGTTGCTAAAGTATTCATTAACGAGTAGTTCTACTGTTTTGCAACAAAATCCATTCCCATGTAAAATGATCCAATCAGAAGTTAGTATTCACCCAATTGGCTTATTGCAAGACAGGCTTGAATGTGGGTAATAAAACTCGCAGCATCACTTTGAATTCCAACTCGTTAGCAGCATAATGTTGCTAAAGAACTAGCACTTTCTTGTTGCCCTTTTAATGGACAGCCTCTCTTCCGTGACATTTCAAGCAGTGAGCTGCATTTTTTTGCTTTAAAAAGCGTTTAAATCAACTCAAGGGAAAAAATCTAATGCGGCTTTCTTTACCCATACGACCTGAAATAGGCGGTGAGCGCTGTATGCTGCACAAGGCATCGTTATTTCCCCAACCCGCGGGTGCTAAAAGAGGTCTTCGGATCCTTTGCGATCAGTCATATAAAAAAACCATGAAATATTGCTTCGTTCACTTACAGTCTTTGCAAGGAAAGGAGATTTGAAAATATCCCTGACGGGAGCACCTTGACATCGTTGTTATCCAAATCTCTGTAGGTATATAAATAAAGTTACTCTGGATTAGATAAACGGAAATCGTGGAATGTTTTTACCTAGTCTTTATAGACTATCGACTATGAAGGAATAAATTTTGCAACTCAGTAATCAGTTAAGTTGGATAATTTACTGTAACCGTTGTGGTCTCGTCCTGTATCGTGCAGTGTAAGGTCATCGCTTCACCTTTTGCGCCACGACATCAAGTGTTAACTGTGTAGGTTAAATTAATTATCTTTAACGTTTTTGCCCACGAAATTCTGCCAATAGACGCTGTTTGAAGCTCCTGGTAGAACTGTATTTATCAAGAATTTTAAAATATATTCCAGGACGGAAAAAGCCTTAATTTAGCTCATTCGTCGCATTTGAAGAATATGGGCGACAAAGCGAAATTTAATATTCAAAGTGTCTCCCAAAACCGTCGCGAAATCTCTTGCTGACGGCGTTGAACAGCTTGCAATTCTCTGCATTTACATCAGGAAGATCGTTCACGATTCAGCAACAGTAAAATTGTAAAAACAGCAACAGTAAAAACCATATTATCTGCCTTTCATCTCCACGGTTTCTTGTTGTCGCCTTCTTCGTTGTTTGCGCTGAATGTCAAGCCGCCGTTAAAGTTTGCCTGGAAAACTAAAAATGCCCCTAGACGCGACGTCAGACGGAATGACGTCAATTGGAGTTTAGTCGCGACATCGTTGCCAGGCAACTCCGGATACCAAATCGATTTATGACCAAAGGAGAATTGCAGTCCGCTTGCGATCCTTGCGCGACAAAACTGTAAACTCGCTTTGCTCGCGGCCCTTGTTGAATTTGTAGGAGCAGGTGCCATAGGCAAGGCGCTTTCGTTTTTCCAGATATTAAATATAGGAAAGAATTCACGAGTGGACAAGTCAAAGATTATTTCGTTTAAGAACATGATCAGTTTCTTGTACATTGTAGTGTTTTGTCAACACTTCGCATGTTTACATTTTTGTCATGACTCAGCAGATTTGCATCAGTTACTGAAATCATAAAATATGTTGAAAAGCTACTAATATTCGCCTGTTTAGTATTTTCAGAACCTTTTGTGAAACTGTGTACAAGTTTCAAACGAGTTGTTTTGACGAACTAAGTTTTTTCTCACGAGTTGGAGTGCTGTGTTGAGTCAAGTGTGACGAAGGTCGATTTTCAAGTTCTGTGTTTACAAGCTGGCGGAGGCCGTAAGATTTCTGAAGTTCAAGTGAGAGTTTATTATTATTGGTAGAGACTGTTTGGTTTTACTTAAGCTCAAGTTCAAGCTCTGTAAAGACCATGTTCCTTTGGTATTAAACTTCCCTGTGTTAATCCGACATCCCTGGGTGCTGAATAATTATCCTTCAAACATTCGAACTCGTAACATTGGGGGCCTGTTCCGGGAGAGGAATTTAGCTGTTTTACTGTCTGTGTAACCAGGGAAAAAAAGCACTTTATTAATGTATTAAGCACGAAAGAACTAATTGGGGACACTATATTAACGTCCCCTACTAGAGACGGCACCGCCATTTTTACGTGGTCATTCGAGCCACGCAAAGGTCTAGCCATTTGCCTTTAAATGTCTGGTCCATCTTAGTCTGGAAGACCTCTTGAGACATTTTGAGGCTAAAGGGCATGCGCCTGAACCTGTATCTCCCAAATGTAGTGAGGTTAATAGACTTTTCCCAGGACCACGTTTCGGTATCCACATTTTTTCTCCCTTATAGAAAATACTTAAGAGTTGATGTCGGTAAGGATCAAAGATCGGGCGCACAGAGCTCAAAATTTGATTTCGCCTATACTTTGTACATTGGTAGGCCCAGGTACTATACATATGAAATCAAGGTTTATTTGGCTAAATATTATTTCGTTTCAAAGAAATTTGTTTTTAACTGTAAACGGTATTTTTCGTCGTAATAACCTTGAAAATTGCCAACTTTCACGAAGTAATTGAGTCATTTAGTCGATTGTTTTAAGGTGTCTTCACGGATATCCAGTTTATCTAAAGCTATTTCAGTCCACTGATTCCCAAAACAGCTTGCTAACGCTGCTCACAAAAAATGTATGATTTTTTAAAGAAGCACACCAACATCCTTCTCGAATTTGGTGTAATGGCTGGTCAAAACAACATGTCAGAAATGCCCGCGGTACGCAACGAATCACACCAGAAAACCTTTTGGTATTCTTTAAAAGGATAGTTTTAACTATCTACAAGCTTATATGTTTGGGCCCTTTCGTACTTTTTTGACAAATACTTCTTAAAGTGAGCACAATTCCGCCTTCCGCCATCTTGGAATGTCTTACATTACCGAAACAGGCGAATCGGAAGTCACCGCTACGGCATCGAACGGTACATATTTTTTCATTTCTTTTGACTAAAGAATCTCCCATAAGCTTTAAGATCAACCAAATTTACCTGTAATCAAGTCCAATGTCAAGAAAAAGCAGCAAGAAACGCACCATACTTCGGCGATAAGGTACATAATGTTTATCGATTTCAGATTCTAAAATTCACGTACCTCTGGCATAAAGGCCTCCTGCCAAAGCTGTTCTCAAACTATTTTCAATATGCCAGTAATGTCCACAAATACAATACCAGATATGCATCGAAACAGAATCTTTACGTAAAAAAAGTGCGAACTAATACGGGGAAACAAACAATCGGATATGCTGCATGTACCATCTGGGACAAAATTCCCAAAACTCTTAAAGAACTAAACACATACCAATTCCAAAAACAATTGAAACCTTATTTGCTGTCAGAACAACATAGTTAACATAACTTAAGCATATACACTCTCTTTCTTAATACATTGTATTTTAAAACTGCTTCTTTAGAAATAAATTCTATCTCAATTCTCTAAAACTTTAAATTCTGGAGAACTGGCTAGAAAATCTTAGGATTATTTCAGCTCCAGGCCTTATTAAGTACAAATAAATATATATTTTTTTTCTCTTTCACGTGAGTATGTAATTAATTAAGTACAAGGTGAATAAAGGTATTGTTGTTGTTGTTGCGATTACTGTCTACAATCGTAGTCTGCAAAGACTAAAAGTGACTCCGTGCTGTGACTCGGGCAACGTTTGGACTTTGACGCGCTTCACTGAGTCTCACTTGTGTACCCTTCCCTTGAGCTTTCAATACTCATCCGTTTCAATTTTAGTTTTGATAAGTCTCATTCCATGGCCACTTTTAACTCTCCATCCCGCATCTCGTATAGCAATATTCCATTTGTCACGCAATATGTGTGACAAATGAACCGGAAATGAAATTCTCCTCAAACTCCTTTTCGGCATTTTAAGAAACTTTCCTCACTTAACAAAGTGAATCCTTCACTAAAACGGTCTAAATCAGAGGCTGCAATTTTTAAATTAAATTTATGTGGGTAAATTAAATGATCTCAACTTTAACTATAATCACACATATATCTAGAAATATCAAACAGAAACTAATACCATCATTTTTATAGAAATGACGGAGAAAATGCATGCCTTTGAAAATCTACTGATTTTCACATATCAATCCTTCGTTAAAAGAAAAAGTTAGGGTAACTAACTTATTTTTCGTCACCAGAGCTGTTATCAGTTTTTTTGGCTGGTCAAAAAACCACGCAATCTGCTGATATGTACAAAGCCTCTGCTGAAAAAACAAAATTGGTTCGCAATTCTTTGCCTTATCTTGTATTTGTTCTTGTTGTTCATTGTTCAGAAGCAAGGAAATTCCGGTTAAACGAGTGGGCATTGAAAGGATAGTCTCTTTATCTGAGCTGTGAACTTATGCATCAATTGCAGCTGCGTACAGTCCACGCGGGCTGACCTCCGGGGTGGTCCGGGGTTGGCCAATGGCCGACCTCCGGGCAAGGCAAAATTTGCTAATGCCCTACCCCCGGACCGACAAGGGGGAAAATATCCCACAGTGGCCCGCAGGGGAGGGGGGGACTAGGTGCAGTTGGAATTGATTGATGCATTAGGGCATTGCATTTTGCCTGACCCGTGGTCCCTGAAAACTTAAGTTATAATCACGTATTATAACAACCTCGTTCCCAGGGTTCTCTCCTACCCGGTAGGAGAGAACCCTGGGAACGACGTGGGGGGTTATAACAGGATACAAGCTTACAATTTCTTAGCTCGATTGTTCTAGTCGATTACACTCGAGCACAAGAGCACTCCTTAACGACCTGCGTAATACGACTTATAAGTGGCTTTTTTCGTTTCTCCGTGATATCATCCACGTTTAAGCCAATATCTTCACAAATGTCCCTTAACACTGCAGCTGTTAAGGTAGATAATTTCTTTGTATGAACCAAACTGCAAATGTTACGGGAAAGGGCGACAATGGGGTGACGTAAAGCAATTTCTTCGCTGACAACTTCCTTTAGGTGCGAATGTAAGGCCTCTGCCTCGACTGCACACTGCTCTTCGTCTTCACTTCCACTTTCTTCGTTCGATGCTGCTGACGTTTTTCGAATCCTTGCTCTCAGTCTTGAGAAGAATCCTGCCACCTGCTGTGGCGAAAGAATATCCTTTCCACTGAAAATACGAGCAGCCTTTTCGTCCCTCACTCTTCGCATTTCTTGCGATACCTGTTGTGGATCTGCCTTTTTACCACACTCCTCCCCGATGAGAAACTGTTCTGTGAGGAACTTTCCTTGTTCTTCTGTAAACTGGGTTCTACTCCTTGTTGTCTTAAGAGCCCATCCCATCTCAAGTGTGGAGTGTAGTTAATCAACTGAGATTTTTGATGCCGCGTAGAAACCAGAAGTTGGAACTTTCGTTTGCTCTCCAGTTACTCTCGCAGCGTATCCTTTTCTGGCTTTGTCAAACATTGTTTCTTTTTCTAGCGCGCGCTTGTGCTTTCCTTCGTTTAAATGTGCTTGCAAACTTGGGGACCGCTGGAATGTCTGAATACACCCATCTTCTGGCAGGTAAAAAGGCCGCTTACTTCCTCTTTCTCTTTTTCTACATCCATGTCTTCTCCTGCTGTCTCTTGCTGGTCAGGACTACTCAGCCGTTGTTCAGACAAAGATTTTCTAGGATTGATTTTTCTAAAGCTTGACTGCTGAGAGCGGGTATCAGGAGGCTCCAAAACTTCAAGTGTAGCAGGAAAGATACCATCGGTTTGAATGTCCTTCCATGGTACCAGCTTTCCGGGCCCGATGTTATAAGCCTTCCATGTTGTGATACCATTTGGACAAAACTGGAAGTTGTTAAGCGTATTAATTCCGTCCCATTTGATCACGTTTTTGCCAGCAGATAGTTCGGGAGGCTTCACATTCTTCACAATAACGCCAGGAATACCGCCATTTGATTCAATGGCTTCTTTCATCTGTGCAGCGTTGTTCACATCGTGCTCCTCGTTGAAGTACACATTGATATGTCCTTTAATTGTTGCGGCCTGGCGGTCGGCTTCTCCCTTGCCCCCTTGTGGATCTGAAAAGTCGAACCTCTCCGCCTTGACATCAGAAAGACTGTTCAACCTGCTTCCTACAATTGTTGACCCACAATGATAACATCCTGTGTTGTCCTGTTTGCAATACGTACACTTTTTGGCCGATGCTCCTTTAACATCTCGATAACATCTTGTAAAATGGCGGTTACTGCAACGCTATCCTGAGGGCAACTCTGAAACAGGTGGACAAAAGTAAGCTTCTCAAGCGGGGCATTTGCTTCTGATCTTGTAAAAGCTACTGTGATGTGCCATGGAATACCACGTTTGGCGAACCAGTCACACTGTGATTCGCGAAACTTTCGCGGTAAGAATTTCATCGCCCAGTCCATAACTAATAATGCTGAACTCCGAAATATGACATCTAACACGTCATGTTTTGCTTGATCCTGGTTAACTGTTCGGAGTTGGTGAGCTTTCCATGCCAAAATGTCCTTTTCAGCTTGAGCCACTAAACAGATACCGTCATCTTTTTCTTCTTCAGACTGAAGTTCTGCGCACGCCTCTTTTATGGTAGACAGCACCCCGGTTAATTTATTGCATTCGTAGCAGACCTCATGGTGTTTATGGTTACACTTTCCTTGAAAACAACTATTTTTCGGATCACTTAGGGAAAACGTTAAACAGTGATCGGCAACTTCTGATTCCATTGTAACGTGTACCTAAAATGTGAAAGATTATTACCGTCGTCATCATCATAGTTATCACTATCATCATAATTTTTACTATGGTTTTTCGTTATTAATATCAGCTGCTTTAGAGTAAAACCTTTTAAAAGTAGTAAAAGAAGTTTGAAACTTATTAAAGCTTGTCCGAACCGCTTAAAGGGCGCAAATTGAAGATAGCTTCCGCTTAATCAATGTTTCGAGGTTTAGCCTCAATACTAGTTAGTACAATGCAGCCAGAGAAAGTTGACTTTCATGTTTATGACCAATTCGATTAAATTTAGCATCAATCCAGCCAAAGTACAACGTTAACAATCTACTAAAAGAATAACCAAATATTAAGATAGCCTTACCTTGTAATCAGACCGCAGATATTGTTTGGCAGACCGACGTGTTTGTTTCATTTCCTTGGCCCAGGCTTGTGACTTTGCTTGATCTGCTATCTTGTCTACTATCTAGCTAAGATCTTCTATTGCCTTACTGCCTTGTGCAGAGAAGTTATCCAAGCCCTGCAGAGAGGTGCGCACTGACGCAGAGCAAACGTCTAGTACTCGGAGTTGTGTGCGCTTGCTCATCGGAGTTAAACTGGTCTCGGTACAAAACTGAAAATACTGTTGTGTTATCCGTTCTGGTATTAGCATCCGTACGACATTAGGTGTTTTAATCACCTCCCCTGTTGAAAGTTTCAGCATCTTTTCTCCAAATGGCATGTCTTGTACAATATGAGAACTTGTAATAAAGTCGAGAAAATGATCAACTTTGGCGAAATCAACCTTCATACGCCCAGTGATATCAGTAGGTACGATCGCACCTCTACCATGTAACAGTCTATGATGCCGCGCGATGTTAAATCTGTAAGGCGTCACCCCGGGAATGTAAAGCGTCAGTTTCTTAAGCGATAGTTTATCTGCCAAGATGGACAAAATTTGTCTTCTCGTGCTCCAGTGAGTTGCGTTTAAATAGCTTTCTGCTAAGGCTTGTAAAATTTCTTCTTCGGCTTGTGTTCTCTCAGATGGTAAGCTTTCACCTAATGTGGTCAATAATTTATCACTTTGTCCTGGAACAATTACTTCAAGAACCTCTTGAACACTTTGTTTTGCTTTACGGCTGTTCCTTCTCTTTGTGCGCTCGTTAGCACTTTCCCATGGAACGGACAACTTATGTAGAACAGGGCTAACATCACGAGAGGCTAAAAAATCGTCTTCTTGGCTTCTATGCGGTGTGTTCTCAAAATCAGAACCTTTCAAATCCGATTCTGGGATGAATATACTCTCTCTTGAATTACTTGGGCTGCTGCAGTTTCTGCCTAAAATTTCACAAAATTAAAAAAAAAAATTAAAAAGTCTGAAGTAAGACCCCAAAATACTTCTTCTTCCAGTTTCGTTGTTGTCAGTACAAACATAAAACAGTTTGAACGTACTCAAAATTGGATTCAAACTAGCTGCGTACGGTTTCTAATATTACAAGGAAAGATCTATGTAGTTTGTAGACGTAAATCATAGAATGTCATACTTACCAGAGTAAGCTCACCTAGATGCTCTGTAAGTGCGTCAAAATCTGATTGTGGCAGACTGCTTTCAGGGGTATGTGCTTGTTTCGTCAGGTTCTTTCGACACTTAGTACAAATCGCTAAAAAAATATAAATAATTACAAAAATGTTAACCCACTCTTTTTATATTTTCTCTTCCGCACTTGCATTTCTGATTTCTTGCTATGCCATTCATCATTTTTACACACGCCCCTCCCTCATCGTTTTCTTTTTCGACCTTGGTTCAGCGTATCGCTCGGCTGTAATTCTTACTTTGCGAACCACAAAAGAAGAACAAAAACACACATCAAAAAACCGCCAGCTACGTAGACTATATGCGAGGCTACCCTTCGAAATCGGTAAGGCGAGCTTGGCTCCTTTCCAGAAATGGCGCCGAAATCACAGTTCTTAAGTGTGAACAAAAGCCCTATCCCCGGTTTGGTTTTCTTGCCGGAACAAAGATATCTTGCATAGTATGAACATAGGGTTAAAGGCCTGTTTATGTGAAGTGGCCAGCCCGATTAGCCCAGCTTGCCTGCTTTATCCGGCTGGCACGGCTTATACCCTGTATCCTTATAAAATTTTTGCTATGTTTATATGAGAGACCAGGCTGACGAGATACTGGTTGCCTGAGGAGAGATTTCTGCAAGTGGGTCAGTCCGGCTTCATATATAAACAAAACGGCAATTTTAAAGGGAACCAAGGTATTAGCCGAACCATTCCAATAAAACGGGCCAGCCTAGCCAACTGAACTGACTCACCATTTTAACGACGGCAGAGATATGTTTGATGTGTTATATGACGTCATACGTTATAAACAAATGTTTTACTCCCGCAAGTATTACAAAAGAAGAAGGATTATATTTACCTGAACCACCTGGAATGAATTCACCAGTGGCTTCCAATATGTACTTCGACTGAGCCAAGCTACAAGCCCGCTCGGCATTTTTCTTGGATTCTTCACTGTGTCCAGAGAGTTTGCCTGGAACATTGCATACCCGCTTAGACCTTCGCCACCCAATACCCAAACTAACGCGGTGCAGCGGACAGATAGTCATGTCGTGGATATTTTCTGGCGTTTGGAAACAACCACTGCGGTCTAGAATAAGCTCAATTTCCGTTTCGCAGCCACTGAATTGAAGCTGTTTTTTGTGGCTCGATATATTCTTTGAGCATGATACCAAGGGTATACGATTTTACGCGACGCAGTCTTTGACTTTGGATCAGCCCCGCATTCTCCACCGACCAAAAGTGAGAAGGTACACGCCATCGCTCAATATTGTAAGTCAACGTTTACGTTTAACGATTAACTCGGCGCTATTTTACTTCCTTGAGAAATTTACGGTGAAAATTAGTTTTTCGGAGAGAGACTTGTAGACTGAAACAATGATAACACAATACTGGTTGTAAGTACGCCAAAGTGATTCAATTATCAAGTGCTGCAAACGTAAATATATTTTTGATGCATCTTGTTTATGCCAGTCTCAATCCCAATTTTCATTTTAAGGGACTTTACGCCAGTCCAAATCAAAGTTTTCTCAGTTTTGAAGGGATCTTTAGCCACAGATTTTTTATCGTTTCAGTTTAAATGCCGTGTTGACAACCGCGAAGTCGCGATGTACTATTTACATAGGTGTTCTGTATTTGCCTAATGGCTTCGTGCGGTCCAAAAAAAAACAGTTCGTGAAGTCCTTTCCTCTAAAGGAAAAAGAATATATAGCAGAGGATTTCAAAGCGGAAATCGCTCGTACGTTATTCGACGTTATGTGAAGTCTATTAACGGTGTCAAAGTTCGGTGCGTGACGTGTAGGAAATCAATGTCACGATATCATGCATGGAGTCTCAATCCTATAAGCCACTGCCAAACTGCCGTTAACTTTAAAAATAACGTAAGGGCAGCGACTTAGTGGTATACCAAGCTAAATCTCACTTGCACTTATAATTTTAGACTCAATTAATCCAAAAGTAATACGATTTTTGTACGGTACTTTCTCGCAGTTTCAATATGGCGGTCATCGAAAAAAAAAGGGAAATTAGCAATCTTATAGTCGTATAGAAAAACTGAAAAAGATCCCAAAGAAATGAAAATGAAACATAAAACATCTATCCTTAAACTGTAGAGAAAGCTTAGTCTGAGGATATATTTTGGCGTACCGACCGGATTTTTAGGCAAGTCTTTTATGTCACTTTAGAGCGATTCAGAAAAGGCAACGAAGTGCCTTCAACGAAAAGCTCTCTACGAGTCATATAAAATAAATTATCAATCATTATAGACAATATTTAATTGACCAAGGGACAAGCTATTTATTCATAGTAAGAAATCATTTATAGGCTTTACCCCGCAAACTTGAAAGAGTCACGAATATAGTAAAATTTCGGTTCATCAAAGAGGTCATTTTGGTGCAAAACGGACCCAACCGATTTTATTTAATTCCCCTTATGAACGCAAAAATTAGACAAAACTAACCCTATTTTGTTAACTACGATACAATACTCTATCAATGTAAAAAGTATCAGCGAAAACGAATTTTGAAATGTGTCCGTGATTTTGGGATTATCTCCGATTCTTACTGACATTGACTCTTAAGCATCCTTCAGGTATAGTAGGCTCTCTTCTTGGGTGAGAGCGACATGATGTTATAGGTACCACGATGCGTGATCTGTGAGCCGCCGTAGACATTGAGGGTAATATCCGAGTGTAATAAGGAACCAGCTTTGAGATCATGATAATCTACACGTAGGGGCCAAACCACCCCCCAAATGTTTCACTTCAATTTAAGCTAAAGAATGTCTCAAAATGGCACATAGTGACGTCACAAAGAATGACGTCACAAAAACCAGTAAAGTAAAATTTTAAATTATTATTTGTAAAAAAATGTTTTATCTGAAAGTGGGTATCAAGGCGAGTAAAACACTGAAAACCGTTCATCGCTACGATTTTTGGTTCCCGAGTTAAAAACAGATTAGTGTTCCCCCCGGAACTAAAGTTTCTCATACTTTTTTTGTAAAAGTAATGTCCTTGTTTTTTTTTTTTCCTTTTTTTTTTAGTTTTTTTTCTAGTTGAGCTGGTATTTTGGTAAAAAAGACTTCTTACTGTCCCTAAAAATCGTATGGTTTTATTTTTTCCATTTTTGGCTCTAGGAAAATAACATAGCAAAGTAATTATTGGTCACGTGACCTTTTTACGTCACAAATCTGCTTTTATGGTTCCTGGAATAACAGAAAATTTTTTATTCATAATTTTCTTTTTCCTTCTACTTTCTACATTTAATACAACCAATGTGCAATGTCAATTGCACTTCTGTTAAGACAAAAAGGAAGTCTAATTAAGGTTTATTACCGAAGGGGGGTCTCATTTATTGACTCCAAATTTTCCCAACTTCAAAATCTCTTATCTCATCCAGTATTTGTCGTATGTACATAATTTTTTCGGTTTTCAACTTCTCTTGACGGGCTCTATCTTAAACAGTAGAAGAATTAAAATAATTCCAAACTTTAATTTTAAGAAAAATATGACGTCATCAATTATGACGTCATACAGTGACAAATTCTACAAACAAGTCTTTCAAAATGATTGACATGTTGCCTTATATTAACCTACCAAGTTTCGCAAGCAAATAATCAACATCAACAAAGTAATTTTAAATCTAACCAAAAACCCAAATGTAGATGAAACATTTGGGGGTGGTTTAGCCCCTACGTGCTAGGTTCTGCGGGCATATTTCACGATAGAACCTCAGTGGGAATGTGTTTCCCTGTGCACCAGTGTCCAGCTTGAGGATGTTCTTATGAGTGTCCTGTTGCAGCCTTAAATTAACTGATACAAATGCTTCATCCCCAAGATGATCGGTCTCCCTATCTGAGCAGCTTGAGGCTCTGCTTCTGGCTTGTGCTACAGACTGAAATCGTTGTCTTTAGGCTTTTGATCTGCAGGCATCTGCAAAATGGTTTGACTTCTTGCGGGACAGACATACTAGATCACCTGCTGGGCAGTTAGAGGGTGAACTAAAGGCGCGGCCGCAGTTTCTGCTCATCTGTATTCCTAAAGAAGGTATTTTGGGTTTGGTCGTTGCTGCTACTGCCCACCATGGAAGACAGTTGTGCTTGAGATGTTTTGAATAATCAAGCAATCTTCACCGCTTCATTTTGTGTTAGAGAGGACACTTTACTTATTAGTTATTCTCTGACCATGGTCGTCTGGGTGTGTGAAATCGCAGTTTTGGGCCATCAAAGATGCAAAGATGCGTAGAAAAAAAACAAAGCAAAGGCACACTGACAAAAATCAGTCGTCTCTCGTCTCCCCAGTGCCCCACGTAGCATGAAAGGTCTTCAGATCCTTTTAAGAGATTCATATAAAATAATACTCTAGACAAAGAAATGTACGATTTACTTACAAGTAGAGTAGCGACGACAGATTTGAAAATATCCCAGGCGGAAGCCTATTTATCTTGTTGTTCCGCAAGATCCTACAGAAAGTAAATGGTATTAATAACTTAAATTTGTGAATAATTCTACGAGAGTGGATGGGAAATAACTACCAACATTTAAGAGAAAAAAGTAAAACTATCTTTCAACGGATAAACTTTGACAATTCGCTGTAAACGGTAAAGTTTCAAAGTCGACTGGCGTATCGTGTTATTTTTATCTGATTTACACGGATCAGATGTGTAAAGATACGGTTAAACGGAGAACAAAAAATGAGCAACTTGATTTGCAACATTAATTGTTGCAAAACGAGTTCAATAACGGTGTTGCACGTTTTACCACCCACGAATTAGACCTGTCTTGTAAAAAATGAGGTTGTTGCAGGTTGCAAAGAATTGATTAACGAGTAGTTCTACTATTTTGCAACAAACTCTATAAAGGTTTCCCGTTTTATCGACCCTTGCAAACTTTTGCAGCAAGTCAAGCACGTACGTCCCGTGTATGGCGCGATTCTCGTGTAAAATTACCCAATCAGAAGTTAGTATTCACCCAACTGGTTTTTTGCAAGACAAGTTTGAACGTGGGTGATAAAACTCGCAGCTTCACTTTCCTACTCGTTTTGCAGCATAATGTTGCTAAGCAACTTTTTTGTTGCCGATTTAAGGGACAGCCTCTTTTCCGTGACGTTTCAAGCAAAGTGAGCTGTACTTTTTGGCTTGAAAACACGTTTAACTCAACTCAAGGGAAGGAACTCTAATGCGGCTTCTTTACCCACACGACTTGAAGTAGGAGGTGGGCGCTGTATGCAGGACAAGACATCGTTATGTCCCCAACTCGCAGGTGCCAAAAGAGGTTTTGAGATCCTTCGAGATCAGTTATATAAAAGAATAATGAAATATTGCTTCATTCACTTACAGTCTTTGCAAGGAAAGGAGATTTGAAAATATCCCTGACGGGGGCACCTTGATATCGTTGTTTTCCAAATCTCTGTAGGTAAATAAAGAAAGTTACTCTGGATTAGATAAACGGAAATCGTGGAATTTTTTACCTAGTATTTATATACTATCGACTATGAAGCAATAAAGTTTGCAACTTAGTAGTCAGTTTAGTTGGATAATTTACTGTAACCGTTGTGGTCTCGTCCTGTATCGTGCAATGAAAAGTCGTCGCTTTACCTATTGCGCCACGACACCAAGTGTTAACTGTGTAGGTTAAAATATATAGATTTAGCCAGGGCTAAAAGCGAAGCTCCCGTTAATAATTTAAATCAAACAATAAACTAGAGAGAGACTATGGATAATTGGACAGCCCCGAAATATAATCTTATGAAACACACGATAGTCCTCAGTGGCAGCCAATTTACACGTTGCATTCCTCTGTCTAAAAGGGAGGCCAAAATAAAAAATCAGGCTGGATTTTTTGTGTTCGACAAGTTTACTTTACAATCTTGGCGAAAAATCTGGTGGCGTGTAAACCAGCCTTTTAAATATCCTTTTTTTCATCACGTCTGAGGTAAACAGTACTGTGAGGCGCTGATTTTTGTCATACAGACCTTGGACAGAATTTGTTTATTTTAGCCCTATTTAAATCTATAATTCTGCCGTTTTTTACGATTTTGCAAGACAAATTGCACTCATTTAATATCCAGGACGATAGAAGAACGCGCTTTCTTTGTACAACAAATTATGGCATTGACCACATAATAAAACGTTTTCATGAAGAGAATCAGTCCATAATGCCGGGACTTTCAGTTAGAAAAATCTGGTCTTATGTGATATGTAGGGTAATAATTATGGGCTTTTAGTGAAAACGATAAAAAAATTCCTACAAAATATCTTTTTCGGTCAGCCGGACAGGTTCTCACGAATGACAAGCACCAACTAATTTGCAGTTCGAGCTGTCAAGTGTTTGAATGAACCGAGTTATCATTTACGCTTCAACATGATAGAGAATTTGTTATGTTTAGGTTTTATCTCCCTTTATTTAAAAAATGATAATGGTTTTGTTATGTGTACTCTTTAAAAGCGACGGATATTTACATGCGGCATTTTGAGTAGCTTTGAGTACTCCCGCATGCGAGATGTTTATGTACGACTGAAAACAACCGGCGCAGAGATAAAAATTTCGAGACCAGAGGAACTACTAGCAATCAATAAAATAAATATAATTCGGTGAAACATGTACAGAGAAAATAATTTTCATTCACGAAGACAAGTATTGAGAGTAAAGTGTCCCTGAAAACTGAGTCCGGTAAGCTTATCTATGTTCTAAGCCGGCTTCGCAATTGCTATTTTTCAAGATGAACTCGAGGCAAGAAAATCGCTCAGAGCTTTCTTTTTACAGCCAAAATCATAACTAAATATTTTTCTAATCGTTTTTTTTTTTGTATTTGCGGTCAGAAAATGTCTAACGGCATTTTAAACCTGATAGTATTGTAGGTCAGATCATTGTCTCGTGTATAAACTAGCTCCATAAACTACGCCGACTTTACGAAACCGGAAAAAAAACACATCAAAGACAATATTTGCTCAGTCTTACCAGTCCGGATGCTGCTCCTGAAGGCCATCAAGTAGGGCCAGAGACGATTGAGACTCTTCAACCCTCGTACGCCTCGAACAAGGGCACGTGACCAAGCTCATTTTTGAAAACGATGCCATCCGAAATCGGATTTCCAATGACTTTGACAAGCCGTGCATTTCTCAACCAAAAGCGCAATAAACAAACCATGAATTACAGAAGAATCTTGATAGCAGCTGTATTTCATTTCGAACATCCAGTAGAAAAAGGCAGTTAAAAACATCATAAGATGACACAAACATCTGTCAACTTCAGCTATTAGTAAACAAGCTTCCAGATGCTGAATAAATTTTCCGCATGAACTCGCCTGTCAAATTTTGACTTAGCAGAGCATAAAAATTGAACGCAGAGCGTGACCAACGCGTGACTATGGTTTAAGTCAAAAGCATGTAAAAGGATGTAAAAGCCGGTTGAATTTTCCCGTCCGAGGTCAGTTTGAAATCAAAATTTTAAAAGTGCGGCTCATGAACACGACTTATTTTATATGCATTTTAAAAAAATTGAACTTGAGCCTGCGATCATTTGAAAAGTAGCAACTAGTCAGCAGATAACTTCAAAAAAACAGTCGAACTCAGTGGGTCGACTCCTGAGCCAGCAATACGATCAGGCGATACTAGTCAGCGGATACATTGTTTTGACAGCTGACAATTGATCAAAACATGCATGTAGAATATTAAGTTGCAGGCTCCCAAACTAGATAGAAAGTGTGAAATTAAACATTGGTATGCCCTGTGGTGCGGACGAACGGAAAGGTCGGTCGGTCGGTCGGTGTACGGACACGTAATTACCAAATTTTCTAGGATGAATAGATTTTCTAAGCTAAGGGGCTCCGCTCAAAATACAGAATTGAGCCCGTGATCAAATAAAATATCAGCGGAAAGCTTAAAAAATACGTGTCCTCAATGGGTAGAAAAATGAGCCCGCGATATACTCAGATGATGATGGTCAGCAGATGCTCTAGTTTGACAGCTGTCAATTAACCTTCCTTAGAATGGAGAAAAGTCCAATTAACGGAGTATTGACAACGAGTGTGAGTAAGACATTTCAGTCCGGCTTTTAGTGGGGGCGAAATGCCAGATCGTGTACCTGCACATGTCCCATTTTGACAGCTGTCAATTGACCTTAATTAGGTTCGTGAATATAACTTAAACTATTGCCAGCCGAATGACAGCCCTGCCTGACGTAGTTTCGTTTTTATGTTGAATTGGTAGGTGTGACATGTTATATCAGCTTATATGTAGGGGCAAAACGACTGATCTTTTATCTGAACCCGCGAGATGGTCATGTGATAAATTTCGGCGGATGTTTGATTTTGACAGCCGTCAATCTAATCATACTCATACAGGTGGGTATCATAACTAACAGGCTAGTGTTAGGTTGTGCAAGATCTATTGTGACATTTGACATCTGCTTACATGAGGTGTGTGTACGGGTGGGCGTACGCTACGTCATAACCTAATTTTCTCGGATGGATAGTTTACCAAATTTTGTTACCCATGGTGCTCCGCTGCGCGCGCTTTGCGCACGAGAGCTCCGCTATTAATTATCTTTAACTTTTTTGCCCTAAAATTCTGCTGATAGACGCTGTTTGAAGCTCCTGGTAGAGCTGTATTTATCAAGAATTCATAAATATATTCGAGGAAAATACTTAGGGGTTTGACGGTAAAAGCTGCACTTTAACTCATTTCTTCGCATTTGAAAAACATATGGCCGACAAAGCGACAATTAATATTAAAAATATGTCGTAAAACCGTCGAATAGTCTCTTTCTGGCGGTGTTGTACAGCTTGCAGTTCTCTGCATTTACATCAGGAGAATCGTTTACGATTCAGCAACAGTATAGTTGTTTCTTTTCGCAGAGGATGAATAACAATATTATCCGCCTTTCATCTCTACGGTTTCTTGTTTTCGCCTTCTTCGTTGTTCGCGCTGAATTTCAAGCTGCCGTTAAGTGTTGCCTGGAAACCTAAAAATGCCCCTATTCGCGGCGTCGACGGGATGACGTCAATTGGAGCTTAGTCGCCACATCTTTGCTAGGAAACTCCGTATGCCAAACTGATGGAAACAAAGATTTATGACAAGAGCAAAATCGCACTCCGCTTGCAATCCTCGCCTGACAAAATTATAAACTAGCTTCTCTCGCGGCCTTTGTTGTGATTGTTTAGAAGGTGTTTGTTGAATTGGCAGGCGCAGGTGCCATAGGTAAGGCGCTTTCGTTTTTCCAGATACCAAAAAAAAGAAAGAATTCACGCGTGGACAAGTCAAGGATCATTTGATTTAAGAACATGGACAGTTTCTTGTCCATTGTAGTGTTTTGTCAACACTTCGTCAAAAACTGGAGAGGCGGAAGGTGACTCAAGTTTGGAGAAATCGATGTCATTATATTTTTTCAATGTATTAAATGCTATCTTATAATTGTTATAATCGCGACCATCCATCAAGTGATCTCCCCTGCAGAAATAAGGTCTTATCAGAGCGACTTGGAGTGAATAGGTCCATTATAACACCTAGTGTAAATACTGATCCTTTCTCTCTTTTAAGAGAGAAGTTTTCAAGTATAACCTAGCTGTATAGATATTAGACTTAGAAATGTTTAACGTAATTTGCTTGTATAAATTAATGTTTTAAAAGAGATTTTAGAATTTTTATCTTTTTTATTTTTCTTTACTTGGATACAGCGGTATTTTGCACTTGATTCTTATATTTTCAATGTATCGTCTGAAGTATTTTTTGTGCGATATATAAATTATAAACTATAATAAATTATAGTAATTGTTATTACTGTTATTATCATACTCAGCCTAAACTATTTTAATAGTTTTTAATAGTTTGATTCTTTTTAATAGTTTGATTCTTATATTTTCAATGTATCGTCTGGTCTGCACGAAAATACGTTGGGCTTGAGAAAGACCTAAAGTCGTGGATGTACCGGAAAGCAAAAGGAACTTCCCCTGATAAGGTTGCTCAGCGTTATCAAATTCACCTTCGCCAGCTGTCCTAAATTTGAGCTCTAACAATATAGACGAAAAAATTACTCCATTCTGATTGGCTGAGAAAGGAGTGCAGCTCTTCTGTAGCACGAGTGCAAAATGTGTAACACCAGTGTAAACTTGTAACACGAGTGTAAATTACAAATGCTTTCTGATTGGGTGAAAACACAAAAGAAACCAACAAGAACCAATCAGATTAGAGCTGTTTTAACAACAAAAATTCAAGAAAATGGCCATGGTTTTCAGAAGACGACGACGGGATTTAATTTTGTAAGCAAAACAACAATAGAAGAGTTAAAAAAAAATATTCCAAAAACCCGAACACAGTAAAAAGTACGTCTTTCTGGCTAAATTTATTGAAAATGCGTTGCCGAGAGAAAAATACTGTCAACAAAATCGAGGAAAATGAGCCAGAGAAACTAAAAAATAAGCTATTTAGACTACGCTAAAGTAAAAAAATAAAGAACAAAAACGGTTGCAACCACACGCAAACCATGAAAGCTACACTCTTCAGGCATTTAAATGAACAAGGATACAATTCCATGATAACAACAGGGATTTCAAGTTATGTACGTTATTTGTTGCTCTCTTTGAGTCTTTTGTGGAGCGAAGACCTCTATTAAAACATCCATGCGATGTAGCAAACTAAACCGAAAATTTAAACATCTGCTCCAAACTAAACCAATGGGCGAAAATACCATAATTCACATAATGAAAGTATCCGTAGCTGTTACTGGCCTTAAAGAAAGTGAGAAAAAAGTTTACGAATCATTGTGCAAGAAAAACAACAGTCAGGAAGCTAAAAAAAAGCAAAGATTGTAAGTTCAGAACATATCGTCAGTGTCACAGGCCACGGAGATATAAATTTTCTTAGAAGAGCTACGATAACTCTTGCAGGAGGCCAAATAAAATAATGAAAACTCCAGCGCTGAGAAAAAGCAAATATTATATTAATACTGACAGTTTCCGACATCACAACAACTGAGACTCCACTCACCCATCGATGGCAGCGTCGAAAGAAAACAAATTGCCTCCTTTATTTTGGGGTTTTAAATCTCAAAAATTTGTCCATGAATCCAGCTATGATGGGGTCTCAGGAACAGACAATGATAAACAGTCGTTAAAAAACCTTAGTAAGTGTTTTTCATCTTTGGCTGCTCGAATCGTTCTCTTCATTTCAAAACGGCAGTAAGTTCTTGAAAACGCTTCTTGTAAACGCCGAGCTCTCATAATCGAAGATGAATTTAAAAACACTTACTTTTGCTGATTGTTGTAAACCAAGTTATCTTTAACAGGCTGGTGACCATATAAAAAAATCCTTGCACATTTCCAAGTTCTTAGTTGAATGATTTTGAAAGCGTTGGTCTTGAAAAAGTTTGATTTGACAAAGCTAGTGGTCTGTTTCAGCCAATCAATTGAATGAACTAAAAACGCGCGCGCTGTCAAAATTTGTTGTTGTAGTTATGTTTTTCGTTTATATTATTATTAAGTAATCACATGATTTTTCTCGTGCAATTTGGAATAAATAAGCACTTGTAAATTTTTCAAAGACCACAAAGTGCACTCGCCCTACGGCTCGTGCACTTTTGTTGGTCTTTGAAAAATTTACTCGTGCTTATTAATTCCAAATTGCACTCGAAATCATGTGATTACCTATACGAATTGTACGGAAACATAAATCAAGCATGGTGCTGCTAGAGGCCTGTGACCTCACCAAAAATGGTCGCCATCTTAAATTTTACCAAAAAGTAGACATCAGCTTAAAACCGCGATAAATACTATTTTTTGTGCTTGACATATAAAATAAGACATAAGTAAGTACTTTGCATTTTCACTCAAAAATTGGCTTGAACACCTGTTACTTATGATGTGATACCTCGTAGCCATAGTAACTGACCATCACTAAACTTGTCTCAATATGTGCACAAGGGATGAGAGAACAGCTCAAATCTCGCTCAAACGCTAGTCTTCGAACACTCCATGCGAGTGCGACTTGTCTATGCAACTGTCTAGACCACAACATTATAAACATCACAAATAAAAGGAACTTTACAAAACATATATTCTTGAAAATCAATTTAAATCGCGAACATTTTGTTTTTGTTACAAGGACGTTTTAAGGCACTTTTTTGGCAAAATTTTTAATATCCATTTTTTTGTACCAAATAGCTATTTTTAATCATTTTCAACTTTTTACCTTCTTAACTTCTCATTTTGGCGTTGTTGAGGATTCTGATTCCTCAAATAGTTTAAACTGGAGGGTGAATTTAAACTAGCGGAGCTTTAAGACAACAACTGCTCATTCCGATTGGGTTCCACTACTTTATTGTCCTGATGGGCCTCTCGTATGTGGGCTCTGATGCGTCTCAGCTCTCTCAACCAGTTCTGGTCGTTAGGGCATATGGGCGAAGAGTTGTATCGAGAGCGAAAAGATCAGCTCCCATGGTATGCCATACCCTGGGGGTATCTCTGTAGGGATTAGGAGTTCCTTTCAATTTGTTGACTGTACTGGAGTTCCTCACAGCTACTGCATGCTTTAGTGGTAACTTCTATGTCACGGTACAAGCCTCTCCAGTAAAAGTTCTGGCTCTTAGCTTGATTCTCCTTTTTACTTTGTGATGGTCTGTGGAGTTTGGCGAAAATATATTTCTGCAGAGTCGAAGGAATGATAATTCGGTGGGCTTTAGTGAATATTCCGTCTTCGCTTGCTATCTGGTCTCTGAAGGGCCCGTTTGGCTTTAAGAGTGTTGGTTGCCGTTGAATGTGGGTAAGCCAACCTTCGCTGATCATTTCTTTTAATGCACCGAGTTTCTCTTCCAAATTGCTCTGTTCTTTGATCTTTTGCAACATTTTATTACAAGCTGAGGGAAAACCACGTGAGTTTAGACGTTCATTTCGGGGATGGGTTCATGACTCTCTGTTGATAATGTTGACAGGGCATCAACTACTTCAATGTCTTTACCTGGTGGGTTACGAATGATGATGTCATATGGTTGCAACCTTAGCAGCTTCCGCTAAGGACGCGGAAGAGCAGCTGTCAGGTTTTTAAGATTGAAAAAAAAGAAAGCTGAAAAACGAAGTCAAATCATAGGTAATCAATCGACTGCTGACCATCCTCCCTACCACTCCACCCCAACCAGCAGGTGCCAAAAGAGGTCTTCGGATCCTTCGAGATCAGTCATATAAAATAATAAACAAAGAAATGGTGTTTCGTTCACTTACAGTGTTTGCAAGCAAAGGAGATTTGAAAATATCCCTGACGGGAGCTCCTTGATCTCGTTGTTTCTCAAATTCCTGCAGGAGAATAAATGAACTTCATGTGCATTATATTAAAGGATCATTAAAGGTTTTTACCTAGTCCTCAACCATCAAGTAATAAGCGTTTCAACTCTCAGTTACCAGTTAAGTTGTATAATGTTCTGTAACCGATATCGTTTGGCCCTGTATCGTGCTCAAAGTAAAAGTAAACATGCATTTAATTCATTTTCGCCACGGCAGCCAGTTCGTTAAGCCTGTTAACAATGCGACGCGTGTGTTATAATTGGCTCGAACAAAATTACTGAATTTGTATGCGCAGGTACCATAGGTCATGCGTGTGTGTGTGTTTTTTTTTAATTTATTTTATTTTTTTCCAGATAATGAATGAAGCAAGCCGCTGATGCATGCAATTTATGTCAATAGAACGCGCGTGAACATGTTAAGGAGCATTTGATTTAAGAAAATTAATATTTTCCTGTACATTGTAGCGTTTTGGCAACACTTAGTAGTACACTGGAGATTCGGGAATAGTGCTTCTAGCGTGACTCATATTATGTGTTTACTCGATATTATCGTACTACCATAAGGAGCTTCACAGGGACATACAACTATCACGAAGTCAAAGCTCAGCCAATTCTAAACGCGGTAGTAACACCGGGCATAATACGCTCTAGGACAAGGTTAAGCTCTTTTACCGAGACCCTCATTGTTGTTGTTTCGTTCTTCCCAGCTTTCACATTGTTCTGTGCGTTCCTTTTATTGGCTGGTTTTTGCTACTTGATCATTAATAACAATTAAAGTAAACTGGTACAATGAATAACAAATCTGAAATTTTAAATACCAATTACTAATTCACGATCTAAACTTTTTAATTAGGCACTGTAATTTGTGATTACATTTAAAAAAGATGATGATGATTTCAATTTTGAGAGCTATTGCGTTGATAAAAAAACAAACAAACAGACAGATGACTATAAAATGGCCCGTTTGTCTCCTTTTGTCGATCCCCTTTGGCCTGGTCTTGGCCTTTCAGGCCTGGTTATGGCTTTTCTTGCCTGTGTTTGGCCTTTCTGATACTCTATATAACCTGACTATTTGCGAAAAAGATATAATTTGTATTTAGTCATCGAAATGTCAACATGATTTACAAAAGAGTTTGCAGAAACTGTCCGATTTCATCGTGTGGGGCGAAGTTGTTCATCAGTTAGACCACATACAGCAAAGAGGCTATAAGAAAATTGTGTAGACACGGAAGGATTATTTATTATTCCTCGAAATAGAATGGATTTGTAATAGTCAGTCAAAGGATTAATTTTCATTCCTTTTCCTTTCAAATCGCTGTGCATTTGACTCTTTTTGTCATTGTTTTTTAATAAAGTTTTTAAAACGGTATCTCTTGTCTGGTTCAATTGCTAGCAATTATTATTAGTAGGAAGTTTCAATTGATCCTTGTTAAGTTATTTAAAATTGTTTACATACTAATACGTCACGCTTCTTCCTTGAGTTTTTCTTGTAGAGATGAACTAATTTGTTTTCAATTTTCGGCTTCTGAACTCGCATAAGTAACTGACTAACGGTGTGTAAAAATAACAAGACTTTAATAGTTTTTCATTTCCTCGAGATAGAGAAGAAGAAAACAGTTTTGTAATAGTCAGACAAAATTGAAATAAAGAGTTTTCAGCCCATTGCAGTGATTCACCTTTTCTTGTTGAATGAGTTTGTCAATCAAAACTGCATTAGTCAGTTGGAATACATGACCGATAAAACTGGCTATCTTTTGATGCTGCACTTTTTCCACTTCGTAAATCGTCAACAGAGGTGTAGCGCTCGATTCGACTTTTTTCAGAGCAAACTGAACTTTTAAGAATAAAATGTTAAACGGAAGGCGCGCTTTTATTTTGAAGACATAATAGATTCTCCATGAGCCAATCAGAGTTAAAAGAGACCGGGCAAGTCTAGGCAAGCCTATTGCGCCTATTGTAGTAGACAGACGCTCATTAGTAAACCTATCCACTTCATTATATACGGAGGAAGACCCTCTTAGTATGGAGGAACGCACTTTTTCCCTAGGTTATAATAATGGGTGACGTCATAGACTCGACCCTTATGCATATCAATAACTTGACCTAAGTCGACACTTACTCGACACCAAAGAGGCTTAATTTTCAACATAGTAGACTACTGGATATCCAACATCCTTTTCTCCTACTTGTTATACACAACTAAGTGTCAGAAGAAGCTGTTCTAAGTGTCATCGCCTAATGACGCGCACAAAACTAGGCCAATTTTGCGAACTAACACTCCACACAAGGACTCTCAAAAATGTTCGTGACAACTTGGTTGTCAGCAAATCCCCGAAGCTATTGTTAAGTGACAATAAAGAAACAAGTGTAACGATTTTTCGAATAATATTATCCATATGGAACTTCCGACAACTTACCTGGAGGATTGCTAGCAAAACTGCAGTTCACTGAGTTGCAGATAAGGCCGAAAACGAAACCGAAACCCACATTGATCTTCCTAATGACGTTCCAGACTTTTTAGATACTACAATCGTCGTAAAGCTAACCACCAAAACAACACTGACTATATTAGCAGTGCCTCGAAGATTTGTCAGCCAAAACAAAGTAATGCCTCCACGACTAGCCTTCAGCAACTGTACACAAAGACACAACAAATCTACCACAGATTGTGAAGCCCGGCTCTGAAGCACCACCAAAAAGTCCAAATACTCGGTGATAAAAGACTCAGTTTTGGAAGGTATGCATGACCGTCTGTGCATTGACGTCCTCATAAAAAGGACCTGAAAGAACTAATTCGTCAACATTACAAAGACGAGCGCGAAGGGAAACATCATTGTCATTTGAGAAACAACGCATCCGAACACAGTAATAGGAGGCTGCCCACAAAATCAATAAAAAGTCATTGTGGACTCTGCCAACCAGAAAGTAGAAGAGCAGGAAAATCACGTAACACATAAGCCCCCAAGCCCTTTCGAACACAATGCGTATGACGTGGAGGCAAAATTGCCCTTAAGACAGCCAAACAAGCAGGCCATGAAACTGTTGCGGGCTCTATCTGTTACTCGTAGACCACCTTGCTAAAGTATGCAGATCTCCAAAGACAACTTAAAGCCCAGAGCTTAAGAGAAGCTAAAAAACAAGCAACAGGCGCCTCCTTCGCCCCGATCAAAAACTGATTGCCAGTTTCACAGGGGAAAACGACTCATTTGGTTATTATTTATCCCTTGCGTTTCGCTCGTCTTGAGTCTTCGCTGTTCGTGACAACTCGAAAAATGAAAAATAGAAACTTATAAGGCTTTCAGTCTCTGTCAATCTTGGAAGGACTGTATGTAAAGCTTCGAGAAACTATCATCTGCCGCTAGACTGAGACCTTCCCACGCCAATAAATATCCTTAATTATATAGCTGTTAGTTAATCCGATATTGTCAGCAAAGCTATTATCCTTTAATTTTTACGAAGTGTCTAATTAAGGATTAATTTGGATAGTTTCGGATAGGGATTTCCTTTACAAATAGGCAAACTGTCCAATTCAAGAAAAATAGGACAGCTGGTCTGAGCCAATCAAATGCCAGAAAATACAATAGGCAATGCACTCTAGCCAATTCAGCGCAAAGTCCCTGTCACAACGCGCCAAAAAAAATTTCCTTGGCTGACGGCGGTTCGTCGGCGAACAGTCTTGTCTTCTTGTTGTGTGAATGTCGTTTTGTTTTGCTGCTGTTTTGTTTTGGCTTCTTGTCTGGGCCATTTAAAAGGAATATGTATGACAAAACTGATGAAAGTTTGTATTGGAAACAATCAACGTATAGATTCTTGAAATGTACAAGCACTGAAACTTTGGACAAGAATAAGAAAACACTGATACTTGTGTTTAGATGTTGGTATTACAAAAAAAAACGGACAAAGTCTGCGGAAATCGTTTGAGGTAATGAATGAAATGTTTATTTTCAATAGTTTTCGTATTTAAATTAAGTATTCGCGTTGTTGCTTTGTCTTCTTTGTACTCGAAATTGCGGTTTTCACCTGTAGCACTGTATTATTCAGATCATTGAAGGAGCTTTCAAAACTTTAATTGGCAACAAAATGCTAAAGTATGAAAGAGCAATACTTGCTCTACGCTTGTTAACTTGTAAAGAAGAAGTTGAATGATACTATAAAAATAAATCTTTTTTAGACCTTGCGGTGTGTTTTTGTTTCAACTACAAACGGACGGGTTCAAGTGTACAATATTTCGCGTCTGTAATTAATAAGTAAGAGAACTACATGTTTGTCCAATTTGGAAATAATTGGATGAAAAAAAATCCTCTGACAACCAAATTGGACTCGGCCTAGCAAAACAACAAAAAATAAATGACCATATTTTCTGTTCAGGCTTACTTATTTATTACAAAGTGTCAGAAAGTGTTCATAGTTGTGCAGAGGACTATACCTTATTTAACTTGAATAACAAGAAAACGCTCTCCACTATCGGCTTTGCCTTCCAAACTCTTAAGAGTTGTCACTGATGAGTCTTTCCCGTTTCGAATTTTTACAAAATGATCACCGGCTCAGGCGTTTTGCTTGTTTTCATGTCACGTACGCCACATTGAAGCTTCCTACCTAAAACTTGCCAGTGGACTGGGATCAACAAGGCTTTTATAGAGTTAACGTTGCAGGGGTAAAAGGCTTTAGCTTAGCTTACCTGCATGTGATACATTTTGAAACTTCTCGATTTAACATCAAAAGGTTTGCACGAGTTCTCCTCCTTTTCTTCAGAAGTTTTCCCGTCCATCTTGAAAATTACCCAGAATGCATATCGAGGACAATAGGCTGAGCTAGAGGGCCCTGGGAAGAGACGAGTTACCAGTATCTTCTGGGTAATTTCAAAGATGGCGAACGAAGTTGGCTATCAATGCTGAAATTGTACCTTTAGCAATCCTTTATTCAGTTAAGGGCTAAATGTAACAAGTCTTTATGAATCACGCCTGGGTTATGGTTGCCAGTCTGACTACGATGTAGGCCATACAGGATGTCACGTTGAACCAATGTACAGATCTTCTAGTACGAGGTAAATATTTATAAGAATTATTTATGAGAAATATGGACTGCAATCAGTATGTGGAGTATTTAAAGGATTCTCGATTCTGGCTACATCCTAGCCTTTCATTGATGATTGTCAGCTGGAATCCTCATTAAGCTTCATCAGATTATAAGAGGATACGTATGCTACTACTCTTCATATGTCAAAAACAGCTTGCATGCATTATATTTGCAAAGTAATTAAACTTTCCATTACAAGTAAACTTTTTTGTAAATAATTAACCAGCTTAAAACTAAAAATTTAATATTCTGGTATTATGTTTTTGTATTTCACTCTAAATTCGAGATTTCTTATTTTAAGCCAAAAATTAAAAACAAATCATAGGATAATATTTTTTTCGTCAATTGAGAGATTCAAAGCAATCTTGGATTTAGAGTGTTTCTTTGTCTTGCTTGGAAGTGTAAGACTAAAACTTAAAATATTTTATGAAAACTTTTCCGTGGATTCACTGTTTGTGCTTTTAGTTACTGTCACTTTCTTTGTGGACCAAAGCACAAACAGTCAACGTGGGATTTGTAAGACCCTGTGACCCCATGCCTCTGGAATTTCTGCCATGCTTAGCATTGAAGCCTTTTCGTTAGGCAACGAGTTAGTGCATGTTCAGGCTGTTCCTGGTAGTTCCATTGACAGTCCAGTTAAGACTCCAAGGCATGACAATGATAAGTAAGAAAAACCTCATCAAATCTTTGGTGGTGAAATACCCTTACCACAGAGGCTATTGGAAATTCCAAAAGGATGGGATTGGTCAATTACATATTTTTTAAAGGTAAAAACCCTGTTTTCCTTAAAAATCACTATCTTTTAAACTTTTGAAATTTGTATTCTTTGGCATCTTCCCTTTATGGAGTAATTGTGAAATTACACTGAGAGTAGGATGAGATATTACAGTCAAACCAAGTCAAGCGTACCCCCCAAGATTCTATTAATGAATTGATTATTTGAAAAATGAATCCGTTAGTCGTTCCCGTAACTGGTGTCAAATTCAAAGCGGCATCTCTGCATGCGTAATGAGCAGTGAATATTTTACTAGAACTTCTCTATATTTGGTCAGATTGGAAATCTTTGAATGGATTAAGCTTCTTAGAAGACATTTACGTCAATTTCAGGAAAATGGACCTGGTAGAAATTTCATAACTGCCTCACGTGTGAATTCACGGCTCATTACACATGCAAGAATGCAGAGATCAATCTGAAATCTACAACTAGCAACGGATTCAACTTTTGAATAATAAATTCATTAATGTGTTCTTGGGGGGTACGCTTGACCTGGTTTGACTGTAAAATTGGTATCCACTTGGAAGTGGCGAGATTGGGTGAGTTTGTGCGAGATAATGCGAGTTTAGGCGAGTTAAGGCGAGATAAGGAAATTTGAACATAATCTCAAGTTGCGAGTTAGGGCGAGTTAAGGCGAGTTAAGGCGAGTTAAGGTCCCAGAGTAGGCCTGAGCGAGACGACACGGAAAAGTAGAGAAAGTAGCGTATTTGGCTGCTTTTGGCACTCTAGAGTCACGGTGAAACACTTAACGTTGGAGAGGGATTCTTTTGAGTCCCATCGACGTGGAAAGTTATTTTGATGAGGATTATGTTATAAAGCAATTTTAAGAGCAGGGAAGGTGAACCAATTTTATATTTCATGTGTTGAGTTCATTAGGTAAGCTTCAGAGATTTCGCCGCTGAAGTTGGCTATGTTGTTGCATAAAGTTTGATGTTTTCACCTCCGATCTCAACAACTTTATTCGCAACTTGCTGATATACCCTTCGATTTACAGACTGCCACATGTATGTAAATGCCACACATTTGCTCTTTGGTGTCATCTTAATTCTCCTTTACTTTTTCTAATCACAAGAGCCTTTTGTCGGGGGCAACCAACGACGGTTTCCTCCTAAATTCATTGAAATCACTTTTAAGGCTATTCAGAATACTTTTAGATGTCTAGAAATGCATTCCAAGCGGCGCTATGAAATTTGTATCTGTTCGGTCATCCTAGGGGAACGTGAGTCGTTTCGAAATAATAAGGACTTCAGTTCTATTTTCCCGAAAATTTTAGATGCAATTTAGCGTATTTCGAAAGTGAGAATTTTCCTGATTCCTCTTTCCATCACATTTTTGAATCCGGGATTTTAGGTTTCCTTTTTTCTTTTTTTCCAAGCCTGGGGAGTGCAATGTGAAAAATTTAACTTCAGAAAATCGTAGGAAGTTAATTAGATGAGCCTCGAAAATAAGAAATCAAAATTGTTCATGAAAAAAAGGTCATCGTCAAGTGATAGAAAATTCTAGGCAATATTTATCCCAACAGATATTTTACAGAAAACAGTCGTTGGGTGCCTTTGTTTTGTGGCATTTGGCGTGTACGTTAACAACTAGGATCCAAAGCTCTGGTATTTGCTGAAATTCTTACCGCCTGCCGATTCGATCAAGCAAGGAATATCAACTCCAATTTTCTGGAAATTGATTACTCTCCCAGCATATGAGTGAATTAAACCGTCGCACAAAAAGCACTTCTATTCGCATTCAATCTTTTTTTTTTTCAGTATTCCAGCCAGCGTAACTCGCAATGGTAAGTGAAGTAATTGCAATTTTTGACGCCACAGTGCCCGCATCTCCCGGGGTAGATAGAATGGGCGGGTAATTTTAAGACAATATATGTCACTGTTTATTGGTCACATTACCTTGCGAAACAAAAAACATTTGAAAAGGAATGTTGGTCTCGCGTCAGTAGGTGTTTGTGGAAAGGAAGGAAATACGACTCCCCAAAAACGCCTGTGTGCATGGGAGGCTAACTTTCGGGAAGATCAACTAATTTTAGCGTACAATAATAAACATGAGGGTCTGATAACCGTAGGGAAGCCAGTTCACCTTACATTGGACCACTAAAACCTTCCATTTCATACAGGCACTCACAACATATCAGTAGCGAAACTTTAAAAAAGTAAAATCAAAAAGAAGCCGCATGGTAAAATGTTTAAAGCCAAGGAGAGTCGCTCAGCCCACTGACTGGTGAAGCAACATGACGGTACGATAGAAAGCCCTCCTTGATGGCACACCCAAAGGGTGCATCTGCTAGGATCTAAACCTAACGTTGATCAATGCCATCGTAATTTCACGTCACCAAATTCACATTGTTTAGGAGACAATTCCAGAACTGTACAGAAAGAAACATTGGAACGTCTTCTGCTTTGAAACCTTAGTTGGCTTCACCCAGATCACGCCAGGCTGGCTGGCGCGAGTTTCGTTCCATTTTCAGTGGTCAAAAATGGAGCTCGGATCCGCGCAAGCCATAGCGGGGCCTGGAGACGACAACATTTGCATGAGAAAAGGCTCTCTAGTACTCCTGGGATGGATTGATTAACCTCGTGGTTTTTTTTGGTTGGATGGACGAAACTGTCATGGTATACCAAATTCAAGGTATTCATTCATTATTTTTTTGCTATTTTTTGTCTTTTTAAAGATGGTGCTGTCTTCTGTTTCCAAGTTTATCAGTGATTGTGCTTGTATAAATTTTTTTAGTTTTTTACAGTTCCGAGGAATACTGCCGAGTTTTAAGTTAAAGAAACCATTCCTCTCCCGCTGTATGTTTTTGTTGTTTGCTTATTGGCAGCTAATCGAGCGCTTAATGCCTCCGAAGAAGAAGCTCAATGTTGGAATATAACATAAGGAAGATAGAGCTTTAAAAAAAAAATACAAATCTCCTGAACTGTAATGAAAATGAAGAAAGGAAACTCAAGACACAACGAATGAAACTTGCAAGGCTTCAGTTGTTTTTGAAGCTCAATTTTTGTTTCGTTATAGCCAGTGGCAGATACTGAATATGTTCTAGAATGTATTTATTGCCTGTGTTATAGGGATTCTAGTGCTGGATTATTCTGCCCGCAAGTTTCCGTCACAGTTTTTTTATTACTGTTATTATTTTTGTTAGGTTCATGGAGTACAGGCACACTGTAGTACACTATCTCAAGGACTGGAAAACAGTGAGATACGTTGGTACTTTTTTATTGTTAGAATATTATTATTTATTTAATATATAGATTTAGCCAGGGCTAAAAGCGATGCTCCCATTACTAAATTTATAATTTAAATCAAGCAATAAACTTGTAATGCACAAATCTTAAGGGCACATATGTGACTTTTTAATGAAAGTTAAGGCTAAGTGATTTTGGAGTGAAAAAAAAATCTTACATCGAATTGATAGCCGTATATATACACCCAAAAAATAGCAATCATCTTCGATCACATTTAAGAGCCATAATGGCTCTTGATCCCAGTAGATTAGGCCTGGAAAACGAATTCTTGGAAAACGAATCAGGCCGAATTTTTGCGTTCGACAATTTTTTTCAATAAAATCTTGCCAACAACTCTGGGTGCGTGTAGACCAACATTTCGTACTTTTTATACACATCTGAGGCGAAACAGTAATATGAGGCGCTGTTTTTATCATACAAACCTCACACAAAATGCAGTATTTCACAATTTTTCAAGACAAATTGAATCCATTCAATATTCAGAACCGTACGAAGCACGCTTGGGCTTTTAGCAAAACCGTTCAAAAAATTTCCAAAATAACCTATACGGCCAGCCGGTTCTCACTTTTGACAAGCGCCAAATTTTCAGTGAACATTAAAAGAGTTACGCTTCAACATAATAAATAATTTACTGTGTTTATTTTTTTTATTTACTGGTTTTATAACGATGTGTAATCTTAAAAAGCGTTTGATACGCGCGGCATTTTGAGTACTCCTGCAAGCGATGTTAATGAACGACGGAAAACAAACGGCAAAGCGATTAAAATTGCAAGAGACTACTAACAATCAATAAAAGAAATGTAATTCGGTGAAACATCTACAGAGACAACAATTTTCATTCACAGAGACAACTATTAAAGCGTCTCTAAAAATCCTGAGTCTTTAAGCTTCAGCTTAAAGCTTTTAGCCGGCTTCCTGGTGTTTACTGTTTTCAAAGATGAACTCGAGGCAAGAAAATCGCTCAAAGCTTTCTTTCTACAGCCAAAATTATAACTAAATACTCTTCGGAACGTTTTTAATTTCTATTTGCGGAGCGAAGAAATCGACTAAAGGCTTTTTAAAGTTCTGTAAGCTTATATCAAACCTCATACTAGATCAGATCATTGTCTCAGATCTTAATACAAACGTGCATAAACTAGCCTCATAAACTGCGCTCGACTTCATGAAATTATATATATAAAAAAAACAAACACATACACTTTATACAATAATTACTCAGGCTTACCATTCGAGATGCAGCTCCTGAAAGCTATCAAGTAAGGCCAGAATCGCTTGAGGGACTTTTCAACCCGCATCCAGCAAGGTGAAAAACGAAAACGATGTCATCCGAAATCGGATTTCCAACTTTGACAAGCGGCGCATTTCTCAACCAAAAATTCAATAAACAAACGAGCCATGAATAACAGAAGACTGTTGATAGCAGCTGTATTTCATTTTATGTATCCAGTGGAAAAAGACAGTAAAAAACATCAAAAGTTGACAAAAAAACTCAGTCAGCTTCAGCTGTCAAAGTAAACAAGTTTCAAGATGCCGTATAAATTTTCTGCATGAACCACCTGTCAAATTTTGACCAATCAAAGCATAAAAATGGGACGGTCGTAGAGCTCTTCTTCTTCTCGCCCTGACTCTCTCTACTTGCCGACTTTCTTCACTAAAATTTTGTCTTTTTCTTCTACTTCTAACACACTCTCTCTGGCGATTGTCTTCGCTTGCTCTACGCGTGTTGACTCTTGCTCTCTGCCGTTCACCTTCTCTTTGCTCTCTGCTTAAAACCTGTCGTCTACACGCTAAAATCTCTCTGCTTTTGTTTGTTGACATAATAGCTTTCGTAAGTTGTAATAAAAAGTTATAAAGGCTCTGTCGAAAAATCTTTTTGCTAAGTTGCATTGAAATTTCTCTTTTCAAAGCCAGTTGCGCGATATAATTGCGCGACGTTGCGCCATGCGATTTCCCGCCAAAAAATCTCTACTTTCCCCTACCCCAAGAGTCCATGCCCTCTACTTTCCACTACCCGGAAAGTCCGTACGGACGGACGTACGCTGACGTCATAACCAAAATTTATTGGATGGATAGTTTACCAAATTATTTTAGTTATGGTGCTCCACTCGCCAAGGAGCTCCGCTATTATCATGTTTTGTCCTATATTGTTCACTTTGTTATGTTTGGTTTTGGTGAGTCTTGCTTATCACTAATAACTTTTTCAAGAAAAGAAAACAAAATTTCTGCTGATCTAAATGGATTTCGTTTATTAATTTTTCATCTTCGCAACAATTTTCTGCAAAGAGAACAAGAAAGCCAACTGTACTTTGTGATGGCAAGTCTAACCAGGGTCCAACAGTTGCATTGAAAAGAAGAAACGTGCTACGTTACTGATCCATGGTGGTACAAAGAAAAACAAGAGACCACGACTTGATGGAATGTTTGATACATTAAACAAAAGATGTAAACTAAGCGACTAAAAAATTACAAATCTAATTTTAGTAATTTACAGGAAAGGGTTGTGCCAAATACGTATAAGGGACCATAAGCAGGGACGACAACCGGAAGTGAAAATGCAGCTTAGCGATGCCTCACTCGTCGTCCACGTGAAGTTCAGAACTTGAAAACGCCATCTTTGCCGTCCTGCCCGAACTTCAACAGAGCGTAAGTATAAATTGATGTATCTGGCTTTTGAAATGAAAAGGTAGATATTCTTTAGACTCTAATCTTTGCACAATATTGCATGTTACTGCGATTTGAAATATGAAAACTGTGCAAACAGTCAAAAATTCGGGCTTTGGGGGATTTGCATCTTGTCAGCAAAACATTTAAGTTAAGAAGGCCAAATCGAGAACTAACAATTCCGACCTATATGTAATCTTTTACAATTGCTTTAAGCCGTAAATTTTCACGCCGTTAAGGTCATTTTAGAGTGTTATTTTCCGAAAAATTAACTTATATTTTGATGTGAATTTCCTCAGAATGGAGTGGACAGAACTCCACGACTAGAATCTTTGTGAAGAGGTTTTAGTGGTTGAACCTTGGAAACACCCTTACCGAGTAAGGAAAGAGGAGATTTATGGAACGACATAGCAGCCAATTTAAATGCCTCTCGTCATCTTAAGTTTAAAGTATCGAAGAGAAGTCTCAGAGACAGGCTGACGTTACTTCAACAAAAGTACAAGGCGAAAATGAGAATGGAAGGAGCTGCCTCTGGGATAAACTGTGAGGAAACAAAGCTAGACAAAGCGTTAGAAGAAATCATAGAAAAAGAGAAGGCGGCCACGGATGCGAGAAGCTTGCAAGATGATCACAAATAAGCTGAAAAAGCAGTAGCGGGTAAGCACCGCAACCGAGCGATTAAGCGTTTGGGTGAAACCAAGAAAAGGAATGTTGTGAAACAAGACGAGCAAGCCCAGACGGCGAAGAAAGGAAGAAGATCGACGTCGGAAGTAGTGCAATTTCTGAAAGAAAAGTCAGAAAGAGAGAGTGTGCTGAGAAAGGAGGATTTGGAGTTGAGACGAAAGGAGCTGATTCAAAAGCAGGATATAATGAAAATGCTAGCACACTAAATATAACATACAGTGCACTCAGAGAAAATGAAAATAAAACATCGCAATCACTGTACACGAATTGGTTCACTGGGCAAATGCCAAACGAAATCAAAAGGTCTTTAGAGACAGTTTGAAACCTTGAACGCTCCGGATACTCCTGATAGCTGAAGGGAGAGTGTTTGACAGTGAGGAGCCAACACATGCAAAGGCCCTGTCCCTAAGGGTCTTGAACTTTGTTTGGGGACCTTTAATTCGCAGCTTATATTAGATGTTAAATTGTAGGAACCACTCTCCTTGAAACTTGCAAGCTTCTTTAGGTAGACAGGGGCAACACCAAGGAGGTGGACGGGTAGTCTGCTACACAAGCGTTTTTAGTGTCGCCACGCAACGGTCCACGCCACAAACGGCTGCTGAGAATCGAACCACATTCCTTTCCCTTTGTGTTTGTGGTCTAACGAACAAACCAATCATGTATAATAGTCTTGACAATACGTGAGCTGCAGGGCGCTAGGAAGCGAACAAGCTTCTCAATTTTCGACAAATCAATCTATTGTCCCTGAATTTGGACGGGCTTTGTGTCCGCAAGCAACGAAAAAGTTAATTGCAGGAAAGTTTGTTTTAATAGGTCAACAAATTAAAGTTACAAGTGAAAATTAGAGGTTTGATAGGCCTACAAGACTTTTACCAGGATCGGTTGGTTCTTTTTAACGCGCATATGTATGACGAATTTCCTGTGCCGGATGTGCTCATTGTGTTGCCAAACTCTCAAGGGCACTGATTCAAACAAAGCAATCTCCCTTTTAAATTATCTATGTGCAATTTCCCGAAACTATACCCGGCAACTTTAAAAGCACATCCATGTTGTACATCACATTTGCTCGACTTGCTTTGCTGCTGCTGCTTAAAATTTTGAATACGACTCCACAACACTACTCTAGTTGATTGCTTGTTTTCACGCAACGATTTTGATTGTTCTGTCATTCACACATAGGGCACCGATAAAAGCAAAGCTGTGATTGGAGGAGTCACCGTGCCGCAAACGTACCGCGAACACCTTCCAGAAAATGGGAGCTGAATTCTAATTGGCTAACCGCGGGAAAGGAATGTAGTTCGATTCTCAGGAGCCGTTTGTGGGAAGGAGAGTTGCGTGACGACACTAAAAACGACTGTGTAGCAGACTAGATGGACGGGTAGCAATATTTTAAATTGAATCTGGTAGGACTCTGGTAACCAATCTAGATTATAAAGGACTGGTGTGTGGTGACTGAACTTGGGTACCAGGCAGACAATGCGGGTAGCAGCGCTAAGAATCCTCTGTAACCGATCATGAGGATATTTTGGAATGCCAAAGAGCAGGGAGTTGCAGTAGTCGAGACGAGACGTTACAAAGGCATGAACCAGGACTTTGGTAGCATCTCCCGATAGATACTTTCGGATCTGTCTGATGGAATATAGACCGCGGCAGGCCTTATTGTAGACTTTACTCACATGAATGCTCATGGAGAGATTCTTATCAAGCCCTGCCCCAAGACCGGGGACGGTGGAAATAGGCTTGTTTTCAGAATCCCCGACAGTGACTGATTCAAGCTGGACCTTGCTCAACTGTTGGCAGGAACCCACAATGAGGAGCTCTGTTTTTCTATCGTTTATCTTGAGTCGGTTGGTGACCATCCAAGCTCGAACGCCAGCTGTACAAGCTTGGATAAATTCTCTGAGCGTATCATGTTGCGAAGATGTCGACAAAGGCTTGAAGGACAAATACAGCGGATATCATATGCATACGCATGGATACTAGGCAGGTGGTTCTTAACGCCGTTGAAGATCCAAGATACATACATTATAATTAAAATCTGCCCGAGGCAGCTACCTTGTGGAACACAACAGTCTATGTCGAAAATTTTAGAGGAGTTCTGGTGGATGAGAACGCGCTGAGTGTGTAAAGAGAGGAAGGACAAAATCCATTTTTTGCGTTGCCAACAACCCCGAAGTCGGTCTCCAAGATTTCTTGTGCACGCGTTGTTACCATGGAGGGCAGAGAGGCGAAGCATATCTTTTAAAGAATCTCTCTGAAAGCAGTTCATTTCAAACTCAGTGGAGGTATGACATATTTAAACATGAATTTATAATGTCAATTTGGCTGTCAGGGAAAGGTTTGGACACATTTCTCTAAAAACCGAGCAAGAATGTTTATATACCGAGCAAGAATGTTTATATAGAGTATTTGACAATGGTTAAAATGTGTTTGGAGAGTTACGTACAAACTACAAAAGACGACAGTTGGTGAACGTTGTTTTTATTCTTTATAAACAAACGATTACAAATCATTACAGAAATTTACAATTCGTTACAATTAAGTCTAATTATCGGTTACTACAATTTATATTACATTAAAACAGATAACTGATTTTACAATGACAAAAACTAAAGAAAAATAAAATAGAAAGACAGAGTCCACAAGACCACTTCAATGGAAGGTTGCCTGCCTTTTGGTCCTCCCTACCCCATCTGCCCGTTTCTCACATGCACCTTATTTAGCTGTATAGATTAACTTATTTCTCTGAGGGCATTGTTTGAAAGTAGCCCATTTCTTCCTAAGGACAAGCGACGTATTTCTCAACCAAAAACCCAATAAACAAACTAGCTATGAATAACAGAAGACTCTTTAAAGCAGCAGAATTTCATTTTGTACATTCAGCGGAGAAAGACAGTTAAAAACATCACAAGTTGACACAAACCTCTGTCAGCTTCAGCTGTGAAAGTAAACAAGTTTCAAGATGGTGCATAAATTTTCCGCATGAACTCACCTGTCAAATTTTGACCAATCAGAGCATAAAAATTGGACGTAGAGCGTGACCAACGCGTGACCTTGTTGAGAAAAGTCAAAAGCAACTGGCATGTCTTCCATACCTGTAAAAACTGGCTGAATTTTAGCTTCCGAGCTTCAGATGGGTAGATTTACTTATCCATGGTGCTCCGCAGGCGCGCTTCGCGCGCCAGAGCTCCGCTACTAAGTTTTACGAAAGGTATTTTTAATAATTAGTGAAATTTGAGCGAAGAAAAAATCGGAACGAACTTTTGAAACACCCTGTACATGTTTTCTTTTCTGGCTATCTTACAAATTCTAGTTATTTTAGGAGATTAAATAGAAGAAATAATTTAATTTTTTCTACGCTTGCGAGCGGGCGGAATCCTCCAAATCCTGCAATCTGATTGGTTCCAAGAGCGGGCGATTTTTTATGATCTTGCCCGCTAACCGGGGCGGAATCGTTGGCAGCTTCATTCAGAAGTTTTTTTCTTTGTTTTCGAATGAGCAGAAACCGTGATTTTTAAGCCATTTTTCTTTTAAAACTTGCGCTATTATTAACATTATCTAGGGAAAAGTGAATTTTACACACGCCCAGGTTTTCATGCACCCGTGTCCTTTCTTTGACATCTGTCGCCCAACATTCGCCCATGTGTATCTTATTCAATAGCGTGCAGCAGGTCATGCTATAGATAACGTTTGAAAACGTAAATGCGTGCAGCGGAAAATTTTTTCCACATTGTAAATGAAAGGGCAAGTTTTGCATTGCATGCGCGCTTATTTGAAAGTCCAAGGTTGATCGTCAGCCTCAAAAGCGCTTAAAACTAGAAAGCTGCCTGGCGCTCTAGATCTTGTCACGTTAAAATAAAACAAATAAATAGTGGTTGCCAAAAGATTCTCTTACTTTCAGGGTCGGAATTTTGTAGCATTTTGTAGTTTGTGTGTGAAACTGGGATAAAACCATGACAATTTTAAAAATAACTGAATTTAAAAAAAAACAAACGAAACAAAAATTTTGAAACACAAGAGCCCATACTGAAAATAAGAAAACATTAGGCTAATTAATCTTAGGTGAAAAAGGAAATACACTTACAATTTAGTGGTTGTAGTTGGAATGCAATTCCAATTATGTGTTATGTGGCTTTTATTACAGTTGTATTCGTTCGTAACTGTGCCAGAACTTGTTATCGAACCTGTACTGTGACACAAATGATTGCAATCTGCAAAATGAATGGACGCAAGAATAGGACAATTGGTAGAGGGAAGTTTTCAAGAAAGCGGTACATTCCGATATATGCATTAATACAGTATTAATAGACAATAACGAATTTTCATTTTTACTCATTGATTAAGGGTCAGGCCCATAGGGAGGGGGGGGTGCGACGGATGCGCTCCCAACCACCCCCCCCCCCCCCCCCCCACTGGGCCCAGAGGTCCACTTATTTTCTGTTGACACCCCCTCCCCGCTCTTTTACTCCCTCCATTTTATGCGCGGTCTTTGACTCTCGCTCCTCGTTCTTTGCTCCGAAATCGCACGGAAACGCTACCTACGCAGGCTACTTACACGAGCCACTGATGGGCTCCTGCCAATTACAAGGGGTAGATCTTGGATCCTTTTTTTCTTTAGCGTATGTGTTGTAGTTAATTTTTTATCACAGGTAATTTTTGTTTTCCTTTTGTTTTTGGGTATGGTAATGTATGCTAATGAAGTTTAAACAAAGGAAAAAATAAAAATTACCTGAAATGAAAAATTAACTACAACATATGCATTGTTCCTTTTTTGTGTAGCCCTTTGTCTTTGAGGATAGTTTTGTTTCTAACAAACACCCAAGAAATTTTGAGCTTGGTACATTATTAAAAGATCATGATTCAAACATCATGCATCAAACCCAGCGAATAGTACGGACTTACAACTTTCCTTCTATTTTTTTTTCTTTTAAATGGCGACATCCCGCATTAATGACACTATAAAAAATTGTACAATAAAGTACTCTATTTGAAAAAATTACTTTTGAAGATTAAAAGTTTGAGAAATACCCAGTTTTTCAAAATGCTCCAAATGAAGTCTCAGGCTAGCTAACTCTCCCCACCCCAGAGACTTGCGCCTCTGGCAACGTTTGGTCCGTCTCCTCGTTGGATTGCATCTCCCCGTAAAAAATTCTGGCTACAGGCCTGAGGGCAGGGGGGGAGGTAACTCTATTGTTTTCCACCTAAGTTTCTTGCCCACTCCGCCTGCCAGTATGAGGTCACATAGTAACTGGCAAGAGCTCCGGGTCGCTTGTGCAAATTAGCAGGGGATACGACAGTTATTTGGGCGAGCGAGGTCGAGGAAAAGTAAAGAAGCTAACAAATATCGCTATATATCGCTAATTTGATCGAATGTATGTGAGCTTTGGTGTTGCTATAATCTGCTTGTGTAAACCGTTTTGATAGTTTGTGTGCATGATTGTAAAATTTTGTTAATTTGTTTTGCGAGCTGTGTTGCGCGATCGCCATCTATTTTACGGGACCGGCAAGGTCATCAAACCTTAAATATTTTTCCTCTTAAATAGGCAGTGTCTAGTCTCCAGAATAGGAGGTTCCATTCACAGATCATGCATGGTTATATTTCATCGACTCTTTTGCTAATCAAATGGGCCTAACTTCATATCATTCCTTTCGAGTGCGGGCCTCTGTTGATCTCCTTATTCTCCACCAAATTAAATAAAGCTACTTCGATCGATTATCTACATCGAGTCGTCCCGTTGAACCGGAAATAATGCGGAATAGCTTTGAAATACGCGCTAAAGCTAGTTTTCCTCAAATGTATATTTGAATTCATGATAAATACAGCTCTACCAGCTTCAAACAGCGTCTATGGCAGAGAAAAAATGTTTTGATATGACAAAATTAATTTTCTAAATCATGTGTGTCACTGTGGTGCAGTGGTCAAGGAGTTTCTTGCACGTGCAGATAAACCGGGTTCGACTCCCGGCGACGCTGCTTTCTCTTTCTTTTTACCATTTTTTTTTCCTGTTTGGTCTATTTTTTTCAACACTATTTTTCCTTTTGGCCTTTTTTCTTTATTCTTACTGCAGACCCTGCTGGTCATGCACTTGGATCAATATATAATGTAAGCTTAAGTCCGTAGTTTTATTTTGGAAAAGGGATTTCAAAAGCTCTTGATCTGCATACTGGCCAAGCTTACGACCAGATTCAAACCATAAGCTGTCAAGACATGTCCCTCCTCTGAAACAGCTGAATTTTTTTTCAATGTTAGTTGACATCATGACAAACACACACGGTACACCACAAATTGTACTAATTTGCACCCAACACCCACCAGTGACCCACTGGCAAAAGTTAAACTTAACTTGCCTTTTGTACATCGTCTTAATCATCAATATTATTACCCTAAAATCTCCACTGGGTTTGCCCCCAAAAAATAATTAAAAGAAACCTTTTATTCGTTTTCGGGATAAAATTACAGAATTACAGGTGTATGCCTAATACTGTATTAAAATGCGGTGAAGCAACAAGATTCAATGCTCACAGTCTCTCACAAATACCTGTCATTTAGCTTCCCCTTTCAACGCTACAGCTAAGCGAACTTTGAGAGGAATGATACGGGGTTTCACTAGCTCTGAAGAGCTGAAAATACGCACAATGTAAAGTATAATACATCCTTTGATGAACCTCCTATTGCTGTGTCTAAACTTCTCAATCTTGCTGTGCACTGGCCCTCAAAAGTGACCGGTCGGTATGATTGCCCGTACAATCTGCTCGACGATAGAAAGGAATCTTTAAAATTCATTACACCACTGGACATTTCATTCCAAAAAAGTAGTTAAATCTAGTTTTCTGTGGCAATAGAAACCTTAAAATCCCCAAATCCAAGAAATCGGAACGGTATTTCCGTGATTTATCCGTCTCTTCAATGAACACTTTGCTCGCCATTTCGAAAGTCACTGACGCGAGTCGTGACGTCATACTGGCAGGTGGACTGTACCACAGATTTCCTTGGAGACACCTCCCCCCCCCTCCCCTTCCTCCCTACCTGAGGGAGAAATACAAATTTCCAGTGTTAGGTAAATCCTCATTGTTTACAAACTTTAATTGACACAAATTACCCGTGTTCAAAAATGGTGAAACATGCAATAGCAAGTCGTCTAAAACTCTTTACATTCCTGATTTTTTACCAAATGAACTGAATCATCAACGGATAAAATAAGGACGGAAGTCAACACAACTGTTTGTGCGAACCACTATTAATAGTTGTTTATGCAAAATGCCTCATCTACATTGAATGAAATTTAACAGCATTGAATCCTTACCCAGAAAGGTTACTTCAACCGTTTTTGAGTCATTTCCTTCATTGTTTTCTGCTAGTAGAGTGTAGTTGCCCGTCCGATGTAGTTGGACCCCTTTTATTATGTAAACACCCTTCAAAGGTGTTGATGTATTCACTAATGTCGAGTTAATCGGTGGAGTACCTTCCAGTAGAAACCAGATATAATGTCCTGGTACAGATCTTACTACTGGTAACGGTAGCCTTATCCTCGGTTTCTCTGAAAATGAACATTAAGCAAGTTTCTAAGCTGTCCCGATCTCATGTCATATCACGGTGCAAATAAAATTTGAGTTGCTTAAACCTACTTAAATAATACTCCAAAAATTGTAGATAACTTTATACTCTCCTGTAGGGCACTACGCTAAGCGATACTATATATATCATATCTCATATTGTAATAAAACGTCCCACTTCACACAGGAATCAAACAACTGATAGTCAGTAGGAAGAAGAGTGAAAATACAGAGAAGCCGTCTTCATGATGTCAATTACTTGATTTTAATCGCGTCCTCAAATAGTTGGCATTAAAACTAAGCGTTTGGAATAATAAAATGAGGAGCCGTCAGTTTTCCTGAACTGCCAAGAGGGAGTTTAGTCTGCCATAAAATTCTAGTCCCATAACTTCCCAGGAGGTTTTTGAGAACAGTGGAGCACTTCAGTCCATGGGTTTGTTGACATGACGGCGTTTACACTGTAGTCAATGTTTGATGTATGAGCTGTTTAAGCACCTCGAAGTAAGGAAATGAGTGTCGTTGAACAGAATGATATATTTCTGTTGTTTTGATTACAGTTTCTTATTGCTGAAAAACAAAAGCTGACATTAAAGAAGCCTATAGTAATACTTAACGCTTCAACCTGAAAGCAAAAGCTTCCTTGGTATGCTAAATTTCCACTAAAACTCTCGCGTTTTAAATTTTTTTTTTTGCTTATACAAATTTAACGAGACCGTTAAAGGGAGGATTTAAGTGTCACTGATTAAGAGTGAATAATATCTTAAGTGTGTTACTTTATTATTATAATTTTTGTCTCTAGAAAAAATAAATATATAAATAAAACTTCATGATTTGTAGGGTCTACGTTACTATGCAGCCCTCGCCATTCCCGCGTTCTCTTCATTCCCAAGTCCACCACATTCCACGGTGAGTATTATTTTTGACTCTAGATTACTTACGGCAGTTCTTTGCACGTCCATGTAATTACATTACATTCCTTATGTCAATAAATAACAAGTCTCATGCATAACATCTTCGTCACTTGCTTTAAATTAAACTAACGGAAAAGTATCAGACAATGTATAAAAGGAGTAGTTTCAAACTTAAAAGATAACTTGGTCACCATGTCATTATTTTTTAAATGTTTAGTTAGAGTTATCATCTTTTTACCTATTTATTTATTTATGCATTTTTTTATGACTAGTCTATAACACATTTCTCTCAGTTTTTTTCTAGGCTTTCCTGTTCATGTAGTACTGACCTTTGTCAGACTTGGCACAATCAGAAGAACACTTTACATATAACTTTATTAATTTACATGGGGATTTGAAAAATTATTACTGCAGCTTTTGAGACTGTTTCTACTTTTGACAGTTGCGCCTCCAGGAGTATATTATGAGGAGCTAATTAACATTCTTATGCTTTGTTATTAAAACCTACTATCGCTAACCTTTTTTATGACTTGTATAATAAGTTCCTTTAAAGTTACAAGGGGTGGAGAGATTGTCTTTTTTTAAAGCCACCATCATGAATCGACCACTTGTTTGTATGATGAAGGGCTGTCTTGCCCCTGAAAAAATTCCCAGTATGATATCATTTTTCCTTTTTCCGTCATGCACCTGGATCCTTGCTTGATTCCAGGGATAATTAGATAGACTAAATATCATAAATTTCAGTTTCACGGTGTGGTTAGATGGTGCAGTGATGAACCATGTACATTGCCTATAGTTCTTGGTGCCACTGGAGCTGATGAACCCACTGGAGCCATTAACAGAAAACAAACACGGTAAAGAGTGAACAACTGCAAATAAATGTGGGAAAATCGATGTTAAAAATCTCACAAATTTTACTCCCTTGTGACGCTAAAAATCTTATTACAAATGAAAATTCTCTTCGGTTCCGTAGCATCAGAGGAGAATTGATTTTTGTTCGCTATTATATCGGCTAATGATGACTTGCAAAGTCATCTCATGATCGATCGTGTTCTTAGGTATTTTGATTCTGTAATCGTGAGCTCTATTAAGTACTATCATTCAATAAGCACATCGCAAAAATGACTTCAGAATGACTAATTTGCAACGTTTGTTTGACTTTTGTCACTTTTCTCATTTTAATGAGTCAGTAAAATATTTATATTTTTATGACAAAAGACAAAAAAATGAGAGCAATTCGTTAAAGCTAAGTTCAATTTGTTTGTCTGAGTGTCGGCTTTATAAAAAGTAACGCCATGGGTAATGAGAAAAAAAACAATGCAGAAAGACAAAGGAATTCAGTAAAGAAAGGGACGAGTAATCAATGCATTTTATTTGGTTGGCAAACATAGAGACTCACAAAGAGCCAATCAGACGCAACCGCTGAGAACAAACTACCACTCTCCGCTCATAGTTATACTTGAATGCATATTATTTATTGACGTTGTGTTTTTAGGATAAGGGAAATTAATTTACTATGATTTAAATGATTAAGGAAGTTTTGATTGATTGTGCTTTACCCTTTGGTGACGGCCGACGAGTAGCGAAAAACAGCATTATTTCTCACCAGTTCCTCTTCTTTGGACTGGTTTTCGGCTAATTAGCATAATAATGCAACAAAAAAAGCATATTTTCCGACTACTAGGACGTAAATAAACAGCTTTTTTGTTTTTAACGCATGCCCACTAGCCAAAATTTGAATTTTTTTCCGAATCTATTTCGATCTTTCTCTCTCGCTCTCTCTTTTTTTTCCCTTTGCCTTTCTTTTTCATTAGCAGTTTTGTGGGCCACTTTATCCTCTTTCTTTGGCATGGAATTGTGGCTAGCCAACTTTTCAGGAAAGGGACAAATTCAATCTTCAAAGAGTAGTAGGTAAACAAAATTGGCAGTGAATTTTTCCCCAAAATGTTACCTTTTTGTGAGTGTTACTCTGTTAAAATTAGTCAGAATATCCAAAACGAGGTATCGCTGGAAAGATCTATCTTTGCTGACGTTGTTGCTTACCAATTTATAACTTAAACCGAAAGCTAAGTGGGTCCAGGAAGGAAAATATACATCGTTCCATATGGAACGAAAACGATCAAAGCAGTCGTCCAGGGATTAATTAATAAGCTTATATGGTTTACGGCAAGGTTATGAAAGGTAGACTAGTAGGGAAAGACTCGCTGTTTAGTAATTGGAGCTGTTTGAATGGACTGAGTAACCCATCCTAGATTATCTTACAATTTTTTGAAGGAAACAATAAAAAAAGTTAGTAATAGGTAAAGATCTGATCAAATATGGTTTATGTTTGATAGATTTCCCAGACGGATTATGGTAGCGGCTGATCTACATGCTACAAGCACACATGGCGTAATGTTGTTAAATGTAATGTATAAGAACAATTTCTGCATTTCGATTGGCGTAGAACAGGTCAATTTATACCAACATTTTGCTTGTCAACCACAAATTAATTCGTGCACATTTATTATCAACTGCACTCAAACTCACGTGATTGCCCATGCAAACACGTCAGTTTTGATGACTTATTTTGTTTTAGACTACAAGCTACTTTATTGCTACATAACAAAGAGAAAAAAACATACGAGAGGACAATACAAACAAATTTATATTTTACTTGCCTTCAACTGTCCACACTGACACCAAAATTAATCCAAGGAAAATTCTTCCTTGCATTGACATCTGTAAAAAATAATAATGATAATAAAATTAAGATGGTGGTCTTTTCAAGTGGACCTGATTTGCATCTTGTGAGTACAGCCGTCGTATCTGGCCGTTGGATTTTTTTTTTACTTTTCTTGAGTTTGAAAACAATAACAAATTTTAATCGGCAAATGCAAAAGCCTTACATGAATGCTGCTAATCAATCCACCCCTCACCTGTTCTTGGCGCATCACTGATGTTGACTCTCTCGCAACAAAGTAAACAGAGTACTAAGTAGTAACAAAGTGCCTGTTATTAAGTCATTAAAGTTAGTTTTAATGATGTTCATGAGCTCGGAAAATTTCTCATTTGGTTTGGCTGTCTAATAAAAATAACGAATAATGACAAATATATAACAATTTAGTGGTAGCACATCCACATCATGTTTAGTGATTCCTCGTCTACTATTCCTGATTAAACTGGAATTAAAATTGGAAAACCTCTCGGGGCAAAGGAAAGAACCAACAACAAACTCAACCGCATATGGCGTCGACGCCGGGGTTTGAACCCAGGCTAAATTAATGGGAGGGAAGCGAGCACCCTTGCTATTAACATACTCAAAAGGTAATGGCGGAATCGATTGCAACGGACAAGAAAGGACCGAGTTAGGGAAGCATTATCAAAAATGTGATGGGGGGGGGGGGTGCAAGTCAATATGAGTGGAAAAAATTGTGTAGAACTTTCCAAGCAGTCAAGAACATTTCTTTCCACCCTTCTTTTAAACCTTCACTCACTGAAAGAAAAGTAGCTCACCAACTCCTTTTAAATGGGAAATTGGTAACAAACATGTAAAGTTCATATTGGATGGTAAGAAACACAGCGAAAGACTTTGCTTCAAAAAGCTTTCAACTACCAAGTGTTGGAAGCCAGTATATCAAGCTTAAAACCGTGAAAGGCATTTAGGTTAGACAACATCATTATTGATCACAAATCAAACATTTTTAACGCAAGGCCAAGCCCTGTTGTCATACCTGTAAACCTATGATTATATGCTATCAGGAAAAATTTAAAAATGAATAAACTAAAAAAAGCATTTGAACGAAAACCTGTGTGATAGCATCGCTATCACCAGGAAAGGGCTAAGCTCTGGCCCAAAAAGTTATTAACCGGTCTCCAACTACACCTATAAACACATAGAAGGCTTATATTCCCAATACAACGGACCGACAGGGAAAGAAAGACTAATCCCTGAGCTTTAGATATTCTTAAGCGCGAGAAATTCTGTTCTATACCCGGTTCAACAAACAGTTGAAACACACTTCTCGATGTGTTCACAAAATTCTTTATTCGACTTTTTTCCGTGCCCCACGAGAGGTAGCACCTGGAATTTACGAAACAAAAAAGCAAGTTCAAGTTGATCGCATGTCCAGATCTTCTCTTTATGTCACGTACTCTGGCTGACCAGCGACGTTCAACGGGTGTCATTGAGTGGATAAACTACTTACCCCTTGCGCTCACTTGGAATACGCGCACCTGTCCATCCTGACCCGGGAAAACTTCTACCATTCAACCAAGATGCCACTGACCACGTGGAACATTCTGATCACAACGAGCACGAACTCTCCACCTTTCAGATTCTCCTTCGCCGCTCTCCATTTCGTTCGGGTGTTAAGTATTGCTAAAAACTCTTCTCTCCAGCGCCTTCAGAACACTTTTACCAAGTTCTAAATAAGTCTCTAACGGTTCCTGGGGCTAAACGCCATATCATCAGTAACTTGAGGTACTAGTTGTCCTCCGAACTGTCCAACTAAGAAATTGTTAGAAGTGAACACTCGCTCGTCTCGGGGGCACCTCCTTCATACCTCAATGGTCTCGAGTTTATCAAGTTTATTCTACTTTTTTTTAGCAGTTTGCAGTTCTTTTGTTAGCCCTGCATTTCCAACTGTTACCTTCAGAGTTTTCTTAGCTACTTTAACCTGCGACTCAAACACCTCTCTGAAGTGAGACCCCAGCAGAGGATTTCAATTCCATCTGATCCCGTTGCTGGGAGTATTGTCTTCGATCTGCACTTGGTATCTTTGCTTTAAAAAGTTCTCTGAGCTCTCTCTCCGCTCCTACAAAGTTTGTCTCATGATCACTTGTGATTTTGTACGGTCTTCTTCCGGTCCCCTAGTAGCTACCATTTGGTTGGACGCATTCAGGAAATCTGTACTGCTCTGCTTGGAGAGCAAGTAAAAAGGCACAGATATTTGTTTTTAGCAGATAATCTTTGTGTAATCTTGGTTGTAAGGGGCCCAGTGTAATCAACACAGAATTTTGCAAACGCTCTTTTCAGGTTTCGACCTTGGAAGTGGCGCCATGATCTGCACTGCTGGCTGGGCACGTCTTCTCTCACACACCTTGCACTCTTTGTCCGAATTCTGCATCTCTTTTGGATCATCTATGACCCAGTATCGATTTCTTACCTGAAATAGTGATTTCCCCTGCATGATGGCAACGGTAGTGGACTTCGGCAACAATTGGGTGATGTAATGTTCCCTGGGCATCTACATGGGGTGTGCTGCATTGTAAGGTAGTTCTGGTTGCTCCAGCTGCCCTCCGACTCGTAATATGCCTAGTTAATCCACAATGGGCGTATTAGGTTTCAGGAGTTTTTCCTTCTGACTTCTTTACCTCAAATTAAATTTTTTATATCTTTAGGAAATCTTTCCTCCTTTGCTTCTTTCACCACAGGTTTGCAGCTCTGTCTATTTACCTGAAGTCAATAAAACTTCGCTCCAATTCTAATCACCCAAAACGTTTGCATGGTTTCTTTACTTGGCCAGTAAGTGATCAGCAATTCATATCACACAAGCTATTACTTTTTAAGTCGGTTCCAACTGGAGTAATTTAGTCGGATTCATCAATGATTTTGAAACCTTTAACCCAAGGGTTTAATTATCTGAGCAAGACATTCTTCTGAACGCTCCTCATCACTATGCATTTTCCTTGAGGCCAGTTACTTTTATGCTCATACAGGAACTCAGGTGCATTGACCAGCGATGCTACTTCTCACCTCCGCGTGTGGCCCTGGAGACGCATCAGACGTACAATTCAAATTAGTTGGAACGTGTCGCCACTGTCTGAGGCTAGAGTTCTGTTGATTTTCTGAGACCCGGTTGGCGACGTAAGTCATGTACCTCCTCGACTGGTCCTTTATCCAGAAAATGACATCCTTACTGTCTGTCCATAGTGTACAGTTCTCAAAGGGAATCTCTAACAGCTCTGACACCGCCTTCCAATCTAAGACCCAACACTGCCGTTATGGGCTCTAACCTCGGAACTAATGTCGCTTTAGTAGGTGCAATCACCTCTCCATCTTCGGATTTGTGCGGCACGTTACTCACAGCTACATATGCCAACAACAACGCGTCTACCATGGTTTGAATAGACGTGGCAACAACATTTTTCTCAGCCATACAATGTCACCTTGAAACTTGAACTCCGGAAAACTCAGGTAACTGACTGAATCATTCTTGACGCTTCTTCTTTAAGTCACTGGGAAACTCATTAACCCAATCTGATCATTCTAAGCTGGCCTCGAGCTTTTATAGCTTTATCCTCCATGTTTATCTGCATTAGAATTATGACTAATACTAGCAGATAGTCAAATATGTTGTCTTCTGTATGTATTTGCACAACGTACTGGGCGAGGCAAGGTGAGGAGCGGTAAACAAACATCAATCTCATTGCTTCGTAGACTTCGGGAGGTCTTGAGAGGTCCAACCCTCTCCACAGAAGGCGGTGGTACCGTTTGTCTTGCATTACCATGGTAACTTGCGAGAACATTTCCGTCAGATCTGCTACCAGAATAACTTTGGAAAACATCTTGCTGCAGTCTTTTGATCATTATGGATTATTCCGACGAATCTGGCTGCTGAATCGTAAACTATTCTCACTTTGGTAGCCTCTTTGTCTTCTCTCACTAAAGGAAAATGAGGTAGGTATCAACTTGGCCATTCATCAATTTCCCTGTACCAGCTTCCGGCTATAAACCTTGGTTTTATTACTTCCATCACCTGGTAGTATTTCTCAGCAACGTTCGGCCTTCGTTAAAGTTGTTTCTTAAAAGAGTACAGTCGGTCTTAAGTGGGCGTTCTGCTGCATTACAAAGGCGGCTCATCGTCATTCCATGAAACAGCCACCTCATAGTACCCCTTAGCAAAACGCCTTGACTCTGCAGGCAGCAAGCACCCCTTCTTTCGTCAAGGGCTTGTTTAGATAAGTGATTCCATAACTCCTGCATCCCACATCTTCCTTATGAGCACATCGTCTTTCAAGGTTGCATGGAAAGTGTAAATGTGGTTAGCAACGTGACAATCGTTTGCTACTTCCAAGATATGTCCAAAAATTGTTCATCCGAGGGGTGTCTACTCCTACAGGCTCCCGCGCTTTCCTATGCCATGTTCAAGTGGTAATAAATTAACCGCTCAATGTTCGACAGGCTTTATGATCTCCAAATGGCAAAATGGTTTAGTTTTCTTGCTTTGGGGACAAATAAACCACTGTTATTTCACAAATTTTCGAGGTTATCCATAAAAAAACGTGCTTCTTAACGCTCCCATGCATACTCTATAGGCAAACAGTAACAGTTTTGCTATCCGTCAAAATCGACTTCGCTCCAAAAACAGCAACACGGAGGGGTCTTCGCTTAGCGTGCAAAAGCAATAAATCAGTGATCCACTCCTTAAGGTAGGACGACCCAGAACCAACAAGAAAGTCGTTTGTCCTGATAATTATCCCGCTTTCTCCCTCCAACATTACGGGTACTATCTGCAGGGCAACCTTTTGCAGGGCGTAGTACACTTGCGGCTTCTACAGTCACTCCACAGGTTGTGGGATTAGCTGCCCCATTTGTTGACGTGTCTCCTGCTGCTGCTTTCGGGGGAGAAAATGTCTCAACCGAGGGGTTTAACTGCGATAACTCTATGACTGCATGTAATTGTGGGTGGTTTGAGGCACGGAAAGCACAAACCCAGTTTCTCCGCCAAGTACCATCGTTAATTCACATTTGATTTCTTTGCACACAAAACATTCCACTTTAGCTCCTGAATTTGCATGAGTCTCATTACGCGCATTTTTTTTGTTTCCTAGAACCAGTCCGATTTCTTTGAATTTGACTTGGTTTTCTTTTGGTCAGGATTCGCTTTGGTACTTCCATAGCCAAAAGCCATCTCTTAGTCTTGATTCTCGGTTTCCAGCCACTCATCTAGAATATATAGATTTAGCCAGGGCTAAAAGCGAGGCTCCCATTAATATATTTATAATTTAAATCAAACAATAAACTTGTATTCCACAATTCAGTTAACTTTAGAGGACATAGCACATTCATGTGACTTTTGAGGGAAAGGCTAAGTGATTTTAGAGAAAAATAATTTGCAAACAGCCCTAGAGTGAACAAAATCTTACAACAAGTTGATAGCCTCATATGTACACCCAAAAAAAATAGCAATCATCTTCGATCACATTTAGGAGCCATAATGGCTCTTGATCACCGTAAGATTAAGTAAGCCTGGAAAAACATCTGAGGTGAAACAGAGGTACTGTTTTTATCATACAGACCTCGGACAGAATGCATTATTTCACAATTTTGCAACAAAAATTGCACTCATTCAATATTCAGGACGATCAAAGCACGTGTGCGCTTTTTAAACCGTTAAAAAAATTTCCAAAATCAGTGCAGTGCGAACTGTAGCAAGTGTTTGAACGAACATACTAGAGTTAAGCTACAACAAAATAAAGAAATTATTATGTTTATTCAGTTTTATTAAATTGTTTTATCGATGTGTAATCTTTAAAAGCGCCGGTTCGATACCCGCGGCACTGTGAGTACTCCTGCAAGCGATGTTCACTGAACGATTGAAAACAAACGGCACGGCGATTAAAATTACAAGAGAGACTACCAACAATCAATAAAAGAAATATAATTCGGTGAAACATATACAGAGACAACATTTTTCATTGACGAAGACAAGTATTAAATTGTTTTTAAAAATCCTGCGTCTTCAAGCTTAAAGCTTAAGTTTATGTTTTAAGCCGGCTTCCCGGTATTTACTTTTTTCAAAGATGAACCCGACGCAAGAAAATCGCTCAAAGCTTTCTTTCACAGCCAGAATTTTAACTAAATGTTCTTTGGAACGTTTTCTTTCTATTTGGGGTGAGAAAATGTCTAAAGGCTTTTTAAAGTTCTGTAAGCTTATATCAAACCTGATTCTTGGTCATATCAAATTGTCTCAAATCTTACAAACGTGCATAAACTACATAGCAGCATAAACTGCGCTCGACTTCATTAAATTAGATATAAAAAACAAACATCAAACACAATAATTACTGAGGCTTACCATTCGACATGCAGCTCCTGAAAGGTATCAAGGAAGGCCAGTATCGCCTCAGACTTTTCAACCCTTACGCATCAAGCAAGCTGAAAAGCAAAATCGATGCCATCCGAAATCGGATTTCCGACTTTGACAAGTAATGTATTTATTTCTCAACCAAAAACCAACTATCCATGAATAACAGAAGACTCCTGATAGCAGCTTAATTTCATTTTGTGCATCCAGTGGAAAAAGACAGTTAAAAACATCACAAGTTGACACAAAACTCTGTCAGCTTCAGCTGTCAAAATAAACAAGAGTCAAGATGCTGCATAAATTTTCCGCATGAGCTCACCTGTCAAATTTTGACCAATCAGAACGTAAACATTGGATGTAGAGCGTGACCAACGCGTGACCATGGTGAGCAAAGTCAAAAGCAACTGCCTTCCCTGCCTGTAATAGCTGGCTGAATTTTCGCGTCCGACGTCAGTTTTAAGTCAAAACTTTTTTGTGCGGCACAAAGACAAAACATATTTCATATGAATTAAAAAACAATCAAACTTGAGCCTGCGATCATTTGAAAACTAGTAACTGTCAGCAAATAACTTCAAAAAATACTCGACCTCGATGGGTCAACACCTGAGCCCGCGATACGGTCAAGTGATACTGGTCGGCGGATACCCTGTTTTGACAGCTGTCAATTGATCACAACATTGACGTCCAATGGATGTGTACATTATCAGTTTTCCTGTGCTCTAAATTTAGCTAGAAAGATGAGATTGAACATTGATTGCGAGCTGGTAAAACAACTGGTCAGCGGACAGCTTCCAAAAAAATCACGTCACCTTGATGAGTTGACACATGAGCCCCCGATATGGCAATGTGGTACTGGTCAGTGGCTATCCTGTTTTGACAGCTGTCAATTGACCATATTATGAATGGCCTTCACCGGCGAAAAATGTCTGCGCATGCTCTACTAAAAATGACAAGTGATCTATTTCGCGCAATGTCATTGGCTCTGAGGCAAAAATGCCGGCTGAGATGAAAAAAATAATGGCTGTTTTTTTTGACAGTGATAGCGTTGTGGTTTTCTTGCCATAGTAAGAGATCAAAAAACATTTTGGTGAAAGTTTTGAGTGGAATGTTTTCTCTAGAAAATGTAGCGCCTTGGAAACGGCGGACAAACCCAGTGGTGGGTATTCGGTCGGAGATATTGGCTTTGCAATCGCCGGCATGGGTGCGAAAGGCATGCCAAAAAGGTGGGTAATTTTGACTTTCTATGCTTACTGTTAGTTTCGTGCACATCGGTACAACAGGAAATTGTAAAGAAGTGAAAGAAAAATTATTGGGCTTTGTTATGTATATAAATTAGCTTGTACCGCTGTGCACGGAAGCGGCAGTTGTGTTAAACGTGTGGACCGTTTTCGTACCAAATATCGACTTGCATCTTTGAAGTTCAGGGGCCCTCTGGAGGTCTAGTTCAGTGTATCCTCAAACATTCGAATTTTTATTTATTAAGCTTCGCTGGCATTTTATGCTCAGGTTAAAGTTTCTCGCCCCACAGTCCAACACAAGAGAAAATTGAAAGGTACAGCCGGTGGAGGGCCGTTTAAGCAACAGAATAATAATCATTATAATTATAATTAATAGGAAGACCGCTAAATCTAAATCAGCGCGTTTTCTCTTTAGAATGTGTGTCAAATGGGACACGATTTTGATCGATCGAAAGTGAAAAAAATAGTATTTTCCGTAGAGACCGTACTGAGAACAAAAATGGCCCTATCATGTTTGGCACCTTATATTACAATTTAAACTATTTCCTGAACGTTTGCTGGAAGTTATTCTGTAGTTGTACTTAGACATCTTTTTTAATCAGCCATTTCAGGTGGATTGTTCCATAATAATTTGCCCCTCTGTATTTCACTGAGAATTCTTTGGCTGTTAATCTATGTATACGTGTATGTTGTGCACAGTTAATTTTGTATCTCAGCATAAATATTATTTTTTCTTTTATTTTTAGCATGCATTGCCATACACAAAAAGAACAGAAAATTATAAATTAACTGCAATAAAAAATTGACTACAATATTAGAATAAAATTTTACATTAGATGCTGATCAGGTATATTTGTGATAATTATGTAAAGTCTTTTTTTGTGAAATAATCTTGAAAAATAGCAGGTAATGTTCCAAAGAAGGATAAAAGTGTAATGAGATCTACATGTAATGATTGAATAAAAATGTTTTGGCTTTTCATAAACTGAGCATTGTCTAAAATAAAAAGGCAGAGCTGTCATTAGGGGCCGTAACCCATAACACCTGTTACAGCTGAGCTCACTTGATGTTACAGGTGATCAAAGTGGAAAGCTGAAGGTGGTAATTTAAATTTTTGGGACCTGTATTGGGTGAATCTTCATTTGCTATGGCTGTTTCAAAACGTAATGACAGCCCTGAAAAGGGATGGTTATATCTCTGTAGAGCAATCCTTGGAGTTATTTTTTTTTTTACACCAGCATACTTGCCCTCTTTGGGTCACAGAAGATTGCTAGCATTGGGGGTTTACCTGTACTGTGTATTTATTAATTGTGATTGAGTACTTTTAAGTTTTATAATATGTATACGCATAATCAGTACTTGTTTTGCCAAAAAATGCTTTCCAAAATATGGGTTTTTTTATTTACGATGTCAGCTAGAGCCAAAAATTGGCACATCATGCTTGTTAGTTTCAGCCGGTGAGAAATTTGGTACGTCAAGTACAAACTTGTCCAGTTTTCAATTCCAAACCTTTGTCAAATTCATGGTTGCATGATTGATGCATGCACAGCAAAACATTAATTTTTGACATTGTTTCATTTTCTTCAACAAAAGACCAATCTACATAACTTAAAAAAAGGGTAAGAAAATACATGTAACTTAAAAGTAATATACATTTCCTTTCTTTAAGTTCCATCATGAGGTCACATAGTATTACATCTTTCTGATTGTTGAGTGTTGGATTTTCTTTTGTACATGTATCAAATTCATCCATGAATTGGCTCACAGGAGGCAATGACTATGATCGATAAGAGTGCAGTCAGACCCTTCAAAGTATTATTGTACACTGTAGCATCCCATCAACACTGTAGCCAGTTTCAAATAGTAAGTTGTTCGTAATTAAATTTTTATACCATCTGGAATATTAAGATAAAAAGAAATGCTGGTAAATGAAATTATAAGCACCACTTTATGGACAGCTCATTATTACAGACAGTTTTCTTTGTCCACAGAGAACCCAAACAGTGTATTAGCTAAGAAATAATAATTTAGCTGTACATGTAGTAACACTGTATTAGCTTATAAGATAGTTATCTTGAGGTTTAACTGTCGCATCCGACTCGCCTGACAAGCGAGCATTTGACACTGGCAATGTTAACGATGTCTGATTCAAATCTCTTGTAAAACGAATCATAAAGAAACAGGAACACAGGTTCTTACATCTTATGTTATTAGCTACCATGGCATAAATGCATCTCAGAATTATTCCATTGGGTAATACAGCATTTGAGTTCACTGTGTCCAGTCTTTGGGCCGTAGCAAAAGGGGACTGCTCTACAATGTACACTGTAGCTGAAAGCAAAGTACCAAGCTTTTTGAGAAAGATCCACTTTTCAGCATAAAACAACCAAATCTGGCTATTTAATGCAAAATCAGGTGAAAAAGTCAGCAAAAGGCGATTTATAGGGTTTTTGATTAAGGGATAGGTAGCATGATGGTCATGGACCGCTTGCATGTGTATATCCAACAGTGTTTATTTACTGTGCAATATCAGGGCTGTCAAAAAGTTTTTAAGTAGCAGATTCATAATAAAATAATAGTAGGCGGCTTTGGAACTCGCACCAAAGGATTTTGTTAGAGTTTTAGTAATGTCCCAGACCTTCCACGACATTGCACCGTTCTAATGTTTCACAGATCTAATTACTGTTTAAATATGCATTCAATGTGATTCAAACCTGGGAAAAACCTTACAGGAGTTTGAAGTTTGGAGTAAACTTTTAGTCTTCATGAAATTTTAGTTGGATCATGTTGATGAATGCAGTTGTGTAGGATATGCAGTTTCCTATTTTGATCTTCTGTCAGAATTATGAGAGAACTTTCAAATACAGATCTCATTCAAACATTATAGTTTCATTGTAATTATCATTTGTCTCTTTTCCTATAAACTTCTCATCAGGTCTACATTTTGGATGAATTTAATGTGATATATATTTGAAGCGGTTGTTGGTTTACGGTGAAGTATTTTTCACTATTTTTTTTTTAAAATGAAATTGAGTTTCTTCTTAGTTGTTGGCTAAGGCAGTGTTGAAGTAGCGACATGCTAACATACTTTATTGTTCATTTCTCTTCAGAAAAGATTGATTGATCCTGAATCAAACAAAGTGCAGCTTCACACACAAGATTTTTGAAGAACAAATATGTATTCAAGCAAAGTATATGTCCCTGACAGTGTCAATAAAATTTATTAATGGAAAGATCTGGGTTTTTACTCCTTTGTAGCACTTTTGACTACTCATCACTTTTCTAACCTATACAGTAAAAAGATCATATACCTAGTATAATCAGTATTTTTTCCAACTAACATATTTGCAATCAAAGTTCTCTTCTTTTATATATAGTATTGCCCTAATTTTAAAAATCTTATTCTGATCAAGCACAGTAACCATTGAAAAGAAAAAAAGAAAAAAAAAACCTGCTCGGTCATAGACGGCTTTAAAGTTTTGATATTAAAATTGCAATGAAAAAAACATGAATGCAGACACTACAGTTCATTTAGCTCATGTTCAAGCTTTTTTTATAAATTAGAAAGTCTTGCTGGAGAAGACATAATTTTGCTTTATCTTTTCGGTAAAAAAAGTAATAAAATAACTTCTAGGTGTCTAAGCAATTTCAAAGGACCCATAGTGTCTTATTTCTCCGCTGCATAGAGCTGTGAACAAAGGCCGTTCTTTCTAGTGACCCGACTTTCATCAAAAATATTGTTGTCCTTCGTGATCGTGAAGAGTGCAAAGTTTAATCCGGTAAACCGGCCAAAACGCGAGCATCGCAGGGAACGAATCCCATAGGAATAGGTGAAAAAGGATAATAAAAAGTCTAGGCTATTCTAAAAATTTCTGTTCCCTTCAACCATCCTAGCAATTGCTTGAAAAATTAATATATAGCATATACAGAATTTAACAGCCAAAACATGATTTCATTGTTGCAAATTTACAATGATTTTTACAATACGGTGAGTATGGGATGCCCGTTGGTTAAAATGTTAGCCATGTTAGCACACTATAAATTCGAATGAAGCTTAAGTCAGAAAGTTAAACCGAACGAAAAAGAATAAGAAGTAAATAAAGCAACCACGTTTAGCACAGTGAATCAAACATTTAGGAACACTTTACGGACAGATCCAGGTGTCCTCATTAAAGAGTTGTCTGTATTATGGAGATGGGAATTGTATGAGGTTTGAAACCTTTGCATAGAGCCAAGAGAACTGTCCCTAATAAAGGGAGGTTCATAAGTACAGGTTATGGACGTATTTCTTTCAAAACATGGGCTGGAGATAGAAGGGTGATTCCCTGCCAAACGGTGAACCAACATAGAATCCTGCAGCTGGCAAACGCATTTTCTCTCTGATATGATGTTACTGAATACGATCGGTATTCCTTTATCTGTACGTTAAACCCAGCTAACAATACTGTCAATACTTCGAATTCTTGATTATGTAAAAAATATTTTTTGTCACCAGTTCGGTAAATATAAAGCCGTTTCATTTTTGATGCGTTTGAATTAGGTTTAGCAAATTTTTAACGTAGTGCAGAACCGGAAAATTTGACGCCAAAAAAAAACAAACAAACAAACAAAACAAAACAAAACAACGGGAATATTTTTTTACCTCTTGGTTAGTTCGCAAATAAGAATTTCTTTTACATTCAAAATAAGCTAGCGGGGTCTCTAGTTATTTTAAACAACGTTCTTTTGCGTCTTAAACTGTGCGTTGAAATTTTCTTTGTTTTCATCTACTAATTGAGTTGGGCGCAATAAAAAATTCTGCTGTTTGAATCAACAGACAAATTTCAAACAACATGGCTCAGACAATGCAAAAGTCACAGAATTCACGAAATTATCCATGCTATCGAGTTCAGCTAAATTTTTAAAAAAATGTTCTTATAAAAAGACTGAATGTTGTATTAAATGGAAATTATTTCACTGTTATGTTATCGCATTGGCACAAAGAGGAAATAATTCTACTTTCCTTTTTCTGTACACTTTGAGATACTTTTAGGTACTTTATCCATGACTTTTTTGCTTGAGCAAGGTATTTAAACTAACCAAACTCTTTACACCAGGTTACTAACCTTTTACAAAGCGCGATTACGGCATTGCTTGCAAGAGGAACATTCACGACAATAAACCAAGTCTAGCTTCAACCGTATTTTATTTAACACCTGCAAGCAAACTCAAAAATGAGCTCAGATGACTCTTATTGCCATCAACAATAAATAACCACGAATAACGTTTGCTTTATTTTAATGGTGAACGAAACGATCCAACTGGTGAGGTTACAACATTTTAAGTTAATTGAAAGTTTATATAAGTTTGTTTTTTCATTACTTATATTACTGTGCCAAACTTGCCGGGAATTGTCAAGGGTCCCTTTAATGGACGATAACGGAGATCGCCAAGTCCCCATTAATTTTGAAGCAAGTCGGTTGCTACAAACAGATAGTGAAGTCCTGGTGACTGACTCTAATTTGACACAAGACTTGACGTTGCAAGATAGATGGCGGTTGCTATTGCTGTTTGCTCCATCAATGAATTGTAGGATAATCAAACTTTTGCTGCCAGCAGCTACTTGCCTAACAGCAAAGCAACAAATAAGATGTTTTTTTGTTATTTAGGTCAGATCTTTGTCCTAAACAAGTATGAGAAATGCTTTAGTTGCTTGTTCAGCTACTGAAACCTAAGTACCTATGTTAGGAGCAAGATATTTTCTCTCCTAAACACCGTTACGTAGTAATGAAGCAAAGAAAGATCGTCTTGTGCAATTTGTTTCGTTTTTAAACTTTTAACATATTTGCATTGATACTGACACAATGTGCGACATCAGCTAGAGCAAAGCATCATCTTTAATTTGTATTCATTATCACAAAATGCAGAGGCGAAAATTAGCCCCCCAAAAAACTAAGAAGAATAACGCATCATGAAATTGCTTAAGAATATAAAAACCTTTTCCGGACTCTGGTCCGGAATACCAAAGATTAATATATTACACATTGCGGTATCTCGACATTGTTGAATAAAATGTTAGTTATAGACATATGATGTTTTCTTTTCAGAAACACTTAAAACCGAAATGATTATCAAACTGTTTTCTTTTTTTACTAATCTTCTCACAATTTCTACCCCTACTAATCCAGATGGCTTTCTAATTTTTACAGAGTTGCTTAATAACCCTAACATTCTGCTGACTCTAGGTTATTTGACTAAATCAGCGACAAAGGCACAACTACCATTGATAAGCGGCGGATCCTTCACAAAATGAGTTTGTCAGAAAGGGTGAAAAACGTTGTACAGAAGATACGTAAGCCAACTTAATTTATAAATTTCTACACAAAGTTCCTGTATTCAGCTTATTACGATATAACTTTTTCCACCCATACTGTTTTAGCAACTGGACCTGGCCAATAATAACAGAATAACCGTGTAAAAGTGACTAACAGCGATGTATAGCTAAGGCAAAAAAAAAAATGTTAAAAAGCTAAAACATATAAAATATATTTTAGTAGAAGTATTGTTTCGGAAACTGGAACACAAAGGAGGCTTTTTCCTTATTCATTACCTCGGTTTTGTGGATAAAAGAAATAACCAATTTAAGCTGTCGCTTAAGCTTTAATCAGGCTGCAACAATTAATTTGTTAAATAACAAAGGCAGAAACATCGCACAAAAATAAATTTAAAAAAGAATAAAAATTATTTAAAATTTCTTTTCTTGAAAGTTTTTCTTTTTTATAAAATCAAATGAGTGAAAAGTTCAATGAAAAATACCTGGTACGGAAAAGAAAAAAATACTCAAATACTCAGAGACACCTGCTAAAATGGTTTCATTGATAAAACTAGAAGAAAATTTGTAAATTTTCGCAACCTTAAGTCAGAGCTTTTGCCCGCCAAAAAAAAAGATTAAGGATATGCGATATCTAGCATTTTAGCTTCTTTCAAGACACCGGAGAAAACTTCATTTTTCTCTTCCCCTTGATAGGGTTTTGTCACTAGTTCCGGTTAATATAAAGACGTTTTTCATTTTCGATGCGTTAATAAGTTCCAGCATATTTTTATTGTGGCAAAGAACCTGGAAACTTGACTCCAAAACAATAAAAGTGAAAGCGTTTTTGACCTCTTGGTTAGTTCTTAAATAAGAATTTCTGTTGCATTTGAAATATATTACAAGGATCTCTAGCCATTTTAAACAACTACCCTTTTCCTTTTAAACTACTGTACGTTGAAATTGTCCCAGTTTGCATCTACTAATTGAGAGCTGGGCGTAATGAAAAGTTCCCCTGTTAGAATAAACAGTCAAATGTCAAACAACATTGCTTAGACAATGCAAAAGGCACAAAATTGTTCACAAAGTTATCTATGTTACCGAGTTCAGATAACTCTAAAAAAATATTCTTATAAAAAGACTGAATATTCCATTAAATTGAAATTTTTTCACTGTTAAGTTTTCGCATTGGCACAAGCAGGAAATAATTTTATACCCTTTGTGACACGTTCAGGTTCTTTATCCATGACTTCCTTGCCTGAGGAAGATATTTAATTAAACTAAAAAAAAAGTGTCGATACCAGGTTACTAACCTTGTACAAAGGGCGATTATAGCATTGCTTCAAGGAGACAAGAAACTAAATCTTGCTTTAACAATGTTTTATGAAACGCCTGCAGTCAAACACAAAAATTTAAATCAGATGACGCTGCTTTTCAGAATAAATAAGTACAGACAATCTTCTTTAATGGGAACGAAATTGACGATCTGATGAGGTCACAACGTTTTACACTGTAAGTTAACCGAAAGATAATGTAAGTTCTTTTTTTTTTTTTTCTTTTTTTTTTTTTACTGCTAATGTTATTGCGCCGAACTTAGATGATTTTTGTCTTTTTGGTCAGATCTTTGTCCTAAACAACAAGTATGCGGAAAATTAGAAGCAACATGCAGTAATGAAGTAAAGAAAGATCCTGTGCAATTTGTTTCGTTTTCAAACTTTTGACATATTTGCATTGATATGACACAATGTGCGACATCAGCTACAGCAAAGTGTTATCTTTAATTAATGTATTCATGATCACAAAACTCAGAGGCGAAAAATTAGCCCCAGAAAATTTAGAGCCCAAGAAGAATTATGAATTTTGAAATTATTTAAAAATATAAACCTTTTACGGACTCCAATGAACGGTTATGTGTTAAGCACTAAGAGAACACACATCACACACAAATACGTGAGCGAACTAAAAAATATGCAAAATTTTACACAAAGTTCCTGTATTCAGTTAGTTATGATATAACTTGTTCCGCCCACACTCTTTTAGCAACTGGACCTGGCTAATAATGACAGTAATAACCGTGTAGTTAGTGGTATAGTCGCTAAAAGCGCTGTAGCTGTCGCAAAAAAAAAAGATGAAAAGCTAAAACATATAAAACATATTTTAATAGATGTATTGTTTCGGAAACTGGAACACAAAGGAAGCTTTTTCCTTTATTCATTACCTCGGTTTTGTGGATAAAAAACAACCAATTTAAGCTGACTCTAAGCTGCCGTTGTTAAATAACAAAAGCAGAATCTATCGCACAAAAAAAAATAATAAAATAGAGAATGGAAACTAATTTCTTTTCTTAAAAGTTGTTCTTGTCTTTATAAATTCAAATGAGTGTAGTGAATATATCAACTCGAGAAATTATGCAAAAAAAAAACCTGATACTGAAAAGAAAGAATATATATCTAATACTCAGGGCCACCTGCTAAGACGGTTTCATTGATAAAGCTAGTAGGAAATTTGTAAATTTTTGAATTTGTAAATTTTCGCAAACCTTAATTATAAGTGAGAGCTTTTACTCACCAAGAAAAAAAAAAGACTATAGTCTATAAATACTTGTATTTTAGTGGATAGTACCTACGAGTGCAAAACTTGACAAAATGCCACTTAAACCGGCAAGGACCGACAAGGAGACGTTCAGTTAAAGGTATGTTAGCTTTGTTTTGTTATATGTTGACTTCTAGGCTATTTTAGTTGGTTAATAGGGTTTTTAAATGTGGCGGCTAGTAAGAGTGTCAGATTCGGTAAGAAACAGAGAAATTTCTAGGGGAAAATAAACCAGCACAAGTTAATATACAAAGAGATAATGGTAAAGATATGTTTATCTGAAATATTACATACTTTTAAGAGTGAATGTCAGTAGTATAGGACATGGGGGTCCGAGCGCGGTTTTATATTTTGGATTTTAACCTTGGGAATTTCCTGGAGTTTTGGCGTGACCCTGGGATTTTCCCGGAATTTGGGTATCCGGTTTGAACCGGTTTTGGGCTAACCTGTTTAAAGAGATGGCGCCTTATAATATATGCATAATATGAGTGCAATTATGAGTAAAACTAATGCCAACCAACAAGAAGCGAGAAATGGCCTTATTGTTGGTTTTAAACAGTCAGAAGCAGATTGTTCTCTGACTGATCCAAGAAAAAAATAATATATAGTAAAAATATAATGAGTCGACGTAGTGAACTTATAAGAAGATTGTTATCTGGGCTCACAGAATTTAGTACGAGTGAGGGAAGAAGCACGCCCTATTCCTGCTCCGAGGAGACAGAGAGAAGCACGCCTTATTCCTACACCAATGAGAAATGCCCAACAATTAATACGGCATTTTGAGAATGAAATGAAAAAAACAGAATGAAAAAACAGCAACCAGCAGTGCCAGCACCAAGGACAAGAATTGGTGAAAAACGAAGTGCTCTGAAGGGTTTTACCAAATCATATGAGATTGGTTTGAAATCTGATAGAGATGCTTTGGTGCAGTTGCAAAATATGAGACTGGCGCATAGTCGATTATTTAATGTTATTCTTAATGAAATAAAAGGTTTTAAATTTGTGGAGACTTTAAAAGTTACATTTGTTAAGAGGAAGGATATGAGCACAATATTTATAAGCCAGCCTTTTTCAATAGTCGGGCGCAAATAGTAATTATATAACTCCAATGATTTTTTACCAAGCTTGGCGGTATCACAACAGCAAATACTGGACGGTATTGGTGTCTGGGTATCTGAGTGCAGTGGTTGGACTATTAGCAGCATTGATGAGCACTATATTAATACAGTAGACGATATCTAATAGAGTGCTTGCCGTAGGTGACTGTCTCATACCTAGGTATAGAGAAATCTGCTTGCCTCAGATTGTAATTACTATTTGGTTCTTTAAAGATGTTACTTATATGCAGGGCACAATTTATGCTTTACTTTATACATAAGGATGCACAGATCCTGTAAGCGACTATTTAGTAGTGTGGGCAGGTCTGCCTTCTCTAATAGTTGTTCATAACTAGAATTATTATCCTTGAAAACCGCTCTAAGTCCTCTTTCTTGTAGTCTTTCAAGCTCACTAGGTGACAGTGGGTGAGGAATGGTAATATCGCGCTTTTGAATAATATTAACTTAGACTTCATAGGAATTAGATTACGTAGTCTCATTAGAACACCAATTCTCCGGCTGGCTTTTTTACAGATAGATATTGTATGCTCAGAGAAATTTAGCTTAGAATCTAACACTACTCCTAGAAGTATGGTATTATCTTTAGTTTCAATTACAACCTCATTCACACAAATATTGCTGTCATTTTGATTGAAGCCCAAGTTCAAAACTTGGTACTTTTTGAGGTTTCCCGCCAATAAGTTAGAATCATACCACGTTGTTGCTAAGTTGGCACTATCCTTTAACTGGGAAGTCACAGCTGCCTGGTCTGCTCCTGCTTGGTAAATTTGATGGTCGTCAGCATACATAGACAAGTTCGCTGTTAGGCAGTAGGATAGGTCATTCTGGAAAACAGTCCATAACAATGGGCCAAGCGCGGAACCCTGAGGACAGCCGCGAGTCATGAATCGGCTCGAAGTAACATGACTGCCGATCTTTACTTGATATTTCATATTTGTGGACAGAAGTGTGGTAATAAAGACATCCTGGTTTGGGACCAGTGTCATATCAGTGGACAGTATAGGGGATCGGCACATCAGGATCGTAACCTCAAATTAAGGATTAATCCAAAGCAGTTTAAGATCCCTGTAATATTCCATAATCTACAAGGATATGATTCCCATTTCATAATGCAAGAGATTGGGACCATAGGAAAAGAGCATGATTTGGAGATAAACTGCATTCCCAATAATATTGAGAAATACATGGCTTTCATGTTAGGGAAGCATCTTTTATTCCTGGACAGGTTCCAGTTCATGGCCAGATGGCTGCTAATCTTCCCGCGGACGCTTTCAAATATACATCAAAGGTTTTTCAGGATGAGAAACTATCACTTATAAAAAAGAAAGGGGTATATCCCCATGATCATATGCGTAGCTTCCAAAAATTTGATGACAAGGAGTAACTCCCAAAGAACATTTCTTTAGTATTTTAATAGATAAGGATATCTCTGATGTGCAATACCAACATGCTCAAAATGTATGGAATACTTTTAATATGAAGGAAAGATCTGTATCTGAAGTCTGATATTCAACTATTAGCTGATGTGTTTGAGAACTTCCGTAAGACCTGCCTTCAGTATTATAAATTAGATTCGTACCACTATTTTACATCTCCTGGGCTATCCTGGGATGCTATGATGAAAATGACTGGTATTAAATTTAAGCTTATGACAGATGTTGATATGTTCCAGTTTATAGAAAAGGGATTGCGCTGTGGTATTTTCTATATTGGTAACCGGCATGGGGGAGCTAATAATAAGGATATTTCTGGATATGATAGCAGCAAACCGAGTAAGTATGTTATGTATCTAGATGCGAATAATCTTTATGGATACGCGATGAGTCAGTGTTTAACAACAGGTGGGTTTAGATGGATGACTGAAAAACAGGTACAAAAAGTTAATCTTGCTGCCTGTACAGAAGACAGAAAAACGGGTATGATTTTGGAAGTCGACTTGGAATATCCCAAAGAATTGCATGAGCTGCATAATTATTATCCTCTAGCTGCGGAGAAAATGAAAGTTACCAAAGAAATGCTCTTTTCCTATTGTAAAAATATTCAGGTTTGGAATAAATATAAATATCGGACAAGTAGCTAAGCTTATCCCAACAATGGCTGATAAGAAAAATTATGTGCTACATTACAGAAATCTGTAACTCTATCTATCCCTTGGGTTAAAACTAAAAAAAGTACACCGTGTATTGGAATTTGATCAGTCCCCATGGTTGGGGCAATACATTAATTTTAATACACAGAAACGAATGAATGCTTTGGCGTGACCTAGGGATTGTCCCGAAATTTGGGAAACCGTTTTGAACAGGTTTTGGGCGGTTTGAGGTATCCGGTTTAAGCCAGTTTTGAACCGTGCTTTAATAAATACTGAAGGGAGCCCAATTTCCCCCTTTTCTAAATGTGGTGATGTTCCCCAATTGTATTATTTCTTAGCCAAAGCCTTGTAATATAAAAGTCTTGTGTCTGTTTTGTTTGTTTGTCTTATTGACCTGTTTTGATACTAACAAGTCTCATTTTGTGCTGTTTTAGGAGGCCAAATTTCCTGGATATCATACCAACTGGGCTGAAGCACAGACAAAAGGTTACAGTGGAGTTGGGTGAGTATGTTACAGGTCAAAATTAAATTCAGGTTAAATTTTTTTAACCTAGGTTGATTCTCTATTTCCTTTGTCTCCTAGTGCCCTAATTCATGAATAATTAGGGCTAGGGGACAAGGGAAATTGAGAATCAACTTAGGTTAAAAAAATTTAACCCGAATTTAATTTTGACCTGTAACAAGTATGTAAATCCAATAAAGCCATTCTAAAGTGAAGTATTGTTTTGTATGACAAACGTGCAAGTCTTTTGTACCGGTCCAAAGTCTGAAAATAAGTTCAAAAGGCATGATAGCTCTTTAAAGTCATTCTTATGATAATGATAATACATTTTATAATATTAATAATGATGATTATAGTACTTTAATTATCCTTTTGATCTCGATCCCCTTTTGGCGCTTTTCAGGGATAATGAAACAAATGATTTAAATGGAACATAACATTGTTAAAACAACCAACTGGTAGGAGAGGACCCGGTTGGCAAAATCTAGGTAGTGGCTAGGGCAGGACAAGAACTTGGGGCCTCTGAATTACAAGTCCAGCACTTTAACTGCTCAGCCACCCTGAATTATGACGTGAAGTGCAAAAAAATTTTGAAATTTCCTCGGTTTGATTGGCTTAAAAGTCGTGTGACGTTGCAGATTATTTTACAATGCAAATTATTTAAAAAATTGCATCCTTTTACAAGAAAAGGCCAGGGTTTTTTTTCCACCCTTTCTAACCTCAGCTACTTAATTGATCCCAATTCTATAGTGGTGCCTTATCTGGGGTTGCATGGATACTCAGAACTGATGCTCCTCTTTTTAGAACCAGCTTTTGTAAGGCATTTTAGTGCTCATGTGCTTTCTTTGAATATGCATTTCAAATAATTATATAGGTTGTTAGCTTATCCATGTTTGCCCTGCAAACTGTATATTTTTTTATAGTTAGAAATGCATTATTAGAGTGGGCATTGACACGCAACATCAAAATTTATGTAATGACTTTTTCATGAAAGTGGCCTTACAAATTGCAAAAACAGTTCAGGAAGGCAGGACATTTGTTCAAAGAATGACTAGAGTGATTAAAACTTTCCAAAAACATCCATAATGTGGCCAATTTACTTGCAAAAGTCCAGTATTCAGTTTATGCATAAATTAAAGCCCTACTAAATACAATATCTCGAAATTCCATTCTTGTACTATTAATATGCTTGTACATATGAAACAAGGTTTTTTAAAATTTTACCTCATATTACCAGTCGTAATGTTAGGGTTATTGTTTTTGTTTTTCTTGTTTTTCTTTTTTTTTTCATGGGAAGTCTCTGCTCAGGCTAAAATGAATGTGTTTGCTTTCAGCAGGCTAGCTCTTTGTTGTAAAGCCTATTCCTAGTATACTACGTACACCAAATCATTGTAGTTATTACATTAATTATTAAATTGATATTCTTTTGATTATGTATATTTATTTTAGACTCTGCAGCAAGACAAAGCCATTGAATGTATCCTATGGTATAGGTCAGCTGCTATGTTTTAGATGTTGTAGCACTGTGAGGCTCAAGGTTTTTCTTTACTTGTCATGTACATTTTCTACACAGAAATAAGTACTTTTGATTAAAGCTGATTTCATTTAGAAGAATTACTCTGAACACGAAAGAACAGTTTTTATTTGCTCATTTCTAAATTTGAAAACATAATAATGTCAACCTGAATTTGCTATGAACTGTATTGTAAATCTCTGTTATTTGTACATTTTCCTGGAAATTACACTGTACAGTGTAAGTATTAACATTATAATATAAAATTAATGGTACCTTGATTGGTTCTTGTTTGACGATAATCTATGGGTGATGGGAATAAGGTACTAAGTGTCTCCTGATGCAATGTCTAATTCTCTCTTTGATTGACAAACACATAAAGGAAAATTAAAGGGAGAATCAAGGAGGCAGCGTGTCCGAGTGGTCAGCGCGTCGGACTCGCAATCCGGCGGTCCCGGGTTCGAGTCCCGCTCTGGCCACTTGCTGGATTTGTGCTCGGTCGTCCCGAGTTCAAATTCTCGGCCACGCTTGTAAATAGCCAACGTACAGTCAACTTTCACCCTGCAGGAATGTCTCTTTTACAGATAGAAATAAACAGTAATATCATCATGGGTTGCAAAGAGGCAAAATGTATCATGTTTTTTCAGGCATTGAAGAGCATGACAATGAAGGAAGAGTTATAACAGCTGAATTTAAAGACTTTTATTTAGTAGCATCATGTGAGTAGTCTAATACTAATCAACATCGCCAAATGCCTGGCTCTACATGCTTCTGGTACAGTACATTTACTAATACAAGGGCTATCACTAATGATATTATTACTACTATAGCTGTACAGTACCACATCCACTACCACAACATGCCCTCATAGTTTAGCCAAATCTTTATTATTATTATTATTATTATTATTGTTATTATTATTATTATTATTATTATTATTATTATTATAATTTTACATTTACTGCCAAACTCAGAAAACCGTCAACACCTGAAAAATTTCAGGAATGTTGATTGTGTACAGGCCAATCACAATAAAGTTCAGGATACGCAAGCAAACCTCAAAACCACAAACTTATTACCGTTGCTGTTTGCAGTTTAGTTTTCTCACACCTTATTGGCTATTTCCTCTCAACACAATAACATTCCATAAATATATCTGGTGTTCACGGTTTTATGAGTTTCACAGTAAAAGGTAACTTATTGAAAATAAATGTTTCTGTATGTATTCGTTTTTTCTATTTTAGATGTGCCTAATGCAGTGCGTAGTCTTTCAAGGTAAGCACAGTTTGAAGAAGAATACGAAAGGGTCAAGGGTCATTATTTCCATGTCAGGACCTCACGTGTCTTTAGTTGGTTGGGAACATATAGAGGGCCACAGGTTTAACAGTTCTTGAAAATGAATTTTCTCTGAACAATGTCAATACATCATCAATAGAAAAGGTTATGAGAGTTCAAATTGATCACGTGCAAAAGACACTTTGATTCTCTGTCAATTTCTGTCCACAATATCTTTAAGAAATGTATGAAGGTCACTTTGGAAAATGAGTTATAACAGGCTCCTCCTTTTACCGGTATAACCCCTCCTAAAACCCCCTATGAAACATTTATAAGTGGCAGTTTGCGGTATTGTATTTTCTTCTGGTTGTCCCTCTCCTCAAAAATCAACATGTTCAAATTCTTATTCGATCCGGAAAGTGTGTCCTTAGTTGGCGACTCTTAAAAGGCCGCACTAAGGCTTATCAGTTCTCGACTGAAACTATCAACTGTTTTTCTCTCTACTTTCCTTGCAGGCTTGACTACAGACAGGGATGGGATAAAGACTTCAGGGATTACCTCAAGAATCTAGACAAAAAAAAACCTGTTATACTGTGTGGTGACCTTAATGTTGCTCACAAAGAAATAGGTTAGTTTCTCGGCTGTTAATCCTGCTGATCAATTATTCTTCTGTTTAAAAAATACGTGCACACCAGGTTTTATGTCTCCACCCATAACCGTGCGGATAGAATGGGAACAAGCTTTTCACACAACGATTCCTAGACTGAACAAGCGTTAGCTACGATTATCAATGATATGCAAAGTTAACCATTTACTGGTTGGTATAAGATCCCATCACCCTAAAACTTTTTAGACACCTTATGAAGTTTACACAAATTAGTATTCCTTATCGCTTCCACACTATACATCCACATATATTTCTAAATATATTCAGACAGCAGTCAAGGGAGGGAAAACACAGCCCTATTCAGGAGTCGAGCCCCAGGAAACGCCTAAGTTCTTCTTCAAAATCCCTTACGTTGGGCACTTCTCAGTCACGGCACAGAGGAGTATACGCAAACTTGCTAACCGGTTATGTAAACCTATTGATTTAAGGTTAGTCTTTACTACTTTCAAAGTCAGGAATCTTTTTAATGTGAAAGATGCTGTCCTTGAGGGGCTACGCACGCGTGTGGTCTATAAATTTTCGTGTGCAAGTTGTAATGCTTGTTATGTTGGTGAAACCAGCCGACACTTCTCCACACGAGTGCGCGAGCACTTACTTTCAGACAGGTCTTCGAACGTTTTTAAACATCTGCAGGGTTCAGAGTTTTGTAGAGCATCCTGCACACCGGATTGCTTCGAGATCCTGGACTCTGCAGCCACTAAGTACCAAGTGAAGCTTAAGGAATCCATGTTTATAAAATGGGAGAAGCCCGATCTAAACCAGCAGGTGAAACACATTAACCTGACTCTCTCCCTGTAAAGAACTAAGCGTCACTCATTTAACTTTGTTTTAGTACGCAATATTGACAACGCAATGTAACGAACTTTGTAAGATCGCGCGCGCTTTAAATTCAACGGCGATTTCAAAATATGTAACACTGAAGATGACGGATGTACCGTCGAAACATGTCTGGAAAATTAAAGAAAGTTGTTATGTTTATACGAAATCCACAGTTCTGGGGAAACCGAAGCCATGAGGAATACTATGTTGTGTAAACTTCAAAAGGTGTGCAAGGTGTTTTTAGCCGATGCAAACCAATGCTAACCCCATTAAACAATAATGGCTTGCATTTTCTATCCAAGCAATCCTGAAAACCTTTCTACCAATTCTCCTGTAGACAGGAGATTTTGGAGAACTCTTTCCATGTTAAAAGCGCTAATAACTGATACTACTTCTATTTTCTCCCCTTCCTTTCTTGGAAGAAGAAGAAGACTTGGAAAACCCAAAGACCAACACAAAAAATGCTGGTTTTACAAAAGAAGAAAGACAAGGCTTCACTGAACTGCTGGAGGAAGGCTTTGTTGATTCGTTCTGTCACCTTTATCCTGACAAACCTAAACAGTATTCCTTTTGGTCGTATATGAGAAACGCCCGCGCAAAGAATGTTGGCTGGTAAGCTACAGCTGTAGTTATAACGCGTTATTATTTGCGAAGTGTCTTATCCATACTTTAGCAAACATTGGGAAGTTTGTTCAAAGGCGACAACAATGAGAACGTCATAAAAGAAATAGGTTTATTTAGCAAAACAACATCACTACACTCGCATCACGCCTTTTGGTTCGTTCCTTTGCCATCACTGCACGACTAAGCTTCGTACTTGGTGCCCGAGTGCGGTATTCGCTTGGCACAAATCTAATACAAGAGGGCAGTTGCGGTCAATTCGTCTGAAAGCGTTCGCTAGGACTTAAGTCGATTCGCGCGATGACATTACAACACTCTTCAAAGTAGTGAACCTACTTCTTCGAAATGTTAGAGAACCTACTTCTCCGAGACCTTAATTGGTGTTGGATGTTCTGTGCCTTATTGGGTGTCCTGTGCAATTAATAAGGGAGGTTATTTCGTCGTCTTCGACACACATTTCCCTCAATTTGAAGTGCATGCTTACGTTTTGTCTCACTTTGACGCACTAACTCACGTGGTGTTTCGTGTGTCTTCGGCGTTCATCTTTCAAAGGTTTGCCAAGGTCTGATATTCTGTCTTGGTAAAGCGTTCGTCTTTTAAAAAGTTTGCTGAATCTTCGTAAAGCGTACATCGATCTGTGTTTGCTGAATCTTCCAAAGCGTTCATCTTTCGGAAGTTTGCTGTTAAATGTTACTTTGGATTAAGCCTTCATAACTTTCAGCGTGGTTCGTCACTGTCTTTGGAAAATGTGTGCGATTCCTGGTGCATGCATCAAACCGGGTTTAGTTGGGCTGCCTTTGTGTCACAAAGTAAATCTACTAAGTTGTGTAGCTCGGCAGCCCTTTTCAGGCCACAGAGTAAATTTATCGAGTTGTGTAGCTCAGCGGCCGCTGTGTCACAAAGTAAATCTACCGAGTTGTGTAGCTCGGCAGCTGTTGTGCCACAAAGTAAATCTACTGAGAAGTGAAGCTCGGCGGCGCCATTTGATCATGACGTGTGATATTTTAGGCACCAGACAAACGAACACTTTAACTCTATGTTATTTATTAGGAAAAACTTATAAACCAGCCCACAGTGGCGCCACTCTCGAGTCACTGAAATCAACACGCTCGACCAAATTACTGGAAAAGTTATTGACGTGAGCAGCACACACATTCCACTGAAGGCTTTGACAGGGTAAGTGCGAAATTTGAATTCTGATGTGAAAGCTTTTAAAAAAGTAAATTCAGTTTAATTTATTTTGTCAACAAGTTGATGATTGGATGCTCTTAGAAATAACAGAGAAAATTATCCGAAGAAATGTTTTTGAAGAAAGAAAAAGAATCCCGGGTTAAACGCTAATCGGCCTTTGAACAACTGCGCCCTGTAATCGCGCCAGTAAACCAAAACTTAAAATGCTCTATTTACACGCCCGACGCACTCTGGCCGCTGTTTCCCCTTCGATTACAAGCACTTGACACCCAACCATACGATACCTTTCAAAATCTTCTTATAATTATTATACACAGTTTAAATAGAGGTTTCATTGTACGCAACTCCTACGTTCAAAATATGCCATAATCATATTTATTTATCGCAAGAACCATCCAATCTTCCCCCTCAACTGTTACCCGCCTGTACGCCTAACAAACATATCGAACGCACTCTCCTAAGCTCCGATTACTCCTAGTTTTAGGTAACCTTGGATTCCACATGTGCAGTCACTGTCTTTCCATGCTTATTCCCTATTCCCACAAGAGGGAAACTTCGTTTGCGGTCTCTGATTCAGTGAGTCGAACTGTTTTCCATACCAATATTTTAAAACGTGGCCAAAAACACCGCCTGATAAAACTCTCAGTTATTTCACTTGAGGCTGAGTGACACTAAATACGAAAGCATCATTCTCTATTAATGTTCTATTAACATTGTGGTCTGCAGGGGTACTCACCATTTACATTGAAAAACCGAAAATTCCGGATGGAAAATCAAATGGTTCCCGCCATTCCGTTTGAGAAGCTTCAGAAAACATCGGCTGTGATTTGATGCCATGCAATTTGTCTACTCTTTTCAGTTTGTTCAGCTGATTTGGATTGTAGCGGGTCGTTCTCTAGCCTCCCACGCAGGCGTTTTTAGGGGAGCTCGTCTTTCATCCCTGAGGGGAGGGATGAAAGAGGAGCTCCCCTAAAAGGCTAGTCGTTCTCCCACCATGTCAAATTTTCTAGTTTAATGTTTATGCACAAGATTTCCACGCAGGTGGTTTGTTTAATGGATAAGCACCCCTGCAGGGCAGCCTTTAGAGTAAACTCGAGGCCATTTCCGAGTTCCCCCGGGCCTCTGTATCAAAACGAGGGTAAGTGCTCAGCCTTTGATATGGAAATGATTTTTCATTGTCATCCAAATAAAATTCATTTTCACAAGAAAGGTTGTGCATGTGGCCTGGGTTTTTGGAACACGAAAGTGGCCAATTTTTTTAAATAATATGATAACTTTTCATTGCAGGCGTCTTGATTACTTTGTGGTGTCCGAGAGACTGGTGCCTAAACTATCCGATAGTCTGATCCGTCAGCGTGTTAAAGGAAGTGACCACTGTCCAGCTGTTTTACTGCTGGCTTTTTAGAAATGGAAATAACACTTTGGAAATTTTAAAACTCTTATCTACTGTTTTGTTGCCATGTTACCAAAGACTTCAAATTACACTACCCTGTGCGACTTTTGTTGTACAATTTTTAATGTTAGACGCATGCACGAGTTATGACGGGTCCAATTAATTCCACGCTTTTCGACACTGTAAGCTTAGGCATGAGTCCATATTTAAAAGACCTACCCGCATTCTTGTGTTCAAGGCACTTACTTGAGGCTTGGGGTAACGAAATACAGTGCTTTCTATGAAATTGTCCACTGATTTCGTTGTGTGTGCTCTTCAGAGCGGAATGCGGAAAGGTCTGTTCTTCCGGTCGAAAATTAAATTTACCACTCGCCGCTAACTTTGAGTTAAACGTTACCGCAAATAAAGAGTTTGACTGCTCTTAGAGTCAACGTTGCCGATTAACTACATCCGATGTTAACGTTTATACAACCGGTGCAGTGCCAACGAAATTTTTAAATCAGAAGTATTTACAGACGTAGTGGTCTGGTCTTGTGTGACTAAACTGTTGCAGACTTGGATCCGTATAACATTCTGAGAAACTACCCGTCCACCCCTCCCCTAATCCAACTTTTATCTACGTTGGATTAGGGGAGGGGTGGGTGGATAGACTTGGATCAGTATAACACTTTAGGAAACTATCCACCCACCCTTGTTCTAATCCAACGTTCATCTACGTTGGAGTAGGGGAGGGGTGGGTGATAGACTCGGATCAGTATAACATTCTTGGAAGCTGCACACCCACCCTTCCCCTAATCTAACGTTCATCGACGTTGGATCCTTAGCATGAAGCTATCACGGCAAGGAAAGAAGTGGCCTGCGTCGCAGACAAAATCTTACCTAGGTTATCAACGTCTGCAAAGCAGCGTCGAGACCTTTGTTAAGGGCCCCGAAGGAACTCGATGAATTACCGGAAGTGCGTTTCGAAGTTTCCTTCAAACTGATTAGCCAACTGAACAATTGCTTTTAAACAGGCCAATCATGGGCCGCACACAAATCCTGGTACACAGATAAGGGCCCAGAACAAGGACTTCGGCGCTAGCTTGCACACATGGACTTAACAAGAAGTTTAGTTCCGTCTATGGCGAAGGCTAAAAGGAAGGGGAATAATAGTTTGCGAGCAAGCTTTCCATGGCG
>OZ037992.1:31772995-31780495 GCA_964035705.1 Porites rus
AAAGACGTTCGCCTGGAAAAGCGTGTCTAAGTAGAATTGATAGCAATAATCCTTTTGTAAACGTTGGAAATTAGTATACCAAAAAATGTTAGGTATGAAATGAATATGCAAGAAAATCAAATTTCACCCGTGGCTGTTTTGAACTTTTCTTCTGGTACAAAAGACACTAACCGAAGAGGACATGGCATCTTGTTCCACAGTTACACAGTTTTGTGCAGTTAGCTGTTGTTGTCCTTGATGTTCAAACGAAGTTTCGCTTGATAATTTGCTCAAATGAACACTCTATATTTAAGCAATAGACCACACTTTCTATGGGTTTACGGGATCGGATGTTGGGATGTTGGGAGAACACGAGAGAAGCTTGTAATTCACGAGCCGAAGCCAATCATAACTCACGATTTAATAGCGCCGAACTTTGTCAAAACTCGGTTCAGTCAAACAACAAACAGCAGCACTTCAAAACACGAGTTTTTGCACTCATTACATGATAACTTATGAGAGCTGTTTTACAGGAAAAATCAACACATATTCATGCGAGGGTATAATGAAGGAATACGTTCATGGTTTGTTTACTACAAGTAGAAAATTGCACATCAAACTGTACGCAGCTGTATTTTGTTGAGTCGATCCGTAAAAATTTCGTGCTTACAGAGGGAACTGGCAGCTGTTGTAATGGAGGACTTCATTCACCTTTTACACGCTGTAGTGGTTTAAGATCTGTTTTCTGGACTTTATCATGATCAAGAAATGCTGCGGCAACGACGTGGCTTGCATTTGCGAAGTTGTCGCATGTAACTTATGTACGCACAGCGACCGATGGAAATATGTCAGTGGTACCATAACTTGATCAGATATCTCTTTTTGGAACAATTTCTTTCGTTTAGTAGTTTAATTTTGACAAAATAAATTAAAAATGCTAAAACTATCCGTTTTGTTGCTGGTTGGCTCCTGGTTATGTTGTCCTAGAGACTTTCTACACCAGAAATTCACACAGTTGTTGTCTTTCTCTGAGATTTGGCATCGTCGTGAAATGGAAACTGCTTTCCAGCGTTGTACTTCATTGATTTTAAGAAGGAATGGGTAAGTAACTTGTTCCGTTTTTTAGCCTTTCTAAAATCGTTGTTTGTAGATCAATAGCCGGTTTTGTTTACGGCTCTTGTTCCGAATGCCTTTTTCTATGGGTTTACCTGTATCATAAACCATAGGTTTTTGATCAATCAGATCGCGCGTACTATCTCAGTTATTTCATAGCCGAGTTCCACGCGCGCGCGAGGCGCGCGCGTGGGCGGAGCCCCATAGCTAAGGTAATCTACCCATCCAAGAAAATTTAATAATCACGTGACCGACCGACCTACCGACCGTCCGTCCGCACCACAGGCATACCAATGTTTACTCTCACACTTTCTCGCTACTTTGGGAGCCCAGGAGGAGGCTGATTGCACATCAATGTTGTCATCAATTGACAGCTGTCAAAACAGGGTATCCGCTGACCGGTATCACCTGACCGTATCGTGGGCTCAGCTGTCGACCCATCAAGGTCGAGTATTTTTTGAAGTTATCCGCTGACAATTTATTCGTTTTCAAATGATTGCAGGCTCACGTTTACTTTTTTTAAAATTCATATCAAATATGTTGTGTTTATGTCAGTATCGCCCCGTACTATCAAAGTTACCTCAGACGCAAAAATTCAGCCAGTTTTTTTAAAATACCGGCGGGGAAGACCTTTTCTTACCATGGTCACGTGTTGGTCACGCTCCACGTCCAATGTTTATGCTCTGATTGGTTAAAATTTGACAGGTGAGTTCATGCGTAAAATTTATGCAGCACCTTGAAAGTTGTTTACTTTGACAGCTGAAGCTGACAGAGTTTTGAGTCAACTTGTCATGTTTTTAACTGTATTTTTTCACTGGATGTACAAAATGAAATACAGCTGGTATCAAGAGTGTTCTCTTATTCATGGCTGGTTTGTTTATTGGGATTCTGGTTGAGAAATGGGTCGCTTGTCAAAGCCGATAATCCGATTTCGGATGGCATCGTTTTTGTTTTTCACCTTACTGGATCCGTGCAAGAATTATAAAGGCTCAAGCGATCCTTGCCTTACTTGATAGCTTTCAGGAGCTGCATCTCGAAATATGGTAAGCCTGAGTAATTATTGTATTTATATCTAATTTCATGAAGTCCAGCGGCGCAGTTTATGAAGCTAGTTTATGCACGTTTGTATTAAGATTTGACTGAGACACTGATCTGACTTAGTATGAGGTTTGATATAAGCTTAAGCTTACAGAACTTTAACAGGCCTTTAGTCGATATTAATTCACCGTAAATAGAAAGAAGAGACTTTCCGAAGAATATTTAGTTATAATTTTGGCTGTAGAAAGAAATCTTTGAGCGATTTTCTTGTCCTGAGTTCATCTTTGAAAACAGCAAACAGGCCCGGGAAACCGGCGACTTAAAACATAAACTTAATCTTTAAGCTTACTAGTAAAGGCTTGAGGATTCTTAGAGACACTTAAATACTCATTTGTTTTCGTGAATGAAAATTGTTGTCTCTGTAAATGTTCTACCGAATTATATTTCTTTATTGATTGTTGGTAGTCTCAAAAGTGTAATTTTCATCGCTTTGCCGTTTGTTTTCAGGCGTTCATAAACATCGCTTAAAGGAGTACTCAAAATGCCGAGCGTATCAAACGCTTTTTAAGGTTACACATCGTTATAAAACCATGATTAAAAAATAGACTCAATGAATTCTTTATCACGTTGAAGCGTAACTCTTTTAAAATTTCTTCGCAAATTTAGCGCTTGTCAAAAGTTAGAACCGGCTGACCGTATAGGTGATTTTGGAAATTTTTTGCACAGTTTCGCCAATTAAAAGTCCACGCGTGCTTCGATGGTCTGAATATTGAGTGAATGCAATTTGTCTTGAATAATTGCATGACGGGCTTAGGCTACAAAAAAAATTCTGACCAGGAGGTCTTCTAATCTCGTACATTACTTGTCACCGCCTGCCGGAAACAATCAATAAAGCCCTTTTTTTCTCTCAGTATCTTGTTTCATTTGTTACTGAGGTTGTCGCGACTGTCGCGTGTGAATATTTCGCTAAAGTTTCTGTCGCTTTACTGTATAACGCTGGTTGCATTTGCGAAGCTATGAGCAAAATGGCTAGATTTCTAATTACTTCTGGCAAGTGTTAAATCTACTTTAATTTAACGGGAAGATGCCGGCAAAACGAATTCGTTTTAACCTACGTCAAGTTCGACCACTACACTGCTAAACGAGAGTGGCAAATTATTTCTGTAGGAAATCCTTACTTGGTTATCGACTTTGGTAAGTTTAGCTTTGTTTAGCCGAACAATTGATGGTAAGTCGTGATTTTTAATATTTCGGTTTTTTGTCGATGAAAAATACCGAGAAAAAATATCGAGCGGAAATCATTTTTATCGCACGTGTTTTCTGATGATGTATTTCACATAATTTTTGATAATGTATTACAAAACGATTCTGTCCAGATTTCTCGATATTTTATCAGTTTCACTCTATCACACGCCGCCCAACAAACGATCGCTAGCCTCTAGCAATTTGACGCCGGCTTTCCTATTTTGCTTTTTGCATTTTGACTGATTTTGATCACCGTCTCATGAAAGTGCTTTTAATTATTTGTGGCGGGAAATATGTACCGCGCGCGTTTGTTTGGCGCCCAGATCATTGACATCAGTGGAAGAGACTCCAGACAGGTAAGAAAACTTAATAATTATATCAGTAGCATTTGATGTTTAAAATTATAATTCTGGATTATTCTATTCTAGTTCAACACTCGAGAGAGTCAGCTCTTTTCTCAAAATATTTCGCAGACAAGTAGCCTCGCTGGGTCATGCAGGGTCCCCTTGTTTCCTGAGCTTTTGTTATCTGCGTTGCATAGTATTAACCTGTAGTATCCTGGGTAGTGTATACCTGAAATCTACAGTTAACTCGTAAAAATGCTCTAATCATGCCTGTAGTATCCTGGGTAGCGTATACCTGAAATCTACAGTTAACTCGTAAAAATGCTCTAATCATTCCTGTAGTATCCTGGGTAGCGTATACCTGAAATCTACAGTTAACTCGTAAAAATGCTCTAATCATTCCTGTAGTATCCTGGATAGCGTATACCTGAAATCTACAGTTAACTCGTAAAAATGCTCCATTCATTCCTGTAGTATCCTGGGTAGCGTATAACTGAAATCTACAGTTAACTCGTAAAAATGCTCTAATCATTCCTGTAGTATCCTGGGTAGCGTATACCTGAAATCTACAGTTAACTTGCAAAAATGCTCCAATCATTCCTGTAGTATCCTGGGTAGTGTATACCTGAAAACTACAGTTAACTCGTAAAAGTGCTCTAATCATTCCTGTAGTATCCTGGGTAGTGTATACCTGAAAACTACAGTTAACTCGTAAAAATGCTCTAATCATTCCTGTAGTATCCTGGGTAGTGTATACCTGAAATCTACAGTTAACTTGCAAAAACACTCTAATCAATGGTGTAGTATCCCGGCTAATTTATACCTAAAAAATACATAACATTGACTTGTTTGACTTATGGAGGTGATAATCTTATTCAACTCTTACTCTGTTTGAGTATTCATGGTCAATTAACCGCTTTTTCTCAATCCATTTTATTTTTTAGGCCGCGCTCGAACTTGATTTTGGCACGAGTGTTGCCTTAACAAAGCGGAGTAAAAGAGCAGTATAAGAACATGTATTGCAGTATTTTGTGTTAGTGATCTAGGAACAACTGAATTTGGCGATTTTGCGATAATGACATATCGCCAGGACTATTTCATTTGCTTGATATAAAAGCAGTACAAAAAAAGTCTTAAATTATATTAATTGTTGTTTCTGTCGGCTTTATAAGGATTTGATGCCTTTGCATACTGATACAGGACCATAAAGTAGTTAGCGCGTTTGTTAAATTTGGTAATGTTAAATTAGAGTATAAGGAGCTACTTTTACGAGTTTTGCGAAAAACATTTTCCCGGCCTTTTAGGAAGCGGCTTAAATAGTTTCAAAGTTGCAGGGCAGTCACAAAACTGAATTCTTGAGTTTACCTCCGTTTCATACTATAATTTACTGCCCGAGACTGAAAAAGGCGCGATGTAAAATCTTTATGCCGTTTTATTATTACTAAAATAGTAAGTGCCTTGGAAGAGGGTTAGCCGAGCAGAAAAAGATTTAAACCTTGCTTTAATCGGATATTGCGGTTACTTTCATTTCAGTTTATGGTAGCTTGAGTTACTCTTTTGTGGGCAATTTACGGAAGTCCTAGGGTATTCAGCCGACACCTCAAGAGCCTAAAGCTGTCATACCTTGGTTTTGAATTACTTATGCAAATTAGGTGGCTGCACATTGAATGTGCAGCCAGCTAATTTGCATAAAAATTTTTTGCGCTTCAAAGCTCGTCATGAAATACTGCTTTTTGTACGAGGTCTGTATGATAAAAACAGCGCCTCATAGTACTCTTTCTCAAGGATTTCCTTGTTTTCTTTCAAGTCAACACATTTATTTCACTACGCTACCCACACACAGCAAAAGCTGGTTTCCAGGTGGAGCGTAGGCAAACACTCATTACAAACAAATAGAAGCAGTATGGTGTTCCCTTTGCGTATCACATATTCGTTGGTCCGCCTTGAGTGGGCTTATCCTTGCTACAGCGCCCCGGTACAGCGCCAAATTAAACCACACTTGACCCCCTTAGTCCGTTCATTACCCCTTACCTATAAAACACGCTTAGCCCAGGAAGGGGCCGGGCAACCGACCGATATTTGGGTAAAGGTGAGCATTTGCGGGTCTGAAACCTTGACCCTGTTTAAGACAAAATAAATACACCCTCTATTCAGGACAACACCCTCAATTTTAATCAAACCCCTTTTAGAATTAGCCATTAATTGGCAATTCCAATAGAGCAAATTTATGTTGTGGCCATCAGATTCTATACTTGAAGTACAAACAAATTTCATGTACTAATTCAAATCAATCGTGCAGGCAATACCCTGTTTATAATTAGGACAGATTCGCGCGAAATTATATACTTTATTAAAAACAGACTCGCGTTAAGTTATATACCCTTTTTAAGAAATCATGCCTTGGCCTTCGGCACAACCCGTATAGGCCATATATGGGAGTACACCCATTGTTGCCTCAGCCAGCCTCCCACGCAGGCACCGATCATACGGCTCTTCTAAAAACGCCTACGTGTGACTTGCACGAAGCCGCTATTTTTTTTCATCACACAACATTTTATCCCCACGTAGGAAAATCAGCCAAGAAGTGTTACGTGACAACTTCTATAAGCAAACACGTATTTAAAAATATCATGAATTTATATTTTGAGTTTTAATCATTCCTTCCCTCCACTTAAGGCAATAGTAGCATGCATTTAACAACTCAGACCAAAGTCCATTTCGACGATATTTTCCTGCTTTGGAGGGAGAGAGAACCCGGGGGGGGGGGGCACTTCCTAATAATAAGCTAATGGGGATGTGCCGCTGAATGGGGTCGTAATTTTACGACTGGATTGACTGTAAAAGGGTTGCATTTTCAATGGAGTTACCAGAATGGGGTCGCACATTTTCGGGATTTGGGGGGTAAGAATATTCCGGTAATGAGGGATTTCAAACCGAGAGGAGTTTACTGCCAGTTTTTGTGCCAGTTCATTTCAGGATGACCTTGATAAAAGGCTTTTCAAGGTAGATGCATAAACAGAAAGTGACTAAGCTGGGATCGTGAAAATTACATTTACCCAAAGTGATTAATGCGGGGTCTATAATTGGCCACAGTATTGACTATAATGAAGTAGGGGCTCTGAGAGGCCAGCGGCACTTACCCAGCAAAAACTTAGGGAGAGAGACCGGATGTGACCTCATCAAAGCGAAACGCTATTTTTAACATCGATTCTACGTGGATTCTGCACTTTACAACTAGTTTGTAATTTATCTGTAGTCTGTAGTCGGCATTTTAATGTGGGTGTTCTTATTTTTAATACCATACGTCCCCAAATATCGCGGCTTTCAGAGAGCACCTCGAAAGACCTCCGTAGTTACTAAGACAAGGAATGAGCTACAATGAGCTACTAGGACGGTTTTCGACGCCATTTTGACGAGTAGGCAAGGAAATCTTAAGATGGTTACCAAGCATCATACAACTCTCTTAACATTTCGGTCACGCGCTACATTCAACTTGCAATTCTCAACGTTTTCTTTGACCTCGTCGGACTTGGAGATTTCAGCTTTACGGGATATTGAGGATAAGTAGATTTTCTAGTTGGGTGGGAAAATGTTTCCCAGTCCTTCATCAAATAAGTCAGTTTTGGCCCAAATAGCACGGTAACACGTGGAACGTACGATGCGTGCAAAACAGAGCGAGGTTAGCATAATGTGGGCTTTTTTAGATTGACAAAAAAACACCTCTATCGCTGCAAACACCCTCTCAGAAACTTTACTGGTAAGCCGTTGGAATCAATTTAGC
>OZ037992.1:31785495-31805495 GCA_964035705.1 Porites rus
CAGCAAGAACTGAGGTATTTGCCAAGTCATTAAAAAAGGGAGGAAACATTGACAAGTGTCTACCCCAGTCCACTTTCAAGCAATGCCTGATCTAGAAAAGTCAAGATGGCTTTGCATTGGGTGTATGATACATTAAATACATAAAAACACCCAAGCAATATTATCACTGCATCAATCTTCTTCTGAGAAAACTGACAAATAATGCCTCCCTTTGTCACAACAAAATCCTGAATTTTCCTGTTTTATTGCATCCCTCTGCAATAAAAACAAATGTTGTAATTTTAGAAATGATAAAAACAATAATCAAAACACAACAAACAGTGCATACACATAAAAAGTCAGTATGGTCACAACAATACTATTGTCAAAAAAATGTTGGTTTAATTACTTCTTTCCAGTTTTCAGGTATGCATGTATGGTATACTGTATAAATTATAGTTTGTTGAAATTATGCTTCCTTTATGTTATGGGAAAAAGAATGACAGCATAATTATGTTTAATACATTCACACATCATTGAGGAGGTAATTACAGTGTGCATGTCCTGATACAAGAAGATTATTTTAGTACATGTATTTCTCACCAGTCAAGAAATTTTGCAGCTGTAAGTCAAAATTTATTAAGTATTATAATGTAGCCATTATTATTCTGTGAGATTTGGTGTAGTCTGGTGACGGGAATGGCCCCCAAGGGATACCTTCATAACGAAAGCTAAATTCCATCTCAATTTTGTCTGACTTCCACTTGTATCTGGGCTTCCCAAGCATTTAGGGTTCAATGTACAGTTGAGTTTGTAGTACTCCTGTGGTATTTTGAATCACAATATCAGGAAAAACATTGTATTCCCAAAACACCTACCTCTACAATAGTGATAAATTCCTCCCAAGGTCCTCTTAGCACTCCGATCAATGCCGCAGAACCTTGTTCACTACCCAAAGGATGCCCGCCTTTCTATTTCTGCCATAGGAGAAATGTTATTAAATTAAAACTGGTTGACTTGGAGCAACAAGTATATTTACACACAGTTCTGAGTAATTGTGGGAGCAAATTGACTGACAGACCCTCTTACCTCAATCACACCTGCAGAATTCTGCAACCTAAAATTCTATTTCCTAATTTTATGCATAACATGAGAAGACACACAGGGCTTGCACTGTAAGTATCTTGGAGAGCTCCATACAATTCCTTATAATTTTGTTATAAGGAATTGTATGGAGCTTTCGAGGAGACTTTTCTTAATTAGCTTAGGCGCGGCGGATTTGGTCACTTATGATCAGCGCGAGGTGTTTTTCCCGACACCCTTCTGTCAGGAAAATGTCATCATATGAAAGCAAACCAGACACGATCGCGTCGGCGGGCCGAAGCCGGCAAAAATATTTAAAAAGGCTTTTCTTCTTCCATTTCAGAGGTCAGTTTTGTTTTGATCTGGCCAAAAATCAGGTTTTTAGGTTGTAGGTAATAAAATATTGTCTTATTCTGTTCTCAAGGACCTTTAGAAAACGAGACAAACGAGATAATTGACTAGAGAAAGAAGCATGAAAACGCTTTTTTGGAACAAAATATTTTTTAATTCCCGCAGCGATTTTGCGAAATCGCGAAGCGCAATATATTCAGTTTCTTCCAATGCCTTCATGATTAAGCAGTGTAATGCCATCACAACTAAAAATGAATTCAGTTTGTACCGCAAAAGCCGGGAAAATAGAGCTGAAAAAAAAATGGATCAGAAAAATTAATAAAATCACCAAGAAACCATCTCGCGGGAGCTTTGTCAAACAAACCTTTGGTACGGTTTATTTAACCTAACCTGGAAAAGGAGACGTCTGCACGCAGAATACATTTCATACTACATGTAGTTGTAATTTCCAGAACGGACCTCGGGAGCTTCATTGCCGTAATATCTTCTACATTACAGAAACCACAGCAGAATCGCCCTGCTCGCTTGCTAACTTTCCGCTCCAGTTATGACTATACAGTAGTATACCAGTGAATTGTTTCAAAATTTAAAGCGGCGGAAACTTATTTCCATCAGCGCGTAGTTAGCTAGTTAAGCAATAATAATGCACAGCACTGTAAATAACACGGTTCTAGAATATCTGACGGCTTCACGTTTTGTTTGTCGCTGCATGCGATTTAATCGCTTATAACCTAACAGAAAATGTAAATGTACCTGAAGGAAATACCGTGTATTACCTTACCTTAATGCTGTGATGTGTGTAAATTTGTCTTTTGCTATGGTTTTAGACAATACGACTTCTCCTGACTATCAATTGTGCGTCAAAACAAGCGCGATAATGAAATAGTCTAAGTGCCATGGTGTAGCACTTTATGACAAAGTTTTAACTGGAAAACTTGTTACTATCTGATGTACACCTGTATAGTCTATGTTTGTAAGCTCTGCCTAAAGAATCACTGGGTTACACTGCACCCATGGGTGTGCCACCTAAAGTGCAGCCTATGTTTGTTAGCTCTACCTAAATAATCACTTGGTTACACTGCACCCATGGGTGTGCCACCTAAAGTGCATCCTATGTTTGTTAGCTCTCCCTAAAGAATCACTTGGTTACACTGCACCCATGGGTGTGTCACCTAAAGTGCAGCCTATGTTTGTTAGCTCTACCTAAATAATCACTGGGTTACACTGCACCCATGGGTGTGCCACCTCAAGTGCAGCCTATGTTTGTTGGCTCTACCTAAAGAATCACTTGGTTACACTGCACCCATGGGTGTGCCACCTAAAGTGCAGCCTATGTTTGTTAGCTCTACCTAAAGAATCACTGGGTTACACTGCACCCATGGGTGTGCCACCTAAAGTGCAGCCTATGTTTGTTAGCTCTGCCTAAATAATCACTGGGTTACACTGCACCCATGGGTGTGCCACCTAAAGTGCAGCCTATGTTTGTTGGCTCTACCTAAATAATCACTGGGTTACACTGCACCCATGGGTGTGCCACCTCAAGTGCAGCCTATGTTTGTTGGCTCTACCTAAAGAATCACTTGGTTACACTGCACCCATGGGTGTGCCACCTAAAGTGCAGCCTATGTTTGTTAGCTCTACCTAAAGAATCACTGGGTTACACTGCACCCATGGGTGTGCCACCTAAAGTGCAGCCTATGTTTGTTAGCTCTGCCTAAATAATCACTGGGTTACACTGCACCCATGGGTGTGCCACCTAAAGTGCAGCCTATGTTTGTTGGCTCTACCTAAATAATCACTGGGTTACACTGCACCCATGGGTGTGCCACCTAAAGTGCAGCCTATGTTTGTTGGCTCTACCTAAAGAATCACTTGGTTACACTGCACCCATGGGTGTGCCACCTAAAGTGCATCCTATGTTTGTTAGCTCTCCCTAAAGAATCACTTGGTTACACTGCACCCATGGGTGTGCCACCTAAAATGCAGCCTATGTTGGTTAGCTCTACCTAAAGAATCACTGGGTTACACTGCACCCATGGGTGTGCCACCTAAAATGCAGCCTATGTTTGTTAGCTCTCCCTAAAGAATCACTTGGTTACACTGCACCCATGGGTGTGCCACCTAAAATGCAGCCTATGTTGGTTAGCTCTACCTAAAGAATCACTGGGTTACACTGCACCCATGGGTGTGCCACCTAAAGTGCAGCCTATGTTTGTTCGCTCTACCTAAATAATCACTTGGTTACACTGCACCCATGGGTGTGCCACCTAAAGTGCAGCCTATGTTTGTTAGCTCTACCTAAAGAATCACTGGGTTACACTGCACCCATGGGTGTGCCACCTAAAGTGCAGCCTATGTTTGTTAGCTCTGCCTAAATAATCACTGGGTTACACTGCACCCATGGGTGTGCCACCCAAAGTGCAGCCTATGTTTGTTGGCTCTACCTAAATAATCACTGGGTTACACTGCACCCATGGGTGTGCCACCTAAAGTGCAGCCTATGTTTGTTCGCTCTACCTAAAGAATCACTTGGTTACACTGCACCCATGGGTGTGCCACCTAAAGTGCAGCCTATGTTTGTTAGCTCTACCTAAAGAATCACTGGGTTACACTGCACCCATGGGTGTGCCACCTAAAGTGCAGCCTATGTTTGTTAGCTCTACCTAAAGAATCACTGGGTTACACTGCACCCATGGGTGTGCCACCTAAAGTGCAGCCTATGTTTGTTAGCTCTGCCTAAATAATCACTGGGTTACACTGCACCCATGGGTGTGCCACCTAAAGTGCAGCCTATGTTTGTTGGCTCTACCTAAATAATCACTGGGTTACACTGCACCCATGGGTGTGCCACCTAAAGTGCAGCCTATGTTTGTTGGCTCTACCTAAAGAATCACTTGGTTACACTGCACCCATGGATGTGCCACCTAAAGTGCAGCCTATGTTTGTTAGCTCTACCTAAAGAATCACAGGTGGACTCGAAGTAGGACAAACCTTGTGATTTTTTTCGGCGCCCCTTGCGCGCAAACTAATTTATTCTGGCGCAAAATGAAGATTAAGAAAATGTATCTGAAATCTAATACACAACAAGAAAATTTTCGCACTTTCGAGGAGCGCGACATATTAAATGGGATTAAGTCGGATTAGCTGCCCTTGGAGAAAACATCCCTGCGTGGGATGGTACTTCCAGTAAAAAGCCTCTGTGTCCTCTCATGTTTATTATTATAATTCACATTATTGAAGCAGAATTCTGCAACCTAAAATTCCATTTCCTAATTTTATGCATAACTTTATTATTATAATTCACATTATTCCTTCAACCCTTTAAGCCTTGAGAGTGATCAGCATCAAATTTCTCCTTGAAATATCAATGCTTTGTAAACCAGAGTGTTCATGAGAATTATGGACATGATCACACAATCTGCTTGATATTTTATCAACTTCTTCCCACTACTTCTGTAGGAAATGAATAGGGGCAACAACTGAGCATTCAAATTTTGATCTTAGGGTTAAAAGGGTTTTAAATTTCTATTTTTAATGCATATATTTTGCACTTTTTTATCAGACAAGAGAAATAATACATTGGTAAGGTAAACCTTACTTAAAACAGAACAAGTACTGAAATCTACAGTGTAAATGTATAACCAGACCACACCATCCTTACCATCTTCTTTAGTTGAAATGGCTTTAAGGTTTTTTCATTAGATATGTTTATCATTCTCCCTGTTTTAAATAGGGGACAGTGAGGGGATGGAAGAAGTGCTTTTTAACTCCTCCACTGGCTTAACTACAGAATACAGGCTCACTTATTTCCTTATCATTAGATAATAAAATTAAAAACATCTAATGACCCGTTCTTCAAAGCCTTCCGACAAGGTGGATTTGAGTAACCTGAATTCTGTTTCATCAAACGTGGTTAAAATAGCTCAGTCTTTTGCATTTGGTAGAAAGAGAGCGAATCAGGGCGGCTTACCTGGTCTTACTATCGGCTTTTTCCAGCAAAGTCTTGATTCTTGGAGAGCGTTTGTTATATTTGTGCAGTTCATCTTGAAAACCGTTGCGCCTCACGAGGCTTCTGTCTCCGATTCTTCACGACGAACTTCAAGAGCGAAGTGATGGATCAACGACGGCTCATAGTTCGAAAATAATTAGTAACAACACCTTGAATGTCCTTTGATGCTGTCGAGAAGTATAATGCAAGACTCCTGATCCCCAAAGAAACTGGCATGTTCGCAACCGTTGCAGTACTTTCAAAATGGACGCCAAAAGGACAACACCAAAGAGCATGTGCATAAGGAAAGCCCGCTGACCAGTTGTGTATTGTTTCCAAAAATGCTCTCGATTGTTTACATGTCGTGTCATTTTTAGCCTGCGTGGCAGGCGTTCGAAATTTGAAAAACCTTTAACTTATGAATCAGAAAATATATGTACATGATGGCTGGGTCTTTGTTTGCTATCAATACCGAGGGATATTGTACTGTAACGCCCTCCCAGCGTTTAGTTTGCGTGACGCATCATGTAATGTTATCGATATTGAAATCACGTGCAGAACATTCGGGAGGGTGATTGTAGTTTTGTATCCGATTTGCACCTTCGTTCGAGGCAAAGGTTCGCTCGAAACCATGATTTACCTTACAGTCTCTGACTGTCGTCACGGTTTCAGGTCTACGTTAAAGTTATCTTAGTTCCTTACTCGACTAAACGGACCGTACTTTGGATTGTGTCAGACGTATGGTTACTTCAACCGAACACCGCGGTCTCCTTGCGCCCCTTTTGACGGCAAAAGGCGGTCGCTTCGAGTAGACCTTGTTGGGGCCAAATCGGAATTTTAATTTGGCTATCGGAAGGGCCAAATTGAGAGGAAGTGCCAAAGTAGCTTTTAGTGTAGCCGATTCAGAAATTAGATGGGCCGAATTGGTACCATCTAGAACTGTTTTGACTCTTTCTGTCCAAAACGGCCCAGCATGTTCCAAATCGGCCCTCGATAAATTGGGGCCGATTTGGCCTTTGGGGTCGATTTGGCTCTTTTCATTTTACAGTGCAACTATAAGGCTAGCCCAATCAATTTTGAAACGCAAATTTCCCTCCGTACATAAGCCCCTCAAAAAGCACCTTTGAAAAATATAAGCCCCGGGGCTTATTTTCGGAATTTTACGGTAGCTTGCTCGAGCGCCTTACTATACTGTGAACACCGGCGAACAGAAACCAGTAACAAAAAGAATAACTTTAAATATTACTGCAAGTAAAGAGTTTGACTGCGCTTGTCGACAACCTTACCATTTACGCCCGAATAAAAAATTCATACAACGGGTCCAAATAAGTTTTAAATCTGGGCCCAGTTGTTCAAGGCCGATTGGCGCTAATCCGGGGTTGAATTTTAACCGGCTTCGTTTTGCTTTTCCATTAAAAGCCTGTTTTCAGATGATTTTCTCTATTATTTTTAGACCATCCAATTATCAAACTGTAGACAAAGAGAATTCAACTCAATTTGCTTTTTTACACTTTCACATCTGACTTCAAAATTTTGCACTAGCCCTAGATTATCTTAACCCAGCTTCGAACAACCCAACCTAGGTGTTTACAAACGCAGTAAAAGAAAGCTACCACAGAAATGTGAATTTGAAACGAAGCTTCTCTTACAGCGGGGCCATGTTATGGAATAACTTGCCCAAAAACTTGAAAACTGCTGCATCCGTTGAGCATTTTAAGCGAAATATCAAGAAGGTAGCTGATATATCGGATTCCCACACGGCAATCATGTAAAGCAGTTGTAATTAGTTTTAGTTTTTAACTTAAGCTTAACTGATGATTTCCCGTGTTTAAATAAAGATTACATACATACATACATACATGTAGGTAATGGATTCGCTTGTTTTTTGTTCTGACAAGACGCACAGGCTTAGTACGGGAGTAATGCTCTTTCTGGGTTATGGGCTCCTTCGAGACGCTATTGGGGCGTTTCCTCGAGGCAGCGGGGCGCATAAGTTTTGAGGTGTTCGAGAAGATTTGAGTCACCACCATTTATAATCAAATGCAAAAGGAAGCACAGTTGGGCAGACGGATTGAAATAAGGACGCCTCTGATCATAACACTATATCTTCCTTCAAAAACAAATGGAGCCCTCTTAAACTTCACCCCTCGGACAAATATATTTGCTGAAATTAAATAGCTTCAAAAGTAACAAGTGAAGCAGAGACAAATGCAAAGCACGTTTTAGTAGGACAGACTCTTTATGTTTTTGTTGCTCCGTTGTTTGTTTTTTTTTTTGCAATTATTAGTCAAATTTGTAAAACATTTTTAGGTTTACGTAGCTGTAAATGCTCTAACATCTTATTTTGCCTTTTTCTCTTGTCATGTTAATGTAAGTTGTTTCTATTTTCCCTCCATGTAAAAGTAAGTATTGTCATAAGAAGTGTTGTAATAAAATAAATGTTATGAGCATTTACTAAGTCACTGAATAGCAATTTTCGCGCGTTTTGATTGGCTCTCGTAACTCGGAATATCCTCGGCTATTCACTGTTTTGCGACCGGAGCCAAGATGGCGTCTTGTTTCGAGACATTTTCGGAAGACGAAATTTGTGCGATAAATGAAGCAGTCGTACAAATAAATACCAAGAGAGCGACAAACTTTGGCTTTTCGGAGTTCATAGGTAGGTAGAAAATTGTTTTCATGCTGAATTTGCAAAAGCATCGTAAAATGTACTTGACAAAAAATCCCCGAAATGTTTGTGAATTGTAAACAAAGTTCCTACTAAGTGACGTTTTTAATTTACAAAAAGTGTCTTTTTGTCAGTTTTATCCAACTGATTTGGTAAATACTAATACAACTATCCCCCTCAGGGTCTGTGAACAGCGTATTGTAGTATTTTTGCGTATTCTTTTACGTTTTTACCAACTCGTTAATGCTTCTCCAGCCTAGTTCGATCAACTCGAGATACATCCGAGACACATTTCAAGAATGGGGTTGCTATTGGTCATTCGCATACATCACTCGCACAAAATTTCGGATGTTTCTTAAGCTTCAGATGTTGTCAGATGTTTATGTATATCGGACGTTTAATCTTCAGACACGTTTGCCGCATTTGAACAAACTTCGAACAAACTTAACATTTCAGACACATTGCTGAAACATACCTAACATAAATTTGAACCTAGAAAATCACCTATTACACTGTAGCAAACTGTGGAAATCTGTGAAAATGATAGTTCTATAGTTATATCATGTTTATCGTTAGTTCTTAAATACGTGATGGCGTCGCCCTTTACGTTCTTCTACTGTACAGTAAGAATTTCTTCCGAAAAAATCAACCAAGAAGCGTTGCGTGACAGCGCAAACGAAGTTTTAGGTCACGTGACCAGCAGCCATTGAAACTTCTTGGAAGTAAGGGATTTTTTACAGACGAAAAAGGTTCAACTTCCTTATTTAGGAATGATTTGGGACAGCAACATAGCCGCCATTTCATTGTTTCAAGACACCAACATGGCGGCGGCCGTGACGTCCGATCATGAATATGTGTTTTGAGTTTCCACTGGTGCCTTGTGATAGTGCCAAGACAATACTGGCCTCGTCTCATCGTAATTGCGCTGCATCATACAGGTCGAAAACAAATGACGCAAGAAGGCACAGACAAACAACACAACACGAAACACCTGGGAAATGAAAAGAGCAAACAGAAAAAGGCAAAAAACCACGGGTACTGTGTCAAGAATGACAATTTCCACTTGTTGGCAGAAACTCCACCAAGATTGAAAATGATCGCTTAGTGGTACAGCTAATGACAGAAAAGAAGCAAAAAACACGTTTACAGTCCCTAGCAAAACTAGGGACAGCAGAGAAATGGTCTCGAGCGTGTTTGCCATTCTGTCACGAAATGGGTGTGTCAGGACATGATGGAGAAGAAACAAAATACAGAAAAAGGTCATAGTGAGAAGACGAGAGACTGGGTCGAGGACAAAAGTTCTCAGGATGATGAGAATTAGTCGGCGTCCAATCATAACGCTTTCCCAGCTCAAAGACAGTTTGCTGCCATCTTCTGGTCTCTTAAAAGGTTCGTAAAGAACTCTCTCAACAAATATCATGATCATAGAATCTTGATCTGTGGATGAGTCTACGTTGTCATTATTTCTCTCGGTAAAAAACGCAAACACCCAGTATAGTAAATAAGGTAAAGGAAAACAACAGGCAAGGAGGAACTTTCCAGCAGAAATGGATCCTCGGAACAACTTAATTGGTCCCCAAAGCAGGACAAACACGAAAGGTGCAAATGACATCGCGATAAAAACAATCAAAATGTACTACCACCACTGAAAACACTCCACGTTTCCATCATAAAACAATCGCTTCTCTGAACCAATGGGAACGCATCGTAGCAGGTCAAAACTCACAGAAACAAGAGTTGCGTATCCTAGCAATATGGTTTGTAGAATACCGCCAATATAAGGACCAACGAATGGGGCTCCTTGACCTCGAAACTTCTGAATTCCCCAGTGAACAATGTAAATAATGCCAATCATCAAATATGTGCCAATCACCTGAGACGCACAAAATAACTGCTTAGTTACCACGGTGAGGCCAGGAAAGGGACAAACTAATTCACCCAATGAAAATTTTTGCTGAAAGTTAAACATCCCAATCAAAGGCTCGACAAATTTAGTTTTGAAGATTTGTTGTGAGGAGTTGGAGACCAGCAAAATGTCCGCCGCCTGGTAGAGGTAGAAGACAATCTTAAGATAACCTCTTGAAAAGTTTCTTTCTTCGTTCTCTATTTCATCTTTTTTAAACCAGAATATTTGGCGCGTTGTCCAGGCCCCAAAAGGAGGCGTAAATGTAAAATACAGTGCCATAACCAATACATATAGTAACGAGACAGGCCAAAACCAGTAATCGTTACACTCTTGTGAAGGTCTGCAGTGTGTGGAGTAAAGTGTCTCCGAGTAGGCGTCACTACACTGTCCGCATAATTTACCAGAACGGTAACCCTGACAACCATTATATTCAGGGTAATCGTTTATATCAGGTGAGCGACAGTAACCCAACGGACACAAGGTAAATTGTAGCGTTGAAGTGGTATCCTGTTCTCCAAAGCCCCAAAAGTTATTTTTGGCGATTATATTTTCAGAACAGTTTGCTCCAAACGGGCACGGTAGACACTGAAATCCTGGTATTAACTCGTTTCCAAAGGCACCTCCCCGATTCAGACTATACTTTCCCTGTGGACATGTCAAACAGTAATATCGTAGAGAGCGAATGTCTACTGCGATACTGCATGTGTCATTTATCCTTTGTACTTCACAAGTTGTAAAATCAGTAATATCCATCTTCATACCAAGTGGACAATAAAACCTTGTCAAATTATTGTCTCCAAGATCTATCAATCCAACATTCTGAACCAGCAAGAGATAACTAGTTATGATGCTGTCATACATTCGCTTAGCGTCCATTGTGGTGTTGTGAATAACAAGTGCTCCTGAAGTTTCAGAGTGAAGAAAAGACCCTATGGTGTACCTTTCTCCCGCTAGCTGCAACTGGTTAATAGTTTGATTGAAAACAGTGCTTTGCAAATGAAGGCTGGATGAACCAGTTCCAATGTATATGTGACCGCCAAGGTTTGCTGCGAAATTGTCACTAAAGGAGCAATTTCGAAATGTTGCGTTTCCGTATTTCAAATATATTGCGCCACCCATAACTGCAGCATTTCTCACAAACGTTGTATTTTCAAAAAGAAAATAACTTCTGTAATCCCATAAGCGAAAGTTCCTGTTACCACGAGACTTGTATGACCAAAATATATCTAGTGGGAAACATTGTGGATCAACCTCGGTGTCTGTTCCTACAAAGATGATCACTGCTCCTCCGTAGCTATTTTCATTCTGCGCAAAAACCGAGTTCTGCGCGAATTTAGATCCTTTGATTTTAACGTTGACATACGCGGAATCTGTGGCTTTTATGGAAATAGCACCTCCTTCTAGACTAGCAGAACAATTCTTAAATGTAGCGTTATATATTTCAACAGATAAGGACTGTCCTTGTTTACCGAAGATATTCATGGCGCCTCCAAATCCCATTCCCTTTTTAAGTGGACCCAAATAGTCGATCCGGACATGATTGCCGTCAAACACGGAATCAAACACTCTCAGTTTACTCAAGACCATTGCTAGCGCTCCGCCATAAGAGCCTCTATTTTTTAAGAATCGAGATCCGAGTATGCTAAGAGTTGCATTAAAACCGATAAAAGCACCTCCATAGTATCCTCCGCTATTAGACTCTATGGTAACGTTTTCAAAAACGATATTGTTTTCTTTGAGAATAAATGTGACGATAGGTGTTCCATTATTGTGTAAGAAGACGGAGTTATTAACTATAACATTGCAGACTCTTTTTGTCAAATTTTGTGGGGAATAAACAGCAACAGCACCTCTATGATTGGAAATAAAATCGCTGTTATTTATAACAATTTCTATTTGGGTTGCATTTGCTAAAACACTCAATGAGCCCCCAGTCATGTCAGTAGTCTTCAGCGCCTGTCTACATCGCTCAAAACGGGAACCTTCTACAATCAAAAGAAAATCTTTGCCCGGCTTTCTTTTTGGGTCCGACGTTAATACATCTATTAAAGCCCCTCCTCCTCCATGCCTTTGCGCGTTACTAGAACAGCCAATGAACGCAGAGTGACGCAGTCTCATCAAAACCTTTGCAGCCTTGATATGTATACCTCCTCCCCCAGCGGAACTGCTAGCGTTAATAAAAACGCAGTTAGTGACTCTCAAGTGAAATTGCGTGTCTCGTCGAATACTGTATTGCACGCTATTATTGTCGTCTGTCGAGTATTGAAAATTCCTGTAGATTGACCCTGATGTGTAAATGTAAAGCGCTCCCCCTTTACCATTCTTCGCAGTGTTGTTGGTGAAACTGTCATCGAAGAAACTAACCTTGTGAACAGTGGCAGATTCAATTGAAATTGCTCCACCTTCATCAGCAGCTGTATTTACAAAAAACGAGTCATACACGTTAAACGCATGAAGATAATTTCCTCTCAAGGATATGGCTCCACCACTCCCGACCACCCTTTGGCCAGTAAAACTGGAGTTATAGATCGCTACTGAAATGTTGGAGGCAATGATATTAAAAGACCGTGCATGTTGACTTCTGAAGTTGCTTGAATTGATTGAAATTGTTACTTCGTTGCTGTTAACGATACATTCACTGTAACCATTCATCGTAAAAGCTTGGTACGACGAAGGATAGTTGTCAATAACTGTCACATTGTGAAGTTTAATGAACTGGCTGGCTTTTCTTGTATCTACCCAAATGAGACCCTTCGGACTAAGCATGTTTCGGTGAAACACTGTGCTTTCCAAGATCACATTACAACTTACAGATTGTTTAGTTGAAGATAATGCAGCAAATGATATAACTTTCCCGTCATCTGACAAAAAGTTGTCTTCAAAAAGGGAACTTTTAATCTTAAACGTTACTTGAGATCGTAGAAAAGAACTGCTTTTACTGTTGACATTTACAGAGATACATTTGCTGTTCCTAGAGAAGGATGAATTTACAATCTGAATGTCCACAAACATCCTGGCAGAAATATTGATTTCCACACCCCGTACGCTGTCTTGGAATTTACAACCATGAACATAAACGGACGAGTCTTGGAAGCTGACAAAGCTGTTGTTTACAAGAAGTCCTGATATAGTTATTTTCATTTGCTCCTCGCTATCAGAACCGTTGAATATCAAACCTGTTCCTTCAGAGCATTGTATCTGAGGCATAGGACTGACAGAACCAATCAGAGAGAGACTCTTGTGGGTGTAAATCTCCGGATGCTGTGATGTTCCTGATGAACAGTTGTAAGGGTCTTTGTCAGTGTTAGTGCCGTCTAAGTAAATGTGATCCCCACTTGACGCTAACTTGACAACTCGCCAGATGCTTTTGCAAGGTCTCTGCAGATCACATGACCATGTGTCGTTGCCCAAGGCTCGAGAAATGTATAAGCTCTTACCCTCTGTCACAGTTTTTGAAGAAAGGAGAAACGAATACCAATATATTAGTAAGATAATATCACAAGTGACAAATAACTCCTTAATTTTGGTGCGATATTTCAGCGTTACTTTGTAATTTCAATTGTGAAGTATTTACGCAGGCTTTTTGGGAAAAATGAGAACTTCAATGATTGTTTATCGGCAAAAAGGCGATCATTATTACATCCAACACGGCACAACGATCTTTTTTCCTATTACAATCTTTTTCTAGGAAAACTTAAAGAAAAATTGGCCCGAAACGCGCACGTAAATACTGATGCGAATACATAGGATCGTGCTCATGCCCCTCGACCATCCTATAATACTCCTTAAATCCAAGTAATTCAATATGGCCGCCGTATCGGTAAAAATGTGTATTTTTCACCTATGATATTACACATACTAAATCCCCGGGGGTCGGCTCAACAAAGTTTTATTCAGTAAGGTTTTCATTCTTGAACCAAAGCAGTGACATTGGTTTGAGCTGGGACTTTCACCTCCTTCAAATTTGCTTATTCAATGCTGTAAACCTGGTAGTGATGAGAAACGTGGTGGAAACTTGCTTTTAAATGAATTCCCGTCAGTTGTTTTGAAAATAAAAGTTGTTTGCTCTCTGAAAAGTAATGACCGCCATAGTAATGAGCCCCTGAAACTGTCGTGACACTCATTTAAACCGGATGTGACTCTTTTAGTATCACATTAGTGTTATCTTTTTTTGATTGACATTTGAAATCGGAGTAGCTAAAAAAGAGAGTAGTGCAAATTTACTTTTTGTTGAGTTTCGTCGGAGAGGAAATGTACGAGCGGAGGGTGATTTAAAGAAAAGAAGGATTTATGATTTAAGCGAGCTATTTTGTTCGAGCTATTTTGTGCCCCACTTTTGTGACTGGGTTTTGACATTAAGAAAACGTCCGGTTCTCTCCGCCCCGAGGTCTAACCCGTTACCCTTTCATATTGCAGGTTTTCACCGTCACGCCATCAAAAATAAAAGTCTAAACCGTTTTGTTGATTAAGTCCTGAATCTGAGAAAGGAAAGGAGGTGAACATGCAAAGACCCTCGGCAAGATTCAGGTCATTGCAATTTTTCATAAGCGAGATAGTTGGAGAAATCATTTGCCCAAACTTATAGAGCTTTGTATGGAGACGTCATGTTTTTGCTCATCCGAATGGGCACTAACATGGCGGTCGGAAACCAACAGAAACATCTGTCACTGAGTTTTGCTACGAAAACATGAATTCATCTCTCAAGGAACTCATAACTATTGAAAAATACTTTTTCTAATACAATGACTGTTTAGATAACAAAATCCGTCAAAAGAAGTCACTTTTTTAACCTGCACGACAGCTCTCTAGGCCGCCATGTACATTACGCGTCACGCAAGAGCTTAGAAATTCGAGCGTATTCTATCACAAAACGAAGAACTCTTTCGAAGTGAAAATTTGTATAAGTGATTGGTTTGGAGCTGCTCTAATGCTTCCTGAAAGCAAAAACTCGGAAGGATCAATACATTGGTTAAAGTGAACTTTGATGACGTCGTGCGAAAACCAGCAATACCGTTTTTGTCAGAAAAGGTACCCCTCTGGTATACCTTCTATTGACAAATGTTAACCCTTTCACATACTTAGTTTAGACCTGAATGCGTACCTTTTAACCGCTGTAAATGGACTGTCTTGAACATACGAATAAAATCACATAACCAGAACGTTTTCTCGACTTTTTCACAGCCATAAAATGCATCTATTAGCTCTTTTAAGCCTAATAACAGACCAGAATGACAGTTTTTCCTACCCTATCATATACTTCAACCAGCGAAATCCCTAGCCTTTTACATACTTGAAGCCTCAAAAGGGAACCCTTTTCGGCGGAGCTTCCCCTATTGGAAATTATAGGAATTGTCCCCCGGGGGGTTAAATCAATACAAATCGTTTCGAAACGTACGGGAAACGTATAGGTTACTTCCCTCCGAGACAGTCGCTGTACAAAGACAGACATACAGTAACCTCATATCCAAGCTAACACATCTGGCCTTATATTATAATAATAGTAAACTGTTTATTGATCACCTTTACAGTTAAAAGAACTGAATTGCATGCAGGGATAAAGTACAAGCTTGAAATATTTAAACTACTTAACAATGCTATACATATGTGCTACTACTTTTAGCATTTACAAACTGTATGCTTGACTGGAGGTAATAAATGAGCCAGAACGCTTCGTAACTGCTGGTCGTCTTTGTCCTGAGGTTGTAGTCATGAGAGTGACCGCTGCTACTAGGTAGTAAAAAGTTATTAGGGCGACTAATACTGTGTAATTTTTGTAGGTATTTCATGGATAACTGACTCTTCCTAAGTGCGAGGCTTGTAGTTTGGGCGGAAATAAGGGCGTCTGCATAGCTAAGGGATGGTTATATAATAGACAGGGCCCTTCTCTGAACTGATTCAAGCTTATCAGAAAGGCAGGCAGGAATGTCCTGCCACACCTCAGCACCACACCGTAAAATTCCGAAAATAAGCCCCTCCATGTGTAAGCCCCTCCAAATATATGCCCCCAAAACTTGGAACGCAAAAAACCCTCCGTTAAATCGCCCGCTCCAAATATAAGCCCCCCGGTGGCTTGTACTTTGAAAATTGCCCTCAAATACAAAGTAAAACGAAGAAAAACGGTAAATTTCCTACCAAGAAAAAGGCTAGCCCAGTCGATTTTTAAACGCAAATTTCTCTCCGTACATAAGCCCCTCCAAAAATAAACCTCTCAAAAAGGGCCTTTTTTGAAAAATATAAGCCCCGGGGCTTATTTTCGGAATTTTACGGTATTCTAAAATAACAGGTCTTATGGTGGTTAAGTAGACTTTAAGGATTAGTCTACTATAAGGTACTCCTGCTTTCTTCAATACTAGCAATGAGAATAGGGGCTTTGAGGCCTTCTTAAAAGTATAATCGATGTGATAGTTACTTATATACACTCCGAGGAGTTTACAGATTGTGGGCGCGATCCACAACGTTATTGCCAAAAATTATGGGTGAGAATAAAAAGTTATGATTATGCATGAAATTAACTAACATTTCTTTGCACTTTTTAAGGTTTAAACTCACATTGTGGTCACTAGAAAAATTGTAAATGCCATTAGCAACTAGATTGAATAGGCTGCAACCGTTCCTAGGCAAAATTTCGAGAGCTTTGGTGTCCTCAACAAATTTAATTCTCAATTTCCAGTCCTTCAGTAGATTGTTAGTCATTACCGTAAACAGGATACCACCAAGTTTTGTCCCTGAGGGACGCCACCTTTGAGGAATTTCGCACTATAGAGGGCATAGTCTAATGAACCTTTGTTTGTGTTGTAGACTGTTCTTTATAGTATATCTTTTATATTTTTTTTTATGTTGTCTTTTTAAATAGCCACACCATACCAGTCATATTAATTTCCGCTTATTATTTTACTTCATATATATTTCTGTAAATTCGTGATATCTCAATAAACCTGATAAAGACTGGTATTGGCCAGTCGAAATATTGCAACTTAACTCTGTTTCACGTTGTTTGATCAGTCCCTGCAAAAGTCTTCTTGACTGTAACCTTTTCAATTTGATTTATTTTGTCTGATCACGATCGTTTTGGATCCGACGTTAGGCAAGATTGATCGTACACGGTTTTTGCAGTGTTTTTTTTTTTTTTTTACCGTAACTAAACATACTGGCCCCGGTTGTTCAAACGCTGGATAGCGCTATCCACCGGATAAATCACTATCCAGCGGATAAGTATTACGGAAATCAATTACGCTATCCGCTGGATAGTGATTTATCCGGTGGATAGCGCTATCCGACTTTTGAACAACCGGGGCCTGTTCTTTATGTATGGACGCAGACTTCTGTCCACAGGAGCCCACATAAAACGTAAGTATGGGTATACAAAGCTGTGCAGCTGTTTCTCGAAATTTACAGAGAGCCGGTTAAAAAAATTGAATCTTAGGCTGCGTTTCTTTACTAAAATCCAAGATCAGATCAAAAATCCGGATCATTAGGATTTTTCGTTAGGAAAAGAAACGATGTATCCATAAAAGGATTATTTTTTCATCCATTTGCATAGAAACGAACCACAATATCGACGATATCCCGGAGAAAGAATAACACGGCTGCTAACAATGTTGCAAGTTTGCAGATCTTTCACTGTATTCTGACGATTAGGTCAAGGATACTGTTTTGAACGGGCCAAATGAAGACGAATCTTGCAATAAGATATGTACTGGAAAAGTAAATCCTCACAAGACACGCGGGCGAAGTTGTGTGGCAGTTTTGTCTTGAGAACTACAACAATGCAGGTCCTGTTTGTATTACGCAATTTTACCACTTCCATAAAGCGGATAAAATTGATCGTTTAATCCATGCCTCGGGTTAAAGAATGGCCGTAAAGATGAGCAGTGTAGTCAAACAGCTGATGTATGTATTAAAATTGTTTCGAGTAATCGATGGCAGTATTCCTTTTTTCGGATGCGTGTATAGTAAAGAAACGCTTCGGATCATGTATCCAAAGTATCCGGTTTTGGATATGATTTAAAGAATCCACCTTTGTTGTGCATCAATAATCCGTTTTTGTATATTAGTAAAGAAACGAAATATCCCTTTTCGGATCAAAAATCCGGATTTGGATTTTATTAAAGAAATGCACTCTCATCGTCTCTCGGTAGGCTTAGCCAGAAAATGGCGTTTGTGAGAATAAAAATAAACTCTCAGTTTTTTTTTTTCTTGGCGCCAAAATTAAAAAGATGAACTCCCTCAAGACTTCCGCAACTGAAAACCAGTAAAGGTTGAGCGAGTCAGAATCAAATCGATCTTCGAAACTCGGCACGTAAGGCAGGCGTCATGAGGCGTGATCATCAGTCCCTTTCCCCCGTCTTCTTAAATCAGACTACTATCGATCACAAGGTCACCGAGTGGACTTCATACAGTAAAAACCCACATATAACAACTAGAATTTTCGAGGTCAGGCTGAACAGGTTCTTATATTTTAGGGTAGTTTTTCAAAATTAAGGCTGATTAAGAGAGTGTCTCTGTAAGAGCGATCCGGTCGATTTTCCTTGAGATACAGATTTAGCTCATTTCTCGTGTGTTGTAAGACATTCATGTACCTATACTAAAACCACAATCCGTTTGATCGGATCTCTTTATTTTTCAGAGTTTTACGGAAATTAAATTTCACTCGACCGAAGGCCTGTCGTGACACTTTTCAAGACGTTCATTTGAGGCAACTTTGCCGGACAATTTACAACAAACTACGGGACTCAGCAAAAAACAAATACCACAGCCATGTATATTAACTCTATCTTATCCATCGAGGCGACTTTCGTGAACATCACATTTCAATCAAGCAAACAGGAAGACTTGAACGACACCTTATCGGTTCGCTTAAGTCACACACGCGAAAACCGATCAAATTCAAGGTACATTTTTGAAAAAGTGAGGCGTTCTTAACTGATCCAACTAATATAGCTAGGAAGTAGGTGCCATAGAAAAGGTAACTACAGAAAAAAACTTTGCGGCCCGACCTTTACTAAAACTTTATAACTCCGTGAACTTACCTAATTTTCGGCAATCTCCAAGTTTTGCCGCCATTTTGAGGTACTTGTCAACATGAAGCGTAGCAGATATAAATCGAGCAGGTAGATCTAAAACAGTCAGAAATACGTACGAAAGCATTTAAATGAACTTCACGTTCAATTCAAGGCGCAAAATTTGAAATTGTTCGTTAAACCTACCATTCCTACATCCCCATGCGACCATTTCTTCCAACAATTCAAACACTACAACTAGTGATCACTAGTGTTCCAATTTCCCTTGTCGATTCCACCGTAAGAAATAACCTGTGCCACCCAAGCTTCGACTCGAATGTGAAGTACGAATCAAACAACATAACTGCGTCATCTTCGAGGCCATATCACGCTGGTATTTTGATTTTCTGATCGACAAGAACGGTGATCCGGAGGTGATCGCCATGTTTACCTCATAAAGCTGACCGCTGACCAGCCGCTGAGTGAAAACAGTACGCCGCGGGGTGGTGTGGGTGGCGGACTTTTCGTGATAAGATATTCGAATACACGCTAAAAAAGCTTTAGGACTCTCAGTCTAAACAGTGAAGGCATGCTTCGTGGTACAGACAACTTTTATTTTATTCTCATAACTTTTTCCTTTAAATTAGAACTGGTATTAATTAATAGAGTTACTTAAATATTTTTTAACCGACGTACCCATACGACTTTTTTGCTTGACCTGAGTGGTATAAAATAAGGTGTCTTTTCTTCAAGAACCTTTTATTTATGCGTTATTGCACGGAATGAACACTATACTTAGAAGGTTTGTTCTAAATCATTTTGCTGTTCCCAAGAATGTTTGCAAAATCATAGCTTTACACAAAGCTGACTCTAAAATATGAGTTTCCGTAACAGTAACCAATGTCATTTAGGTAAGGTGTTAATAAAACTAGCAATGTACAATTTTTAGCGTTTTCCACTTATAAGACTGACATACAATTGTCAAGTGAACTATGTTAGTTTGAACTCATTCGATTCCTTGATTTG
>OZ037992.1:31810495-31932995 GCA_964035705.1 Porites rus
AGGTCAGGCAAATCATATATCTTTAATATAGAGGAAATGAACTTTATATGGAAAACAGCTATCGCATCGGAATGTCTCTTTTTCCAAATCTAAACTCTGACAGACACTCGGACTCGGTCATGTCATTCAGGTTGAAAGTTGAAGAACCTTCGTACGGAAAGCAGAGATTTTTCCATTCGAAAAGGTCAGACAACACTAAAAATTCTTCATCGTCAAAGAAAGTAGACGTACGGCTTATAAAATAAGATCTTGCATCGTCTTAAAAGACGCCTTTGCGAAAAAACTTTGTTGCGAACGAACATCACAGTTGTACTACTTCTACATGTTTGTTTACATTCAGTGTCGTCGTCGTCGACCTACCGATCGACTGCATCTTAAGTTTCCTTTTTCCCGCCGAAACTGACGTTCTCGTTCCAGTCCTTTCCCAGTCAACAGACGTCGTCGTCGTGAACTTCGTCGTGGTTCTTAAGTTCCCTATAGTCTGAATCGACCGGTCGTTAATGCCGTCCAGTGACGTCACTACTCTTTGACCTTTGCTTAATTGATGCAAAAAGTAAAACACGATTTTCAAGTGGCAAACCGAGATATATCGTTTGGAAATGTCTGCATGATACAGAACTGCTTTATTTTTTCGATTATAATTCATGTTTAACGTTCAAACTATCAACTGCATGCAGTACAACTCTGAACCGGTTGTACTAAATTCTATAATCAAACTCGGTCGCAATCACGCACGGAACACTTAGTTCAAAAACACAATGATTTGCTTTAATTGAAAAGAAGCTATTTGGTCCTTAACGAAGAAAAAAAACAAGGAGACAAGAAAGAAAAGCTAACAGAATCATTACACTTGACGGTAAAAATAGCAAGAAGGTCGAATTATAACATTGATCTCAGAAAACTTCGCGTAAACAAAATCACCGGCCGCCGAACCACAAAGCGACTCTGAATAAAAAACCTACCGACTCTCCGCAATGATTCTTTATTCGCAGTTCAATTTAGCATTTCAGTTTCGAAGGCAAGGGCAATTTTGCTGTTTAAGATAAAGATTAAGCTTATCGAAATGTTTGAACTAAACAAAAGAATGCCAGGGATGCGATCCGCTGAATATCAAGCGACAATCCCACTAAAATTTTGCTTAATTATACATAATTGTCCGAATGTTTAGACAATCAACCAATCAAAATCACTACCCGGTTTTCGGGTAGTGAGTAACGTCACTGGACGGCATTAACGGCCGGTCGACTCAGAACTACTAACTACTAACTTGCTATTTCCCTCGAGCAAATTTTACCAGTGGGGGAGGTTTACTTTAGGGGCTTCCAGTAAGCCATCCAGGGCCGCGCCAAGGATTTTAAGAGATTGCTCGGTTACCAAGACTTAAAGAGGCCTGCAACCATCTTTCAAGGTAACACCCCTTCGTGTTTGATGTTTCATAACTTTGGCTGTAGTGCGTTTAAGGAAAAGCCACAAAGTGAAACAACATAGCTAACATTGAACTTAGTGTTAGAATATGTTTTGTTCACATCCCCTCCTCCATAGCAACAGAATAGCGAAGACATAAAAACTGTACAAAATCTACAAATTGGGAATTTTTTTTCCAAAGCTAGCAATAATCTGTTAAAATCTTCTAGTGTGCTAATAGCTTAGACCGTTGTCTTTACCTTGGCAAGAAGTGAAAAAATCTTTCAGAGCGCTTTTGAAATACAATGTTCTAAAAATTTTGCATCCCAAAAAATGCCCTTTTCACTTTTTGTTTCTTAATCATCAAAAGTGATGATTTACAGTGCCAGAACAAATTAAATTTATATATCTGGCTTAGGGTGTGGTCAACTTCTTTCAATAGTGAAAATTGGAAGGCAATCGCCCTTCGCGATCACACATGATCTCCGATCTAGTGCGAAGCAAATTGTCCTATTGCTCTACAGTTTGGTCAAACACAACTGCCACAAACATCAAGAAGCTTCAAGCTGTTCAGAATCTCGCGTGCAGAATCATCACAAAAACCAAGAAATTTGAGCACATAACACCTCCGTTACGCGAGATCAAATTGCTACTGCTAAATGAGCATCTCCACTACAGAGACACTGTAATGACGTTTAGGTACATGAAGGGCCTGGCCCCCACATACTTGTGTGAGTCTCTCCAAAGACGCAAGTCTTTTCACTATCATAACACTAGAAACAGAGAATCCCTTGATTGTTCTCCAAGCAAGACAAAGTCCGGCCAGCGACGTTTCCTCCATAGAGTGGTCAACGTTTGGAACAATTTAGACAAAGACTTTAAACAGTTATCTTTAACATTTAAAAAAAAGTTGAAAACGCACATGCTAAAGAATTATTTTAATGACCGCTTTTTATAATTTTATTCATTTTTTATTAGAATGTTCTTTGCTGTTTAGTATTGAAAAGCCCCCTGGGGAATACTAACAAAGTATGTATGTATGTACATTTTGCTATTCTTACTCTTAAGAAATATGATTTGCTCGTGTAAGCGCAAAAAGGTGTCATCTTTGGTTTGAAAAATTACTTGAGCTATAAATTTTTCAAAAAATCGGTTATTTGGAAGCGTAATCATTGCTACGTATTTTATTGAAATTTCAAATCCATCGAAAATTTTTAAGTTACTGAAATAAAATCCCTCTCTTAGGTCTCTCGCTTGTCTATAAACAGAGCGACGCGAACAAGAGGTAGTGTTTCATTATTTTTGTCGGTGTCTGGCAATTGCCTTCATAGAATTGTGTTGTGTTTGGCTTCCCCAAAGTTACCCACAACAATACCGATACATACCGCCTGCTCTGTAGCTAAAACCCTTATTTATTATTCATTCTTACCTTCAAATATGAAATACCACATGTAGTAAAATGCGATAAAAGCTACTGTTGCAAGTCTTTCCATTTTGTGTCGCATAATTTGCACTGATCCAAAACCGGAAGTTGAAAGCGAACGTCAAAGGACCTCAGCCTCGTTGTCGTGTGATAGCAAATATTGAGTCACGCACTCATTTTTATCACGCCATATTGTCCACTTTGAAAAAATGCTATAAAGTGTTTTCACTCACATGGCCAGCTTTTATGAAAATTTATTGGAACAAAAGGAAGGGTTTGTATAAGTCCCACAGGACTGGTTTGGAACACCAACATGGCCGCCGTTTCATTGTTTTAGAACACCAACATGGGGGCCGTGACATCATGTGAAAACACTTTACAGCTGAAAGTACTCTTTTTAATTATTCCTTCTAATTTCTTGGAGTGAATTTTCACTAACGCGTATTTTTAACCGCTTTCACAGGAAAGGACGAGGTTGCTCCTCATCGTCCCCTTTGTAAATTGCGGATTTTTGTCTCACATTCGGTGTTCGGGGGGAAGCAAGACTTTACTTTACTTTTTACTTTGGGTGTTTGGCTCAGAGTTGCATGTAAGAGTGTATAACAATAAGAAACACAGTCCAACTGTGTTAAAGACGGTACACAAATTCAACATCCTTAGCGCAATTTACAATCAATTGAGTTCTTATTTTGGACTGTCTGTTTTACAATGATTTTATTATCTTTATTTTTTTTATTATTTTCCCACACAAGATAAATTATAGTAGTATATAGTAGTCTTTTTTTCCACACAAGATAAAAAATACATATCTTATGTTACAATATTTGAGTAAAAAGTATATATATACAATAAAAAATAAAAAAATAAAATAAAATAAATACGCTCACATAGCTAAATTGTATTTAAAAATTAAGCGATTAATGTAAGAGTTCTTGAATCTATCTGTATTAACTTTCGGATACTGACTTGTTCGATTCCTTAAATTGTAAATCGATACTTTATAGCATTTTTTTTCTTTATAGCATTTTTTCAAAGTGGACAATATGGCGTGATCAAATTGAGTGCTTGACTCAATATTTCCTATCACACGACAACGAGGCTACTCGAAAGGAGAAGGAGAAGTAAGAGAGAAGTAAAAGCATAATAAAATGATATTATAATAACATTAAATTCAGCTTGGAAGGATTGACTGAGGCGAGGAAATCTCCGAAAAAAACCAACGAGTTTATAAGAAATGGAAATTTCCCCTTACTGGTATTTTAAATACTAGGCGTCATTTAAAAATATAAGGAAAAAAAGACGTGTACTAGTTTAAGGATATAAGTATGTTTTCTGAACAAATATAGATATGTAGGTAATCAGAAATTGAACTTGCATCCTTTCGGACCCTTAAAAATGGTTTTATCAGTCGCTTAAATATGTTAAACGTTGGGGCGTCTTTGATGTTAGTTCGGTAAAGAATGCAAAAATATCTGCGGTACGCAGTTTAGCAGATATTTGTTTTCTGCACGTTCTTATATGGTTAATTACGTGTATTATCTTGTCTGTTTGTGTTTCGGTATTTTTGGTGTTAAGTATTTTGCATACAGTTATATAAGTGTCTTGTTCATTCGTATTCGTCCTTCGGGTCTGTGAACGCCTAACAACCCACAGTCTGATTTCTTTTTATTGTTTTGAATTTCTCAGCTAATTGGAAAAATTGTTTGTTTTGTTTTTTAGTGATTGAAGTTCTGTTCATTTCAAAGACCAATCCTCGCAGTGACTGGCTACAATATAGATGAAGGAAAGGATTCATTTGTCAATCTTCAGATGAGTGTGATTTGATTTAATTTATTGTTTCCGAAGAATTTTTCCTGGGGATATCTGTTTAGGAGTTATTTAAGGTCGCTTTAAGTCCTCCTTTAGTCTTTGTGAGTCAAGCCTAAAAGCACCTCAGTTCACTGTTGCTGCCATTGCCCACTTCCGAGTTTTTAGCCAGTGGCTGTATTATCGAGCCTGGTGAGCCTCCATTCTGACGGTTGCAGTCGACATCGATCTTATGCAGTCACGTTATTTGCTACCTCGTTCGATTTAAGGTTAAGTACGACAATTTTTCGCACCTTATCGCAGGTTCTTAAAGAGGGGCACCGAGGCTATGAGTGGGACCTATAATCTGGATTGACATTTCCTTGGATCACCAGAAGTATATAGGTTTTTTCTTGGCCCTTCAAGGTGTGCTTTGGTATTTCGCTTTCTCGATTTTAGTCTTTGGTCTAGTTAAGCGTTTGTTTTTGTTTTACTGGCTTTCTATGGGTCTGAAGTTTTTTTTGTTTATCTCGATGACGCATTTGGTAGTCATCTAAAAGGACCTCCGCTGCACGGTAGCTTTTACTGAGAGCAAGGGGCTTATTCTTCCCGTTTCCTCATTGGTAAGGAGAAATCCCAACAGTTCCCAATACTAGTGAGCGAGTGGCTCGGGTTTGCGGTCTGCAACATTTTTTTTGCGTTTTAGATTCCCGAGAAGCAAGTTTTCAGCTAGTGAAGCGGCTTTGGCCGAATTCTGCAATTCAAAATGAGTCATCTTTCTATCGCAAATCAGCTGGGATGGCTGGTTTCATTATTTCTGTTGCCTAAGAGGTGGAGCCCATTCCCCTCTTCGTACAAGCCAGACGAAGGTAGCTATGGAGTCTTAATCGGCTTAGGATCACCTTTTTCACTTCACTCCCCCGCGGCTGGTGGAGTTGAAGTTTTCGTTTTTGTGACATTGACTCTTTAAACTGTAACTTCATTCGGCACCCCCCTCCCCCCCACCCCCCCACCCTTCCCCCAATTTTTCCACAGTTGTATTTCCCGACGCAAGCGACGTTTCATTTCGCGGCTTTTCCGCCCTGTGGCTAGCGTTATGTTCACAATCGATTACTTGGGTCAAAGTTCTATTTTTTGCGAATTTGATAGCTATTTAATACTGTATTGTGTTTTGCTTTCTTTTGTAGAACGGTTGAAGCACAAGAGGGTGAAAATTTTCTCTGACAACCAGAGTGCTGCCAGAGTACTTTCCTTTGGTGTCTTTAAGGTCCATACAGTTTGTTTTCACATGGTATTGCCTTGGAAGCGCAGTGGATTCCTAGATCGCTCACCAGGAAGGCTGATCTTTTGCGCCGTTTCATTGACGAGAATGATTCGCCAGTTAATCCCTATGTGTTTCGAGTCGCTGAAGCCAAATGGGGTCCTCGCACGAATCTTAACCGCGTCACATCCTATTATAGAGCGTTCAGTTTCTGCGTTTTGACCCCTAGTTTGCTTGTCCTCGTTGTAGGTGTGTCCGATGCCTTTGTCCGAGACTGGAGTGGAAAGGATAACTGGATTTTCTTTCCAGTGTGTCTGGTAGTGGTCGCCTGATTTGAGCCTGATTTGGCCTTGTATGCCCGGTTTGGCACATTTGTGCGGCATGTGAGCCTGATTTGGCTTATTTTTTAGCCTGATTTGGCATAATCTTGAGCCTGATTTGGCATATCTGTAAGCCTGCTTTGGCTTGAATAGAGAGTCTGATTTGGCATATCAGTGAGCCTGCTTTATCTTATTTTTGAGCCTGACTGGGCATGTTTCAAGTCATTTTGGTGTCGGCTCGTTTTGGGCCTGTAATATAATTGTTTCAATTCTTCTTTGCGCGAATATTTTGCTTAGCGCCTCCCTTGATCAATTTTTTTTGTTCAGTTAAGTAAATAACACTGTAGTTGTTTTTTTTACGCTATTTCCTTTTATTTCAGTTGCCCTAAATTCCAGGTTATGGCTTGAAACAGCCCCCTTGACTGATTCTTCGCTAAGGGATACAGTTCCAACCCTGACTGGTTTGCAGTTGGATTCTAACGTTCCATCCACAGTCTTGAAGATACGGGTATGGCTTATTGTGGTGGCGTGAGTGGGATTTATCGAAGACTGGTGTTTCTGCTATTCGAAAAACCTTTGCATGTCTCATTGTATCTATCTAAGTTAGCTTAGCGTTCTGTGGATAACACTGGCGAATCTTATTTAGAAACTGCTGTCTTACAGTATAAATTGGGGCCATGCAGTGGCCGGTATTTAAGTTTGTTCTGTTAGCCATGCCTTGCTTAAGCTTACCTTTAAATTAGAGGACGCCAAAAGAAGCTAGGCTTGCACACCCAGTTCAGCGTAAGTAGCTGCTTTCTGTTAGTTTTGTCAGGCGATTGCTGCAGATTTTGCCTCTAAATCGCGATGTTTTCCATCTAAAATATATACACGTAATAGTTTTATGTCGATTTATGTGTCCATGCAAGCACGAAGTAGATATATTTTGAACTCTGAGGCCTTGTCCTCAAACCTCCTCTGCGTTTCCACTAGTTCGTATAATTGTCCAAGCTCATCTTAGGAGTGCGGTATGTTATACTTTCATTCTAGTGCAAGCGTTTATTTATATTCACGTTATTTGGGAGAGGTGTTTAAGAGGCATATTAAGCCGTTAGTTAGTGATGTTTCTAAGTAAGTACAGCACCCACAAGTGAGCGCGAGTCTGACGCGGCACCCAACCCAACTTGTAGGAGAACAGCTGGTGATTTGTCGGATTCCACGCCGGTTGGAGGTGCCGCCCCACTAAGCCGGCATAGGCATTTTCGGCATGGTCTTAACGAGCCCTCCGTATTTAGGTCACTTTCAGTCCAGGTGCATTTCATAGAGATATAGATATATTTCAGTACATTTTCCAAAGTTTGCGTGTAATTGTTAGCGCTTAGCCTTATCTAAGTCACTTTCAGTCCAGGTGTATACAAGTTTTAGTATATTTTCCAGTGTACACGTGTAATGGTTTTATATATTAGAGGTTCTGCTTTTGTCTATTGCAGTTCTGAGTAATTTGTTTAGAGTCCTGGCGGGGGAAGTAAGTTGCGCCTGGCCCGCCCCAGATTTCCTGTGCTTTTTTCCCTGCGGGGTTTTTTGGCACAGGTTTTTTCTGGCCACCCCTGGCATACTTACATGTAGCTTTTAGTTTTATTTCATTTGCAGTAGTGTTTTTATCCTTTGGGTATAATTAAAGTGGGTTATGGCGTTACACCCAGGCCATATCCAATATTCTCCTTGATTTGTTGCTTATGTTGTTTCTTGTTTTTCTATTAACTTCTGGAAAGTGCAGAATTCTATATTCTAGGACCTTGAAACACGATCCAAAATTTCTTAATATTTGTTCTACAAGTATGACGTCGGTAAAAGTCAGGGTATCTTGATGAATCTGATATCCAGCACCATTGCGATGTAAGTACATGAAAGAACTTTTGGACAGAATAGATAACGAATTCGAATAAGTCAAGAATTTTCAAACTTGCAAAAAGAGGTTTACTTGAAGCCTTGTAGTCAGCCTTAGAGATCGCCCAGACTACTTTTTTCAGTACCAGGTGGATTTGTTGCAGGTTGGTGACATACGTAGGGGCCCAAATTAAATTGTAGACAGTAAGTAAGATATGGATAAATAAGCGCATAGTATAGTGTAAGAAGAGATTTTGAGGGCAACTGGTAATACATTTAGCTTTGTAAAGTAACCCGACTGATTTAGAACTCTTAACCATCTTTCATCAGGTTGTCAATTCTGGTGTTGACAGAATCCGTGTAGGCAGTAAGAAACATCTTCAAAGGTGACTCTTGCACGGCACTAGTTTCAGGGGCATTTGGATATCGTCTCCCTCAAGATTTCCACATTTTGATTCAGGGAACGTCTTTAAGCGATTTGCCGTCATGCAAATCGAAATTAGTTCCTTTAGATGCTAAAAAAAGCCTTGGCCAACCCCTGACTGGTTTCCTTTAGGAGTTTATTAAAATTTTTCATTTGCTTCCTTTTCACAGCGGACTGCCTCCCCATGGTAAAGGAGCCTCAAGAATGGCACGGTGAAATTCAATGTACCAACATAGTTTTTTTTTTCTGTGACTGAGACAACCTGAACAATATGCTTATGAAGCCAATGAAAAGAGGAAAAAACTACACTAACGTTTTTAGCCTAAGAAAATAGCCGACATTTTACGACGGTGCCTTCACTGGTTTTCACGCGAAGTCAGTGACGTCTGAGGAGTGAACAAAGAAATTCCATGCTGATGACGTGTCCATTAACAGAGATGAGTCGTGCTTTTTGATTGGCTGAAACAAATCTTTCTCTTGGCAGGAGAAATCAGAAGCACTTCATGACCCAGGTGGGGAAGCGACAAGTCATCAGCATCGAATATTTGCAGGGAACAACTGCTTGAATTATTATCATAGAATCGATATAGTCAAAATACACATTTTGACACAGTACAACCAAATTATTATAATTTATTGGGTCATATTACAATCATTATAGAATTAGAAATACAATAACTGTAATGTATTATTTGTGACTGACTACACTAAAGCATAATCACTGGTACCCCAAGCTCACGAGTGATAATCGTTGCTGCGTAATAAAAATAGTGTCTGTATGGGGATTTTAGCGACTTTAGCGATGGCTATTTAACAACAGCATTTTCCTGCTATTTTTTGTGCTATGAATAACGATCGCTAAAATCCTTATACAAACCCCTTACATATTTTCGTTACGCAACAACGATTGTGATCTTGAGGTGCCCATGGTACAATAATATTTAAAACATTTCAAACAGTGAATGTGCTACAACGTTGTGGTACGTGTTTAAGTGTAGAGCTTAAACTCAAATACATGTCCTTGCGTATAGAGTTTTTGCTAAAGACCCATAATAGCCGTGCACATTACTTAGAAAAAGCATGACCTTTCTGGACACTCCTGATTAATAACAGAATTCTCTTTACCACTAAACTGGTCTGGCCGGCCAGCATTTGCTAATGGTATTCGCCCTAGAAGTAAATAAATAGAAGATATTACATGGCCGTGCGAAGATAAGAAAATTCTCTTTGACGGTTGAAAAATATTTCACGAGTGAGCGCAGCGAACGAGTGAAGTATTTTTTCAACACGAGAACAATTCATTTTATTTCATTTTCAAAACATTTTATTTCATTTCACAATGAAATACCAAACCATTCCACTATAATAGTTTTTTGGTGTGAGAGGCGCGATTTATTATGCGGTCTTAGCAACGGTGATATTTTCACATGTGAAGATAACATCCCCATGTTATTTTCACATCTGAAGATATCAAGTTTTCGCGCGAAAGCTCACGTGGTATTTCATTGGTGTTTATATAATAAACAATTCCATTTTAACATGATATCGTGATTATCAAAAGAGAACAACGGCGGAAGGATCAGAACAAAACAAAACTTGCGACAACCAAAAATTGTCTGACCCTCTTCTTAATCGTAGCCTGCGAGCATGCTCTCCAGGGGGCTCTGGCGGCGGGGCGGGAAAAGGAAGGAGAGCTCGCCACTACGTCTTTGGAATTTGAATGTCTGCATCGAAAACGTTGATGCGAAATTTTCATTGGCGGAGATGACATTAGTAATGACGTCAGCACCATTGCAATGCTGTCATACTGGTATGGAGTGGGTGGGGGAGGGAAAACCTTATTTTCCCCTTTTTAAGTTGGCAAAACGTCAGAGACGTCCTTTAGGGCAAAGTGTCTCAACTAATTTTGTCGCCAATTGAAGTCAATGAGAACAACGTCAGAAACATCTAGTGTTGTCTGCTACAATAAAAAGATCTAAATGCGTTCGAAATCAGGATAAACATTATAATCATGTCTGGTAACTTTAGATCTGGACCAAAAGGCTGATATGTCTAAAAAATATGCTTTATACAAAGAGATACCGGGTGAAAAAAAAGACTGTCTTTAATTTGTCAAGGACAAAAGTGGCCTCATATCTTCACTTTGTTTAAATTTACTGTAACACCACATGAAACAAGCGAAAAGAAAGCGGATCACCAGCGATAAAACAGCACCAATTATAAAGATACTAAGAATAGCAGGTACTGCACATAGAATGATGATTTCCACTACTTCACAGAAATACCACCAGAACTTAAAATGGTCAGTTAATGGAACAGCCAAAGATACAAAGGAGGCAAAAAACACGTTTACCATCCCCAAGAGGACAAGAGACAGCAACGAAATGGTTTCAACTCTGTTGGCAGTGATATCTCGAAACGGTTGAGCCATGGAGTGATGTTGGAGAAACAAAACACAAAGGAAACTCATAATGAGAAGACGAGGCATTGGATCATTGACAAATGTTTTAACAAAATGAGAATAAGCCGGCGTCCGATCATAACACTTTCCCAACCCAAAGAAAGTGTGCCACCATCCGCAGGCTTCTTGAAACAGCCAAAAAGTGTCGTCTCCACAGATCTCTTGGACATTTGCCTCGTGGCTGTGGCTGTTTGGGCCGCAGTTCGTTGTAACTGAAATAGAAAGAGGAATACCCAATAACCAAGAAAAGGTAATGGAAAACAGCAAGCCAATAGAAACCTCGCCACAGAAAGGTGTCCGTTGTACAACTTAAAACAACCCCAAAACAAGACAAACACAAATGGCACGAAAAAAACGATGATCAAAACGATCAAAATATATTGCCACCATTGAAAACAGACAAAGTTTCCATCCAAAAACAACCGTTTCTCTGAGCCGATTGACACGCATCGCAAGAGGTTAAAACTTATTGAAGCAAGCGTTTTGTATCCTAGCAACAAGGTCTGCAAAATGCCAGCCATATAAGGAGAAACAGATAGAATCTCTTTTCTTCGACACCTTTGAGCACCCCTGTGCAAACAATAAAAGACACCTATCATGAGACATGTGCCAAATACGTGAGAGGCCGAAAATAACTGCTTCGTTACTACCGTAAGACCCGGAAAGGGACAAATCAGTCCATTCCATGAAAATGATTGTCGAAAGTTGAACACTCCAACAAGAACGTACTTTACTTTACCCTCTACAAAACGCAGTCCTGATGTATTTGAGGCGAGGAGAAGATCAACTGCCTGATAAAAATAGAAGATTATTTTAACATAACCTCCGTCGCAGTTACTTTCCTCGTCTGTCGTTTCTTGGGTTTTAAACCACTTGATTTGACGCTTGATCCAAGGTATTATAGGGGGTTTATATGTTAAAAAAAATACCATTAGCGATACGTAGACTAAGGACACAGGCCAAAACCAATAGTCATTGCACTCATTTGAGGGTCTGCAGGCTGCAGAGTAAAGTGTCTCCGAGTAAGCATCACTGCAGTGTCCACATAATTTGTCACTACGGTTACCTTGGCAACCATTGTATTTGGGAAACGCTGTTTTGTTAGGCGGACTACAGTAACCAACAGGACACGTGGTAAATTTGAGAGTTGGTGGAGCAATCGTCTCTTTTAAACCCCAAAAGTTTGGCTTGGCCACTATATTTTGAGAACAGTTTGCTCCAAACGGGCATTGAAGACACTGAAATCCTGGTACAACATAACATCCAACAGCACGACCACGCTGTAGACTGTAGGAATTGCCTCTACAGGCTGAACAGCTAAACTGCCAAGCGAAAGTGCTTTTATCGGTATCATAATTACTCGTAGTAAAACTAAGAATTTCCATCTCACTCCCGACAGGACAGTTGAAAATAGTCGAGTTGTCTTTTCCAAATTCCATGACTGTCACGTTTGTGACCAATAGTAAAGGACCATTACTGTCATATGGTATAGCTTCCATTGTAGTGTTAAATATTTTTAATTCCTCTATACTGTTTCCATGTATAAATGACGCTTCTTTGTGAAAAACTCCAAAATTCTTCAACCATGTTATAGTTTGATTTAGAGCACTGTCTTGTATAACAACATTTTTCACACCATAGGCTGCGTACAAAAACCCACCTTGAGCTGCTGCAAAGTTGTCAACAGCATAACAGTTTTTAAATGCTGCTGCACCATTTTGTAAATAAACAGCGCCACCCAAAAGGCCGGTATTTCTATGAAACATTGTTTCTTCAAATATCACTCGACAGTCCATTAAGTTAATGGCCCCTCCGCCAAACCCTAGTTCGCCTACGTAACCTGCATTGTTTTCTACGAAATGACTTTTTTTTATTGTTATATTACCACATCCTTCTGCAGAGATAGCACCTCCACCAGATCCCAAACAGTTCCTGAATGTGGTGTTAAAGATGACAACGGTTTCAGCTTTGACCACAGATAGAGCGCCTCCGTCTCCAGAAAGTAAAAATGAAATTTTATTGCCGACAAAAAATGAATCCTTGACAATGAGTGAGTTAACGGCAACATACAATGCGCCACCTCCCATATCCGCCTTATTCATGGAGAATCGACAATTTTGTATTATAAGAAAACAATCAATTCCGACATAGGCAGCTCCTCCCAAGCCATTAGAAAACACCCTATTTAATTCCATAGTCACATTTTGAAAAATAACGACACTTTGATTGGATACCGCTATTAAGACGGGAGCACGAAAGCCATTATTGTGCAAGAACATCGTGTTTTGTATTTTTACATAGCTCTTTTTAATCGACTTACTGTTTGCTGTCAATTCAGGTAAATGTGGCCTAAGTGCTATCGTTAGAGCGCCATAATTGGAAATAAAATTGCTGTTACTAATGTTTATATTAAATTGTGTTTTATAAAACACAGTCAAAGACCCACCAATAATAATAGACATATTACCCTCAGTCACACATTCTTCAAAATGACAGTTCTCCATCGTTAATACCAATTCGTTGTCAGGCTTTCTGTTTGGTGACTCAAGTCTGTTGTCTATTAAACCTCCACTTCCAGCAACACCTAAAGTTTTACAGTTGGTAAAAGTTAAATGCCGCAGTAGTACTGAGGCCCTAAAAGCCTTGATATATAGCGCTCCCCCAACACTAGATGCTGTGTTGTTTGTGAAATTATTCTGGTTAAGGCTGGCAGCATCAATAATGAAACACTCAGTGCTGATTGCTCCACCCACAACAGCAGATGTGTTTGCAAACGATGATTTTGATACGTTCAACTTGCACAAGTTAGTTCCTTGTAAAGAGATGACTCCGCCATTAGTACGTCCTCTGTGACCATGGAAAGTGGAGTTGTAAATGTGTAAAGAAATATCCTCTGCACTTCCACTTAGTACTTTGGCATATTCACTGCTAAATTTGCTCGAACTTATAGAAATATTTACATTGGTGCCACGAACCACGCATAATACACTGTCAATCATCAAATCCTCTCTCGTTGATGAAATACCATTGTCAAAGAAAGTCACACTTTTGAATTGTATGCTTTGGCTGCCATTGTTGATCTCTAAAGAAATAAGACCTTGTGGTAAGATAAATTTGTTGCCGAAAAAAGTTGTATGTTCCAAGGTGATATCACAGCTTACAGACTGGCTACTGTTCTCTGATTCCGTGAACGAAATACATTTGCCCATTTCTTTGCGTACATTGGTATATAAAAAGAAGAATTTCTCATTTTGAAAACTACTTGAATGTTCTTTGACTGTTTCTTTGTACTATTCACGACGACTGAGATGCATGCACTGTTATTATAAAAGATCGAATTTGTAACCAGAATGTTTAAGGATACCCTGGTACGGATGTTGACCACCACACCCTGGTTGCTGCCTTTAAATCTACAACTATCGATATGAACAGAAGAATCTTGGACCATGATAGAGCTTTGACTTACAAGTAACCTTGATAAGGTTACATTCATTTGCTGCTCGTTAACAGAACCGTTGAACTGCAAACCTGCTCCTTTATTGCATTGTATGTGAGGCATGAAACTGCCATATCCCATAATAGACAAACTCTTATCGATCTGAACTCCTGAAAGCTCTGGTGGCATCGACTGACAGTTGTAAGGATCTTTGTCAGTGTTATTGCCATCCAAGAGAATGTGATCCCCACTTGACGCTAACTCAACAGCCCGTGAAATGGTTTTACAAGGTTTTGACTGATCACATGACCATGTGTCGTTACCCAAAGCTCGAGAAATGAAGAGGTACTTTCCCTCTGTGACTATTCCTATAAAAAGGAGAGAGAATAACAAGATATTGTTGTTAGATCATAGAAATACTTCTAAATTGCAAAACGATGCGAGGTAGGAAGTGAAATAAGAAACCAGAGAAATTTGCAGTCGATTAGAACAAATGTAAGGGTTTGAGAGCTTATAGTTGTCTCCAGTTCCCTCACCCCCATTGTTTAAGATGGTGTCGCAACGTCTTAGTGGCTCAGACCAGGAGCCTATGGCTAGGAGCCTTTATCTCCCATACAAGCCCTTGAAGTAAACCCTTCCCTGAGTAGATTTATTAATAGAACGATTCCCAGAGGAGGCTTCACATGTCGACGATGAAAGGAACCAACCACAACAAAGTAGTGACAGTACTATTTTTCTACATCAAACAACGCATGCACAGGAAATACGGTGATGACAGGCCAAACATAAGCTCGCGACTCGTGACCTCGCGTTCGTGAAAGCGCGTTCTCGCGAGACTCGTTTCAATCGCCCAAATAGGAGAGCTTGCTCGCAGGCTAGGCCCATCTATTTTTTCTCACGTAAAGTGATCTACAGATGCGAATTGTAGTTTAAACTGAAGCTATACTAACTGCTTGGAATTGTCTTGTTAGTCATGCAAAATTATTCTTTATGCGCAGACACATTCCATTTTGTTTCTCTTGAGATAAGTAGGTGTTTGGAATAAAGCGCGTTGTCATAATCCTCCATTGAGTGTAGCTTCACAGTCGAGCAACTGTTCAGTTCAACGTTTTATGTGCCAGTATTTATCAGGTAACACTCATGGTAACACAAGTTGTAAAGGAAGGCTGTAGTTTTGAGACAAAACATTCCTCGTTAGTTGCTCTCATGGTCATCGCTTTCACACGCGGTGCTTGAGCTGGCGAAACACACTGCATGATCCACGTTGATGGCCTAAATGTACGTCTTCTGCGCTGACCATTGAAACGTTCCGACTCGTCCAGAACGTTTAATAGTGGCTACTTTTTGAAGTGCTTTCATGGGGAGTACATGACGGCAAAACTCAAAACCACTCTCAAAGATAACCTTTGAGCATTCAGTGATCTTCAGTTCACTCCTCTCGTGTTGTATCCCATCGCTTCATGCTCAGCCTGGTAATTCATTACGTTAAGTTTCATGACACCCAGATCCCAGCGGCTGTAAAAAATCGGGAAAATGGACGTATAGTCAAAAAAGAAAACGGTCGAAGGACAGGTTCCTGATTTGGCCTTCGTCCACCTTTATTTTCTTCACGGTGACACACGAGACTTGAGGAAATATGACACTTTTCGCGAGAAACAAGTAGTTCTATTTATGAATCTCCTCTAGAAAGGGTTAATTCAAGAAATCATTCAGTGGAAATAAAGGCTCCTGCTCAGAAACATTACTGACTAGAGAGCTTAAGAAACGACGCCGACGCTTAAAAAGTGAAGTTGCCCTGTTTCAAACTTTGCCTCGATTATTCCATCTCCCTCAGTTCGAAGTATCAGGAAAAGTCCTCGACAAAACGTTTCATTTTCACGTCGTAGTCGTGTTGTTTTTTTGCCAACCTAAATCTATTGCATTTTTCCCGTTCTTATTGACTCGCCGTCATCGTTGCTTAAGTTTCCTATTGCCTCTATGTGAGCAGAACTAATGTAACCGAATCATGATGTCTCAACCTCGTCCCCAGGGCTTCTGCCTCAGAAAAAAGGAAAGCCCTGGGGACAAGATTATGGTGGCCCTTTTCACAAGACGTTGAGAGAATCACAGTTACTTAAAGTAAATCTATGTGCAATTTAAATTGCATAGGGAAAGAAGTAAAATGAGCCAAGTTGGGTCAAGTTTTTGTATTAAATGAAAGGAAAACTGCTGGATGTTATGTATAAAAAAGAAAAGAACAAACAAACTGAAAGAACAAATGGTAAATTTCTCTAAAAGTTAAAACTGAACGAAATTGTTTAAAAGTACGAGTAAGCTGAGTCGCAACCAATCTCAGCAGCTTCTTACTTGTCTTAACTATGTGTGTATGACAAATGAAATAGAAAAAACTAATCTGAGCCTAGTTTTTCGACGGCCGGTTAATCCGGGATTCTTTCTTTTGTTCAAAAGCATTTTCTGTGATATTTTTCTCTACTAATTTTTGGAGCAACCAATCATCAAATTTTAGACCAAAAGAATAAGACTGACTTTCCCTTAAGCTTTCAAACCTGAATTAAAATTTCCCATGAACCCTGGGTTAACTATCTTAACCCAGCTATGATTAAGCGACCCAGGCTTTTGTTTTTTTAATTTTTACTGCAGCTCATTTTCACATTTTGTCATCTGACCTAAAGAACAACATGCATTCGTCAGGTGTTTTTGCGCCTTTTTTACCCCTTGGACAAACCTCAAACCTACAATGTTTCCCCTCTCTGACACGGTCATTCGAATAAAATGACCAGCTGTAACAAGGCCACTCTTTTAAGGGTAACATAGTGTCAGATACAATAAAGAGTCAAACGAGCGAAGAGCCAAGTACGCCGCGGATTGTTTTTTTTTTTCACTCTACTCAGCTGTTTGTTTACGAAAGGAAACACTCCAGGTATCAGTCTTGCCGGAAGGGAGTATTCCCGGGGGGGACTCCTTATATGAAAGGGGTGGGGATGCTCGTCGGAACTTTTGAATTAAACCCCTAAAAGAGACCGATCTAGGCGTGGCCCAAGCTTTTTGTCACCCCTAAAACAGACCATGTTAAAACACAGACAAATGAGAAAACTTGAATTACATGAATGGAGTAAATAAAACGAATTAAAAATATACATATCAAATATACATTTTTATATTTTTTCGCGTGCAACCCTAAACGAGACCTTCACGGCTAAATAGGAGTAATATGATGGGGTTTTGCCCAGAACACCCTACGTGAGTCCAAAATCCGAAATTTACACCCCTAAGCGAGACGACGAGCATCCCCATCCCGGAGTCCCCCCGGGGGGCGGTATTATATCATATACGATCCGGACATCTATTTCTTTGTGCATACTGCATGTTTCACTCAATAACTGGCATTACCTCAAGTTTGCATTTCGGCATCATGAGTTTCCAAAGTAAGCGCACATTTTGCCCTCGGCAGGCAGTGTGTCTTACACTGAATGAACTGCCAATAATCCATGTAGATAGCACATTCCCCTGGATCAGAACAGATCTTACCAAATTACAATATATGCTTACAACAAATTTTGCAATTGAAACAGGCTTCAACGATGAATTTTACTAGCCTGAATTTCATCCGATTACTTCGAGTCGTTATTATGTTATTACTCCCTCAGTTACTGAGAGAACAATAACGACTCGAAGTAATCGGATGAAATTCAGTCTAGAATTTTACCAGTTTTCGCAAATCAAATCGTTCGCCAGAATGATTCACGCAAGAAGACCATTTTCCTCTTAATTTGCAAATGGATCCTGAAGACCAGAAATCAGCTTTGCTATAAACCCTAATCATGTAGGTGTACGAATAAATGGTTCAAATATTCATTTGCAATATTGGGTTGTAAATTCATTATATATTGCGGTATTCTAAAAACAGAGCGACGCGAGCGAGAGGTAGTGTTTCACATATTCTGTCTGTATCCGTCGACTGTTCTTTATGGAATCGTGTTCTGTTTGGCTTCCCGAATATTACCCACAACATGGCTAAAAACGTTGATTATTATTCCTTCTTACCTTCAAATATGATACACCGCACGCAGTAAAAGGCGATAAAAGCAACGATTGCAAGTCTTGCCATTTTGTGTCGCGTAACACTATGAAGTTGAAAGCGAAAGTCAAAGGACCTCAACCTCGTTGCCGTCTTATAGCAAATATTGTGTCACGCCCTCACTGTGGTCACGCCGTAAAATGCTCGGAAAAATGCTACAGCTGAAGGTACTCTTTTAACCTGCAGTCTCATACTCACTGGGCTGTAATTTTTCCTTTTCATTTCTTGCAATGGATTTTCATTATTTTCACTTAGCGCGTTCACAGGAAAGGATGACGATGCTCGTCGTCTCCCTCAGAATTGTAAATTTGCGAATTGTTTCTCATATTGGGTACTCGGACCGGGTAAGAATTTGGGTGTTTTTTAACCCATACAGGTTTCGTTCAGAGTTAAATGTAAAAAAATATATGTATAACAATAAAAATACATAGCCCTGCTGTGTTAAAGGTGGCACTCAAATTCAACATCCTTACTGCAATAAGAGTCAATTCAGTTTACAGGAAAAAAGAACAGATTCCCATTTTTGGATATTTTAGGGTATTTAAAGAATACCCACCAAAATCCCAAATTTGGAAGAGTGAGATAAGTCCCAACCGGGGAACTTGGTTGGGAATTTCCTAGTTGGGACTTGTCTCACTTTGCCAAATTGGGATTTTTATGGGTATTCTTTAATAGCCTAAAATATCCAATGATGGGAATCTGTTATTTTTTCCTGTGGTTCTTACTCTGGTTGCTAAATAAAGCTTTAGCCACCCCAGATTGGTTTTCCTTAGGAATTTAATTCTAACTTTCATTTGCATTCTTTTCATAGCGGCCTCCCTCCCCAACCCCCCCCCCCCCCCTACACACCCACCCACCCACACACACCATGGTCAACGAGCCTCAACACTGATGACATGGTGAAATTCAGTGAACCAACATAAGTTGTTTCTTTGATTAAGAAAAACGTTAACAATATGCTTATTTAGCCAACGAAAAGAGGGAAAACCTACACTAAAGTTGTTAGGCTGAGAAAACAGCGGACATTTTGTGATACCTTCACTGGTTTCCCCGCCAAGTGACGTCTGAATTTCCTTGGGATAGTATAAAGAAGTTGAAATTCAACGTCGCGAGTTATTGAGCTGTGGATGCAACGTGTAACATATGCAATATCTGGCACATATCGTCGATCTATATCGAGCATCCATCAACATAAATAACAAATAGAACACAAACGGAGTACCTTAAATATAGCTATTCCTCTTGAAAAGAGACTTTTAAAGTGCCCTGATTGATTTGCGTTTTTATGTTGATAGTTGTACTAAGCCATTCGCCCCTGAACCGCCTGTAAACGCCCGTGCGGATCCGCGCCCTTTATACCCTTTGTCACGTCATCAGTTTTTAACGGTCGAGGACAACTTTGTCTGCTAACTTGTGCAGAGTGAAGAGATCTTTCAAACCTTACCAGAATGAGCACAATTCAGTCAAGGACACCGGAGAAAGAAGCAAAAAACCATGTGACATTGACCTGAAAATCTCCATGAAAATCTTGTTCCATTGCTCACCTACCTTTTCTTTCACCTAATCCTAAGATCCTAAAAGCTTTCCTAAAAACTCTTCCCACCAAAATGAAGCCTACAAAAAGCCCAGCAAGAGAAAAAAAATGAGGCAAGAAAAGCGAAAAAAGAGGGGAGGACAGAAAGCGAAAAGTAAATTTTCTGCGCATGCCCGAACTTCGCAAGCTGATATTTTGCATCTGGATCAGAAGGCCGCGAAGTGTACGACCTGTAAACCGGTTTGTGCTAAGTTTTAGCTCTTTATAGCACGACAGTCACCAGAAAACCACTCGACTAGCTTCAAAACGCGTTTTTCGGCAAAATCTCCAGGAGCGAATGGGTTAATGATACCTCTTTTTTGTGCAGGAAGAGGAAATGCCAAATGTCCATGGAGGAGTTTACCGTTCGCGAAAGCTGTGAAAGGGAAACTTCTATATCTAAATGCAGGGAAGGAGCACTGTTATTCTTTTCCCCATAAATTTCTGTTGTGAATAACTGATATAAAATAATGTTTTACATTATGTTACATTACATTACATTGTCTTGTATTGTATTATGTTAATATCTTGATGAATATCAACTGATGTTCACAAACTTTAAAACCGTATCTCAATAATACATTATGAAGACAAGATGAGAACGTGATTCAGAATGAACAAATAAACATCTACTTGAGGTAACTACGCCTAGTTGTTACTAATGAATGATAATCGACGTCGGGGGAACGTAACTTGATCACATCTTTCTATGGGATCATAAAATTTACGTGGGATCAGGGATCAAATTTTGCTACATTTTGGGATCGGGGATCAAAATTTGGAGCTAAAAATTGGGATCAGCGGTGAAAAAATATACCTGGTTACGACCCTGCCTAATGAATTGTGGTTTCACAATGCAGAATTTTACTATTATTTTATACCTTATTACAATAGAATTTTATTATTAGTTAGCTTTAATTTAATGCTTTCCCAATAATCTCAAAATTGAAGCCAATGAACTATAATGTTTCTGCGAATTTTGCAGGAAAGGATACCGAAGGAAGAGAATTGTACGTCTCTCGTTCTGGAAATGACAACCAATCATGTGATCAAATGACACCTTGCCAAACGATTGAGCGAGCTGTCACGTTGGCGTCACGAGGGGACGAAATTCACATTGACGGCAACAACAATGATGAAGACCCTTACACCTGTCAATCAGGAAAGTCACAACATCCGGGAATTTACATCAATAAGAGTGTGTCTCTGATTGGTTCTGCTGATCCCATTCCCCAGATAAAATGCACTGAAACAGACATTAGAATAAATGGTTCTACCGAGATTGCAGAGAAAATGAATGTAACTTTTTTTAGACTACTTTTCAAACAAAGTCGTGTTATTATTCAAGATTCGTCTATGAATATCAATGCCTGTAAATTCTTAGGCAGCAAACCGATAGAAATACTCCTTCGAACAAGGGATGTTTTAAGCATTCAAGTTGTAAATTTTATCTTTTCAGGAAACAGTGGCTGTATCTCTGTGGTTTTCGGCAAAACAAGGATTTCATCTCAAAACACGCAAGTAATGTTGAAGCTGGTAGAATCGTCTTTTGACGACAACGTCTTGGCAGATTTGAAGGGAAGTTGTATCTCGGTCAGTGGATCAGCTCACAATGCGCAGTCTTTAGGCTGTAATATCACACTGGAGAATGTTACTTTTTCTCGCAACAAGTTTAATTCAAAAGGAATTGTTATCATAGAGATGGATAATAGCAATTCAAACATTTTCTTTCAGAACGTAAGATTTATCCACAATAGTCCATTGTTATATTCCTAGACTTTCACTCAACTAAACAGGGACTGCCATTGGTTGATTCTTGGTCACGTGGCCTTGACTAAGGGAGCATTCATTTTTTAGAAGGGGGGGTGGGCCGGAGGAATTCAGGGGAGGGTCATTAACTTTTTGCCTGCCCAAAAAGGGAGGGTCAGCATAAATTTGACACAACAAAGAGGGGGGTCACTTAATTTTTTTTTTAATATTATACAAGTTTATACAAACTGATCTTTGAACACTTAACGTAACAAAGCTAATTTGAGACTCAAATGAACTTTGTGCCACTGAAATGTATAAAAGCCCCAGTCGCACCAACTGAATTGATTATTAGATGACAACAACAACAACAACAATTTTTAATATCTGAAAGAAACTGTTAAAGAGAAGTTTGGTTAACACAAACTGGTTGTTAACATAATGTCACAGTTCCATGTCTGTCACTGATCAGAGTGAGAGTCACTTAGGCTCTCACTATCAGATAAGGCCAAGGATGGTGGTAAGGAATCAGAAATGTAGGCCTTAGCAGCTTCTGAGAATCGGTTGTCTGACTTGACTGTCTCTTACAAAACCTTTGCCTCCCTTCTTGATAAACTTACTAATGCTGCAATGAAAATGTCTTCCAGCCCAATAGTTATATCAACGTTGTCATGGTTGACCCTTGGTAAAACCTTTTGAAGAACTCTTGTTTTGCATTCTCCATCCTGGCTAACTTTCGTTTGATACCTTTCCTTTTGCTTTGCTTCCTCTTTCGAGCTTTGGAGGTAAATGGCTTGAAGACCAAGCCCTTGAATGTGCTCTGTATCTCCTTTAGCTTTTCATCAACCTGAGCCATAAATGCTGAAGCGTTTTGACCTAGCTCATTAAGCTTGCTCACTGTAGCAGAATTAAAGTCATGGTGAATAGATTTCCCAGGAGAAAGGCACCTACCACTCTTATCAAAAAGGCCTTGATCCATGGCTACCACTTCGTTTTTGAGCTTCTTTACTTCAGTTTTCAAGCTAGTGAGCTGATCCAAATGTTTAGACAAAACAGCTACATCACTGGCTCTTGGAATATATGAAGTGGTAAAATACTTTCCACATGTAGCTGGATTGTCTCCTTTTTTGAAATCCAGTTTCTGTTGCAGTGTCCCCACCTTTATGTTGGTTTCGTATTGTCGGCTTCTCTCTGTCATGAACTGGTTTCTGTAATGGCTATCTGAATTGCAATAAGGCCAGATTGCCTTATAAAACTTGGGTAGAAGTTCCATATATGCTATTGAAATTTCACCTTTTGGAGACGGAATATAGCCCATTGATTTCTTTTCCATGGTTCTCCAAGGGCTTTGTCGGTCCACAATCCACAATTGTTGCACAATCCAGTCACAAACCATGTTTGTCAGGAGGAAGGGGTGGGTCACTATAAATTTTACTGCTTCCCGGGGAGGGTCACATTTTTTAACAAAAAATATAAAGAAAGGGCTGGGAGATTTTACATTCATGCTCATAGGGATTCCTCCGGCCCACCTCCTCCCCCCCCCCCCCCCCCCCTTCTAAAAAATGAATGCTCCCTAAAATCAAATGTATCCCGATCGTTATACATTAAACAAAGTATCCCGCTCGGGATACATTGCAGCACGTGATCAAAGCATGGTGGAAACTGGCGTGACAGAAGGCGGGAAAAACACCGCCAGGTCCAGCCAGTTCTCTTTTTCGTGAATGAACACAACAACACAAAAACGAAGCCTTAAGCTAAAAAGCAACGATTTTTAAAGTTATCGCAGAAGTTCCCAGAAGAAAAACAGCAGCTAGTGGAGGAAAAAGATGCACATAATATGAGGAAAGTACTTTTGTTTGTAAATCATTCATTCAGTGGTTTTGAGAATTAAATTTGTGTTGTTATAAGTACCGAGTCGACTGTTTTGGTTCGCTCCGGTTATTCTTTTGTTGTTGTTGAAGTGAAAGTCTAGAAATATAACAAAACACCTTAACATCAGGACTCTCGGGAAAACAAAACTAACTGTTTCCCTTGGGATCTGACATTAAGTGTATATTGTCAACCCAAAAAGTGACAATGGACGACCCCTACAGTGAATGCATCTTTCGAGGCACCGACTTAAATATTTTTATCAATTCAAGCAACTTTGAAAGTCAGCGCGCTCGTTCGTTTGATCTTAGTGCACCAAATATTACATTAGCCATCTATAATTCGAGTTTTTGCGGCCAGAGAGTAAATGGAAATGGAGGAGTGGTATCCCTAAAGGGAAATGATCTTTGCAAAGTGACCGTGTCTAATTCATCTTTTGTTGACACGACTGCTGCGCGAGGTGGAGCAGTGGACATTGCATGTTCAAACATAAATATAGTGAGCTTTGAGAGAAACAGTTTCAAAGGTAACTCACCAAAGAATGGATCGGGAGGAGCGCTGTATATTTACTCACCAAATGTGCGCTCTAATGAATCTTATTGCTCTAAAAGAAACAGTACCAAATTTCATTACAATGGCCAAAGTACTGAACACCTCCCTCAAATCAATATCAGGAAATGTGATTTTATCAACGCTTACAGTTTTTCTGGAGGAGGAGCTGTAAATATCCACGTTTTAAAGACCTCAGTTCGACTTAGCCAATCAAAGTTTATCGACTGCCATAGTGATACTGTGAGTTTTGGAGGAGGTGGAATTTTAATAAATACGACTTTTACGTCACCACAAAGAACATCAAGCAATTGTATATTATTGATGGTACTGAACTCTCTTTTTAAGGGATGTAAATCAGTTCACTCAGAGATTGGTGGATCGCTCTCCATCTTAACTGAAACCAAAAACAAGATCATTATCAAAGAAACCCATTTTATTTCTAATTATGGTGGCGCTCTGAACATTTGGTGCAAAGTCAACAATGGGAGAGGTAGCATCAGCCACGTTTTAATACAACACTCGATATTTCTTGGCAACAGTATCACGTTTGCTATTAACATAATAGTAAGCGCTAAAAGCATTGTCACCTTTGAAGACGTGATTATGGAATCCAATACAGCACATGCAGGTTCTCTTGGCGGGGCAGTCTTAATCGGACACAATTGTACACTTACAATCCAACGGTCTCGATTTTTAAAGAATGTTGGCGTTGGCTGGGGTGCAACGCTTTCACTGCTCAGCTTAAACTTAATTATAGTACAGGATTCAACTTTTGATAGTAATTACATCTCTGACGCTACTTCGGGAACGCTAGGTTTTGGAGGCGCTGTATATAGCCTTAGTGACACAAGTTCTATATCTATTATAATACTCAAAACAACATTCAGCAATTGCTCCGCCCCTCAGGGCGGAGCTTTATACATTTTTGCTGAAGGAAATGCATTGGTGAAAGTCAAGAATTCTCGATTTGTGGATAATTTTATGCTCTCTAATGACTATATTACTTTTGGAGGCGCCGTGTACCTTTCATTTGCATCTGATACCCAAATAAATCCAGGGTGTATTATCGAACAAGAGACATCCAGGAAAAGAAGGTCTGTTGATTCTTATGAATTCCCCTCATGGGCGTACAAAAGTAACATAACTTTCGAAAATTCAGTATTCGTTAGAAATGCGGGGGCAGTTGGTGGAGCTCTCTACATGCTGAACGGGTACGAATCATTTCGTAACTGTTTCTTCATTGACAATGTGGCAACATTTCAAGGTGGGCATATTTACACAGGAGAAGGTTCATCAAGTATTGATATACAAAACTGTATTTTCCGGCAGAAGGCGTTGCGGCAACTTCCTAATCAAGGCACTAAGGCAACTTTTATACATTCAAAAAGTTCAGGAGCGCTTAAACTGTACAATACGACAATGGATTCCCATCCATACGAAACGGATTTTCTTCTCCTTGTAAGAAACGGTCGACTGATAGATCTTGGAAACAATAATTTGACAATATTCAATTGCCCTAATGGAAGTCAGATCAATATCATTAATTATACTGATCAAGTCACTCTTCGAGTGAACAAAAAACTTTGTAAAATTAAAGTCACTACCCTAGAAGTTTGCTGTTCCACCTGCGAAGGAAACTTCTACAGTCTACAGCGTGGTCGTGCTGTTGGATCTCACGTGGTACCGACTGTTGTACCAGGATTTCAGTGTCTTCCATGCCCGTTTGGAGCAAACTGTTCTGAAAATATAATCGCCAAACCAAACTTTTGAGGTTTTCAGGAACAGGTTACTCCCCCAAAGCTTAAGTTTACCATGTGTCCTGTTGGTTATTGTAGTCCTCCCAACAAAACTGACTTTCCGAAATTTAATGGTTGCCAAGGTAACCGGTCTGGTGAATTGTGTGGACAGTGCAGTGAAGCTTACTCGGAGACTCTTTATTCTTCAAACTGCAGACCTTCACGTGAGTGCAATGATTATTGGTTTTGGCCCTTCTCTTTACTTTATGGCTTAGTCATGGCACTTTATTTCACATTTAAGCCTCCTATTGTGCCCTGGGTCAAACGTCAAGTCCTCTGGTTTAAGACCTTCGAAACAAGGAACGAAACAGACGACTGTGACAAAGGTTACCTAAAGATTATTTTTTACTTTTATCAGGTAGCAAATCTTCTACTCGTCTCCAGTTCGGCACAACAAATTGTTAAAACTAGATTTGTCGATATTCTTGTTGGACTGTTCAATTCCCAACAAAAATTTTCATCTAGTGGACTGATTTGTCCGCTGCCTGGCATCACCATGGTAACTAAGAGTTTGTTGTCTGGATCACACGGGCTTGGCACATGTCTGATGATAAGTGTCATTTATGCTACCCACAGGAGCGTTCAGAAGTTTCGAGGTCGAGAAATACCATCTAGCGGTCCCTATATTGCCGGTATATTACAGACCATGTTGGCAGGGTACACAACTCTTGCGACTGTCAGCTTTGACCTGCTACGATGTGTTCCCCTTGGTTTGGAAAAACGTTTGTTCTACGATGGAAACGTAAAGTGCTTTCAGTGGTGGCAATACATTTTGATTACTTTTGTCTGCGCATTTTTTGTGCCTTTTGTATTTGCCTTGTTTTGGGGTTGTTACAAGTTGTACAGCAGAAAACTTTCTGGAAAAGAATTGCTGTTCGCCTGTTGTTTTCCCCTCCTCTCTTTGCTTTACTGGGCGTTCACCTTTTTAATTGCCAGACGAAAACAAGCGAACAACACAGAATCGCTGGATACAAAGGTTGTAGCAAACAATGACTCACCCTCAAACAAGATCACTGTCAGTTCTATAGAGAAAGTTCTTTATGACTCTTTCAAGAGACCAGAAGATGGTGGAAAATTATGTTTGGGCTGGGAAAGTTTTATGATCGGACACCGTTTGATTCTTATTTTGTTAGGTGCCTTTTTCAGCGACCCATTTCCTCGTCTTCTCATCATGAACTTACTTTGTGTTTTATTTCTCTTTCACCACTCCACGACTCGGCCATTTCGCGATAATTTTGCCAACACGGTGGAAACTATTTCGTTGCTGTTTCTCACTGTGCTGGCATTTTTAAACGTATTTTTCGCCCCTTTTCTCTCTTTGGCTATGACCCCGGATGCGCATTTAAGTTCTTGGTGGAACTTCTGTCAAGTTGCACAAGTCACCATTCTCTGTGTTGTACCTGCGTTGTTTTGTCTTCTTGTAGTCGCTGCTGTGTTATCACAGCTGGGTCGCTTCATCATCGTCGTTTGTCATTATTTGTGTATATCTTTCTGGATTTGTTTCAGCATGTTGTGCAAGAGGGACCGGGACGAGGAAAGTAGACCATTAAGGCTCGTGAGCTGATACTAAATTATTTCTACGCTACAACGAGCCGTTCCTGTCAACAAGCCGCCGACACTTTTGAGTGTAATTTGGAGTACTTACTAGAAGAATAGAGATGAATTCGTTCCTGTAATGCAAATAACGTACGGATGAGTTAATCTTCTGAGAACAAACCTTCTTCTGATGGAATTGCCTATAATAGCTTATAGTTATTTAGTATTTTCATTTTTTATCTGTTTCTCTTTTCAAAACCAGTGCGGAGCAGAGGAAACCCAACCCTCTGAATACATATATTGCAAATTTAGAAAAAAAAGCAAGCGGACTGGGAAACAGTTGCGAGAATAATTCTCATTATGCTACTTGTCCGACAGGAATTTTTAGAAAGTACCAATTAAATATTGACAGTAGCACATTTGTAAAACGTTTGCTAGATAAACTTGCCCAAAGGACAGGACTTACACGAAAAACTTTAAAGTGAAAGAACGTATAAAAAAGTAACAAGTCGTAGTACGGCGATCTTGCTTTTTAAAAAAAGCCACACCTCATCAGGTGTATAGCAAATACGAAGAAACAACCTATCTAGCCAGACAGTTAAATCCTCCGCTTTAGCATGCGTAGGGGCTCTAGTTAGCCACTAGCCTCCCCGCAGACGTTCTTTTGGCTCGTCACGTAATCCTCCTCAACGAACGTGTTCGTGGGGCAGGAACGCGTGACGAACCCGAGGAACGTCTACGTGGGAGGCTAGTTAGCCACAGTAAATATGGATCAACCACTACATCATGTGGTCGGCGTGAGTCTTTTTTCAATGAAGGTTGCGTGACGCGTAAAACAAAAAAAATGTTCATGACTTTTGCTCTCGATAATGGAAGCAGAGGACGATTATGTTGAACTGCACATTCTCCTACAAAAAATGGCAAATTCTGCAGCCTTGACTCAATGCACTAATAATTGATAGGTTTTGTTAGTAGTAAATTTGTCTTGTACTCTCATTCTTTAAGACTATATGTTTTGTAACTTTAGCTTGTTTTTCTGTAATTCTTATTTATCCACAGAGTTTATTTAGTCACTTTACAAAATCATCTGTTATGACTGCTGTAACCTTTCCCCTCCGCCCGCGTGTGTGAAAAAAAAAGCATAGATGAGACAGTAGTATAGTAGGGATTTATGGGAAATACCGTTCACGCCGATGACGTCGTATCTCATAACTAAGATGCACGTGGTAGTTCCCTTATTATCGCCTGAGTATCAGATATTCATTAGGGGTGTTCCGCTAAAACTCGATAGAGAAGATTACATTTTTCAGATACCTTTAATTTATTCCAGGTCGAGAATCGTCATTCCAGTTAACAATGTTGCTTATTTTTGAGGAAAGGCACTGAAATATCACTTACTGAAATTCATATTTTATTTTAACCCTAATCCGAACACAAAGTGTAAAATGATATGAATTAATCAAGAAGTTTTATTCAGTACTTCTATATTTACGACCAGTAATAAAATTACAATTTACTCTCCAATCGAATCTTCATTTTACAAGGTTTTTGTCTAGTCCCTTTATGATAACAGTTACAATAAAAGCTCCTCTGCCTGTCACACACTGTAACTGTATAACTAAAAGTTTCCCTTTCTTATTAGGTATTGACACCAAGAGAGTATAGAGCTTTATCCTCTCTTGCCGACACTTCAACAGTGTTTTTCAAAATTTGTCATGTTCAGTCTTTTGTTTTTGAATTCCTCATTTTCCTTAATAAAGATACGAAGCGACGAAGACGGCACAAAAGTAAGAAATTTGTAAAAGAATAGTGATGGAAGTTTTATATAACCTTATTAATGTACACTGTGAAACGCTTGATATAATGCGGTAGTTTCTCTTCCGGACAGCTTTAACTGTACGTGGTAATGCGATTGGCGTATCAGACTATATTCAGGAAATAAATGGCTTCTCTAGCACTAGGGCCTAGTCGACAATTTCTTCGCGTAGAAATACACGATTGACCCTATTGAATTAAGAGGAGGCAAGGCAGTCCCTCCCCATTCCCAGTATGCAGGCTCTGCAGTGCGCTACACTCTAACCCTATTGTGCGGTGCTTCACTTCAACTTTGGTCTTCTCACGGCTTTGTTCACAGGTGACTTCATGTCTTTATCCTTTTATGATAAGTTTTGGCAATTTTCTTCTTCATGTTTGATATTTCGAGGGAGTGATACGCGAAGTGCTGGAATTTCCTTGTTCGGCTCGTGTTCTCTCTTCGTTGCGCTCTTGTTAGCAGATCTAACCATACCGGCTCCTTTCGGGAGTATGCGACTGAGGGGGGTGTTTACATGAGAAAACTCGCACCGTCGCGATTTTCATACCGGGATGACTTTCTGATTTCGTATCGCGTTTACATGATGAAGGGGTTATTTCATATCTCGGTTATTTAAACGTACAGTTCATCTTGATAAAATACACGTGCGATTCAAAATCGCAAACATTACGCATACACTACCCGTTCTAGTCCACCTGCAGTTAACACCCGCAGACCGATTTAACACCGAAACGGGTGGTCGTTTCGCGTTTACATGATACCGTTGCGAAATTTCGTACCGGAGTGTAATTCTCGCTCCGATACAAAAACCGGGCTGACTCGCGCCAGTATAACATTTTGTGGTGGAATCATGTTTTAGCTCATTTTTGAATTTCTGTGTATATAATTTTGAATCTTTTTGTATATATCTTAGGCTTATAGGTAGTTTGGGGTTTCCTCCTAGAATTTGAGGTTCCTTGTATTTTCAACGATGTTCTTTGTACTAATTTGTGATTTCTGTTGTTAAGAAAGTTTGAATAAAGAAACAAATATAGAGCCATGGGAGGGAACCGGAGTGAACTCGCGCCGGCGCGAAAGTCGCCCCGGTGTCATGTAAAAACTAAACACCCCCAGACTCGAGTGGATGGATGAAATGTAGGCTACTCCCTTACTCGAGCACTAAAACTTGGCACGTTGGCAGTTTAGTGTTGAGTACTCACTACTGAGCTAACCCTAAAATATCAGGAGCACCCAACGACAATTTTCGGAAAATATCTGTTCGGAAGACGATTTGCGATCTAGAATTTTCGGACCATTTGTTGAAAATTTCTTGCTTGCCTGCCTCTCCTAGGATTTTCGAACATCTAAAAAATGGTATAATTGCCCATTTTTAACGGATTTTTACCCTTAAAAGGTCACCTAGGATTTTCGGGAGCCTTTTTTCTGGCTGAAATTTTCGAAAAGGTAAGTTTTGATCCCTATAATTTTCTGATCACTAGACTTTCAGCTAGGAAATCCGAACAGATGAAAAATTTCTAGGGGATAAAAATATGCATATATGTACCGTTTAAATACTAAAATACGTTTAACAATGCTATGTTTAAGTGCTTTTGAACTATCTTCTCGTTGGGTGCCCGTGAAATATAATACTTCAAGCCATCCTCAGGGGCACCCAACGACAATTTTCGGAAAATTATCTGTTCGGAAGACGATTTGAGGTCTAGAATTTTCGGATCATTTTCTGAAAAATTTCTTGCTTGCCTGCCTCTCCTAGGATTTTCGAACTTCAAAACAATCGTATAATTGCCCATTTTTAACGGATTTTTACCCTAAAAAGGTCACCTAGAATTTTCGGGAGCCTTTTTTCTGGCTGAAATTTTCGAAAAGGTATATTTTGATCCCTATAATTTTCGGATCACTATACTTTCAGCTAGGAAATCCGAACAGATGAAAAATTTTTAGGGGATAAAAATAAGCCTTTATCTAACGTTTAAATACTAAAGTACGTTCAACAATGCTATGTTTATGTGGTTTTGAACTATATTCTCGTTGGGTGCCCCTGCATCCTGACGATAGAATTTTGAACACTGTTTCTTAGCATCGCAAAACTTAGACCACTTTCGACGTATTAAAATTCACACTTGGCTCCAAGGCTTGGGGGAATAAAGCAAAAGAAATTATCCCAAGGCTCAGTAATGAACAATTCATTTCTTTTGTTTTATTCCCTAAGCCTCGGGGCCAAACATCCCGGGTCAATTCTAGGTAAATTCCCCGAGGAAAAATCTTTGCGAAACCATCGCCCAGCCCCAACCCGCCACGTCTGCCACACATTGGTGCCCAATACATAACGTCTTTTATCGTCCCGGCGGGAAAGATCGAAGGGAAAGGGTTCGATCGATCAAAGATCTCTGGATCACCATGCCACCAAAAAAGAGCAAAGAGACAAAGGTATGGTGTTTCCTGGTACTAAACGTGATTCTGATTTCTTAAACTCGTGTTTGTACGTGTCCATAGGCGAAGTTCTATGTGGGTAACGATCAATATGTTTCTCGCCATACATTTGTTCGTTCAGAAATACGTATCTCGCGGACCAAGCGATCATTGTATAGACAGAAAACAACCTCGTGCTAATCAAAATTGTTTGCAACGCTGCTAAACGTTATTTTATGTAACATTAACTGCTTAGTAACGGCTCACTTGCTTTAGTGTACACAAATCGACCATGCATACCGCCATCTTTGCACTTTAGCGATGTCACGTGGTTTCTAAGTAGGGAAAAAACCGGGGGGAAATCCCATAAAAAGTGACGGGGATGCTCGTCGACTCGCTTAGGGATGTAAAATTGCAGTTTTTGGTCTTACATAGTTTTTTGGGGATGGAAAGCCACTATATTTGCCTATTCTTATCACTTAGGGCTGTGCATAAAGAAATTTACAAAAATGCTGTGATGTACCTGTATGTTTTAGTATGGTCTACTTTAGGGGCTGGTCAGGTTAAGCTTGAACTACACCCAGATTGGTCTCCCTTACGGGTCTAGTTTTAATTTTCCGATGAGAATCCCTGTCACTTTGATATGGAAGTTCCCCCTGGGGGAAACAAGTACTGTCGTAAAATCTGTCAATACAAGCAATCACAGTCAAGGTTAAAGACCTGCCAACTCCCAAGAGTCCCAATCTCCTGGTTTTCTGGAGAATATCCTTCTGAAATGAAAAGTTATCTTTTTGAATGAAACTGGAAATTTCGTGGGGAATGCTAGTGCCTGTTTAAGCCTTTATGGCACTTTTTGGCCACCCAGAGAAATCTCAGATAGATAGAAGGGGATCAAGCTCCTATACAAAACATGTGCCATGGCTTTAATATTTTGCTAGTGAGAAAAAGGAAATGACCTTAAGATATACTTGGTTGCCTTTGGAAAATGGTAAATGTAATTGTTTAGTTTTAAATAGGTGAGGCATTATTAGTCTTCTTTGCAACTGCTCTGGCAAGAGTCCCTCAAGCTTCCCGCCCCCACTTGGCTGCTTCAAACCGATGTACATTCCTTTCCTAAGATACAGCCAATCAGAGTGCGGCTTTCATTTTCTTGTGAATGCTCGCACCATAATTGTCCATCACTCACCTTGCTCCTTTTATTTGACTAGATCGCGGTGTCTTTGGCAGATCTCAACTCTTGTAGTATGGAAATTTGGTATACAGGCTTTTAATTTGCATCAGAAATTAGCAATTGCAGAGTTAATTGAAAGAAAAATTAACATTTTTATTAATTTTGCAGACTGGCTTCGGAAAGTCTCTAATTTTTCTTAGCATTGCTGCAAGTCACCGACCACACATCATTTTTATTCTATCCTGCAAGCAACACTTGGAGCTGAAACTATCGTATACCTGCCAACTCTCATGCCTGCGGGTTGAAAACTTCGATCTCACGCCGGCTCACGCTTGCTGGCCAATTTCTCATGCCTGATTGAAAAATGTGAGTTGTTGCCGTCTTGCTTGACACAATTTCCAAAAATATGTTAACTCAGACCCATGTAAGGAACGAAAACCATGTGTAAAATGAATAAATGACAATACCTTCCTCGTGATCTCTGATTTTGTGGATAAGCGTTTTCTCAATGACTTCGCCTTCGGCAGTCTTCGGACGTCTTCGGAAGACTTCCGACTTCTTCGGACGACTTCGGACTTCTTCGGGAATCTTCGGAAATGATCGTGTCGTCTTCAATCCCAGGAAGAAAATCTCACGCTTATATCTCAGAAAAAGTTGGCAGGTATACTATTGTCAAAACATAACAGGAAATTATTACATGCATGGTCAAAAAAACTACGCGTACATGTATGTAGGTATTCTGTTCCAAGCATTTCAGAGAAAACCTAAGAAACTAAAATCTTTATTGAACAGCTATTTAGCCGTAGTTAAGCTCAAAAAGCTCAAGGCTTTAAGAGAGGTCAAAGAAAATCAGTGCTCAACTGCATCTACATGTAAGATCAAATCCTGTCAGAAAAATCCACAGAAGTGTAAACCAGGGGAACAAAACAGACCAGCTTCATGACCTCTATTAAAATGTCATTGAGACATAAAGTGCAGACTGTCAAAATTTGCTGTAATCATAAGGTGTTCTTACCAGTAATGAAACAATGCACTAATTAAGTGAAAAAAAAAAACACACACACACACACCGAAGAAACAACAGTACATGTGTATGATCAAAAAATGATTTTTTGGGGGAATTGGGCTAAGTTCTAAACTAATACAGTCGAACCCTGCTTTATGGACACCCACTCATTATGGACACCTCATCAGACAGTTTTCTTTGTCCCTGGGGAAAGAAAGCCCTTACATTTTCCCTAAATTCAAACCGCTCAATACGGACATTGAACTTTTAATGTGGACAACTGACACTTTTTTCTTGCGCAATGAACAGATTCTCATATAAAGTCAACCTCACTAATACAGACACTTTATTGTCCACTGTGTGCTGTAGTAAATCTTTCTTCTTTGAAGGTCAAAAAACTTTCAATTGACCTCATGTCCATGTTCCCAGCACTATAGTACACCAGATAGGATGAATTGGGGACGACTGAATGATGATGAATTTTAGACTATTTCGACATAAATCAAGTTATGCAGAGAACAGTTTTTGATTACGCAATAATTTATAATGGGGGCTCTTTGTCGAGACTTTTGAGTGTTTTCTTGGACATACAGCTGTAGTCTGCAGAATATAATGGCTTGGTGATGTTTAGAGATGTTTTAATAGTTTGTTGATGCTAGTGTTCTGTTCTATTTCTGTAGTATTGACTAAATAGAAAGTGTATTATTGACTTTGATGACAGGACCCTCTTAATATGGACACCATGTTTATATGGATGCTTTCTATGGCCCCTTCATTGTCTGTATTGACAGGGTTTGACCATCCCTTGGGGGAAGGGGAGGGGTACTCCCCTATAAAAGTGACGGGGGCTGCTCGTCAGAAAATGTTGAGAACACCCCTAAAAGGTACCAGAATCTTGTTTTATGGGCGTGTCCCAAATTCATTTCAACCCCTAAGAGATACCAAATCAACAACAACAAATTATATAACTTGAGCTGCAAATTTTAACAGTAATTTAAAGATAACTTGCAGACACTTTGTTCTCGAAGACTTTTTGAAAGTATTGTCACAAATCTTACCGAAACAACTCTTGCAGCAGTCATTTTAGTTTTTGGCACCCTAAGCAGTACCAATTCACAAATTTAAACCCCTAAAAGGTACACGAGCACCCCTGTCACTTTTATAGGGGAGTACCCCCAGGTTGACTGTACACAGAAAAATAATCTGGGTTGGCATAATTCTGACCAAAGCTCACTTACATGACTTGCATATGACTGTGTTTTAGAATGTTAAGGGGAAAGAAAAACGCCCAGCCAAGAAAAGCAAAGCTAGTGATGATGAACCTGAAGCTAAGAAATCTAAGAATGATGATAGTGAATCAGAAGACTCAAATGTAGACAATGCGGATGAAGAAGAAACTGACTTTTCATGTGCTACTTCAGATAAGTAAGTAAACCACAGTTGTTGACTGTACAATAATTAACTCATTTGGACCTCGGAATTTTGCCAAAAAATATGTTTTTGAAGCTAGTTGAGCGGTTTTCTAGTCTGTCTGGTTATAAAGAGCTAAAACTTACCACAAAGCTGTTTACAGGTAGGGGTGTAACGATTCATATTCCTTGCGATTCGATTCGATTTCGATTATTGCCTTTCGATTATTTTGATTCAGTTATGTAAATGTTTCTTAATTCTTATAACATAACGCGGAATGGTAACAACATGCAACCCTAAACCCTCAATTTGAGCATAGTAACAGGGACAGGAGATTCAAAGTCGCTTGGTTCGTCGCCATGTTCGAGAACCTGACAAAGAGCATGTCGCACATGGTTTGCCTTGCTTGGAAATTCTCAAGGGGTGGTTGAAGGACGGCATTTTTACCAGGCAACACAAAATGGCACACGAACTGCTATCATCTTTGCTCGTCAATCAAAAACGCTCATTTTAAAGAGTTCCAGATTCTGATTTTACAATAATTATAATAACTCACTGAGGGCACCCTGGAAAAGATGTTCAAAAATCGAACCAAAAGCGAAATGTGGAAGCAAAGAATCGTGATTTGAACCGAATGGTCATAATCGTGATTGATCAAGAATTCGATTAATTGTTACACCACTATTTACAGGTCGTACACTTCTCAGCCTTCTGATCCAGATGTAAAAGATTAGCTTGCCAAGTACAGATGTACAGGCATGTGCAGGATGAAGCAAAATTTTGAGTTTTTGGGTTTAAAAGTGATCAACACAACATTCGTGACTTTTTCTTTTCACTCTTTCTCCTCCCCTCTTCATTCTCTTTTCTTGCTTATCTTTTTTTTCTTTTGCTGGGCATTTAGTAGGCTTCAGTTTGGTGGGAACGCTCTTGGGAAAGCTCCTAGGGTCTTAGGATTAGGTGAAAGAGCGTCACCCTGCACAAAGTTGTCTTTGACCATTAAAACTGATAATGTTACAAGCTGGTAGAAGGGACGTGGATCCGCATGGGTAGTTATGGGCAGTTCAGGGATGATTGGGTTAATTTTTGTTCAACAAAATATTGCAACACAATAACATATTGGTGTGGTGCTTATTCTGGTCCAATGCCGGGGTTTTTTCCTTGCTACCATCAGTATGACCCTGTAGTATGACTGTTAGTTAACATCTACAGATCTTCATGTACACTGTAGTTAGGACAAGCTGCCAAGTTACTTACTAAATAGTAACATGTTTCTTTTAGAAAATGGAACTTTAAGATTTCTAGCTGGAATGTAAATGGTATTAGAGCATGGCTGGTAAGTAAATTGATACAAAATACATTTAGCTGTTCTCTTTTTTTGACCAAAATTTTATGTACTGCAACATGTTTTTCTTTTGAAGGCTAACACTAAATTTCTTTTCTTCAGAAAAATGGCTCAGCATCATATGTGAAAAATGAAGATCCAGACATATTCTGTATTCAAGAGACTAAATGCCAAGAGAAAGATGTTCCCAAGGTTTCCATTTACAGTTTATTTTACATTTGGTACTTAACATATGTGGTTTATTACACTGTTTACATATCTTGCTTCCTGGGGGTGAGGGGAAGTGGGATTATTCCATAACAAGGCTGTGCTTTAATTAGCCATTAATGAATGAGGCCGAGTAGGATATGAAGAATTAAGCAGATCAAGGAGGGTGTTATCCACCAAGGCCAAAGGCCGAGGTGAAAAACACGCTCCGAGATCTGCTTAATTCTTCATATCCTACTCGGCCTAGCTCATTCATTAATTGCTTTATTATTCGTTCAAAATAATTCGTAGTTTAAAAACATAGCTAAAACATGCTTACCTGCATCGGTGTTAAGTTTATCTTCGATAGTGTACCTTTAGATTTGTCCAGATCCGTAAATGTTCTCCAAATAGCAGATGTCACCCTCCGAGTTGTCTTCTTGCTGTTTTTGCTATGTTTTTAGCCATTATTTCGCTCAGTTCAAGCTGTAGTTCTTACTCTTGAAACGAGTGAAGTGTCCTCCATTTTAGTTTTCACAACAAAAATAACTCAACCTCATCCCCAGGTCTTCTCGGTTAATGGTGCTTTAACCTGCAGAGGGCTGCATTTTTTACGTCATTTCCTCATTAAACACAAAATTCTTCCAAATTTGGTCATCAGTAACTGGTTATGGCGAATTATGCGTGTGCTTTTAGCCAATCAGAATTGGGGAAATATTTTGAATGAACAATAATAAATATTGAAGAGAGCCCAGTTTTTTCAACCTGTGAAATCCAGGGTGCCCAGCACATGTTTTTTTATGAATAAATATTTTCTAGTTTCTCAAGAGCAAATGTTTGACTGTACCAGGGACCACTGGGTGCTACTACATGTAGAGCATGGGCCATCATTGCTGTAAGGGAATGAAATTCTTGGATTTGTACTAAATCTGAAAAGTGAATTTCAGTTCATTTTGAGCGAGCAGGAGAAGAATTTGACTCATGAGAATGGAATCTTTAATTAGCCATATTTGCTTTAACAATATTTTGAATCAGATTTGTTTTCATGGAAAAAACGTTTTGCACTAAAACACATCCAACAGATTTTAGAATTATCCTATTTAAAAATGATTATTTTCTGTGAGTAGGGGGTGCTTTCTTGATGATCAGGTGGCAATTTTTGCCAGTCACTGGAACTTCTGGAGAACCCCACCTTTTTTGCTATTGTCTCTTACCTCAAGCTTGCAGCTTTTTATAGATTCAGTTCTGTTTCCCCCTTTTCTGAATGTGATGATGTTCCCCAATAATATTATCTTATTATTTTTTAGCCAAAGCCGTGTAATATAAAATTCTTGTATTTGTTTTGTTTGTTTCTCTTATTGACCTGTTTTGTTACTGACAAGTCTTAATTTTGTGCTGTTTTAGGAGGTCAAATTTCCTGGATATCATACCTACTGGGCTGAAGCACAGACAAAAGGTTACAGTGGAGTTGGGTGAGTATGTAAATCCAATAAAGCATTATTTTTCTAAAGTGAAAAGTATTGTTTTGTATGTCAAACGTGCAAGTCTTTTTTACAGGGTCCAACGTATGAAAATAATTTCAAAACACATATCTCTTTAAAGTCATTCTTATTTAGAATAATAATAATAATTTTTATAATATTAACAATGATAATTATAGTACTTTAATTATCCTTTTGATCTCCCCTTGTGGGGCTTTTCAGGGATAATGAAACAAATGATTTACTGTAAATGGAACATAACATTATTAAAATAACCAAGTGGTAGGAGATGAACCAGTTGGCAAAATCTAGGTAGTGGCCAGGGCAGGGCATGAACTTGGGCCACTGAATTACAAGTCCAGCATTTTAACTGCTCAGCCACCTTGAATGACATTCACATTATGAGGTGAATGAAGTGAAGTGAAGTGCAAAAAAATGAAAGAAAAAAAATTTTGAAAAAATTTTGAAATTTCCTGGCTTTGATTGGTTAGCTATGTGACATTGTGGATTATTTTACAATGCATATTTAAAAAATTTGCAACCTTTTACAAGAAAAGGCCAGGGTTTTTTTCACCCTTTGTACCCTCAGTTACTTGATCCCAATTCTGTAGTGGTGCCCTGTCTGGGGTTGGATACTCAGAACTGATTCTCCTCTTTTTAGAAACAGCTTTTATAAGGCATTTTAGCGCTCTTGTGCTTTCTTTGAATATACAAAGTTCCAAATAATTATGTAGGTTGTTAGCTTATCCATGCTTGCCCTGCAAACTGTATGTTGTCATAATTTTTCTTTTTATTTTTTTATGGTTAGAAATGCATTATTAGAGTGGGCATTGACATGCAACACCAAAAATTTATGTAATGACTGTTGTCGTGAAAGTACATGTAGCCTTACAAATTTAGTGCAAAAAGAGTTCAAGAAGGGAGGACATTTGTTCAAAGAATGACTAGAGTGGTTAAAGCATTCCAAAAACATCCATCAAGTGGCTAATTTACTTGCACAAAGTCCAGTATTCAGTTTCTGCATAAATTATAGCCTCACTAAACATAATATCTCTAAATTCCATTACTGTATCATTATGCTTGTGCATATGAAACAAGGTTTTTATAAATTTTCACCCTATATTACCAGTCAGAAATTTATGTTAGGGCGATGTTTTTATTTGCTTTTTTTCCGTAGGAAGTCTCTGCTCAGCCTAAAATGATTGTGTTTGCTTTCAGAAGGCTAGCTCTTTGTTGTAAAGCCTATTTTAAGTATACTACATGCACCAAATCATTGTAGTGATGACATTGATTATTAAATTGATATTCTTTTGATTATATATTTATTTTAGACTCTGCAGCAAGACAAAGCCATTGAATGTATCCTATGGTATAGGTCAGTTGTTATGTTTTAGATGTTGTAGCACTGTGAGGCTCAAGCTTATCCTTTACTTGTCATGTACAGGGATTATTATTTTCTACACAGAAATAAGTACTTTTGATTACTGTCAAAGTCAGAAAACCGTGAACACCTGAAAAATTTCAGGAATGTCGATTGTGTACTGGCCAATCACAATAAAGTTCAGGACGCACGAGCAAACGTCAAGACCACAAACTAATTACAGTTGCTGTTTGCGGTATAGTTATCTCGTGCGTTATTGGCTTATTTCTGGCAACACACTAACATTCCATAAATATTTCTGGTGTTCACGGTTTTGTGAGTTTCACAGTAATGCTGATTTCATTTAGAAGAATTACTCTGAACACAACAGAACAGTTTTTATTTGCTCATTTCTAAATTTGAAAAAATAGTAATGTCAACCTGAATTTGCTATGAACTTTATTGTAAATCTCTGTTATTTGTGCTTTTCCTGGAAATTACACTGTACAATGTAAGTATTAACATTATAATATAAAATTAATGGTATCTTGTTTTTGGCATGGCGTCACGGTGGTTGACTTTTCGTCGCTCCGTCATCATTTACTTATTCATTTGCTTGCTTTTTAACCATTTGTATCAAGATCCACTGCAATGCACTTGCAAGATTGCCGGCTTAAGTCTGGAAGGTCTTTTTGAGGCTAAATTCATTTCTGGTGCGAGTTATATCACGTCTTCTCGTTCGGTGCGTAAATCTGCCAATTCGTCTGTAATGGCGACCAGTAGAAAATTGATCATAACAGTCCGACTGTTGAACTTGACCCTCGCGGCCAATTTGTTGCTGTTATCTAACGACGTTTCTACGAATCCTGGGCCGATGGAGATGGGTAACCTGCTGTATTCGCCAAAAGATTCAAGTTTTTCTTCGACTGATTCCGACGAACTGGCTTGCTTACTCACTGGACCAATTAAGGAGTCGACTTCCTCCAGCGACTCTGTCGATGAAATTCTACACGGTTATTTTGACCTAGGGCTGGATGAAAAGGGCATTCGGATCGGACATTGGAATGTTAATCATCTGACTTTGGATAAATTTGACCAGATAAAACTGTTTCTTTTGGGAAAACTGGGTAAACCTCAGTTGGACGTTTTGCTTTTAAATGAAACATTTCTGAAGCCGAACGTGCCGGATACTCTCTTTGAGGTGCCTGGTTATTCTATCTACCGTAGAGACAGGGTAAACAAATCTGGCGGCGGTGTCATGGCATATATAAACGATAACCTGAATGTTATTCGTAGAACTGATCTGGAAAATCAAGAAGTTGAAGTCATTTGGCTTGAAGTTTGTCCTTTTAAATCGAAACGATCTTTATTGATTGGTAGTATTTACCGCCCACCCTCATACACCAAAGCTGATGATTTATCTCTGGAGGCAAATTTGGAACGTGTGTACTTGCTGAATAAGGAGACAATATTTTTAGGCGATGTGAATATTGATGGAAGAAATAAGAAGAGCTTTGAAAAACATCGGTTAATTAAAGCGGTTCACGGTATGAATTTCACACAGCTAGTTAATGAGGTGACGCGTCCAGTTAGCGGTACTTGTTTAGATCACATCTATTCAAATCATCCTCAGCGAATATTGAATATATCTACTCTCAACTGTGGCCTCTCTGATCACGTACCTATTTTTGCTGTACGCAAATATAACAACGAGCGCGCATCTTGTAGCATGCAGAAAAATCAGAATATTAGATATCGTGACATGAAGCAATTCGACGAGAACCGATTCAAAGAAGCACTGAGTCAGGCCCCTTGGGATACAGTATTCGTATTTGATGAGATTGATGATATGCTGGACTCTTGGGAGTCACTTTTCAATAGCGTACTTGATGAAAATTGCCCCTGGCGTGAAAAGCGTGTAAAGCGCGCTGCCCAAGCTCCTTGGATGACTAGCTCTGTCTTGAAACAGCTACACCTGAGAGATAATTGCCTAAAAATCGCAAGGCGTTCCAATAATGCTGATGATTGGTCTAATTACAGAGCGGCAAGAAACAAAGCAGTTGCGATGATTAGGAGCGCAAAACGAAAATTTTTCTGCAATGCCTTCGAGGAAAATAAAGGCAATTCAAGAGGAATATGGAAGACAATAAGGACACTGACTGGCTCAGGAAAGAACAGACGCGATATCAACAGTATTAATATCGGGGAAGCTGTTATAGATGACAAAAAGCTAATGGCGCAACATTTTAACGCTCATTTTTCCAGTATAGCAGATAGGTTAAGATCTACATTACCGCAAGTTCCATCAGACCCCGCAAAGCTGCAAGACTTTGTCAGATCCAGAAAAAGTCCTGATACATCTTATGTTATTCCATCCATCACTAGTGCGCAGGTGCTTACTTTGTTACAAAAGTTAAGTCCGCGCAAAGCTGCTGGCATTGATAAAATAAGTTCTCAGCTTTTGCGTATCGCGGCACCTGTTATAGCACCTGTTGTTGCGAGATTGATTAACTTTTCCTTTTCCAGTGGATCATTTCCAAGTCGTTGGAAAACAGCTAAAGTTTCTCCTCTGTACAAGAATGGTGACTCACGTGACGTTCAGAATTTTCGACCAATATCTGTGCTACCTGTCCTTTCTAAAGTTATCGAGAGACATGTGCATGACTCCTTATACAGTTATCTAACTGAAAACAATCTGATTTATCCTCGCCAGTCTGGTTTTCGGAAGAATCACAGTACAGACACCGCTCTCATACAGATAATTGACGAATTGCTCTTCAATTTAGATAAGAATAGAGTTAGTGGCGTGGTGCTAGTAGACTACTGTAAAGCCTTTGACATGGTAGATCATGGTCTTCTTCTGGATAAGCTGAAAGTATATGGTGTTGCTGGCGAAACAATGAAGTGGTTCCAGTCTTATTTGGCGGACAGACACCAGCTTGTCCATTTGGGTGGTTGCGTCTCAGAAGTGGCGCTTATGAAACATGGGATCCCCCAGGGCAGTATACTCGGCCCCTTGTTTTTCACAGTTTTTATTAATGACCTGCCACTTCGTGTCAGCTCCTCTGAAATCGATCTTTATGCAGACGATACTACAATCACATCGTCAGCAGATTGTGGCAGGATGGGAAGACTGCAGGAATCTCTTAATACATCTGTATCAGAAGTTTTTAACTGGGCTTTGGCCAACAGGCTTCCACTCAACGAAAAAAAGACCAAGGTCCTCACCGTGAAGGGAAAGCGACTCTCGACCAAAATAAACAATAACCCTGAGATTACTTGCAATGGCAGTTTATTAACTAACGTTATGAACGTTAAGCTACTAGGTCTTGAGATTGATGAAGAGCTATCTTTCTCTGAGCATATTACGACTGTTTGTAAGAAAGTTTCACAGCGCATCGGCTTGTTAAAGAAAATTATGAATTATCTGCCCCTTAAACAAAGATTACTTTATTACAATGCTTTGATCAGGCCAGTGATTAATTATGCAAGCGTCCTTTGGACTAATTGTGATAAGGAAAGCCTTGGGCGGGTCCTGAAGCTCCAAAAACGAGCAGCTAGAGTAATCCTGAATGCCCCCCCTCAAGCACCATCAGTTCCCTTGTTTAATCGGCTGAAATGGTTGCCTTATTATACAGACGCTTTCATATCCAAATGTATCATTGCTTATAAGCGATTACAAGGTGACGTCCCTGTTTATCTCAACGATCTACTTAAATTAAACAGTAACATCCACAGTAGAAAAACCAGGTACTGTAATTTTAACCTAACCTCTCCGAGGTATAATCGCGAAACAGAAGGAGGCAGAACTTTTACCGTAACAACTTGCAAAGCGTGGAACAGCTTATCTTTGCCTGTAAGGCAAAGGGACTCAGTTGACTCTTTAAAAAAAGCATTGTGGAATGAATTTTTTAAACAACAGCAGAATCTTGATCATTTTTCTATTTAAGTTACCTGATGAACTGTGAGATTATTATAACGCTATATTTTATCTTTTAAATAATTTAGTAGATTCTATAGTACCTGTATTCTTAATTGGTTTTAATCTTGTATTTTTTCATAGCTTAGTATACTCATTTATTATTTTATTATTTATTATTTAGAGGGCCACAAGTTTATTAGCCTCGGCTATTTCGTGCTAACCCTCATAAAATAAAGTCTTTACTTACTCTTGTTTGCCAATGATCTATGGGTGATGGGAATAAGGTACTAAGTGTCTCCTGATGCAATCTCTAATTCTCTTTTTGATTGACAAACACATAAAGAAAATTGAAAGGAGAATCTAGCAGTTTATCAGAAGTCACTTGGGAATTAATTGCATGTACAGTCAACTTTAACCCTGCAGGATTGTCTCTTTTACAGATGAAAATAAACAGCAATACCATTATTGGTTGCAAAGAGTCAAAACGTATCATGTTTTTTCAGGCATTGCAGAGCATGACAATGAAGGAAGAGTTATAACAGCTGAATTTAAAGAGTTTTATTTAGTGGCATCATGTGAGTAGTCTTATACTAATGTACATCGCCAAATGCCTGGCTCTACATGCTTCTGGTACATTAACATGTACTAATACAAGGTGTATCACTTATGATATTATTTCTACTATAGCTGTACAGTACAGTGGACTGCTATGATGTCAATGATGACAACCACATCCATTACCACAGCATTCCCTCATAGTTTAGCAAAATCTTTATTATTGTCATTATCATTATTATTATTTTACATTTAAAAAGTAACGTATTGAAAATAAATGTTACCGTATGTATTCCTTTTATTCTCTTTTAGATGTGCCCAATGCAGGGCGTGGTCTTTCAAGGTAAGTACAGTTTGAAGAAGAATAAGAAAGGGTCAAGGATCATTACTTCCACGTCAGGAAGACAACCACCGTACGACACGTGTGGACCACACGTGTCTTACGTTGGTTGAGAACATATAGAGGCCAACAGGTTTAACAGTTCTTGGAACTGAATTTTCTCCTGACAATGTCAGTACATCATCAACAGAAAAGGTTATGAGAGTTCAAAATGATCACGTGTAAAAAAACACTCTGATTCTTTGTCAAATTCCATCCACGAATTCTTTAAGAAAATGTGTAGAGATCAGTTTGGAGAATGAGTCATAAGCCCTTTCGGATAAAGAACCCTCCGTTGACTGGTGTAATAAGCCTTCCCAACCCCCCCCCCCCCCCCCCCTGCGAAAGGTTTATACATGTAAGCGACAGTTTACGTTATTCTATTTTCTTCTGGTTGTCCCTCTGCTCAAGAACTAACATGTCCAAATTCTCATTCCATCTGGAAAGTGTGTCGTTAGTTGGCGACTCTTAAAAGTCCCCACTAAGGCTTATCAGTTCTCGATTGAATTTATCAAGTGTTTTTCACTCTACACGTACTTGCCTTGTAGGCTTGACTATAGACAGGGTTGGGATAAAGACTTCAGGGATTACCTCAAGAATCTGGACAAAAACAAACCTGTTATACTGTGTGGTGACCTTAATGTTGCTCACAAAGAAATAGGTTAGTTTCTGGCTGTTAATACTGTTAATCAAATATTCTTCTGTTTAAAAAATACGTGCAAGCAGGTTTTATGTCTCCACCCATAACCGTGCGGATAGAATGGGAACAAGCTTTTCGCACAACGATTCCTAGACTGAACAAGCGTTGGTTACGATTTTTCAATGATATCCAAAGTTAACCATTTACTGGTTGGTATAAGATCCCATCACCCTAACACTGTTTAGACACCTTATGAAGTTTACATAAATTAGTATTCCTCTTCGCTTCCACACTATACATCCACAGTACTGGGGAAACCGAAGCCATGAGGAATACTATGTTGTGTAAACTTCATAAGGTGTCCAAGGGGTTTTAGGCCGATGTAAACCAATGCTAACCCTATTAACCAATAATGGCTTGCATTTTCTACCCAAGTAATCCTAAAAAACTTTCTACCAATTCTCCTGTAGACAGTAGATTTTGGAGAACCCTTTCCATGTCAAAACCGCTGATAACGGATACTACATTATTATATTTGCTCCCTGTCCTTTCTTAAAGACTTAGAAAACCCAAAGACCAACACAAAAAATGCTGGTTTTACAAAAGAAGAAAGACAAGGCTTCACTGAACTGCTGGAGGAAGGCTTTATTGATTCGTTCCGTCACTTTTATCCTGACAAACCTAAACAGTATTCATTTTGGTCTTATATGAGAAACGCCCGCGCAAAGAATGTTGGCTGGTAAGTTAGTTATAACGCGTTATTATTTGCGAAGTGTCTTATCCATACTTTAGCAAACATAGGGAGCTTGACCAGCGGTGAGGACAATGAGAACCTCATAAAAGAAATAGATTTAATAAGCAAAACAACATCAGTACTGTACAGTACCGCAAATGATCCCCAAAATGGGCAGCAAATGATTCTCGACCGTAAATGATTTCTAAGATGGACCGCAAATGATCCCGTGAAAAATTGACGAATGGAATGGATTTTAGTTGGATATTGGATGAAGAATGGGGTGTTTACAACGTAACCTTCGAGGGAGAAAAGGAACCTTTTCTTCTCGCCCTCTAAAGAAAAAGGGAAGGAGGACGCAAGATCACATGTTAATTTATACAACGCGTGAAAAAAATAATAGACATGAAAAGGATAATTATGTTATTAACTGTGCTTCTTCCCTTGGCAATTGCTTTAAATTTTGTTTCGTCGCTCTAAGGACAGGCAAGACGCTACGCAGAAATAACTATTGTTTTAACGCCTAGAAGATCAAATTGTCAAGAATGTCAACATTGGGATTACGGTAAGCACGTGGCTAGGGACTCCATTTAACAAACGTATTTTTAGACTGACCCCAAGTCCCACAAAAATAAAGCTAGAATCGGGCCTTTCGGGCTAGCCAGCGAATGCTTCATGACCTATTAACCAAAAATGCACAACGAGTATATTACACACAAACGACTATTTAACTGGAATAATGTTACTCTCACTTTGATTATTTTCTCAAGTTAATAATAAGTATAACCGATTGATTGATTTTGACAAAGTTTTTATCTATATCGAAGTTAACTACAGTACGTGAAAGCTTAATTGTTAAATAGTAACTAAACAAGACACTACGTTGCGCAGCCATTTTCTTGTTTCTTTGACTTAACAATGTTTTAAAATTAGTGTGTTAGAGTATATCTCTCGTTTTCTTTAAACAAAGTCTTGAATTGATTTTTCATTTACTTTTCATTTATGTCTTTATTTTAGAAGTAAAATTATACTTTTACTACTTTTTAATGAAAATGATGATTATAAAGAATTTCTATTGCGCTAGAACTATAAAATATTCAAAAGCAATAATTGTCATAACAATAAAATTGACACGATCATCCGCGAACTTGAGTCCAAGTCATTCCTATTTTTCGTTTGCGGACCAAGTTGGGGATCATTTACGGTCGAGGATCATTTTAGGTCATTTTGGGGAGCATTTGCGGTACTGTACAGTACTTCCGCATCACACCTTTCGGTTCATTCCGTTGCCATCGGTGCACTACTAAGCTTCGCACTTGATGCCCGGGTACTGAACCCGAGTACGGTACTCGCTCGGCATTAATCTAATACAAGAGAGGAACTGCGGTTTTAAGTCGATTCGGCCTATAACATTACAACACTGTACAGAATGGTGAACCTACTTCGCCGAGATGTTATTTTAGTTAAACTTGGATTCCACATGTGCAGTCACTGTCTTTCCATGCTTGTTCCTTTTTGTTAGGCTTAAAGAACGACAAATACAAATCGGGCGAATCGACGTAGTCTGGGCGAATTGCCATCTGGCGAATTGACCTTTGGGCAAAACGACCCGATACCCAAGAGAGAATCATCTAGCTTATTCTATCTTGTCTAATACCATGTTGAAAGACTGAAGCAAGGGTAGTACAAACACAAAAATATGGGAATAGAGCGACTTTCGTATTACCTTAAAATGAAAACGCGCGAACAAACAGAAACAACAAACGAACGGAAATAGATCGATTTGATTGGTTTGTCGAACGGATACAAACGCGCGTGGCTTTTGGTTGGTTAAGCGAACTCCCGGGTGTAAAAACTTCATGCTCGAAGAACTTTCTAGAAATCAATCGATCCTTAGCTTTGACGGTTACACTACAACTCGATTGGCTAATCGAACAATGTCTTTTACATATTAGGGTTTTCTTTGGCGGGAAAACCAGGAGTCCATGTTTTGATCTTTCATCCATTGGCTGATAAAACAAATAACGATCACTTACCGAAGTTTTCAAGGTCACACGAAAATCGCTTATATTGCAGAGAAAAAGGCATCGTGCACAAATTTTGATGGGACGTACGATCATTCTCACAGGAGGGAAACTTCGTTTGCCGTCTCTTATTGGGTCAAACTGTTTTCCATACCAGTGGCGAAAGACACCGCTTGATCAAACTCTCAGCTACTCAACTTGAGGCTGAGTGACACTAAATACGAAAGCATCATTCTCTATTAATGATCTATTAACACTGGGATCTGCAGGGGTACTTACCATTTACATGGAAAAATCGAAAATTCCGGATGGAAAATCAAATGGTTTCCGCCATTCCGTTTGGGAAGCTTCAGAAAATATGGGCTGTCTTCTGAGACGATGCAATATTTCTACTCTTTTTAGTTTGTTCAGCTGATTTGGATTGTAGCGGGTCGTTCTCCCACCATGTCAAATTTTCTACTTTAATGTTTATGAAAAAGATTTCCACTCGGGTGGTTTGTTTAAATGGTAAGCACCCCTGCAGGGCTGCCTTTAGCGTAAACTCGAGAATTTTGGTTAATAATATGATAACTTTTCATTGCAGGCGTCTTGATTACTTTGTGGTGTCCGAGAGACTGGTACCTAAACTATCCGATAGTCTGATCCGTCAGCGTGTTAAAGGAAGTGACCACTGTTCAGTTGTTTTGCTGCTGGCTTTTTAGAAATAGATATAGAAATAACACTTAAGAAATTTTAAAACCCTTATCTTCTGTTTTGTTGCCATGTTAGCAAAGACTGCAAATTACATTACCCCGTGCGACTATTGTTGTACTGTTTTTAATGTTAGGGGCATACAAGAGTTATGATGGGTCCAATTACGTAATGTAATTTCATGCTTTATGACACTATAAGCTTAGGCGTAAGTCCATGTTTAAAAGACCTTTTCTCGCATTCCTCTGAACAAAGGCACCTGCTTAAGGCTTGGGTTGACAAAGTATCGGCATTGATTTGTATGAAATTGTCCACTTAAACTTGGATCTGAAAGGTCTGTTCTTCCGCTCGAAAATTAAATTCAGTGTCCGCCGCTACATATGAGTCAAACGTTACTACGAATAAAAAGTTTGACTGCGCTTAGCGTCAACGTTACCGTTAAACCACAGGACATTCTTGTTTGTATGTTCAACTTTCGACGATCTTTTTCTGTTTTCTTTCATCATAATTATTTGCCATCCCTTGTTACTATAGCAAGATGAAAGGGAGTACCGTGTACACATGGGGGTGGGGAAGCCGGTTCACCATTCACTTTGGCCCCGGTAATTAGAGAATTCACTTGCTCTCACTTTCAAAAAAAGTTAATGCCTCGGTCATCTCCGACGAGAGGGGGTTGGGTGTCCGACCTTTTGACTCCATGTGGTTGTCCATGTATTTGCCATGAACCTTTGAAATGCAGTTTTCGTATTAGAGTTTCTGAGTGTAATTCTTTTCTCAATTATTACACTTTGTTTCCTGGGTTAATGAAAATCCTCATACATGTCATGCTTAGGATGGACAATTGTTTTTTGTACATCTCATAATGAGTTCAGCCAACACTGCAAATGGAATAGAACGCGTGTTAAACAACAAAACCATCTTTAATTACATATTTGTAACTAACAATATAAATGTCCTATGACTAATGTGTCGAACAACTGCTTTGGCTTCGAGTGTGACATTCTTGAACGCACCTGATATAAAAAACTAACCCTACAAAAACATGGAGCACTGTTTCAATTCTCACCTTTGAGATATTTCCCAGTTCACTTTTTCTGATCCTTGTGTCAAATAAAATAATCGGGATTTCGCAATATATAACTAACCCTACAAACACACGGACCACTGTTTATTAAATCCTGAATATCTTCATATAGAACAAAACCCGGTTATTTCGTGTTAGCACCTTTCTTGTCTTGACTGGGTTTTGAAAAATTTGAGCTATTCCTCATGTGGTTTGAGTCTGTCGATCTACGTTGCTGATTTGTGTCTGACAAATCAAGTTCTTTAATACCAAACAAGTTCCAGTTTTCAGTACAATTCCAGTACTGCTGAATTGCTTTTTCATTAAACGAAATGGGAAAATTGATGTGCTACAAGATATACTCACCTTATAGCTTGGAATGAAATCCTGACAAAATTCGGCGAATGCGACTCGTTGCCAAACCCAGTTTGCGCGGTTGCTGAGCCAGGCGCACAAGCTGAAAATTAACCGGGACCACCGTGCGCGCCTAGTTTCATCAAAAGGGAGAAAATGTTCGCATACTAACAGTACGACGATACGATACTTTTTCTTTACGCGGGGGACATTAGGTGCCTCCTCGGGTTCCGGCCCCTGGGCCGGAGCCCTGCGGGGGCAATTAATTAGCTAAGTAGGATAATGTTGTTCATGGCTCTCCTAGTGAGCTTGGGCTACCTGTGATGTAAGCTGGTTAAGAAAAGCTCGGCCCAAGACACTGAATATTTATATACATTACTATATTGCGATCAAAGTTTAAGCCAATGAAGCCTACTCAAAGTTAAAACAGCGAATTTAACTTTTTCTTATTTTAATTACACTTCAACGTTTATGAAACTGTGAAAGGTTGAACCCAGAAGTCATTTTATAAGTAGGTTGAGCGTGATTGTCCGGGTGAACGAAGTCCTGAATAGGACCGTTGTTGACAGTGACTAACGTTTCGACAACCTGTGTAGTCACCTTCAGAGTCAAAGTGAGTTGTATCACGTCAGTTGATGGTATTAGATTCTGGTTATGTATTGACCTGATTCGCCCACAGGCTTTCGGATATTTTTTCAACCTTGTTCTTCTTTGGGATAATTTCGACGGCGAAGTTTTTCTTTACAAGTCTGCTGTAAAAGATGGCGACGATCTGTAAATCATACATCATGTCCTCAGTTGCACGTACAAGACCGTAGTTCTCGACGGACAACCATTGCTTTCGTCAAGGGTCAATCTGTGTTTCTCGTTCTGCAAAAACATTTTCTAGTACATCTTGCATGTGCGTTGAACGACTTTTGAAACAAGAAGTACAAGGATGTTGGGTCGTCGATTTAAAGGCCTTCGATTAGGCTGCAAGTTTATAAGTGGGAAACCTTTTTTCCGATAAGTTTTTTGAACAATGTGATAGAGTCGTAAAAACAGAACAAGGAAATTTACACTGCCTGTAATCTTGCCTTAAGGCCATTCTAGTTCTAGAATTTCTTAAATCAAATCAGATGTAAGAGGAATAAAGTGACCGAGGAGCTCCGCCAGAGAAGACAATCTTCAGTGTTTGTTCGGGACTTGGCTCGATCTTTCAGATCTTTCCACTGACCGTGAACCAAAGGTTAGGAACAGCAACATTGCTTCCTTCAGGGTTAGTGTACTTACTTCTTTGTTTTCTTAGTAAGGTTTCCATTCAGCATTTACTTCGACTATTTTACGTTTGTCTAACTTTTGAAGCGAAAGAATTGATGTCTGGAAAATTTCTGCTTTGTTTTTACGTACAATTTACTCCTATGGAAGATCGATAGTGACTTGTAACCGGTGTTGTCTCCTCTCATAAATTTTTGACCTACACTAACCAAACTTTTTGCACAATGAGCTTCAACAGAAAGTTAATCAAGTTTTTCTGGGGGAATATTTCGAAACTAGGGGGCCATGGTTGTTTTTATTTCTGCGTGGACGTCGCGCGGATTTTAAAGCTCGCGCCGTACTAGTGCTCAGGCTGCGCCCGGCCAATTTACTCTAGGGAGCCACCTTAAGGCTCATTATGCAAAAGGCACTTACCGACTCTTAAAACGGCCGCTAAAAAACCACACCGATAGGAAGACACTCTTCGGTGTTGCCTGGAAACTGACAAAATGCTCCGTAACGTCACACGTCAGGGCGGACACCATTGCGCTATATACAAGTATATATGGGCAGGCTGACTTTACAGGTCGCTAACACCACGCGCGTGCCGAAATTATAAACCTCTCGAGGCAAGGCGCCTTCGGTTCCTCGCTTCCCTCGGAGAAACTTTTACAAGTGTAGCTATTTTTTTAGAGTCCGAAAACGATAGCTTCACTTGTACAGTATACATCTAGTACGATTGTAAGAGCTTTATTAAATTGACCTCTGGTCTAGCAATCGGTCGGTATGTGTCGGTTTTCTGTAAATTGCCGTTCGTAGTCTGTTGTTGTCGAGGGTGACCAAGCAGTCTAGAAATGGTATTTTACCATTTTCTTCGATCTCCTTGGTAAACTATATGCTCGCGCTCTGTCTGTTAAGGTGTTCGTGAAAATTGTCGCTTTCGTCTTTGAGTACAGGGGTAAAAGTGTACACGTCGAACCCATCTAATGCCGGTCATAGGCTTTATTGATGTTATTATATTCACAGAAAAAAGAAGCCAGCTCACATATACCACTGTTGTGTTGTATCTAACCTTTGCTTACATATTTCCATCTTTATAACTGGTAAAAAGCAAAATCTTTTTGCATGTGAAAAAGCCTTCTCTGGTAAACATGTTTGTGGCAGATCATAGGAAGCTCTGTATTGGTATCCCTTTGGCAAAAGGACCAAAAGAACGATCATGTACTCTTGCTGTTTGTAGAAAAACCAAACGATCAAAAAACACAGGACTAAAACACAGTTTAAATCCAGTTTTACCCAATACCACAAAATCCTTGTTATCGATTCCTGAAGGGAAGGTGACTGTCCTTTTGATCTTCGGGAATGTGCTACAGATCTTTCGACTTTATTTGCTTCTTTTCAAAAATAGACGAACCGTTTTTTTAATGTTTTGGTCTGGTTTTGAGGTAGCCATGGGACGTAAACTTGACTGGTAAACTTGTATTTTTCTCTTTAAAAACTGAACTGCACTTCCTTGCCAAACATGATTGCCTGAGATTTGCACGTCATTTAAACTACAAGCATAAAAATTATTAAATTATTAAATTGTATACAACACTACAAGAATAAATTAGGCAGTTCTTCTTATATAAATGACGTTACTTGACCGAACCATTTTTTTTTTGTTTTTGTTTCCAGTCTCAGACTGAAAAACTGCAAAGCTAAAATGTAAGAGCAAAATGGCTCAAGTCAAACCAAGTTTACTGTGGTCTACTGTGGCACTGGTGGCGGAGGCCAAAAGGTATTCACCATGGTGGATCTGGTTTGCATTATGTTTTCATCAAGACAAATGCTTCGTTTACCTCTGAGACCCGAGGATCTCACGAGCCAGCAAAATGAGACCAAAAAGATGAACAAATTCAAACAGTACCACAATATCATTGGTTTTCCTAGACCCATGCAAAACTTGATAAATGTTTCCATAAAATAATAAACTATATCCTATACCAGCTTAGCACTTGAATTTTTTGCAATGAGATATGTATTATTGCAGATTAAAAGTGTAAATTATACGTAATGTGCTGTCAGGATATTTAACATGTAATACAAGTCCAGTGATGTTGTTATCTTACATTAGTTAGTTAAACGAGGTTACATGCTAATAAGGCTTGGCGATCATGCTTGCCTCTAGAAAAAATTCTACCAGAAAGAACTAAACGACTTTGTTACAGGTTCTAGAGCAACAAGCTTAAGCTACTTATACTGAGCGATAAACTGGACATAAATATAACTGTAATTACCGTAAAATTCCGAAAACAAGCCCCTCCATGTATAAGCCCATCCAAATACAAGCCCCCCAAACCGGTAACGCAAAAAACCCTCCGTTAAATCGCCCCTCCAAATATAAGCCCCCTGGGGGCTTGTACATGGAAAATTGCCCTCAAATATATAGTAAAACAAACCAAAAATGGTAGATTTATTCCCAATCATAAGGCTAGCCCAATCGATTTTGAAAGACAAATTTCCCTCCGTAGATAAGCCCCTCCAAAAATAAGCCCCGCAAAAAGGGCCTTTGAAAAATATAGGCCCCGGAGCTTATTTTCGGAATTTTACGGTATGTTAAAAGTTGTCAAGCATATGTTTTCGACCAACCTAAGAAAATCGTCCTACATTTTTATATTAAGTAAGCAATTTTACTTTCCCTGTCCAAATCTTTCCCAGGAAGTAATACTGAATTATTTGGCGGGAAAAAAAACAAGAATAGTAGCATTTGTTTCGCCCGTCTTATGAACTAAACTGTGTTTCCTTGCAAACACGATTGTTTGGAAATTCTTCGTCATTAAAAACGTCCACAATCACAAATTTAACTACAGCACTCAAGGCTACAATCCTACCACGCGTGTTTATGATTGGTATGTATAATGAAACAGCTGATAGTTTCTGATTATAAATACGTCTTTTGACGTATTTCAGTCTTTCCTTTCTCTTCCTCCGAGTGTTCGTTTCTGTTTAACTTTTTGAAAAGGCTTAGAAACAAGAATAAAAATAAAATAACGGTTGGATCGATATCTACTCTATCTGAGAGATTCCAGAAAATTATGATGAAATATCACACTTGGTTTGAGACGGACAGCCATTATTGTCATTGCGGCATTGTGCCGGCGAACCTAAAGTTATTCGTCCTCTCAAATTAATAAGACTAGTGCTTCAGGTGTTTCGAGTGCTGGGCATGTTCTATAGAACAAGACTACACGAGTCTAAAAGTCTCAAATCTTATGTATCTCAGTTACACTTATCCCTCCTTTAAGCTTAAAACCTCCTGATTTCCTTTCAACTGATCAAAAACTATTAGTGCAGCCTAACCTGCATGTGCGACCACAAGAGAGGATAAAGCTCGGAGAATTAATCCCCCATATAGGCCCTATACCCTTCGTAATCCCTCAAAAGATATTTTTAGATCGTCTCTGAGATCTGTTGTTCCCAAGACGGTTGAGTGATAACCAATCATATGTCCTTAATTTTACCAACGTTTACAGGTGGGCGAAGTCTCACGCAATGCTTCGCAACGTTCGCGAATCAAACTGTTAAGTTGGCGGAAGACGTAGTTTAGGTTAAAAAAACTGCAGCCGTAGGAAAACGAGTCGCATGTATACGTTTTGTGGACGAATGAAACTTCAAGGAGAAAAAGTACAGTCGGCATAGAATGTAAAGCTTCAAATGATTAATAACGAAAGAACTACAGTAACTGGACATCGTGCTCCAGTCTTAGGACTCACTTGTATCAAGAAAAACAAAATGGATGGTATCAGCGCCTGAAGAATGTTCTTGGTGTAGCTTCGGTTTAGACAACAATTCGGATCTGAACATAATTCCCCGTGAGAATTCAACATTCTCCAAACAGTAAGAGCGTCCAGCGTCTAGCGTCAGAACATAGCCGGAAATCATCATCACCTTTACGCGGACCAAAAGTTACACCCGGCGGGTGTAATTTGCCTTTTGCAGATTAGGTTTGCAGGTTAGAATTTAAAAAAAAAAAGTTAAATGTCCTGAATGGGCCCCTAAAACAGGACATTCTGCCGGTGATGAACTTACAACAGGTCACACTACTCGTTCTACCTGACGTAAGCGCAGCCTTTGACACTGTTAATTTTGAAGTATTATAGAAATGACTACATACTGATGTCGGTACACGGGGAAAGGCTCTTGATTGGTTTAAGTCTTACTTAAGGAGACGCATCAGAGCGGCCAAATTAAGATTTGCTCGGTAAAAAATTAAAATACTCCATTCACTGCATAACCTACGTGCTTTAAGAGAACCAAAAAAAGAACACCGTTGTTGTTTTAAAGCATACTCTAAGGCGGTCTCGTTTCACACTCCCGAGCTTATGGGTCGTGTTTAGCCTGTCAACACTCTATTTCAAACTTCATTTCCTTTGTGAATCTTCTGACAATTTTCTATCTCTCGATGCCAATACCGATTGATACATGCTCAAATAATTTTTTTTAAAAAAAACCTCTCAAAGACGATTCTCATTTCGCATTAAGAGTGGATAAACCGTCTTTATCCTCTCTTGTATGTATGGCATTCTTCGCAACTCCCGCACTCCCGACACGCTTTTGCACTTTCATTCCTCCACGAAGCTTCCACGCAACGCGCGAGGAAACATTATCCGCGGGACAACCGATACGTTCTAAAAATAACTTTAGAGGGATTACGATGGGTAGAGGGCCTATATATAAATGGGGAATTAATTCCCTGAGCTTTATTCTGTCGTGGCGACTACTTAGCCAAAACACCAAAATTTTCCCATCCAAATCCTTTAAGTTGGATTCTTTCGTAAGCGACCGCAATCACTTTTTAGAATTAACCTTTTTAAGTGGCTGCTATTTGATACAATGCTCTTATCTTTGTATTCCCTGTATGCTCTACGTTGCCCAGAATATGAGAAGAACTTTTACAAAAAAAAAATGGATTTACATATACTGTAACCCGAAATTACATGCAATAAATTCTGTCAAAAAAATCAGATGTATCCGAACTTCTTAGTCCTCTTAAGAGAGAACTCTGCAGTTCGACTCTCATAACTGACTACATCCTATCAGCGACCACTTATTCTTCGCATTTCTGGGGGGTCACTTACGGGAGGTTCGATTGTATAGGTTAATTAGAGTTATTAAATTAAAGCCCCTTATCATTGTCAATAAATTAATTCTATTAATCATCTCGTACATGTACTTATAATAATGTGACTTTCCTTTATGCTTTATGCTTTAAGCTATTTGCATTCGAAAACTTGGAAAAGTTGTAACCTAGAACCAATGTTGCTGTTGGAAAGAGGAAACATCGCTACTCATAACATTTACTGGCTCAAAAGAGAGAATGATTTCAAATTCTAATGCATCCTTCTATACCTTACTTTGCCTAATGCTACATAATTTCTTTTTATCCTTCTTCAAGGAGAAAGAAGACTAGTGGAAGGTCATCTTCAAGCCCTCAGACCCGTTTATATACTTAGGGTCGGTTATTTAAACGGAATCTAACTTAGGCCTCGGTTAGCAAATATTTGGACCTCCAGGCCTCTTCCATAGTGGGTCATTTTAAGAAAGTAAGTGCTTTTCCAGTTTACACCTTATACTTTCATGAAACTTTTCACGATAAATAGTATTAGGATGAAAGCGTTGGGCAAACTGAAAATGGCTGAGAAAGCGGTTTTGTTAAACACTAGCTATACTCCGTTAAATAACTTGCCCTGATTAGAGTTTGCTGTCATAAGTTCCCCTTGGAAACTCATGAACACTTACGTTAGCGGGTGTACGAACGCCCTTTTCAATCATACTTATCTCGTTTTCTGTTTCTTCTTCTTGTTCGCGTTCCGCATTGAGCTCTTCAAGAGCATAAGTTCCCCTTGGAAGCTCATGAACACTTACTTTAGCGAGTGTACGAACGCCCTTTTCAATCATACTTATCTCGTTTTCTGTTTCTTCTTCTTGTTCGTGTTCTGCATTGTGCTCCTCAAGAGCATAAGTTCCCCTTGGAAGCTCATGAACACTTACGTTAGCGAGTGTACGAACGCCCTTTTCAATCATACTTATCTCGTTTTCTGTTTCTTCTTCTTGTTCGCGTTCTGCATTGTGCTCCTCAAGAGCATAAGTTCCCCTTGGAAGCTCATGAACACTTACGTTAGCGAGTGTACGAACGCCCTTTTCAATCATACTTATCTCGTTTTCTGTTTCTTCTTCTTGTTCGCGTTCTGCATTGTGCTCTTCAAGAGCATAAGTTCCCCTTGGAAGCTCATGAACACTTACTTTAGCGAGTGTACGAACGCTCTTTTCAATCATACTTATCTCGTTTTCTGTTTCTTCTTCTTGTTCGCGTTCTGCATTGTGCTCCTCAAGAGCATGAGTTCCCCTTGGAAGCTCATGAACACTTACTTTAGCGAGTGTAAGAACGCCCTGTTCAATCATACTTAACTCGTTTCCTGTTTCTTCTTCTTGTTCGCGTTCTGCATTGTGCTCTTCAAGAGTAATATCAACTGCCCCACTGTCCCTTAAAGTGCTAGCAATCGATGGCATCTCCATTTTGCCAGTTTGTAGCTGCTGATTCAGTACGTTCCTCTCAGCTAATCCACGTATTTCTCCTTGTAGTTGATTAAGGGGCAATAGCAAGGCCAGGCAGCAGGAAAACGACCACTTTGGATCCTTGCGCCATTCTTTTACGTAGTGGTAAATATACGCCAGATACTGCACTGAAATAAATTACAAACTCTTTCACATTATGACGTGGCCTTTACAGGTTCAACAGAGGAAAGACCTGAAGACCTGTTTTCGAACCTTTTTTCTGTAAGAATACCGCTTTTCAGTAGTCTTGTAACAAGCCGAAACACCGGTCAAGCGCTCAAGACAGCAAGTGTAGCTTAAAGGCTCGTTAACCACCTTCCTGGTTATCTCAAGAAGCCAAACAAGGCTGATGTAAAGTCAGGTTATCTTTTTATTCACCACTTTAGAAAGGAGAAGGGAACTGGAGGAGAAATGTTTTCCGCAATTTTTTCTTGGCACTAGTCAGCTATTGGCCAATATTTTTTCTTTGTCGCTGGAAACAGTCCCAAAAGTCTTTGCGAAAGTTAGCCTGTCCCAGTTTTCTTCTCGTCTCTAAAGCGATGAGTTCCATGTGTTTTATCAAGATTTTTTTTTTCTTAAAATGGTTTGTGAAATGTTATGAAAAAATGAACGTGGGGTCAGATTTGACCCCACACCAATGGTAATAATTAGCGAAAATACGACTTAAAGAATCTTGGCGGGTTAAAAATGACCGCAGGTGCGCGCTTGAGAGACGACGGTTTCCCTTACATGTTTTCCCTTGATTTAAGCCCCCCCCCCCCCCCCCCCCCTCTTCCAAGTCCTTTTCCTTATACTTTCTTTGATTTTCCTTCGGGATATCTCATTTCTATCGCTCATACTTAACTTCCACCATAAGACCTAAGTCAGTGTTTTCCGTACGTAAAAGTTCTTTCTCTTGGTGTATATGATATTCTGCCTGTGAACGAGGAAAGAGTTCCAATCTATTTGTCGGTAATAATTTATTCTTGATTTTAAACATAAAAATGGCAACCTCCTGTAACCTCGTATTGAGTTATCCCCGCACTTGCCAGTAAATTGCAGAGCATAGAGGCCTGATTTAAGAAGACCGTTCCGTCCTCTTTGATTTGGTTTTGATTGAAAGTCAAAAAAATATAAATAACTTTCATTATATCTTCTTACTCATTTAATAAACAAATAACTTTCTTGTTATGGTTCGCTGTACACTGACTCTTGATTAAGAATCGTGAGCAGTCATTTAATTATGAAGTAATCTACGTATCTTTCATTGCAAGAACTTTCACGAAGCAAATCATTGTGCCCCAGTTAATTATAAGGTATGAACCCGCCAGTAAAATGTAAGAGGATTTGTGACAGACCAGTAGAATGCATGATAGTGTTAACTTACCGACAAGGAGTCCAATAACCAAGCAGTTGGCAACAATGACCAAGATATTGAACATTAGATTATCCACTATTGGGTCGACTGATGTCCCAAAACCCTCACTCGGAATTGTGCTCACGGCTCCTATTGCAAGGTTTACGAAGGTAACGGCAAGTGAAGACAGCATAAGCTTGTTTTCGAATGGATCATTTATTGGCCTTTTTAGCGCGAAAAATATCCCATAGAATCCTGACGAAAGCAACGCTAGCCCAATGTAACCTCTGCTCTCGCTATCCAAAAGGATCAATCCAGATGTCAAAATAACCTTTCGACATGTCTCTACCAGTTCCCAATACCAACAACGAGAGGTGTAGCTTTCGTGTAAGAATCGCAATCCCGTTTCCATGGTGCCTTGGCCTTTAAAATCATTTGTGTCGTCTGTTGTTTCGTCCTCAGCTTCCCTCGCCGCTCTCTGTCGTTTCCAAATTGCTATAAAAGCGGCAGCAGGCAGAAAAATCACATACACAATGGAACAGTATCCCACGATGACTAATCGTTTGTACCTCTCTCCTTTGCAGTCAATGCTGTAGTCGGCCTTTAGGTACTCAAAACAGCTTTCATCTTTTTGGTCAACGCAGATTTTATGGCAGGTAAGAGGCAGGACGTGAACAGTTTTTAGGCAAGTGTTCAGATAGGTCACGTAAAGAAAGAAAAACAGACTTCTCTTTACGACCCCTTTAACACGTTCTTTTTTCTTCATTTTTTCCTCTTCATTCAACATATGTCGTGTCGATGTCCAGGAGGCAAGGGCAAGGCCAGTAAGGGCGATGATGACTGCTGCAATGTTCAACCCCATAGTTGCAAGCAAACTTCCCAATGCGTCGACTCCCAAGCCAGGAAGGATGCAGTGGGGGGGAGCTATCTGAAGGATGTTTATCTGCATTACCTGGGAAAACTGTCCAATAACATTAAGACTTTCAGGCCATTTTATGTATGAAAACGCCTCCATGATACCAAACGTCACCTGATAAAAGCCAATAATAACTTTAATCCTTCCGAGGACCTCGTCAAGGAAAGATCGTCCAGTGTCCTTTTTGCACTTTTTCTTGCTTCTCCACACCACAAGTATAACCAGTATCATAACTAATGCCCCAATAATTGCACACTGTCCGATCATCCATTTTTTTGTTGGGCACAACTTACATTTCTTCAGTTGTTTATAATATCCATCACTACAAACTGCACATAATGGTCCTTTATAACCAGCCTCACATGAAGAATTCAAACCTCCCTTACAAACATCTGCCATGAGACATCTGTGCGGTTGAGGAAGTGTGTACGGGTATTCAATGCCGGAGTCATTTCCTTTGTGTAATTCAGGAGTAAAGGAGAAACTCTTTACGTTTTTACTGAAGTTTCTGTACAGTTCTAAGTGTGTCTTATCTTTCCAGCGCCACCAATAGCCAACTGAAAGATTCGCAAACTCATCCTGACATTTTAGTCCGAATGTTCCGCATGGTGAGCAAACCCCAAACAAATTCAGTCGGTAGGAATTATTTAAACATTTACAGGCGCGAAATCCTGCAAATGAACCTCTATCAGTACCTGTCAAACAAAAGAAATCGAAACAATTGTTACGAAAAAGTTTTAAACTTAGCTGTAATCTGTTGGAGATGCTTGCATAAATTTTTGAAATCAGGCTAAATATCTTTTCCGCCAACCATTTTTTTCGCTTTGTTGCTGCGTTTTCTCTTTTAAAACAACGCATGCCTAGAAAAGGCTTCAGTCAAAGTCATTCAGGCTACCCATTTACCAACAGTTCAAAGTTAAGTACATAAATGACAAGAATAAGTCACATATAGGTAACAAGAGGTATGATTACGTTTTGATACAAAACGGTGCTCGACCTGTACTCAAGAAAATTAAGGCATGGGTCTTCTATTTAATTCCTCAGAAACAGGGGGTGGTCTAAATTCTTAAGCTTTCAATATGCCACAAAATAACTTAAGGACAGACTTCCTGAGTATAAGTTTAACAACTTTGAATGATGATTGGAGTCACTAATTGTCGCGTGGCCTATTAAGGCTATTTTTAGCACAAAAATCTATTTGGCAATATGGCACCACTTTAAATTACTTTCTGGAAGTTGCAATTATCATCATAGTTATGAGTCTAGTGGGTACATCATGTCTGTGTCCGAGCCTTTTAAGTTAATCTTTTAGACAGGAACGAAATTCGAAAATCGTTTGATAAGAGGACAGGGTACTAGCACAAAATTCCGTTTATTTACACTTTTAATGAATTATTCAACAAAGCCCGGGCACAGATTCTAGTCGTTCATCTGGCTGCTGTTATAAAATAGTGCAAAATGGCCGTTATAGGTCACGTGACCAATTTAAATATTCTTCTACTCGGAATCGCATAAACTTTTGAGATTCATTATTTTACTCAAGTTTTGTCGCTATAGGCCTAAATCCTCAAAATATAGACCACCCCTCGACTTCTTGAGGGAAATTGAAAAAACACCCATGCCTTAATTTCCTTGAGAAGTTGAGCATATCATTTTGATTACAGCGTAACTGAGCTTATAAACTTTATACTGCATATCATTTCCACCCCTTCTAAGCCGCAAAAGTTGATCTAGATCCTGCGAACGTAGAAGCTGAGGACTTGTAGACTTTGTTTATAACTTTGATTGTAACACTCTACGGAGTTAATTCACTACTTAGCCGCGTAAGTGTTAGCTCTATATTAGATAGCATCTGTACGTTTCAATGAGACAACGGATTTTCATCCAACGCCATTTTCTGATCAACTTTCTACTACACATTTTCGAAATTATCTATATAACAACACTCCTTTCAGCCTGAGTGATTTTTTTTTTCACTCTCAACAATAACCGAGTGATTTTCACACTTCGAAATTATACATGCTAGTCCTGTCGGTGAAGTATTTCGCAAAACATCACTCCCAACAGACAAAGCGTTTTTTATTGCTCACAACGAACCGAGTGATTTTCCGCTTCTAATTTTGGGACAAATTAGCCTTTTAGGCAAAAGTTTCGGGAAATCTTATACATTGAATCGCTAGCTAATGATCTTAACGCTGAAACAGGATCAAGATGTCCTCACATTACAAAGGTCACAGAAATCATCCAATCAGCTTCCTGTCTAGAGAAACAATCACTGGCTGGATTCTGTATGCTACGCGAAATCAACCGAGTCAAGTTTTAGTTTACGGCACTAGCTCTCTTGGTGAGCTTTTGTTAACAGCTATACCTAAGCAACTGACGAAGGATCTAACATTTTGGTTGCAGTCGTAGCTAAGCAGAGTGTTTACTTAACCATGACACACTTACAATCTGGTACTAAATAGATCAGTGTCATTTTGCCTACACTGCGGAAAGCTTGGTTTCGTACTTAAAACTATGCGATCTTTTGACTCAAACAAGCATATTCTCAACCAGCTACCGATTGCAGGTTAATGGAAGGAAATCTTTCTGTAGGACCTTTTAGTCCTAGTTCGATATCCTTCAATGACAACGCAATCGTAAGAAATTTCTTTCCTCAGAATTTTCACTGTTCGAAGCTTTTCAAAGATTTGCCGCCAACTCGAACTTGATCATTTCCACCCCTTCTAAGGCGCAAAAGTTGATTTAAATCCCACGAACGTAAAAGCTGAGGACTCGTAGACTTTGTTTAAAACTAACTAATCAACAATTTCAAATTAATTTAGGGTCTGTAATTTTATATTATTGATTCTAATAAAAAATGTTGTAGACTAATAATTTATTCTAATAATATAAATTAAGGAGAGAAAAGAACTAGGCTATATTACAATAACATAAAATAGAGAAAAAAAAATAAATTCAAACGGTTGTTAATAAAAAATATGAAATTAATTTAGGACAGATTATAGCTTGTTAAACTAAAGACTTTTTTCGAAGATTCGTTTCTAAGTTCAACAGGAAGGGTATTCCAAAACTTTTAACCTTGCAACAGTAAATTTCCCAACATGGCTCTAGAAAACTGAGATCTGTAATTCATGGTATTTCTTGTGTTATAAGAATGAAGTTGAGAACTAGACGAGAACATATCATGGAAGCTTACTGGAAGTGACTTGTTTTTGAAGGAGAACATGAACAAGTTAATCTGTAGCGTATAGATATTAGTTATATTAAGAAAATTATGCTTATAGAATAATGGAGCACTGGGGGCATCAAAACAGGATTTAGTGTTTACTCTTCTGATACGTTTCTGCAACACAATAGGGTCTATTCAAGGTAGTTTTATACGTAGAGCCCCAAACATTGGTTGCATATTGCAGGTAGGGATAGACAAGAGCAAAATATAGGGTACGCAACGAGGGCATGGAAAGGTAGAATCTGGCCTTTGATATAACGCCGATAGATTTAAAAAGTTAACATGTTCTTTCCAATTTAAATTCTCATCTACATAAATACCCATAGTATATGCCTTATGTTCAAAAGTTTCGTTGTTTATTCTTATATTGAAAGGCACAAAGGGTAATTGTTTTCAGCGCACCTTAAAAAAAACATAGTTTTCTTTATGTTAAAGGGACGCGATCACGGTTATGCGCATGCGCGCCGTTTGTCTCTTCAGATAAATTTGTTGGGTCAACACTAAATTAGAAATCGCCATTACCGGTACAATCATTGAAAATCCTTCGTTTTATTCCGAAATTCGTCGCTTCAGCTGGCCAAGTTATACTTCGGTAGTGGTGATTAACGTGTGGTTGTGTTGTTTGACTGGTTACGTTGTAAGAAGACGCAAAAAATAACGTTTTGATCATGGAGGTTCAGAAGAGCATCGTGGCCGTCCGGCAACAGGAGGTTCTCAAGAGTCTTTGGAGATAGAGAAGCTTAGCCGATCGATCTAGTACGGTTCTAGGAGTAGTGTGTGGCTTACGAAAAGAATACACGACACTTGGAAAGCGGTTAAAGGCATGAGTTCGTGCAACTTTGATTTGATTTTTGACTCCGACCTGTAGTTATACCGCAACAGGCCGCGCAATGTTCCTTGTATCTTTGCTTTCCGATCGTATATGTTTAAGAATTGATGTTTTTAAAACAAATTATTGCCTGAATATTTTGTTTATAATCTAGTTTGTTTATGTGTTCTACTCGATAACATTTGTTTTGCGGAACACCGGCCAGATGATTTGTTCATTTGATGATAAGCAATTGAAATGTACGCTCAGATAAGGATAATCTTTGTACTCATATGTTCTGTGATTTTGTCACCGGCCAGGCGCTATTTGTACGTATTTCTAGGTTTATATAAGGCGAACTGAGAGAACAGTAATAAAATGTTTGTTTACAAATTTTGTTTGCCGATCGGTGAGTGCTTTGTTAGCGTGGGCACGACCTCGTAAAAATACACGTTGTTGAATATTTGTTTCAAAGCAGGACAGGGCGGTAAATCTTATTCTTATCGGCTGCAACATATATCTGAGGATTAGCAAAGAATAAACTTGAATCATGGGGATATATAAAACCAAACCAAATGCCCGGAAATACTCTCGCGTCGCGAACAATGAATTTGAATTTTGTAAATTTACTTGCGTGCATCTAACTCGCTTCCGATTGGTTTAAAAACAATCAGCCACTGTCAGAACTCACATATGCGCATTATCGTGAACCAGTCCCTTTAACTGTGAGATAATCATTTGAGAAAAAGACGTCGGTGTCATCAGCAAATAGTATAAACTTAAGTAACCTTGATATAGAAGGAAAAGTAAATGGCCTAGGATAAAACCCTGTGGAACATCACATTTAACTGTCTGATACTCAGAGGCCACTCTTAATTTACACTTTTGAGGTACAAAATTGTCATTTACTGATCATGCAACCGATTTTTTTTTTGGCCCGAGCTCCGTTTTACAGGCAAAATTAAGCGACGAAATTCACTTTTTTGGCTCTTTATTGCCACATTCATGGGACCTAAGTCCCACAGGAAGTGACCTAGGACTGTTTCAAGAGAACTCAATGCATTCGCATAACTAGTTCAGTTAACCAAGATGGCAGACATATTTTCGGTCGTCGCTTCGGCGGGTGAAACTAGAAACTAGAGCCGAAAACACCGGATGCTCTCATAGGATAACGAATTCGACGACATAAAATTTCAACACATTCGCACTGAAGGAGTTCGCGTCGCGCGAAATGTGCGCGCAAGAAACTTGAGAATGATTGTAGCTAACTGAAGTGTTAACAGTTTTGACAGTGGAATCCAGACGTGACAAAAATGGACGGAAGAGGGTCGTTAAAGAAATGCTAACAGGCTCTCTCTCCCATTTTTTCCCGCCGCCACCGCTCCCCTTCGCGTCCCGCTCGTCTTATTTTCGCTCTGCTTTTTAATACGTCCCCACTATATCATCTGAGAGCCTGGCACAGGTTATGGGGAAGGAGGATAGAGTCTAAAATAACCGTTGTTACCGTACCAGCTGACTGCAGAGTTAACACTGAGAAATATCAAGATCTTAAGCGTGAGATATCAACGATGTGGGCTATGCGAAAGGTGAAGGTGATACCGGATGTTGTTGGAGCAATCCCAAAGGTCTGAATAAGTCGCTTCAGAATATTGGTATAAGGGTAAGACCAGGGCACGTGCAGAAGGCCGCATTACTAGGAACTGCAAGAATACTACGAAGAGTCCTTGAGATATGAAAGATGGCCAGACTATTGCGACCCTTGGTTACTAGCTGTAACCCGCTCCAAGGGAATTTTTTCCGGTTGACAAGCAAAACTGAGTATAAGTGTACATAATAATAATTTATTATCCATTCAAAATATTTTGAATGAATAATAAATTATAAATATTGGGCTGCACCTGGACTCCCAAACTAAGATAAAACATTGAGATAAAACATTGGTTGCCCTGTGGTGCGGACGGTCGGTCGGTTGGCGAGCGGTTGGTGCATGGTCACGTGATTACCAAATTTTCTAGGATGGATATATTTACTTAGCCATGGGGCTACGTTGTGCGCGCGTGGAGCTCCGGTAAAAATAACAATAATAATAATTATTATAACAATAATAACGAAAGCACGAACATGTTCAGGCAAATTCTAGTATCAATAGTACGCCGTTTTATTTTAGCTCTATCTTGTTTTCAAATTTAGAAAAAGCAAGAAGTTATGCCTCTTTAGTTTATTCCTTTCTCTTGTTAAATAGATTCAAGAAGCTCGGGAGGATATCGCTCCTGACTATAATGCGGGGGGAAACCGTTGTTTCTCGAACATGAATTTAAAGACGGAAATTTGTATAGACAACATAAGTAAGAGAGGGGGACTAATGAAAAAAAAAAATGTTTTGTCAAATAGTGTGCCCCCATTAAATAAGATATGTTAGAGGATATTGCTAAAGGAGGGTCATTAATGGTCTCGCATTCGGATTCGAACCAGCACCAGCCAGATATTTACTTCACACCGGTCTTGCAGGCGCCTTACAATTTATCACTGACAATCGCGTCAAAGCTGCCCAGTAAGCTGCTGGCACACAATTGATGGACATCCGCTAGAAGGTTAGTCTCGAGTTTTTTGTTGTGAGGTAGTTTTGTGGTTGTTTGCTGATAGTATGTTTGTTCCCAAGCTTTCACTCGTGCTTAGGGTTCGTTATGTTTAGGTTTGAAGAACAAGGTTAATCCGTATTTGTGTTAACAAGTTGTTTGAGTGTTATTAGCTTTTCAATGAGTTTGCACACGTAAGTGTCATTTATCTTGTGTCAGCCCTTGAATTGAGTACGTTTGGGATTATAGCTGACCTTGATTGCTACCCACATCGCAGTTCCTGTTTGGGTTTTAAGGTAGAGCCTCGTGGGTTTGGTTGTCAAGCTTTTATTGGTTTCCTAGTTCTTGAATTGTTTATCCTTGTGAGTTTGTTTTCACCCACTTTTGTGATCAATGGGAAAATTAATTCACTTGAGTCACTAAGAAGGGCATTCATAACTCTCATGGTTAGCAAGCCTGAACGCACCACATTTCACAAGTTGCGTATATTTGGCGCAGTGAGTTGTTGTTGAGCTGAGTAGTTGAACTGTTGAAGTTGTAGAATGTGCTCAAGTGTGTTGCTGACAGTCATTAAACGAAGAATAGAATCCAAGCTGTGTTAGAGTCCTAGTATCCTCTCGCTAGGGAGCTATCCCCGTCAAAGAACCCTCTTACATTTTTAAGGCCAAACTTCGGAATTAGATAATCACATAACACCCGCTTAGTCATTCCTGCCTTAATTTCTCCCTTAAATTAAGAACGCACTCTGATAATGATCATAGAAAAGTTGTTGCAGTACAGTGTACGAGTAGCTGTGATAAACGGTTGATAATCCCATCTGATAACACACCTATCGATGTTAATGTACCAGCCTGGAGCGCTCATGAGTAGTCATTAAGGGACGAAATTAAGCCCCGTTCTTTATTCTCGTTAGACTTTGGGACGTGCCGAAATGTACCGCATTTCGCGGCATCATTACGATCTGTGTCTTCCATCGTACTGATATACAAATTACTGTGCTGTCAAAATAGGACACTATTGCTATATGAAACATCGAAACGGTTTTATTTGCACAAAGATGATCCCAGTGTAAGATCTTTCTTAGAAACAAAAAACAAACGATGGCCGATAGACTTCTACAACATATCTTATCGGTATGAATAAAAAGAACCAAGGTTATCCATAAACATTTTTTTCTATAAGACTGTAGTTTGAAACGGTATCTAGTGTCTTATTTCTTTTTAAAGAAGACTTAAGCCTTTTTGTTTATTCAATAGGAACACCAATAAATAGGTCACATACGAATTTCAGTCAAGTTACTACTGGACATAAAACTCGGGTTTACGAAGCGTAAAACACGACAATAAGCTCACCAAACACTGAAACTTCTGGTTGCATGAAGATATAGTCCTTTTTATCGCGAAAGAAAGGAGAAAACGGTTCTGTAATAACCAATCACGGATTTTTTAGTTTACCCCTGTGTAAATGTTTTGTTTATGACGGATTTTTTTTAGCACCGAGAGCACATTTAAAATCTGTGCGCTTTTAGTTTGAAAACAGATTCTACATTAACAAATCAGGGTTAGAACAGATCGGGTAAGCCCAGACAAGTATAATTTTGTTTCCGTTGTGTCAAAGGGACGCTTATAAGCAGACCTATTCACTTATTAGTATGCAGGAAGACAGTTATTAATGTATGAAAGTAAACTACTATTCACTTATACGCATATTTATATGTACGTGTGCTCCTTTAAAGTCAGTATAAAATTGTTACGTCTTGTTTTAATTGTAGCCCTGTTCCTCTCTTTCTGTAAAAATGTTCCCGACCGATGAAATGTGGTTTTCGATCGAATTTTCATTGACGGGTATAAATGAACCTAATTCAGTACCTGGTTGTGCTTGCTTCGTACGTACAAATTTCATCGGGTGGTTGCTATGATGTTACGAGTAATTTTTCAATTTGATCTGTGGTCCTTGTATCAGTTGGGATTTCGCAGCGACCATTTCCTTCTCGTGGAGTATAAATTGTAGTAGTCTTGCTTTGAAGTTATTCATACTAGACACAACTACGGCGTACTTGATTGGATTGTCATGTCCGAATTTTTTTACATACCTTTCCTTTTCTTTCTTCAACAATACAAGGTGTTTGGTTTTATTGTTGTGTCTCTGATTTCTTTCTTTTCTATGTCTCAACTTTCTAACTTTCTTAAGTGAAGCTTCCTCACACAGCACCCTTGTAGCTATTGGCTACCTATTTGTTTCGATCCCCAAGGCGAGCAGCCCACTATCCCTGCTATTTAGGTGTTTTTATCTGAATTTTCTTGTCAGGATGGTAGTCAGCGGTGTCACGGCACGATAACTTAATTTGCAATCTTATCACGCACTCTCATTGCGTCATCCTAACTGCGCTACGTTTGGCTCATTGTGTCAGGTACAAACAATTTCAAATTAGTATGAACTCAAAATGGCTAATAACACCCGAATCATAAAGAACACACTTCCGTGTGATCCTTTATCCCGCAACTATTAATTGGATCAATAAAAGAGTCTCTGGTCAAAACTTTGCGTATCTCCATTTATCGTTTCGGCTTAGGTGATGTTTTACTGATCAGTATCTGCTCGCAGTATTACGCTTACAATTTGTAACCTCTAGTTTTAATCATAACTAAATGCAATGTGGATGTACGTTTCATTATGACCAAGTTCCCCTGTTGCGTTTATACAATGAGCCATAGTTGTTAACGAACATGCAAAAATGCTAAGGGGGGCTCCACGCGCGCGCGAAACGCTCGCGAGCGTAGCCCCATTCCTAAGAAAATGTGACAATATACCCATCCGAGAAATTTTGTAATCACGTGACCGTACGTCCGACCGAACGACCACCCATTTGTCCGCACCACAGGGAAACCAATGTTAAATCTCACACTTTCTAGCTATTTTGGGAGCCTGCTAACATATATTGCACATTCATATCATGGTCAATTGACAGCTGTCAAAACAGGGTATCCCTTGACCAGTATATTATGAATATCAGTATCATGACCGTATCACGGGCTCAGGTGTTGACTAATCGCGTTTGCGCTTTTTTGGAACCTATCCGCTGACAAGTTACTAGTTACCTAAAGATCGAAGACTCAAGTTTATTGTTTGATTTAACTTATAAATTTATTAACGGGAGCTCCGCTTTTAGCCCTTGCTGAAGCTATATATTAAATCTAACTATCAAATGGATTTTGATGATGGCATAAATGTTGATCTACAAATATTAGGAAAAGGAAATTATCCACAGAAAAGTCTTCCATTAAGCTTTTAAAGGCAACAAAATTAAACTCTATGGTTCTTTAAGAGACGGGATTAGGGGATAATCACCTTCTGGACATCTCTTACAATCAAACGGACTTTTCCCTGGAGCATTATTGTAATGGACAAAACTCCCATTTTCGCAGTGAAGGCAGTTGTTATTTACATAAGCCAGCGTGTCTGAGTAGAAACCTCCTGGAAGAAGAAAGGATAAAAAATGGATCACTATTAAAGAAATCAAAAACTAAAAATGATGAAAAAGAGAAGACTTACTGGGCTTTAATGGGCACCGAAATTCCCAAAAATATTGAATTGACTTATGACAGCATAAAGTACTTTGAGACGTAATTTTTTGTTTTCTTTTTCTCAGTTTAATAGGTCCTTTTACCGAGCCATAAAGAAAAGTGTAGGGTCCACCAGTAATAAATTGTATCTAGCTAACATAAGCTTCTGTCTTACATGTAAACTTCACACACCCTAAAGAAGAAAGTAATATATAGATTTAGCCAGGGCTAAAAGCGAAGCTCCTATATATGAACTCGAATTTATAATTTAAATCAAACAATAAACTTGTTTTCCACAATTCAGTTAACTTTAGAGCACATTCATGTGACTTTTGAGGGAAAGGTTAAGTTATTTTAGAGAAAAGTAATTTGCAAACAGTCCAAGCTAAGAGTGAACTTAATCTTACATCGAGTTGATAGCCTTATATGTACACCCAAAAAATATCAATCATCTTCGATCACATTTAAGAACGCGGGCTGTTGATCACAGTAGATTAGGCCTGGAAAACAAATTCTTGGAAAACAAATCAGGCCGAATTTTTGCGTTCGACAAGTTTACTTAACAAAATCTTGCCAACAAGTCTGGGTACGTGTAACCCAACCTTTTGTACTTTTTATACATCACATCTGACGTGAAACAGTACCATGAGGCGCTGTTTTTATCATACAGACCTCGGACAGAATGGAGTATTTCACAATTTTGCAATACAAATTGCACTCACTCAATATTCAGGACGATCGAAGCACGTGTGGGCTTTTAGCGAATCCGTTAAAAAATTTTCCAAAATCACCTATATGGCTAGCCGGTTCTCACTTTTGACAAGCGCCAAAGTCGACTGTTTGAATTATGATTAATAGAGTTATACGCTTCAACATAATAAAGAATTTATTATGTTTATTTTTTATTTAATGGTTTTACAACGATGTGTAATCGTCAAAAGCGTTTGATACGCGCGGCTTTTTGACTACTTCTGCATGCAAGCGATGTTCATGAGCGACTGAAAACAAACGGCACAACGATAAAAATTGCAAGAGACTACTAACAATCAATAAAAGGAAAATAATTCGGTGAAACATATACAGAGACAACAATTTTCATTCACGAAGACAAATATTAAAGTGTCTCGGAAAATCCTTGTTTATGTTTTTCATTTTGTAAGCCGGCTTCCCTGTGTTTGCTTTTTCAAAGATGAACTCGAGGCAAGAAAATCGCTCTAAGCTTTCTTTTACAGCCAGAATTATAACTAAATATTCTTTGGAACGTTTTCTTTCTATTTGAGGTGAGAAAATGTCTAAAGCAGGGTCTAAAGGCTTTTTAAAGTTCTATAAGCGTATAATCAAACCTGATACTCGGTCAGATCATTGTCTCAAATCTTACAATTAAAAACGTGCATAAACTAAATGGCCGCATAAACTAGGCTCGACTTCATCAAATTAGATATAAAAAACAAACGTCAAATACAATAATTACTCAGGCTTACCATTCGAGATGCACTGAAACTATCAAGTAAGGCCAGAATCGCTTCAGACTTTTCAACCCTCTTACGCATCAAGCAAGGTGAAAAACGAAAACGATGCCATCCGAAATCGGATTTCCGACTTTAAGAAGCGACGTATTTCTCAACCAAAAACCCAATAAACAAACTAGCCAAGAATAACAGAAGACTCTTGATAGCAGCTGAATTTCATTTTGTACATTCAGTGGAAAAAGACAGTTAAAAACATCACAAGTTGACACAAAACACTGTCAGCTTCAGCAAAGTAAAAAAGTTTCAAGATGCTGCAGAAATTTTCCGCATCAACTCACCTGTCAAATTTTGACCAATCAGAGCATAAAAATTGGACGTAGAGCGTGACCAACGCGTGACCTTGGTGAGAAAAGTCAAAAGCAACTGGCATGTCTTCCCTGCCTGTAAAAACTGCCTGAATTTTAGCTTCCGAGGTCAGTTTGAAATCAACATTTTAATTATGCCGCACATACAAAACACAACATATTTTATATGAATTAAAAAAAATAAACTTGAGCCTGCGATCATTTGAAAACTAGTAACTTGTCAGCGGATAACTTCAAAAAGATATTCGACCTCGATAGGTCGACACCTGAGCCCGCAATACAGTCAGGTGATACTGGTCAGCGGATCCCCTTTTTGACAACTGTCAATTGATCACAACATTGATGTGCAATATACGTGTGCAATATCAGTGTGCTCCCAAACTGGCTAGAAAGTGTGAGGATTAAACGCTGGTTTCCCTGTGGTGCGGACGGACGGACGGGCGGGCGGGCGGTGTACGGTCACGTGATTGCCAAATTTTCTGGGACGGGTAGATTTACTTACCCATGGTGCTCCGCAGGCGCGCTTCGCGCGCCAGAGCTCCGCTATTAGGAACGTTTTGGGTGCAGGTTTTGCCGAGGCCTTCATACCCTGAATCTGTTCCAAAGCGAATCCGTCTATTTCACTACCTTGTGTAGACGAAAAACTTAATGACTTTGTGTAAAGCTCAAATAAAATTCCAAGTTCAAGGTTAAATAAATCTCGTTTCTTTCAGTTAGCTAGCGACGTGCTTTGACAAAAATAAAAATAAATGCGACAACTGGCTTGAACCCGACAACGATGAGAATCGCAAGGAAATAAACAATGTCTATAAATTAAAAAAATAATAATGATACGAACATATCTCGCTTGTGTTTTTATCTGCCTCATTTCCCTATTTCACACAAGAAAGGATACCAGTGGTACTATACAACCAAACCAAGGAACACCAACGATGACACCATTTCCTTTTCAAATCACTGACTGGTTAAAATTGTATTCCAGTTAAGACACAAGACCTGAAAATGGTACCCTTTAAAGTGACACAACCCTTTTAAGCCAAATGTCGGAATATCCCCAAAGGAGAGCTCAACCGGCCAAACACTTCGACAGATTGGGGGCTTGAGGGGATTTTTTTATAGTTTCATGCATGGAGATTAAAGTCAAAACTGTAACCTCCAGACCTTTTTTGTATGACAATTTTACTCTACAACCAGTCTTATTAGATCTTTTTCACAGGTCAAAAAATATTTAGGAATTCCGTGACTTGGTGAATCAGTCAAGTTGTTGGAATAAACGTGAGCAGCTTACAATAGCTGTTGTTGTTGTTTTTTTTTTTTTTCTGTTGCTGTTGTTCCTAACATTACACATTAAAAACACCTCTGCTTAGCAGACAAATTCTATTAAGCGATCACCTGGGCCCGGTTCCTCGAAAGATGGGTGAGTTTAACCCAGGATTTTAAGCCAAATTTCAAGCACAGTTTTCTCGTCTAATAACATGCAACTCGAGGTTACAAAATTCTGTTGAGCCTTAACTACAAGAAACAGTAATGATACTGAGACACAAAATGTTACCCTAAGCAATGCATAGGAAAGTAAAATACAAAAGCGGTACAAAATCTTAATCTTGGATTAAGGTATCATCCAGGGTAAAAAAAAAACCATCATTTTTCTAAATTTGCAATTTTTAGACGATTAAATAGAGCTCATCAAGAGCTTTCTTTTAAAAAAGTTCCAGGAAAAAATGTTTTTTCTATGCAGACTTATAGAGTGCAAAAGTTTTTTCTATGCTAATTATTTTAATTGATCGTTGACAAGTCCTGTCATACTTGATACGGGTGCCGCTGTTGAACCAAGCTAATCACGCAACTTGACAACTTTTAAAAAATGTATAGAGTAAAAGTGGGCTTGGCTCAACTTGGCTTGTCCGGTGCGAAAATGAAAACTGCCCGTTGCAAATAACTAATGAAGTTTCCTCGACAGCAGAAAGGATGGAACAGAGCAGAGCCTTTGAAATGAATTGTTAATCTGTTGTCGGGTTTCTTTTCCAACTTTTCCTGCTGTGTCACTATTATTGTCCCTTCTCTGGTATGCATCAACATTGACAACTTTGGTGTTATAATCTGTTATAATCTCGTCACGGGTAACACGCCGCCAAAAATCTTTTTCCTCTGACAAAAGTTGAGGGTACGTTTTAAACTCCAAGTCGGCAACCCGTGAACCAATTTGGCTGAAATTTGGCCAACTTACTGTCAGATAGTTTTTCTAAAAAACCGTGTCTACGAAGTTTGATTTCTTTTTTCGTTTTCGAGTTAGAGTATTTTTTCCACAGGTAGTGCTAATGATTTGCTATCCCTAACTTCACTTGCTTATAACAACAGAACAAACGCACTTGACAAAAATCTGAGACATGTTTTTTTAGTCAAATGTGTTAAGAAGCGAATGTGTTCTTAATTGGGTTCTTCCGTTAATTTTTGGCTGGACTGGACTTAAATTTACAGTGACACCCACTTTCACAAAAAGCTTCTCATTTCTAAATCGCGTTGATATTTTGATTTTTTAAAAGAAATAAGCAACAATCTGGAACTATTAAGCTTTCAGAAAATGTACGGTTTACGGGGGTATTTGTTAACAGCAAAAGCGCTAGCGCCGATCAACGGGAGGAGGGTGCTTGAGGGTGGATGATACCTTAACGCTAATCGGCCTTTCAGGAACCGGGCCCCGAGTATTCCCAAGAGTAACTGCTTTATAGAGGTTTGACTGTTTCTTCTCCATCGAATGATGAATAAATCAAGCTGCTATTTTAAAGCAAGAATGAGGTGGATGATTTTGGACCAGTTTTTCAAAGGCTTCACGGACTAGACCTGAAACTTGAGGTTAGATGCCGTTAGAAATCTTAGGATACACCACTTCTTTCCATGGGTTCGGGGTAAAGAAATATGTTCGCTACGCAGTTATATAAAAGAAGATAACGCCTTTTCGAAATGTGGTACAAAATCATCCTTCTACCTAGCAGCCTTGCCATTCTACGGCCGTGCTTTCCACTTAGTCTATGCATGTTATGAATGTTGTTTCTTGTTTATATTTAGCCATTTTTGCTAAATAATAGTTAAAATAGATCAGACGTTTAAAGTTTCATTTTAATATGTTTGTTTGTTCGTTCGTTTGTTTGTTGTTTATCAAAAAAAAAAAACCTTGCTATGCCTTTAGTGATGTTATTGTTAACAAGGCAACTATGGGTTCTGAAAGGAACGACTGCGTCTTAATTCAAAACTGTCGTCTTGTGATGTTTTAATCCTTAATTTCGCAATTCTTTTGATCAGAATCAGCCAATTCTCTCCCATGTGGACGCCTCGCTGTTAGTAACATCACCCTTGTAACAAAATACCAGGCAAAAATTACAGGCGTTGGCGGACTAAAACAATTGGAAATTCCCTCGTTGAGAAATGTTGCTATTAAAGACTCAGTAACACTTTTTATACACCCCGACAGCACATTTTTACTGTTGTAACTCTCATCATTAAGGAAAACGAACGGGATCTTTAACATTTAATTAGCGGTAACATCGGTCATTTTTTCTCTCTTTTAAAATATCTAATTTCTCTTCCTTGTGAGGTTACCGCTTTTCTTCTGTTAGGTATCAATTGAAATTCCATCTTCTCCACCTCTTTAGGCCAGCTAACTAGTCTTGCTACCATTAACAAGTTCGTCTAGTCCATTCAAATATCGAAATATCTATCCGTTAAAGTGGTTTCTACACCAAATCTAATTCTTAAGACGTTAATGTAGAGAGTAAAGTTTTTAAAGAAATTCCGACTCGTAGTCCACGAGGGTTTCTGCTCTAACGGGACTTGACCCTGGTGAAAATGTGAATACTTGGCGTTTTTCCCTTTTTTACCCCCTTCTCCACGTGGCCAAAATTTAATTAATCGGGGAAATCTTCGTTTGATCAAGCTTAAGAAGTACTGCAAGAATTAAATAACAGCATCAACGAAATTGGAATCTACGGACGAGAAAAAATGTCTAAAATAGTGAAAAATAACAATTTTCACACTAATGACGTCATAAATGGCATTTCATCACGTTAATCTGTTAGGCTGAAGAAAAACTACAATTATGCAAAGTTTTTTTCTAGTTCTTTAAGGACGGGCATATTTAATTTTCGCCTACAGAACAGGGTTAAAAATGACGGAACACAATTTAAACAAGGTTACTGAAAAGTCGGCTCTCCTATTTTACTAAGGTTTATAGCGGGACTCCCAACCCCATACTCATAGCGGAGCTCCACAGCAAAGGAAATTTGGTAATCTACCCATCCGAGAAAATTAGGTAATCACGTGACCGTACAACGAGCGAGCGACCGTCCATCCGCACCACAGGCATACCAATGTAAAATAACTCAATCAACAGGTATGGCAACCCAAATACAACTCAAGGTTTTATTTGGAAGGAAATCGCATGGCTACCCGGACTTTTAGAAAGAAACAACAACAACAACAAAGTCGTATCTTTTTCTGTGTTGTTTTTTGTTTACACCAACGTGGATAACAGAGAAAGAGCTAGAGCGAGTTATTGAAAACAAAGGAGACGAATTTTGTAGGAAGAAAAACATGGAAATTGAAAGAAAATGAGAAATGCTAGTAGCCAGCAAGGTGGAAATGAGCGGCAGTCAAAAATAAAAGCGGACATCAACACAGGAAATGGGTAAGCACATACGACAATTCCTCCGTAAAAATAATGTGTAACTAGGAAGTTTGACATTTTAGTCGTACAATACAGCGTTGTAGTCGTGCAAAGCAACGGCAAGGAAAAGACAAAAAAGCGTGCTGCACGTGCAAAGCTGTTTTTTGCTAATTAGAAGAGAAAGTGTGCTGCACGTGCTATTTGTTTTTTTGCTAATTAGATCTATTAGCCTTGAAGCCATTTCCATTGTCCTCCCCGTTTAGCATTACACGATTTAATATTTTTTTGTTAACCAGAGCTTCGCTTTTAGCCCTGGCTAAATCTATATATTAGAATATGGTCGTTTGGTTGTCACGTGATTGACCGAGCGCACGCGTCTACAGATTGTACGGGTGTGGTAGGGGAGACTATCAAAAGTAAGGGAGGGGTGTCTCAGGCGTGTCTTGGCATATCCACATCTTTTATACTGGACATTCACAATATGGTCAATTGACAGCTGTCAAAACAGGATAGCCACTGACCATATCGCGGGCTCATCTGTCAACTCATCGAGGTGACGTGATTTATTTGGAAGCTGTCCGCTGGCCAGTTAATTGTTTTACTAGAGGGCGATCAATGTTCAATGTCATACTTTCTAGCTAGCTTTGGAGCACAGCTGATGATGCACACATATTGGACATCAATGTTGTGATCAATTGACAGCTGTCATACAGGGTATACAGGGTATCCGTATCCGTATCAGTACCACTTGAGCTTATCGCAGGCTCAGGTGTCGACCCATCGAGATCAAGTATTTTTTGAAGTTATCCGCTGACAAGTTACTAGTTTTCAAATGATCGCAGGCTTAAGGCTTATTTTTTTAAAAAAATTCATATGAAATATGTTGTGTTTATGTGCCACGCAATTAAGATTTTGATTTCAACCTGACCTCGGACGCGAAAATTCAGCCGGCTATTACAGGCAGGGAAGACAGTTGCTTTTGACTTTGCTCACCATGGTTCGCTTTGGTCACGCTCTACTTCCAATTTTTATACTCTGATTGGTCAAAATTTGACAGTTGAGTTCATGCCGAAAATTTATACAGCATCTTGAATCTTGTTTACTTTTGTGTCAACTTATAATGTATTTAACAGTCTTTTTTCACTGCATGTACAAAATGAAATTCAGCTGCTATCAGGAGTCTTCTGTTCTTCATGGCTATTTGGTTTTTGGTTGAGAAATACGTCTCTTGTCAAAGTCGGAAATCCTATTTCGGATGGCATCATTTTCGTTTTTCACCTTGCTTGATACGTAAGGGTTGCCGAAAAGTCTGATGCGATACTGGCCTTACTTGATACCTTTCAGGAGCTGCATCTCGAATGGTAAGCCCGAGTAATTATTGTATTTGATGTTTGTTTTTTAGATCTAATTTAATGAAGTCGAGCGTCATTTATGCAGCTATTTAGTTTATGTACGTTTGTAAGATTTGAGACAATGATCTGATCGAGAATCAGCTTTGATATAAGGTTACAGAACTTTAAAAAGCTTTAGACATTTTCTCACCGCAAATAGAAAGAAAACGTTCCAAATAATGTTTAGTTCAGTATAATTGTTGCTGTAAAAGAAAGCTTTGAACGATTTTCTTGCCTCAAGTTCATCTTTGAAAAAAGCAAATACCGGGAAGCGGGCTTAAAACATAAACTTAACACACGTTCTAAAGTTAAGTGCGATTTACTAAAGTGAAAAAATCAGCTGAAAATGGCCATTTTTGTTAATTTTTATCCGAAATTATCATAAAATCCGGCTGATTTATTGCTTTTAATCAATATTTTTTTTTCCGAGCGGGTCCCTGTCGGAAAGAAATCGTCTAATTTCGTGCAAAGTAGCCTTTTTTACATTCGTACAAAAATTACCCTCTTTTATTATTTTCAGAAGGGTCGGCAAGAAGTAGAACATATAGCACCTTTTTCGTACTTTTCAGCTGAATTACTTCGGCAGAAATAATAACTTGAAGCACGTTTTTGAGCAGAAGACTATTTTTGCGTCTGAAAACCCACTTTGGTAATTCAAGTACGACAGGAAAGGCTAAAGAACTGTTAATCAAAGAAAATCAGTTGAAAATACTGGTGGTTATAAAGATGCTTGGGAAATTACTGAAACACTTTTAATGTATGGCTAAAATACGCTTCAGAAATTTCTGAAACAGTTTAAATGTATGGCTAAAACATACTTCAGAAATTTCTGAAACAGTTTAAATGTATGGCTAAACAAATGCTTCAGAAATTTCTGAAACAGTTTAAATGTATGCCTAAACAAATGCTTCAGAAATTTCTGGAACAGTTTTAATGTATGGCTAAAATATGCTTCGGAAATTTCTGAAACAGTTTTAATGTATGGCTAAACAAATGCTTCAGAAATTTCTGAAAAAGTTTAAATGTATGGCTAAACAAATGCTTTGGAAATTCCTGAAAAAGTTTAAATGTATGGCTTAACAAATGCTTCGGAAATTTCTGAAACAGTTTAAAAATGTATGGCTAGACACGTTCTTAAGTGACTAATTTTAACTTTGATGTTCTAAAGTGAAATTTGGCAAAAAAATAGCCTTCTTTGTCAATTATTTGAAAGAATGAAACATCTTTCGTCGTACTTTTGCTTTGATTGCCTAAATACTGAATGAAGTTATGTACGATACCAGGCAAGAAATGAAAAGCGAAAACAGGTCTTTATCCAGATGTTTCTTCACGAGGTTAGAAGCTGCAAGTAAATGAAATGGATGAACCTTTTATTTAATAACTGCCCTGAGAAATGAAGTTGGAATGTACTAGTCGGGTAGAGTCAGTGACACCACAATGGGTTCAAAAGCGGACTTACTGAAGATCACAGTTAGCTACAACAGGTTGGTTGCTCGATGCTTAATGTTCGGTGAATCGTACAAAATGAACACTGAATGAAGTATCAATCAGATCAATTGAACAATGAAATAACAATAGATTCTCTTGTTATTTAATAATGTGGCTATAATAGTAAGTGGCCGGCTGTAGTCTGTAATTTAGCTGATATCAAACACGATCAAATGCCGTTTGTTCACATCAAAATAGGAATCCTGCTCCAAAGCCGTAGGAATTCCCTTGACGAATTCAATGTTTGGCATGGCGACTAACATTTGTGTATACGCAGGCTGCCATTGTGAATAACACCAAACGATCCTCTCCGGGGGAGGGTAAATGCTCTCTGAAGCTTGTTGCAATAGAGATCGAACCCAGGCCGTTTTTCCTGAGCCGGTCATTCGGGCAATCATGGAGGTAAAAGGATGCTCGAAGCGAAACCGCTGACATTTCTGTGAAAACGGAACTGTTTGAAATGGTGTGAGACCAACATTGTGGTGTTTAGACATCACGTGCCTTTGCATGCTATCCTTTCTACTAAATGATTTTTCGCAGACAGAACAGAACCAACTCATGTCAACTCCTCAGGGGCAGAATGTAGACTGAGAAAGAGGTAGAATGTTGCGCACTGATATAGCTTTGAAGGCTATAAAATTCAATAGTTTTCCTCCACCACCACCACCACCGCCGCCACCGCCACCACATTTCTATTGTTTTCCCTCCACCACCACCACCACCACCACCACCACCACCACATTTCTATTGTTTTCCCTCCACCATCACCACCACCACCACTACCACCGCCACCACATTTCTATTGTTTTCCCTCCACCATCACCACCACCACCACTACCACCGCCACCACATTTCTATTGTTTTCCCTCCACCACCACCACCACCACCGCCACCACATTTCTATTGTTTTCCCTCCACCATCACCACCACCACCACTACCACCGCCACCACATTTCTATTGTTTTCCCTCCACCACCACCACCACCACCGCCACCACATTTCTATTGTTTTCCCTCCACCACCACCACCACCGCCGCCACCGCCACCACATTTCTATTGTTTTCCCTCCACCACCACAACCACCACCACATTTCTATTGTTTTCCCTCCACCACCACCACCACTACCTCATTTCTATTGTTTTCCCTCCACCACCACCACCGCCACCACATTTCTATTGTTTTCCCTCCACCACCACCACCACCACCACCGCCACCTTTCCATTGTTTTCCCTCCACCACCACCACCGCCACCACATTTCTATAGTTTTCCCTCCAACACCACCACCAACCACCGCCACCTTTCTATTGTTTTCCCTCCACCACCACCACCACATTTCTATTGTTTTCCCTCCACCGCCACCACCACCACCAACACCACATTTCTATTGTTTTCCCTCCACCACCACCACCAACCACCGCCACCTTTCTATCGTTTTCCCTCCACCACCACCACCACATTTCTATTGTTTTCCCTCCACCACCACCACCACATTTCTATCGTTTCCCTCCACCACCACCACCACCACCACATTTCTATTGTTTTCCCTCCACCACCAACACCACATTTCTATTGTTTTCCTCCACCACCTTTCACTCTAAAAGTCCCTGTGAACATTGCGAAAACTCTAATGTGTACTCCACATTGATCATGAGATGTCCTAAATGCTTTTGGCACGATAACTACAAGATTTGTCCTATATGCGGTCACCAGATTCCCGAGGAGAGAAAATACATCAACGAGGGCTTTCTTCGGTGTCACGATTGTGGATTAATTACACACAAAAACGCCAAGACGTTGGAAACCAATTTTTATTCACCTTCTAAAGATGAGAACGAAGAGGAGGTCTAATTTCCATTCCTTCCAAATCGCTGTGTATTGGTTTTCAATAAAGGTTTTTAAAACGGTATCTCTCTTCTCTGGTTTTATTGCTAGCAATTATGAGTCGCGTGTTTTAATTGATCCTTGTTAAGTTATTTGTTTTATAATAATACGTCAAGGTTGCTCCCTTGAGGTTTTTCCTGTAGAGCTAATTTGTATTCAACTTTGGGCTTGTGAACCCGCATAATTACCTAACTAACGACGCGTGAAAATGACAAGACTTCCATAGTTTTTCATTTCCTCGAGATAAAACGGAGAAAACAGTTCTTTAATAGTCAGACAAACTTGAAATAAAGCGTTTTCAGCTCCCCTTTGTGTATTTCTTGTTTATATACATCCGAGTTTTAGCGCTAAATAAGATATAGGAAGCTACTTCTCGCGTTGCTAGGTGATCGGTCTTATTTTCCTTTTAATTAAGTTACTTACCGGGCAAGTCTAGGCAAGCCTATTGTTCCTATTGTAGTAGAGAAACACTCATTAGTAAACCTATACCGAATTAGTATGCAGGACAACACTTGATTAGTATGCAGGAAATCCAAATTAGTATGCGGGAAGGCAGTGAGCAGGCTTTTATGCCGTTCAAACAATAAAAATACCGCAACCAACCAGAAGGCCTCGTCAAACGAGACAGCCAATGAGCGTCTTTCTAATTCCGGTCAACCAATCAAAACAACGATGACATCATAGTACCCCGGAATAAATATGACATCATCTTCCGAAAATAACTAAAACCTGTCAAACCGGTTATACCAACCATGACTGCCACAAGATAAAAATAGAACATGACATTATTGATAAACCCGTCAAACTGGATATACTTAATGAGATTCCACCGCAAGTTAATGAGATTCCTGCGCATTTTATTCATGCGATCAAGACAAAAGGTTATGACGTCATTGACGTTAATTTATTCATGCGCACGCTAATGAGATTCCTGCGCAAAAAAACGGCGTAACCGGTGCGCCCTATACTACTGCCGACCAGCCTGACTCGTACAACATTAGTAGAGTCTTAACTAGGGAAAAGTGGTGAAGCGAAATGGCTTTGGTCAAGATTTTTCAAAGAGATTTCTCAAGGCAATTTAGGACAGCCTGAGTGAGGTCATCAATCCTTCATTTCCACATGATTCCATCCTTCAATACAGACGAAAAAAGATGAAAGGTAACAAAGTACTGAATACTACATAGAAACAACACACTATAGGGAAATTGAGGGAAGCAAAAACGAGACGAAACGAAACAGACTAACGAAAGAAAAATGTGAGCCTTAAATTAATCACACGTAATTGTAAAATCCAGTGGAGTATTTAATATTTCGAAGATCTTTAAAAAACTGGCTAGATATTTTGTCCGGCCATTATTGCAGAGAGGCTGTTTTCGAAACTCAGTTGAAAATACACTTTTTTTTTCGGGTCTAGACCACGGTAAAAGTGCTCATGGCCGCGGTCTTTTGTCTGTATTGTTTGACTTGTTTGCGCGCGCGCGATTAAAAACCCAACGGACAAACTAGTATTACGCCTTGTTTTCTTTAACCCTTTGTTCTGTCACGCTACTTTGAATCGTCACCGCAGATTTGGCAATTTGGCAACAGCACAAATCAAAGGCAAGTAGCAATTGCGCTGTTCAGTAAAATTAAATTCCTTGGTATCTTAAAACGAAACTTCAAGAAAATTTCATAACCGGCTTTCAAACGACAAAATGACCGGTAGTCCTATATTCTCAGTGAATCTCACAAAATCGAAAAATTCCAGCTTATCTAAATTATCATATGTCGATTAAGAAAAGTCAAGCGTCTTAGCGTTTGGTTTACGCTAGGCTCAGAACACGAAACCATGTTTTGTGACACTTAGAACTTTTTACAGCTCAACTGCCGGTCAAGGTTTTCAAAGCACTAAATGACCGGCAGTCCCATATTCTTTCTTCGAGATTTTCATTTTTTCACTTAATTTTCAGCTGAATTCTTTTCGTTTTAGAATATCTTAGTTCACTTTAGAACGTGTTTTAAGCTTTAAGCTTGAAGACGCAGGATTTTTCGCGACACTTTAATATATACTTGTCTTCGTGAATGAAAAATGTTGTCTCTGTATATGTTTCACCGAATTATATTTCTTTTATTGATTGTTGGTAGTCTCTCTTGTAATTTTATTCGCTGTGCCGTTTGTTTTCAGTCGTTTAGTCAGGGCTTCTGATATTTCGCGCAGTCGCGGAGCCGCGAAATTCAAGTAAATCCGCGAAATCCCGCGAAATTCCCAAAAACACGCAAAATCCCGCGAAATTCGGGAGAAATCTTATCAAATATACATGTCTGTACAGCAATTTTGAAACTTGTCTCAGCTACTGGGGGTATTTACTTGCCGTAAATTCGCAAATTAATGTCAAAACTTCGTCACTGAAACGTGCAAACAACGTTTTGAAACTACCAGGCGTGGATGATGTTGCGAAAAACTGGGCACTAGCCATGATGTTGAGGGCTTTGCCATTGGTTCATTTCTGGAGCGTATTGTTGTTAAAAGAGCAAATGATGACCTCTGTTAGAAAAACATTAAAAACACTAGTCTGATCAGTGCAAAACCGATCGATTGCTAGTGAAATTTTCCCTGAAAATAACCACAAAATCCGCCGTTTTTGTACAGATTGCTTTCCGGCTAAGTTTGCCCCAAAAATTCCCTCGAAATCGGCCGATTTTTCCGCGAATTTGTCCCTAAAAATCCCGCGAAATTTGACTTTTTTTCGGCGACCTATCAGAAGCCCTGTTTAGAGAACATCGCTTGCAGGAGTACTCAAAATACCACGCGTATCAAACGCTTTTAAAGATTACACATAGATAAAACCATTAAATGAAAAATAATCATAATAAATTCTTTATTATGTTGAAGCGTAACTCTGTTAATGTTCATTCAAACACGACCACTGCTCGCTCTGCAAAAGTGAGAACCGGCTGGCCATATATACTAGGTGATTTTGGAAATTTATGGAAACTGTTTAGCTAAAAACACACGCATGCTTCAATCGATCGTCCTGAATATTGAATGAGTGCACTTCGTATTGCAAAATTGGGAAATACTGCATTCTGTCCGAGGTCTGTATGATAAAAACAGTGCCTCATACTACTGTTTCACCTCAGATGTGATGTTTAAATGGTATAAATTATAAATTTATTAATGGGAGCCTCGCTTTCAGCCCTGGCTAAATCTATATATTAGATTATCAGAAAGTAGTCAAGTTGCAATTAAACCTGGTCCTAGAAGTTGTTTTGTTTTTAGCGAGATAAGCAGCTAAAAGTAGGTTGAGTTTGATCGTCCGGGTGAACGTAGCCCTGAATAGGACTGTTGTTGTTGACAGTGACTGACGTTTCGACAACCTGTGCGGTAGTCATCTTCAGAGTCAAAGTTAGTTGTATCACGTCAGTTGACGGCATTATACTCTGGTTATTGATCTGATTGGTCAATTACGTCGCGATGTTATTGGTCGTCTGTCAGTTAAGCCGTGATGTTATTGGCTGTGGAGACTCGTAATCAGTAATTGGTGCGTTTCGATCCGTCTATTGTCACAGTAAGTCGCGTACTTAGGTTTCTGCCGGTTTCACCAATGTAAGAAGCCTGGCAGTCGCAGCATTTGATCTTGTATACTGCTCCCGGTCTGTCCTCCGGTTTGTCTTTGTCCTTGACATTAGTAAGCAGTCGCCGTAAAGTAGTCACCGGTTTGTGTGCAACACGTATATTGTAAGGTTGTAATATACGTGCAATAGTTTTCAAAGGTGCCTCTGATGTACGGTATAGTCGCTGTCGTAACAGGGCCAGAGTTGTTCTGAGTGTTGGAATCAGTGTTACTGTGAGTGTTCCGTCTAACAAAGTCCGTGTTGTAATTGTTCTTACTAAAAACGTTGTGTTAAGATAATCAGTCTCGTCTTGTAGGCTGTCAGGTGAGTCGCAAACTAGTTGCGCTCGTCTCGTCAGAGTCCGGATAGTAGCAGCCTTGTGAGAGGTCGGGTTGTACGAAGACAGGTCTAGTAATCGGTCGGTATGTGTCGGTTTTCTGTAAATAGTCGTTTTTAGTTTGTTGTTGTCGCGAGTGACCAAGCAGTCTAGAAATGGTATCTTACCATTTTCTTCGATCTCCTTGGTGAACTGTATGTCTGCGTTCTGTCTGTTAAGGTGTTCGTGAAAATCGTCGATTCCGTCTTTGTGTACGGCGGTGAATGTGTCGTCAACATAACGTAACCAAAGAGGTACAGTTCAAAGCAAACGGCAAAAAAAAAAAAAAAAACCACCGAGATACGCACATTAGTTTAGGCTACTGAAGCCTTTTCAGACGTTACAATCAAAACAATTAAACGCTTGCTTCTTATTAGCTGAGGATTCGTGCAGGATGTTAGATTTATTGAGTAGCTTGCAGCCAAAGGGACTCAGGTAATTTAAAAGGATAGCAGCCTCATTTAACGTGGATACAAAGTAGAAATTGGATACAAATTGTTACTGTATTTTCTAAACATTATCGTCATCCTATTTTAGTGGATGAACATCGTCCATGTTAGCACTACGGAAATGGAATTCTTTCCTGATACTTGCTTTTCAATAAAAAAAAATGACAAGGTCTGTTCTTTGTTAAAAAATAATAATAAATAAATAAATATTTTTAATAGTTGTAGGACATCCGTAAGATCTCTATGCTTTAAGTATTCTTTTAAGAAAGAAAAACACTTCATCTGATACTCTATAAAGTTCACGTTAAACAATGAGAACAAAATGTCCATATCAAAGGCAAATTAATATGTTATCTCCACGATTTAAAGATGTATTGTCAGTTAGACTAAGAAGTAATTTACCTGCTGGACACTCTACGCATTCATTGGCTTCAGAGGAGGCATTAACGAACCACCCCAGTGTACATGGTAGTAATTTGTAATATCCAAGACTTTGATTGGCAAATCCAGATTGTTTAAAAGCCGACCGTAGTTGGTGTCTAACATCATACGGCAATCCAGAGATGTCAATATATTCAGAATCACCATGCCCTAAGCCGCTACAGTGAAAAATAAGAAGAAGAAAAAAAAGTAATCGCTATCTAGGGACTAATGATAAAGAAAAAAATAGCTGCACATAATATTCAAAATTCTGATATCTTTGTTATTATACTAATTAACTCACAGATTAACTGTTACTGTTGTGCTGAATCTTACATCCCATAATTTCATAGTCCCAATTTTTCCTCCTTGCAAACTTCTAGTGAAAAAGAGCGGTAGAGAGGTGATAAGAATCGCTAAGTTTGCAAACGCACAGCAAATTCGAGGTTGTAAATTAACACCAAGGGAGATATATATTAACACTGAATTAGTGTTGTCATAACACTTGCCGAGTGTTTCTTAAAAGATACACCAATTCAGTGTATGAACACACTAAAATGGTGTAATCAAGAAATGTGGCACACGTTGGCGGTGTAAAGTTACACTACGTCTGTGTTTCAGAAATCTTGCAAGAACTTAACACAACTGGTGTGTTATTTTACACCAAATCGTGTATCAAAACACTAACACGGAGTTTAATCTGAAATTATCAATTGCATACCCCAGGTCAGAAATGTTTAAACTAACCACCCTGCTCACGTGAATAGACCGAATAGAGATGAGATGTGTGGCAGTGCTCCAGCAATGAAAGTAGCCCGGGGAAAGTAGTTATACTTCTTGGTGCTAAAAGTAATGTGAATCCTTTATTAAGGATGATGTAATTTCCTCTTCTTCAAAAATTGACTGATCTAATAATGACAATTATCCTTACGTACTTTATTACGGGCAGAGAACCCTAAAAAAAAAAAAAAAGACATACACACAGACACACCGTGACACGAGCATCTACTACCAGGGCCCCACGTGCTTTCCGTGTCTAATTGAAAGCACGTGTTTTCGGTGTTTATACGCCGAAAAGGTGAAAACAAAGATAATTGTGCAAAATTAAAATATTCTAAAAAGAAGGCATTTGTCTTATAAGCAAGTTAACCTTCGAAACATCACGAAAACATCGCATTTGCTTAACACCAGTCATTTTTATATTTGTATGCTGCGTGAGGTTCTCGAAAGTGATCTTGTAAGTTTTATTGAAACGCGTCTATCAACGTCGGCAAGCGAAACAACATCGGAATGTTTTGTGTGCGGATACGACCAATCACAACTCAGTCCTAAAACGTTCTCACGGTTTCATTAATCATTTGATTGCATTGTGAACATTCCTTTCAAGACGGTACTTATCAAGTAATGTTTTGTCCAATGAGAGAAGAGCGGAAAGGTTTCGTGTCTTGTTCAACGTTGCATGCTGTTCATATATTCACGCACAGCGAAGCAGTCGCTTTGCATTTCACCGTCTGTAGATTCTGCACGGAAGAGTTAAATTATTTAGTCTGTCTGTTTTAAGGGTAAAACCTAGCCGGCTTCACTTATTTTTATTTGCGAAGATGTTCAAGAGTGGATGAAGAAGGAGGGGTATTCAGGCATTTGCCGATAATTTTTAAGGTAAGGTAATAGCCTGTCCTAACTAAATAATATGTTCTACTTTTGAAGGAAAAAAACCCTCATATACTGTGACACGAACCTACAATTCGTAAGACGGTGTTCTCATACATCTTTCTTTTGATTCCCCATCTAACAAAAGTTCCCAACTGAAAATGCACTTTTGGCGCGAAATAACGGAACACGTTGACGTTTTTACTTCGCATTATATTAATTAAGGCCTGAAAAAATAGCTTTAAAAACTTTAATTTTCCTTTCTTAACTCTTTACTTTTTAACTTCCAAAGCTGAACAGGTTCGGTTGTGCATGAATGAGGAGACCCTGAAGACCCTCGTGCCCCCTGCTGGCGTTCTCGCTAATCTTCTTCACAAGGTACGAGAACTTGACTTGATAAAAGCACTGAAGTTCGGATAATTCACGAAGTGTCTACCGAAGCGCGACCTGTACAAGAAGCCATTAATGCTGAAACAGTTGGCGAGGCATCTAGCACCCCAACAGTTGATAAAAAGAGGTGAGAACCTATTTACACTTCCAAAGGGCCAGTTTACTGTCACAAACATCATTTCATTTTCTATGAAAACGGCTAGGGGAGTAGAAGGGGAGGGATTTGCAAATTTTGTGAATGTGGTCCTATATTGTAAGCTTTTTTTCCTGCAATCCGGTCAATTATGGAAAATCCAAACGATAACAAAAGAGACAATATTATATATAGGGAATTTACTAGCAATGAGAAGCTTGCAACATAGACAAGTTAATACTGACATATTTCGTAGGTAGGGTGGGTGGGGAATTCGGTTCAGTGGAAGAAAGAAGACTCAGTTACAATGCATTAGTCAACCTATACGGAGCGGTTAGGAGAGAATCCTGGGAACGAGGTTTTGGATTAGTAAGCAAATTCTAAACACATCATTACCTATTTCATGTTACACCTACACAATTTGGCAATGTGTGCTGTCCATATACAATGTAAAAGAACGTATAAACATTTTCAATCATTCACAAGAGATACGTGTAATGAAAAATATTATTTTCAGCCATCCTATTCATTTTACCCATGATACTTCAATACTGTCTTTTTCGATAAAAGTGCCTGAGACCAAAAACTGTAAAGTTCTGTTCAGTAATACAATAATCGAGGCTGCAAAAAGTATTATTAAAATATGTCTGTAAGGTTCTCAATTATATATATTCCCAAACAACTTACCTTTATCTTTCAATTCATCATGTTGTGGGTTTCCATAGCTATGTAAAGTTGGATTTTCCGCTTTTAACTAGCTCCAAAGTTGAGAGGCCAGCCCGCTCATTACTTGGAACATGATGAATTGATAGCTGGTAATAATTATAGTTATCTAAAATTATCAGAAAAACTTAAGAAGGATAGAAAAACAAAAAAGAAAGAAAGGACGGAAGAAAGACTAAGAAAAAGGAAATACACTCACAGTAATGCTTCCAGCCCCTTTGAACAAATTTTTATTATTCGCGGCATTTTTTTTTTTTAGTTGGAAAAGATCTGATGAGGCAAAAAGGCGTCAGAGACGAGCTCGAAATAAACGAAGAAGGCTTGAAATAAAACAAATAAAGAAAAACGCTCATGAAGAGCTAGTTTTAGAAAAAAAAGAAAAGACAGACAACCGAAGAAAAACTGTCTTCTGTCAAAAAAAAAAAAAATCAAGAGAAGTTTCACCAACTGTGGCGTCAAACAGAACGTGAAAAAGAAAGATTGCTTCATTTGCAGATGAAAAATAAAAAAAAGTCAATCAATTCTTTAGATAGTGCTGTGGCAGTAACAAACTCATTCCTAGAGATTCCACGGGAACAGAAAGTACATGTGAATATGGACAGTGATTCCAAAAACTTAATAACCCTTTGGGAAGGAAAGTTTGGAAAAGTTACACTGGACTTGCCTTTTATCGAGAAATGCCTGTTGCAGTGAAACAATTCAGTGAAGGAGTCTCACAAACAGAATTAAGTTGAGCATGAGGCAAACATTATTTCCTCATTTAATCAGGCTAAATATTTCATGCTTGTACTACAATCCTAATTCGTTTTTCGGCAGGAACCATTCAACCGATTTCTATGATGATTTTGACAGTTTTTGTAAAAATTCGGTTTTAAACATAAGCTGATATCTCAAACAGTGTTAAACCTACACAAAAATAGACAACATTTTCTTAAATTTGCACTATTCTTTAATAAGGATACCAAAAATGAAAAGCGCGATTCAAAAACATACCCAACGTGGATATAAATAGGTTCGGGCCATCTGAAGAATTGGATGAACATACAAAACTTTCCATTTCAATATTTATTGACTTTTATTATGCTGCAGTTGAGAAAACACATTTATTGAAAGTGTTCTTTTGCATCTGTTTTCCTCTTTATAGAATGGTGTTGATGCAAATAAAGTTGCCGAGAACGGCAAGGAGGGAATGACGCACTTCATCATCTTTGAGGGGCAACTGCAAGCCCCAGATGATATATACCTGAGTGGGGAAAGGAATCTCCCTCTAAAGGTTAATGGAGGACATACCAGCGCCTTGCTCACTCTAATATATGTTGTGTGTAATATAGAATATCCGGAAGAATGCAGACACTCATATTCATTTGTCCCAGAGAGAAGTTTTGAATGGACAATGTTAATATACCGACTAAGGTATTACAGCTCATGAATGAACTGAATCAGTTCCAAGCTCGTAATTAAAGCAAACTAAAATTAAATCTGCACGACTTGTTGTGTAATCTGCCTTTCACATCAATAGCTAAGCCGAACGACGACAACGACGGTGGCAAAAACGTTTCTTAAAAAGAAGATCCACGTTGTTTCAAATTTCATCTCTGCGGCTTCTGTAGTTCTGTATAGGACTATATTAATATTTGAATTTTTAAAAAAAGGTTACATGAGAAAATCGTTCTCTCATGCAGTGTGCTCTCATCCTCCGCAAAACTAAAAAGTCTTAGAAAAGAAAGACCTACGGTGTACCGCCCTCTTAGTTTTTAACACTTGTTTTAATTCGTGCTGTTTTACTGAATTCTGAAGAGAACAAAGTTTTTATTACTATCAGGGTAAAGCAATTAAATGGGAGTAAATTTACAGGTTGTTGTCGTAGCTGTTACTTTCTCTACTTTTAAGACTTCTTCATGAGTTGAAAATAGTGTTGGCTCAGCACTCAAACGGTGTGTTATAACACAATTGGAAGTGTTGATCTACACTAATACAGTGTAAAATTCCCAGTAGTGTAAATTTACCTGACTTTGGTGTGCACACAGCTGCAATGGGTTTTACACATATTCAGTGTCATCATTACTCTTTTTTAGTGTAACAAAAACACCAGAACAGCGTAAAGGAGACATATTTTTGGTGTATTTTAACACCAAAATTGGTTTACGTTAACCCAATTTTGGTGTTACTAAACACCAATATAGAAAAAATATACACCAGGTCAGTGTTGCTGTAACACTGCAAAGGTGTTTTTAAACGCATTCAGGATCGCATGTAGGTCATATTTACACCATTTTGGTGTAAATATACACGACAGTAGTGTTAACTGAACACCTATTTGGTGTTCACACAGCTGCAAAAATTTACACTTTTTTGGTGTTACCATAACACCTCGATTTTGCTGTGCGGAAAGAAATCTACAAATGATACAATCAGGTCCCGGCGGAAATGCTGTGCAAGCTTTTACAGGTCTGTTTTCTGTTTGTGAATATGCGAAAGCTATTGTATTCTGCAAATTCCCTCTCAAATCTGGACCCTTTTAAGCAATATTAAGGGAAAAGGCAAATTTTACAGACAGAAAAATACACGTTTTAAGCAATTTTGTATATAAACTGTTTAATTGTACTGCATTTGACGAGAGAAAACGGGAAAACAGCGAGGAATAGGTTAAGAAAATACAAAGCACATTTTCGCCGCACATGGCTTGTCCCTGTGCGCCATTGATGAAGTGGGGAAAGTTAACCGTTTTCCTAGGTGACTCTAGGTAGCAGGAAAACTACAGGCATTCTTTTTTGTACAGGAAATCAAAAGATTAACCTCTTTTGGACTATTTAGCTTGATAGTATCCTATTTTTTAACAAAAAAGCAACTGAAATCTTAATTTTTCCCTCTGAAGGAAATTTACTTGAATATTTGCTACCTCGCAGTGTTAAACTCATCGCATTATGGTTCTTGAATCATCATGATTTGTGGCAAAACAGGACGAGATACTTGAATTGCTTTCCACCCTCCATTTAGTGATGACGGATTAAGAAAAGATTTAGCCGCTATCCCCTCCTAGCTCTCAATACTGAGATCGCGGAAAAGGCCAGACTAAGCTCTAAAAAGGTGCTTTTTTCCTTCCTGTTTCTATTTTTTTTAATTCAATTTTGAGTCGAAGACATTATTGTGATATGCAACTACAAGACAGTAAAGTGTAATTGGCATATGAGGCGTACTTACATATTAGTCGATAAGTGGTCCTTTATGCCTCGGAAAGATCGAAGGCTAACTGTCTTTATGCTTGTTCGCATCATTTGTCTTAAAGAAAAAGGACAAAACATTGGCCATGGTGTTAGATCCCCGCATTTCCACCGTTTTGATTTGGTAGTATCGTACGTGTATCTGCAATTTAAAGTTTTCTCCTAAATAAATGATTTAACATTTTAGAGTGTGGGCAGCACCAAAATAAATCAAGTGAAAACCATTTCAAGCTAGAAAAAATGGAGAGGAAGGATAAAATTAAAAGGTTGTGCGAAAATTTACATCGCCTGCATTTATTTTTCAAACCTGACGCATCTTCTTGTTGGCATCTTTATCAATTACAATTATCAGAGGGAGAGATCCTTCCACAAGGAATAAAGAACTTTAATTTATCCCGCGTTGTGGTCACCAAAGTAGTATTGTCCTTTTATTTTGTTTGTCTAAGTTGAAAGAACAATATCTACTGGGTGCAAAGTGTATACGGTCCCTTAGGTGTGCTTTAAGCACATGTTTTACTATTCCCTGTCTACAATAACAACAGAATTAATAGCAACAGTATTTAATCGGAATACCAAAAAACAAAAAAAAAGAAAGCATAAAAACGGGACTATTGACAATAAAGGTTTTGATTGATTGAATAAATCTGCTTATCGGCTTGAATAAATCTCTTAACTCTGCTTATCTGACACAGAGTAGAGATAAGGAACGAAGGTCAATGTGTCGTGTTCATTAAATGTAAGGTTTGAGTCTAGTATGACACCCAGATATTTGACTGAAGGTACGGGAGCTAAGTTTTGGCCAAGGAAAGGAACTCTGACGTCCAGAATTTTACTTAATAGCTGTCGCATTCCAAACAAAATGAGTTTGGTTTTACTAGGATTGATGAGTAGCTTATTGTACAGCACCAGGAAGACTTTAGTGAGTCAGGAGTCAATGTCCTTGAAATAGAACGAATGGTAAACGTTGGTCTCATCGACATATGACTCGAAAGTTGGAAATTTGACAACAGAAGGTAAGTCAATCATGTGGAAACTGAACAGGAGTAGCCCTTAAATGGACCCCTGAGGTACGCAATGTGTAACGATTAGCCCCTCAGAGCGTTACGTGCCTAGTCGTGTTGACTGCATACGGTTGGTAAGGTAGCTCTTCAACCGCTTCAACGCTTTACTTGACGCACCAAGCCCTTACAACAGTAAGAAGGAGTGTCCTATGACATAGGACCTTAGCCGTTATTTCCTTCTTGTCCATTGCTTTGAAAATATGAGCGGCAGCAAGCAGATTCAGGGTGTCGGTAAAGTGGTATTTGCTTTACTCGCTCCGGTGGTAGGTGAGGTTGCCTTGTTGAGTCAGAAAGTCATTAAATTGATTCAAAGAAATCTTCTCGGTCACTTTGGAAAGTACGGGAAGTAACGAGATCGGACGGTTGTTATTAGGAATCTCGTGATCTCCATCCGTCAGGTGCGGCACCATCTCTGACTTCTCCCATGCCCTAGAAAATGGAGCTGGCAAACGAAAGGTTTACTTGGTAATACGTGGGGCAAACAGTCCTTGATCACAAATAATGGAATTCTGTCATATGAGCGGACGGTTTTAAAAAAAGAATCTTATGCCTCTGATGGCTCCTTCGCAGGCTTCGAGGAACGAATGATGAGCGTATGATTCATTTCATCTGTAAATGGTTGCCATGAAAGTAACAATATCTTTTACCCTAACTCTACACTGTTTCTCCACTCAGCCGTTTGTTTTTTCTGTATAGAATTTTACATGTACAGTATTACAATTGTAAACAATCGTCATGGACGGGATTACTCCACTCTTGATATTTACATGGTCGTCCTTTAGGTTTTTCTACGATCTCCTACCGTGAATGCGACTTAATGTGTACAAATGGAGAATGGCATTGTTTAGTAGAGTGATTATAAACATTCATGGACAACACTGTGATGTGATGTTCAAAGAGTATCCCAATGTACATGTAGGAGTTGTTCAGTCAATTACTATTTTAGTATATTTTAATGCAATTTCTTCACTTACAGTCTCGAACTCTAACTAAATATGTATTTGTAAACGTGTAACCTTGCACACTGAGTGAAAGAGCATTATTTTGCTGCTGTGAAAATTCCAAGTCATGTCATAATGTCATGTGTAACACAAACCAAGAATTTCAACACTTTGTGAACAAGACAGGCTGTAATTGAGACAGCATTCAAAATTATTGTTTTCTTGGCCTCTGTAGGACATCCCATATGTGAACAAATGGCAGTAAGATTTCTGTACAACCCCATATATTTATTATGCATGCAGTAATTTCTGACACATATATGCATAATAAATCTATAGGCTGTACGGAAATCATCCTCAAAGACCCGGGGCAGATAGTGGGGACAAGAGCAAGTCTAAACGGGCAAAAAAAAATGGCGCGAAGAATTACCTTTCTTTGCGCCATTTTTACCGCTTGTTTAGACTTTCCCTTGCCCCCACTATCTGCCCCCGAGTCTTCGAGGATATACTAACAACAACAACAACACCTTTCATTTAAACACGGTGGGTTTTTAAGCTAATATAGCTTATGGGGCCGTGTAAAAAATGATAATAAAATAAAATTATTAAAATTATTAAAATTGAATGTAGTCAATAAAAGGTAAAATATGTACAATAAAAGATATGAATAGAATTAGTAAAAGACGAAATCACTGTCAATTTGGGGACGACCCATTTGCGGTGACTCTTCATTAAAGTTCAAGTTTTTGAGGGCGTGAGACTTTTTGCCCTTTTGGCATAGTCCCTGGCGCTGACAGCGGACGGTGCTAAAAGATTCCAAACAATGGATCCTCTGTAAGAAATAGAGTTTTTCATATAACTAGAAATACGTAAATCGCAGGACCTCGCGAAGGACTGGGGGGGAACGGCAAGTAGAGAGGAAAATTTGTAAATCTAAAAATTTTAAGCTGTATATAAAAACATAACAAAACTGTTATACCTAAAATGAAAACTAAACGAAAAGAAAAAGTAAAAAAAGAAGACAAGAAAATAAAAGAAGCGAAGAGAAAAAGGTAATGCCTGGAATCGTACCCGTGACCTTCGATGTACCGGGCCGAAGCTTAACCACTAGGCCACGTGGAACGCATCTAAGTCGTTGAAATTTTATTATTAAAACCTTCGAGCCTTATTGAACGTGAATTCAAAGATATTTTTCAGAAGAATGACAGCAGTTTGGACAGTGAAAACCCAACGTAAATGCATTTCATCGCATTTACATGTAGAGAATGGAAGCTCAACAGTCTAGGACGATACGGTACAAACTCGTCTGCGAGCAAAACGTGTTTTGTTACCGCGATGTTCGCACATATGTCCAGAGGATTTTTCGGTGTCATATCTTCCCCGATGAGGATTGACAATTCGGCGTTCTTGTGTTTGCTGTTCTGTTTGCATGAGAAATGGCTTGAGATTCACCGATAGTAAACATTGTTTTGCAGACGACGAAAACACAGCTCTTCATGAGTGCTTTGGTCATTGATGAGAATTTGAAATTGCTTTCAGTCGAATGTTGCCTAGAAACAAAAATGCGCCGTGACGTCAACTACTGTATGACGTCATGGCGGACACCATCGGATATATACAAATAAAGATGAAATCTGCGACTTTGCAGCTCGCTTGGACCCACGCGCGGTTCACACACTGCGCGCGCGCTTCGCGCGACGAGATTATAAACTCACTTCTCTCGGCGCTCCGCGCCTCGCTTCGCGAGGAATAAGTTTCAAAACGTTGTACGCTAACACGATGCTGATGACGGAGGTCATACTTAGACTCTTTCCTTTGGATTATATGTTCCAAGCATGATGGAGTTATGCGGTTGTATATATTATAAATTAAGTTGGCTATTTTGACCTTATAAGTGTTGAATAAAGAGTCCCAGTTAGCTGTTTTTCTTACATCCTCAGAGGGCATGTCGCGCGGGAGGTTATATATAACTTTAGCAGCCCTACAATGTATAGATTCCAAAGAATTACATTCATTTTTATTTGTACAACACCCCCAAATTGGTAACGCATACGTAATTGAGGGTAAAAATGACTTTAAAATATAAATCTAAAAGCGAATTCCTGGGTAAAAAGCGGCTGCGTTTGATTAAATTGAGCTTGTTAACGAACCCTCTCTTGAGCTCTGATATGTGTTTTGTCCACGTAAGCTTGTTTCCAGCTTAGAGCTTGAGGACCATTTTATGAGATGCTGGTTAATTTTTAAACTGCCTAAGGGACCGATAAAATGATTTCGTTTAAGGATCATTCCCTCGCACTTTTTGGGGTGTGGTACCAGGGAGTTACTGAGATCTGATTTAAGTTGGAAGTTTAAAATGAAGATGATTTTTATCAAATATTTTCCGTTTTGTTGATCAGAAATGTTAGGAGACTGAGAATTACAATGCTCTGTGCATAAACCAGCTATCACTGAGATGGCTTTCAATTTAACAAATGAAGAAGCCTTGACTGTGCTCTGTTCTGTTGTAAAGCACACAGGAAAAGGCTGGAGCACAAAAGAATTGTAGCGGTAAACAAGTGATATAGTCGAGTGTTTCTCCATACTTCTTGAGTGCTCTAGCTGCTTCTAAAGTGCTTTTCAACAGAACAGAGCACAATCAAGGCTTCTTTATTTGCTTTATGACAAGAATCCGTTAAATTCCAATGTTTCCAAATGATTTCAAAACAAACTTTGGCAGATGGTTTAGCTTCATTTACTCTCATAAAGCGCGCTTTTTCAACCAATCAGAGCATGTTATATCTGAACTTTACTATAACAATATTTACAAAATGAAGACCTGATGAGTACATACATGTATGGATCACTTCTACCAAGAGCCATAATAGCTCTTGCTTCTACATAATTTTGTATTGAAAATAACAAACCTGTAATTTGGGGCTCTTTTACATGTAACATCCATGCAATCTAGGGATCTAGCTAGTGGTTGTAATTTTTTTTAGCGGAGCTCCGCGCGCGAAGCGCCCCGGCAGAACACCATGGGTAAATAAATCTACCCATCCCAGAAAATTTGGTAATTACGTGACCGACCGACCGACCGACCGTCCGTCCGCACCACAGGCATACCAATGTTTACTCTCACACTTTCTAGTTACGTTGGGAGCCCAGGAGAAAGCTGACTGCACATCAATGTTGTCATCAATTGACAGCTGTCAAAACAGGGTATCCGCTGACCAGTATCACCTGACCGTACCGCGGGCTCAGGTGTCGACCCATCAAGGTCGAGTGTTTTTTTGAAGTGATCCGCTGACAATTTACTCGTTTTCAAATGATCGCAGGCTCACGTTTACTTTTTTTAAATTCATATCAAATATGTTGTGTTTATGTCAGTATCACCCCGCACTATTAAGATTTTGATTTCAAACTGACCTCAGACGCCAAAATTCAGCCAGTTTTTTAAAATACAGGCGGGGAAGACCTTTTCTTACCATGGTCACGTGTTGATCACGCTCCACGTCCAATTTTTATGCTCTGATTGGTTAAAATTTGACAGGTGAGTTCATGCATAAAATTTATGCAGCATCTTGAAAGTTGTTTACTTTGACAGCTGAAGCTGACAGAGTTTGAGTCAACTTGTGATGTTTTTAACTGTCTTTTTTCCACTGGATGTACAAAATGAAATACAGCTGCTATCAAGAGTGTTCTCTTATTCATGGCTGGTTTGTTTATTAGGTTTTTGGTTGAGAAATGCGTCGCTTGTCAAAGCCGCTAATCCGATTTCGGATGGCATCGTTTTTGTTTTTCACCTTGCTGGATGCGTACGAGAATTATAAAGGCTCAAGCGATCCTTGCCTTACTTGATAGCTTTCAGGAGCTGCATGATTATGGTAAGCCTGAGTAATTATTGTATTTAAATATAATTTCATGAAGTCCAGCGGCACAGTTTATGAAGCTAGTTTATGCACGTTTGTATTAAGATTTGACTGAGACAATGATCTGACCTATCGTATTTATTCGACTATAGGTTTGATATATATAAGCTTAAGCTTGCAGAACTTTAAAAAGCCTTTAGTCGATATTAATTCACCGTAAATAGAAAGAAAAGACTTTCCGAAGAATATTTAGTTATAATTTTGGCTGTAGGAAGACAGCTTTGAGCGATTTTCTTGTCGTGAGTTCATCTTTGAAAACAGCAAACACCGGGAAACCGGCGGCTTAAAACATAAACTTAATCTTTAATCTTACTAGTAAAGACTTGAGGATTCTTAGAGACACTTAAATACTCATTTGTTTTCGTGAATGAAAATTGTTGTCTCTGTAAATGTTCTACCGAATTATATTTCTTTATTGATTGTTGGTAGTCTCAAAAGTGTAATTTTCATCGCTTTGCCGTTTGTTTTCAGCCGTTCAAAAACATCGCTTGCGGAGTACTCAAAATGCCGAGCGTATCAAACGCTTTTTAAGATTACACATCGTTATAAAACCATTAATAAAAAATAGACTCAATAAATTCTTTATCACGTTGAAGCGTAACTCTTTTAAAATTTCTTCGCAAATTTGGCGCTTGTCAAAAGTTAGAACCGGTTGGCCGTATAGATGATTTTGGAAATTTTTTGAACGGTTTCGCTAATTAGAAGTCCAAGCTTGCTTCGATGGTCCTGAATATTGAATGAATGCAACTTGTCTTGAAAAATTGTGAAATACTGCATTTTGTATGAGGTCTGTATGATAAAAACAGCGCCTCATAGTACTCTTTCTCCTCAGATGTGGTCTATAAAAAAAAAATAATAAAAGATTGGTTTGCACGCACCCAGATTTATTGGCAAGAATTTGTAAACTTGTCGAACGCAAAAAATTTCGACCTGATTTGTTTTCCAAGAATTTGTTTTCCACGCCTTATCTACTGTCATCAAGAGCCATTATTGCTCTTAAATGTGACCGAAGACTATTTTTGGGTGTACATGTAAGGCTATATCAACTCGATACAAGATTTTTTTCACTCCAAAATCACTTAGCTTTTCCCTCAAAAGTCACATGAATGTGCCCTTAAGTTAACTGATTTGTGGAATACAAAATTATTGTTTGATTTAAGTTATAAATTTATCAATGGGAGCTTCGCTTTTAGCCGTGGCTAAATCTATATATTAAGCTAGTGATCCAGGTGTCAGGACATGTCTGAATTTTTCTCGTTGTTCTAGTTTGCGAAATATAGGTATAGAAAATTCATTTTCTTTGAAAATGATTTAGTAGCAGGTAGCCAGCTTTTTTAGTCCGCTTCTACCTTTACTGCGTGGTTGAGCTGTGATATTATGGAACAACGATAACAAATTAAATTCAAAACTAATACATCAATACTAAACCACAACCTATTACAAAATAAGGCATAGTTTAGGCACTTTTTGCAGGGTACTCCAAGGCATATGATCAAGGCTAGCAATTGGAATGATTAGTGCAGGTTATAGCTGCACCGAAAAATCATCATTTCTGAGCCAACTTGACCTGACTACATTTGACATCACCAACTCTGACGTCACACGTTGTTGTTGTCGAATATTCTTCGACAGTTTTTCCAACTCCTCTACGAAAATAAGGGCCAAAAAATGGCAATTATTAATTGCGAATATCTTGGAGATGCTTGCTTCAATTGAGCTGAAACCTCATGGTTTGTTTACTTGGATCATCTTTAAACACATTTCATTAAAATTGAACTGGAAGAAAAATGTCTAAGTTTTGGTTCATTTGACCTTTTATTTAGGTCTGCCCTGTGCCGCACTGTGATGAAAGACCATGAAAAACGAAACTGAATGTTTTAATCAAATTATCCTTTGTAAAGTTTGTAGTAACAAGACTCTCCAGAGCAGTTTAGCAGTTCCACATGAACATGGTATCCGAGTCACTAAGTAAGGAAGGTGTTATGTGGGTGGCAAATAAGGACTCCAGACCATCTGTAAATGCTGTTAACCACACATCTTTGTCAGCCAAAGGTACAGGTAGTTGCACAGATGCATCTCGTTTTCACGCTGCTTGCTTCTGTCGTAGTCCGCAGTTTTTACACTTGACTGATTTTTGTTGGGATATTTCATTAATTTTCGTTTGCATGTTTGACAGGTAGTATAGATGCTAAGTTTGTTTATCATCTTAATCTCCCTACTCCCTTCTTAAGTTTTTTGAGTAATGCAGGGCCATTTAGAGTTTTCAGCTTCTCATTGGCCTCTCTAAAGGTTGTTGCTCGTGTTGTTCCTAAATGGGTGATTCCTTGGAACTGCTTTACAGTAAGGTTCTCAGTCTCATATGTGGTGCCACTTTTGATCTGTTTAATAAGTGCATCCTATACATGAATAGTTGCAGTCCCAGTTTCATCATCTAGAACACGGTCTTCCTTCACTGATGTCATCTCCTTTGATGTTTTCAGTTGAACAGGTTTAGGATTTTCATTTCCCAGTTAAATTGATGCAGCGACATTCACTTTCTGGTTGACTTGAAGTGTAGGAGCTATTCAAATGTAATATTTCTGGCAGGCTGAGCTGAGGGCGCAGTCTTCTGAGATTGATGGGTGGATTGATAATCAAAATCAATGTCAAAGGTTAGGGTAACCCTGACCATTGATTGTTCGTTGGATATGATTTGAACATTGTTGTTTTCCTCAGTGTTTTTCAGGGTTACCGCTGTTTTTGATGTCTCTTGTTCTTGTAATGTGGAGTGGCATGCAATATTAAATGCCACAACTAGTCTCAACTTGGATGGGCTGGTTTGGAGGTCAAACTCGAACCACTGATTTTTGATTTCTTGAGCGTTTCAAAGGGCTTACATTCTAAATGTAGCCACGTGGTTATCTAAGAAAGGGGAAATTAACATAAAAATGAGATATGAAATATGATATTACTGTTCAACAACTTAATATGTATTAAATATAATGTTCTTTCCATACGTAACCAAACGTGGTCGGAAAAAGGTAGACTTGGTGTGAAGATTATGAAGGGGTGCTTCAGGTAACTAATTAAACGAAATGTAGACAATTTTTGTTTTTTAGTACTCAATTCTGCAGAACCCTTCATACCCCCCAACCCAAACCCTCCCGCCGCGTGACTCAACAAAACGTGAATATGCTTCCTGTTTTATTAAGCTTAATTTGGGGTTAAAATCTTCAAATATTTCAAACTACAGCCATTTATACTTACCTGAGTTTGCGTTGTCTTTTGGCATGACATGTAGAGGCTGGAGATCTGAAAACAACATAACAAAACGTAAACCACATAGCAAAAGAATTTTTAACTGTCAAGGATTTATTTTTTAGCTCTAAGGGTTTGTTGTTCTCAAAACAAAATTAAACTTGAAAAGTTTGCCAACATTAGTTTCCACCAGTTAACACAGGGACGTGAGATCAAATCTCAAACTAAAGAAGCATTTATGAAAGTGTATTACTGGTTATAATTAATTGTTTTAAAATAGTATCTACAGATACCGAAAAAGTATACTAAGACATTTTTTCAAATATGTGTTAAGTGTTTCATTATATTAGCCAACATCTCAAGACGCTCTTCCTCTACTACTCTGAATTGATAATTGTGTGAATTGAACCGTGAATTGAACACGTTTTCGCCTGCCATTACTCTGACTCGATTTGAGAACACACTAATTCGATCAGTGTCAATATTGCCCGTCCGTTTCCTCGAAAATTCTTATAAGAACAAGTATTTTGCAAAGGCACGCTGGCCAGTTAAACTTTCAGTTCAATATGACCAAAGTGAGAGGGAACACGCTGGTTCGATTGATGAACACCCTGGTCAAGAGTTCAATTCAGTGGCGAACACGTTGGTTAGATTTGGTCTCTTGACCCACTGTATTTATTCGGGGTCTGAGACTCTATGAAATTAATCACAGTTCAATGAACACAAAAGCGAAAAAAAAAAAACAACAACATCAACATACTCACCTTCTCGACCAAACGCTTTCAAACCCCCACAGAATCTCAGTACGCAAAGGCACGAAGGAAGGAACACATGTGCGCCAGGTACAGACTTTGATTGGTTGACAACAGTCACCACTTGGTCACCAAAATCTAACACGTCTTTTCATTAGTTCCAATATTTCCGTCGTAGCAATTGGCTCAAACCAGAGTCTCAGGGGAATCTACATTACATCAGGTTACGGGTCATATCGGCTTTTTGAAACTCGATCCAGAATTTTTCTGCCTATTGCCCAGTCTTGCGCGGCTTTATTATGCTGCCGCCTTGCCATCCTCTAGTCTTCGCTCGAATGGCTCGTTGGCCATCATGATCCACAACACTGTATTTTACATGTTTTTAGTTTTGAGAGATTTCATTATTAATACCTTACTTTTATCTTTTTAAACCTGTTTCATCTTGAAAAGTTTTCTCCTTTTTTAATTCATTCTTGGTATTTTTTTAGCTTCTTCGCCTTCCTTATTTGATCGCTACTGTCTCTCAGGAAATTTTTCCGCTCGTTTTCGTGGAAGAAGGCGAGAGATCTCCATTTGTTCATCCTGTCATTCCTCAATGATTATAATAAAGTTCCGATGTGCAATCTGATTGGTTGAAAAAGCATGTTTTATGAGAGTATAAAACATGGAGCTAAAGCTGTCAAGTCATCGGTGAATCACGCCATGGTTAGTAGAAGAGACTGGTTATCGAATGGGGTGGTTTTCAAGACAGAAGTTTGCATTTCAGGGATAAAAGTACACCGTTAAAAGACACAAATGAAACGGGAAAGTTTAAATGAATGCTCAGTTTTATTTTTGTGGACTAAAAAACATTTTCCGTAAGGAAATCGTCCTTCAAGGAATTCAACATTGTTTCCTTCACGGCGAAGCGCAAAAGGTCCTGTTTCGAATTCCAACCGGGGCGGCGAAGTATTTGAAGACTTTTTAGGAAAATTGGGGGAAAGGGAATTAAAGTATCTTTTTCGTACTTTATTTCGCGATTTTCGCGAGACAGTATTTCGGGAAGCTTTATTTTCGCGATTTCGATGGGGGAAAATGATAAAAGATCATTAAATTTCGCGAAAGCGTTGTCACCGTCATTTTATTTTCCAAAAAAAAATCTGAACTACAACCTTTCTAAACAAACTGGAACAATTTAAGATTAGGTACATATTGTCCTAGAGTCCGCAATGTTCCTAAACATCCAGGTCTTCAAAGGGATCTTCCGGTGGAAGTTTCTTGGAGTCACTGACAACATCAGTAACGCCAGCCTTCTTCCATCCTTTTCCAATTGACTGTCTGCCTTCAGAGCTAGAAAAATGGTTGTATATGCTAACGATCCAAGTTTCATGAATTGGTTTGAGAACGGAGAGTCGCAGGTCAACATCAACATCATCGAGGACCATCCCTGAATCTAGTTGACTTTGAATTTACGCCGAGTACCAGGACGTGAATCGGTCTTTCATAAACTGTTTTGCTTCTCTATTAACAGTCAAGTCAAGGGGCTGGAAAAAATGGGTCATATTTGCTGGCACACTGATGACTTCAATATTCAGCGATGCCAACTTGGCTTGTTTGTCTTCTGGCCTTTAAATACATCCAAAATCAACAATGCCTTCTGTGTTGGTGGAAGATTTTATTCTTTTCGCTTTAGGGCAACATATGGCCGAATAATGTTTTCAAGTAGATTGAGAGTTTCCAATTCGTTCGATTAATGTTTGGGGTTCTGCGTTACTGCAAACCCACGTGGAAAATCAAAGCCTCTCGGTTGACTTGCTTTTGTCTTTCCTTGGTAAATTACTTGCATGGGTAGGAAATCGCCGTAATGTAAGAGTTATGTTTCTTTTGTCTGTAAGTCCTTTGATTGCCACAGAAGAGGAATTGCGGGTTGCCATTGTCATTTTTCCAACGGAAACATACGATCAAGTCTGATCGGCGTTATGCAATGCATCTCTCGATGTCTGTTAAAAAAGTTAGTTTGCACTCTTCGTATATTCCTAAAGGGACAGGAGGTCTTGTTGTGGTTCCAGCTCGCCTGGAAAAATTGCACCGTCGGTAAATTGCTCTGACCCACGTTGAAGTTGGCTCAAATCCCCTAAAGTCTTTCGCGGGATTGCTCTTTATTGACGCCAAGGCTGAGACTTTGACAACACTAAAATCAACAACACCACCTCTGTTTCGTATGCTCTTCAAAAGTGATATCAATTTTTGGTCAAGATCAAGAACGATCGGCGGGCGACCACGAGTGCCGTGTGGAATAGCAGTTACGCTTTCTTGTATTCCTCCTTGACTCTTCCTTTCCTTCAATTTCTTCTGATGTGCTTGTTTGAAGGTTCCCACGGTACTCTCCGTAAGGTTTGGTAGCTGTGCTTTGAAGTGATTTATGGCTCTTAGATTTCCGTTTTCACTGGCATATTAACCGATTTTTGCACGCATTTCCGCGGAGTAATGGTTGTAATTTCCTCGCTTTCTATTCGACGAAAAGTTCTTGTCAGGATCTACAATGTTTCCCACCGACAATACAAGTTCATTGTATTCATCGGTTCCAAGAGAAGTAGCCTCCTGCTCTGGTAAATAGCCACATGGAGCAGCAGTTGGTGAGGGAGACTGTGGGGTAGATTCTTGGGGATTTCCTGTTTCTTTAACAGTGAACCCAAACTGAAATAAGGACATGATACAAAGGTTCTCCCACTCAAGAGACTCTACAGGCTAGGTGCTTTCGCAATTACAAGTGTACAAAGGTCAATAGCAAATAGCATTTGAACTGACAGATACATACATGTCAATCAAAATTTGATTTTATGCGCGTGCTTTTGTCAATTTGTCTCATTTTACATGTCTCGTGGAAAGACACATTCCTTATTGTACGAGATTTACTTGAAAATATACCGGTATTTTCTACACTATTAACACGAGTAAGAGGAATGTTTCCATTAGAACCACCTTCCCGTGTGGTTTACGAGGATTTCACGTGTATCAACACGGTAGCACTAAAACATGGAATCCGGAAACGGAATCATGGAAACGGAAACGGAAACGGAAACGGAATACGGAATCCGTGAAAGAAGGTTCCAAGCGATCGATTTGAAAAAAAAAATGTTAGCAATGACAAAAAAATAAATGAATGGATAAAAAACGACATAAATGAATAAATTAGGTGAGTAGAGGAGACTGCTAGTACTGCATCACTGGAGTCGATTCCGGTGAAAAGACTCTTGATACCACTTCCGGCAATGAATGCAAATTCTCATGGGACAGCAAAGCGAGGACAAAAACGTCACTGACAAAAGCTAGTTCCTTAAGAAAAAGGTAAGTTATATGGAGACAGACTTCGTTTAAATCGACAGAGGAGTCGTTTATATAACTGAAAGGCGTCGCCGTCAAGTTTTTCCTGAGTGTCTTTTCTGGGTTGTCTTTAACAAGACAACTTACGCAAAAGAACCATGGCATTGTGGAGTCCAAAAAGAAGAGAGAATTGTGCATGCATGATTACATCAAAATAATGCGCCATGTTTAATAAGCCTCTTCAACAAAAATACGGACGTCAACGTAAACTCAATTACCGGTACACCAGTATGTCATCAGTATTCAGCTTCGCGAAAAAGTTGAACTTATTGCTAAAACACCGGAACTGTGGTCACATCAAGGGTCGGGCATGCGTTGAGTATTCAGTTTGGGGACAATCACGTGGTGTTTGAGGCCAACTACTACTATTCTTGACATTTAGCTACAGAGGTAATATTTAACTGTATTATTCAACCCATAAACTCGTGAATAAAAATTACTCGTAAATTTACTTTCATCGGCCTTGCAGTGCAATAACCACACTACGGCAAATCTTATCAAGACTCAATAACAAGAATGTATTTAAGGAAACTGCCAAGAAAACTGAAACAAATTCTCTTTGGATTGTACTAAATTGTGTCATGTGAAATTGTATAATTTTCTATCATTGATATTTGATTCTGTTTCCGTTTCCGTATTCTGAATTCCATGTTTTAGTGCTGCCGGTATCAAGATATCTGGAAACCAGTAATTGGAGAAACCTTGCACTGTATCCATGAAAGAAACAACGATCATGATCGTTATGCGACAGCAGCAACCAAACGACTTCCAGGCCGCTTATCTGATTCAGTTGTCGAGCATTTACCAAGAGAGATGTCCAGGTACACGCGTTTTCTTATTTCAAGAGGAGGAAACCTTAAAGTAACGGTAGTTGATTCTAAGTATCGCCGATCCCCTCTTATATAAGGTGGTCTCGAAATTCTTGCCACTGTTTGCATCGAAATCCACTACACCTCGAAGAATGTTTCAGTGTTGGAACGGTACAAGAAACTTGTGAATGAGAATTACAAGGAGCCAAAAAAATGGCAATTTTGACGACTGCACGAAAGATATTCTAACGGATTTGCTCGAAGACAGTAATTCAGATGAAGATGAGTTGTTAGATTTTCTGCTCGATATTTTCATGTGAAATCTTTGCAAATTACCTTTATTAATCACACTTGACAAGATGCAAAATGAGCTTACCAGTGAATACTTTATTATTTATGTCGATACATAAGCTGTACATGTCGTTGTTGATCATGTTTATCAAGTTTTTTGTGATTCAAATTTCTTACCATGGTATTTAATTTCGCGTGTGTAAATTTCGCGAGGATTTTTACTCGCGAGGCTTTAATTTCGCGATTTTTTTACAATCGCGAAAATCGCGAAATTAAAGACGCCCGAAATTAAGTACGAATAAAGTATGTATAAGTGTTTCACAAAAGTTTTATAAATTTGGTCATCTACCCTAAAGAAGAATTACATAATGCACCCAGATTAATATTTGAGATGGATTTTGTGTTAAATTTTTCCATGTGCTTATCCGATGAAACCTGCTTTAGACTATTAACTTCTTAGTTTTTGAATGAAAATTTTCAATAAATAACTTCTCTGTCTATTTGTTTGTTCCTTCATAACATTAGCTCAAAACACGATCGCGAGATTACAGCACGACTTCTGCGAAAACGTCCGCGAATTTTAAAGAATTTGTAAATAAGCTTACTTTCGGGTTCAGTTTTGGGGCACTTTTCGAAACGAGCAGTTGGCTTTCAAATTGTCATGCTTTTTGACCTCCAGGTTTTCATGAGCCGCAATTCGGCCGTGTTTAAAAGAACTTTTTACCTCTAGAAACTGATTTTTGGAAGTAAATTTACATTTCTCTGCATTCAAATTTACAGAACGTTTCGCTCGTCTCACTTTGTGATAGCTTTGATGCTTTCACAGCTTTGACAGCTTTTATCTTATTCAGCCAATCAAATCATTTGGCCACTCTAAAATCAAAGGCAAGGATAGTAAATACCTTATTTGCATACTAGTTTACATGGGGTTGTAAACTCGAGGGCAAATAAGGTATTGACCCTGTTTGCCCTTGATTTAACCTTAGTTTGCACGTTTTTGCATCATACTTGCACCATGTAAATTTGGTGTAAACCAAATTTTTCGTGCAGTGAAAAATAATTGTGATTGGCTAATTTAAGCGTGTTTTGTGAGAGTACAACACGCTGACGACACTCGTGGTACGCTGTGAAAATGTAGTTTGTTTTGGAAAACAGAAAGCAGTGCGTGGGGAATTTAACGAATTCTTTATCATGAAACAAATAAAGAAGCTTGTTTGTGCTCTCTTCTGTTGTAAAGTAATTAGGAAGCGACAAGAGCACTCAAGACGTAGGAAGAAACACTCGACTATGTCTCCTGTTTCCCCCTACACTTCTTTCGTGCTCTAGCCGCTTCCTGCTTGCTTTACCACGGAACAGAGCACACACAAGGCTTTTTTATTTGTTAATTCTCAAAAACTAAATAAACCTTGATCCATCCCCAACAATCACGTTATCTGATTTTGTTGTGATCGTTATGATTTCTGGCGTCAGTGAAGTGTCACACTATAATATAGGTTACATGTACAAAGAAAGAAGGTATACATCTAAACTGATGTACAGCAGTTGAAGTAGAAAAAGCTTTCGAGTTTTAAAAGTTGCTTGCTCAATTATGAAGTCAAGAAAAGCGTTCTTAAGAACAAGAGCGTATTTCAGAATTTTCATAGATAATATTGGAAACAAGGATTCATTCCAGAATAATATTTTACAAAATAGAAACAAGTAAAAAAAAAAGAAAGGAAAAAATGTTTTCCTTTATTACAGTACATCGAAAACGTACACTAAAAGGTCATTTCCTGGAAGTGTAAATGCTTCTGATCCAATAAACTCCACTGGATTATCTGAAAGCAATCTGAAAAAAAACAAACAAACAAACAAGCAAACAAACAAATGTTGTTATTTAAAGAAAAGGATGCAGCGGCAAAAAAAAATTGCAAAAAAAAATCCCCATGGTTTCGAACGTTTACATTTCACCTTGCTTGGCGTGCAAAATTCCATGTGGAATTTTAAGAGGTTGTCCGCGTAAGAACGGGCAAAACAATTTTTCGACATTCGCCGATTTTCTAATTTTCGTCCAATTTTGGCTCTTCTGATTCTATTTAAGAGCTTTGAAAGGCATATCTATGACTCAGTGTGCTCGTACCTTTCTATGAATAACCTGCTCTATGGATTGTAGTCTGGTTTTGGAAAAAGAAAAATTCAACCGAAACTGCATTGACGCAGTTTACAGTAGAACAAGTTGCTCTTTGATATTGACAACAATAATGTGGCTGGTCTTATGTGCGTTGAATATAATAGACATGACCCTAAACTGAAGGCATATTAAAGCGATGATTTTAACGTACAATTATTTAGAGAATCTTGCTAATGGAAAGCCGAATGTCCGCATAAACGGCACTAATTCGGCTTTACTTATTGTTACACAATGGGTCGCTAAAGGAAGCATTCTAGGCCCCCTTTTGTTTCTTACTTTCATTGACCATCTACCCTCTGCTATGTTGATATCCTCGCTGATAATACCATCTTTTCGTCTAGTTTCAACTTTTCCCTGGAAACACAAACACTTCAGTCTGCCTTCAACAGAACATTGACAGTCCACACGAAATCATATTGGAGATTAAAATCATCTTAGGAATTTGGTTCGAAGATAGTAAACTGCTCATTAACCTGAAAGAATGGCAAGACTGAAGCTAAAACGACTCAACCGTCAAGAAAAGGGACTGAAAACCTCCGTTAAAGGAAGTTTTCGTACCAGTACCGGAACGTTGACCTAGACCTAATCAATCTGAACCTTACATCATATTTTGATAGAACTTACAAGAAGGCAGCAAGCAGAGTTACCCTTTTAAGGTCAATTCGCCCGTCTGTCGATGGAAAATGCGCGGAAACAATCTATATCACTATGATTCTACTAACTTTCACACGCTGCGGGTCAGTTGGTCTTGTTTGGTCAGACACCCGAAAAAGTCCCATAAAGAATATTGAACAAAGAAGTTTAAGAATCATTGGAAACAAGGGTCTGAAAGTTTCATCTATAGAAAACACAATTAAGTTCAAAAACGGGCAACTGGTCTTTGAATGTCTTCAAAATAATGTTTTCTCCCCTTTTAAGTCGTATATTGAAAGATTAGATCATTCTGTACACGAAGCAATGGTTTTCAAGCAAAATTGTCTAAAGTTCGCTTCTGGGAAAAAAGTTTTACTATCTAAAAGCCAAGCTTTTTAATGAGCTCCCAATTGGACTTCGATCCTTAACTTCGTGACTTTCATTTACGGGCCCTCTGACCTATCTTTCGCGTTGCTGAGGGAAAGCATTTTTATTTGCGGTGGGCGTATATTGTTGGTTTTCACATGACGTCACTAAAAGTCAAACTAAAAAACCATCGATCCTACTGAGATTTTACGTTCACGATGCATTAGAGCAGCTGAAAACTAATTTTCATACAAATTTTCGCTTTAAAAGGGTTCTTGGTTTTGTGATAGAATACGCTTGAATTTCTAAGCTTTTGCGTGACGCGGCTTTTACATGACGGCCAAGAGAGCTGTCATGTAGGTTAAAAAAATGACTTATTTGAGGAAATTTTGCTATCAAAACAGTTTGTGTATTAGAAGAAGAAATACTTTAATGTTTATGAGTTTCTCGAAGAATAAATTGACGCTTTTGCAGCAAAACTCGGTAACAGATGTTTCTGTTGGGTTCCGTCTGCCATGTTGGAGCTCATCCAGGTGAGCACCAGCATGGCGTCTCCATGCAAATCTCTATAAGTCTGGGTAACACATTTCTTTGAATATCTCGTATATATATGAAATATTCCTCTGTCCTGTGTCCTGAATCTTGGCGAGGGTCTTTGTATATGTACCTCCTTTCATTTTCCAGATTCTGAACTTTATCTATTGAACGGTTTTGATTTTTATTTTGATCTATTTGGATGGCGTGACACTGAAAACCAGCAATAGTGTGATTTAGGGGGTACTGAAAGGAATATTTCTGCTCCTAGGTAAATTATTTCAAGTATTGAAAGAATTGCTACCGCATACCATCGTGGCGTGAAATTCAGTGCTATAATTCGGTGTCATCGAATTAAATGCACTGTAAAGGAACAAAATTGCAAAGGAAGAGTTTGAAAAAATACTATCTAACCCCTCTGAGAAAAATGGCACTTTCAAGCAACGATGCTTTGCTCTAAGGACTTTTTTTCTTGTTTGGTGGGCGCCATTCTCGCTCGGGTCGGAATCAGAACTGAAGAAGCAGGGTTTTTAACTGTGATAGGAGAGGTCTTTGAGCAGTTACTGAGCAAACAGCTGACGTCATTTATTGGCCCTAAGTTAAACAACAACCTGACTGCATATCAAAAGGATCAGAACTGCGAAACCGCCTTTATTGGATTGGTAGAAAGATGGAAACAGGCTGTTGATAAGAAGAACTTTGTCGGAGTCTTGTCCACTGACATGTCAAAGGCATTCGATTAGCTGTACCCTCCCCTACTGATCAACAAACTGAGAGCATACGGTTTCTCTAACAACTTACTAAACCTAATGGAATCATACTTCACAAACAAAAAAACAGAGTTAGGATCAGACAAGAAACAACAAGAGATGGGCGCGCGACCACGAGAGGTTGTCCCCGGGGATCGGCCTCCGGGTCCCTTCTCTGGAACGTCTTTCAAAACGACCTACACCTCTCCACCGGATGAAAATAGATTATTCATGTACGCTGATGACCACCAACTGTTTTCAGTGGCGAAGACAACCAACGAGGCGAAAAGCATTTTAACTGAGAAAGGAAACAACATCTCTGAATGGTATAGCAACAATCTTTTACAAGGAAATTTTTCTAAGTATCAAGTCTGGGCCCGAGGAATTGACACAAGGACTTACACATCGTGATTAACGACACTGTAATTGATCAAAAACCAGAGATAACGCTCTTAGGGGTTACCCTAGACGATTAACTATCATTTTTGAGTCATATAAGTAATGTCTGTAGAAAAGCCTCTTCTCAAACTGGCGTTCTCCTAAGGTTACGTAACCTCATTCCGACTTCCGCTAATTAAAAATACACTTTCTTAAATTCGCTGTGTTACCCCATCTCACATACTGTCAGACTGTCTTGGCATTTTTGTCGTTCTTCTGATGCCAGGAAACTAGAACGAATTCAAGAACGAGCACTACAACGCTTTAAACAGGGAACCATAAGCCAACTAAAACTAAGCGTCAGAAATCAACTTTGAACAACAATTAACATCCGAACGACAGTTTCTTGAACAAAACCCATGTTTCAAATCCCTGGTGCGTATCAATAATGCCCCCATTTACTATAGGGAATGGGAATGCAGAGGTATTAGGAAAATAAAACACCGGAAAGGCAACAATAACAATTTTCTCACCCTTAAAGAGCTGCAGAACAAATACGACTTTTAAGTATTCCTATTCTTTGAAAAGATTAAACCATTGACTTACTGTGGTCTTCTTTCTGCTCTTAAAGCACTCTGAAGAGGAAATAATCTAAGATACTGCACAATCAACGGCAAAAAATATGAAAGCTTTTTTTGACTAAAATTATCCAATTGTTAAAAACCTAGTAGACTTGCATATAACGCTCTTGTTCCAAAGAAAGCCTCTCCTCTACCCACAGCTATTACAAATGGACGGAAGCTTGTGGCCTACGACAAAATGGTGTGAATTGGACCGTTACTTACCAGCTAGCTTCAAAAATTACGAGAAGCACGAAACTCCGTGAATTTCAGTTTAAACTTCTGCTCAGGAGATTGCCAACAAGTGACTTTTTGACTAAGGTACAAATAAAGGAAAACCCCCGGTGCTTTTTTTTGTAAAGAAGAAAAGGAAAAACTAACGCAAGTACTCTTTCCGGAGCTGCCTTATAATAAAATCTTTCTGGGAATACGTAATAGCGCGCCTAAGGGCTTTCCAGGTCGTTCAAAACGATTTTTGCTTAGATATTTCTCTAACAATTGGTTTAAGGCCCGCTTCTTCAAAGTTACATCAACAAGTAAATTTTTGCCTTGTTACAGCCAGGCGCTACATTTGGCTCTGTAAAACCAATGAACTGATATGGATATCTTAAATATGTCAAATCGATCCACAGAATACACGTGCACGAAACCGCTAATAAGTCCCTAACTAAAGAATGGACTTTTCTAAACAGCATCTGAACAGAGTTAAAACTCTCTTTTGGCGTCACCCTTCCATATACCTTGATAATCTCGTTTGTGTAGCTTTGCATGTTTTTCTTTTACAACGAATGCTGCCTTTGTCAAGCCTTGTGGCGTTTCTTTTCTTTCTTGCTTTCTTTCTTTTTTTTTATTGCCTATATCTTTTTTCTTATGCTTAAGCTTAATGATAATTTATTTTGTAATGATAATCTTGTCATTTTTGTATTTTTTTTTTACAATTTCCTTCGTTGCTTTTGTAATCGCTTTTTCCCCTTCTGCCCTTGTGTGTAAATTTGTAATAAAGTGTTGAGTAATAATAATAATGATAAGTAATGGTAAAGGGATTGAGTGGAGTCCAATTCGATCTGTAATCATACGAGTAGCGGGAGTCCGATTTGTTTAATCATGAGTATGATTACAGACTGAATTGGACGACACGAAGTTCTGTTACCAATTAATCATAACTTTAACAAAATTTGTGATATATAAGGTCCTTTTTTAAAATCAAAACAGAAGAAATTCCAATTTTTTTTGCTAGTGGTGAAAAAAAAAGCCATTTAAGCGCGTGCGTGATGGCGCGTACTGTCAAATTACTTAGGCATGACGCGTACTGCCCTATTAAATTGTCCAATTAAGGCTGAAATCAGGGCAGTTGATAGCCAATCAGATTTGAGAATTTTTTTATAGTTATGATTATAATAATAATAATAAAGAACGAGCAATACGCGCTACGTACTGTGACAACAAATCGACTTACGAGGAACTCTTGCATCGAGCGAAACTATCTACACTTTATACGCGGCGGCTGCAAGCCTGGGCCCGGTTACATAAAACGTCCGTAACTATCCAAAATTGCGGGAGTTGCATAAAACCTTTTTTACGCGAAAATTGGCACGTAAATTTACGGGACCTATGTAGGTCCCGTATCCTTACTGTTTTTACTAAAGTTAACGAGATCATCTCTGAGAAGTGAAAAATTGTTTTTTCTTTACGTAATTCCGTTCCAGTGCGCTTTGTTAACATGTGATGTACCATTTAAAGCCGTCGTTAAGAAAAAAGAACAACAAACATTTCCAGTGGATATTGAAGTAAAATAACGCTTTAATGTAAACTTTATTTGAATGAGAGGCTTAAAGGTGTTCGAAACGACTTGACACTTTCTTTACACTCACCGATGGTTAACTTATAATTAATTTAAGAAATAGAGTGAGTCAAATTAATAATTAAAAGTACTATAACAAAGTTACGTGTGCCCTTAAGTGAGCCCGTAAGTTACCACGTAAAACAGAAACTTACGAGAGTGCTAAGTTCGTTCCATGCAACACACGTAAGTGTACCCATAACGGATTCGTAAGTGACCTACTTAAGTGAGCACTTAAGTGCAGGTTTTATGCAACCGGGCCTTGGCGCCTCCCTAAATTGCGGACTTAATTGTAAATACCAATTCCCAATATCATTTTATAAATCATTAAACATACATAGCCTGACCTACCCGGGCCCTGTCATTTGGTCCAAATTCGATATATCTATTCGATCGTCCAAATCATAGGAAATTTTCAAAAAGCGTTATTAAACTGGTTAATTTCACAAGCCTGCTGGACAGCACTTGTAAAGAATGTTTTTTTATGTAACAACTAATAACTGATTTTACGTGTGGACATATATTTCATATTTTATTGATTATTAGATCATTATTTTATTGACTATTAGATAAGTAATTGTAGTTAGGTTTCCCCAACTAGTGTACATTGTATACTGGCGACCTCGACACTATAATAAAGTTCTTACTTACTTACTTACGAAGAAATTACCTTTTTGAGGTATTAGAACTGCTATAAAGTCAAAATATGATCATGCTTATAAAATCGCTTATTTGAAATGTACTCTTAACCTGAACTCAAATTCCAAAAATGAAGCATTTTCGCTAAGTAGAAACCGAGAAAACGAGGGCCAAAGGTGGTATCTAAGAGCGCTATTGTCGCGTACCAAGAGCCATAATGGGACAGAAACGGAAACACCCAGTCTAGCCCTTGGGACATGTGAATTTCACCAAAGTTATTTTTAGACCAATTAAACGCTTGAATTTATCGGAAATTGGTTTCCCGCGAAGGCCGCAAACTTTTATTCAGCGCTGTCAAGAAATAATGGCGTCCCGGGTGGAGGTGCGTTTCATCGACGAAAGTGATTTTGTAAACAAAGGAAATGGTTTCATCTTGAGAGATTGTTCCGATTGGAAGCTAGATTTCAATATTTCGTTGCAGTTGACTGATTTGCTAGATAATATATCAATTTTTTAGGAGGAATAGAAGTCCGCGGGCAGCGATCATGATCATGAAATATCAATTTCGGTACTGAAACCGCGGCAGGAAGAAACAAACAACAGCTAAAGGCAAACAGAGGAGTGGGAATAATCGTCGCACAAAACAATCAAAGCACCCAAATGTCAATTTCAGTAAAGCATCGACGCGCAGTTCGAACGAAAACGCTAAAATGCAAGCAAATCACACCAGAAATCAAAACACGAAAGCAACAGAGGTGCTATTAAAAGGATTAGAGAGTAAACTTCGTCCCGTTGTTAGAACTTTGTATCAGAACAGCTCTATCGATAAGCCATGAAGAAATACTCGACGCTCAGAACATTGTATCTGGAACTTGTTTCTTCAGTTGCTGAGGACGCAAACAAAACCCATCAAGTTCATTTGACATTCGAGGTTGTTGGCCCAGCGTGTCAAAACATTGCAGGAAACCATCACATTCGCGTACAAAAGAAAATCGCTTTCAGTTATTCAGATCCAGGAGGCACTTTGGAGAAAATTAAACAACCTAAAACCGTTATATAGCCGCAAAAAAGAGCCTTAAGTTTGCATCAAAGGGCCAATCCTGCCGACCAGAAACAACCCCCATAGAAAATCAATATGCGCGTCATGACCTCTTAGTGTGAAACAAGTTTGTTAAATCAAAACTTAGAACCCTCCAGAGCATAATCTACCCGCCAGAAGGAAAAAAACTTGACCTTTAAACATCTTAGTTAATTCTTTGACCTTCGTCTGTTTCTTTTCATAACCGGACTTCTTCTCACGGCCTTCTCGCTAGGGAAACAGAATTTGAGTTCTCTTCGGACAAATTAGTGCTTATCCTACGCTTGCGAGCAGGAATGCTCACTTCAATTTCTTGAACTGATCAGGCTCATCTAAAATATTGATGCCGAAATCTAGAGGCCTGTAAATCTTACTCGTACAGTTCATGATCAATATTCAACAGTTGCCATTACAACATTCTGCATTGTTTGCTTTGAGGCAGTCGCGCGTGGACTTGATGACGTTTCAAACAATCGATTAAAATGAGCAGACCTCCCAGGAATTAGACTTCCGTTTATTTACAGCCTCTAAAAATAACTTTAGTGAAATTCACACATCCCAGCCAACGCCCTAAGATTCCCTCTCTGTCCCATTATGGCTCTTGCGCGCACCCAGTGCAGAGGACATGGGGTGTTGTGCATTGGAGATCGGGAAGTGTCAACCACAGTACAGAATTCAACAGCATTTAATTTGAACAACAACTCGTCTGAATTATTATACACATTCGGTGAAAACTAAAAGGGGAAATTACAATGTACAAGATCAAAAAAGGGGCTAAGACATATTACAAAAGAAGCAAACTGGAAAGGAAAACGAAAACTAAGTACAATAAGCTGAAACTTACGTCTGATCCTGTCTAAAGGGCTAAAGAAACTCCAACGTTACGTAACTCCGAAAAAGGTAAAACTGCTTTGAAAACTCCAATGTTGCTCCGTAGATCTCCTAACTCCAACTCCGATAAGGGTACAATTCACGTGTACAGTTGCAAAACTGGTTAGAAACAGTAATGGCTAGCTACGTAATTGATTCAAGCTGTGAACAATAGTACATGAAAATAGGGGCGTAAAAACTCGATAAATGAAACAGAACAGAACCGAATCTTTTTTAAAAATCAAAACATAACTAAGCTTAATCATGTAATCAAGTTCTCTTTGATTGAATGTTCATTACAGCTATTTTGGTAATAGCGGAGCTCCACCCGCGCGCGAAGCGCGCGTGGACGGAGCCCCATAGCTAAGGAAATGTGGTAATCTACCCATCCGAGAAAATTTGGTAATCACGTGACCGTACGCCCGACCGTCCGTCCGCACCAAAGGGAAACCAATGTTTACTCTCACACTTTCTAGCTAGTTTGGGAGCCCAATAGAAAACTGATTGCACATCAATGTTGTGATCAATTGACAGCTGTCAAAACAGGATATCCGCTGACCAGTATCACCTGACCGTACCGCGGGCTCAAGTGTCGACCCATCTATCTGCTGACAAATTATCAGTTTCAAATGATCGCAGGCCCAACTCTACTTTTTCCAATGATTCATATGAAATATGTTGTGTTTATGTCACTATGGCCCCGCACTGTCAAGATTTTGATTTCAAACTAACCTCTGACGCGAAAATTCAGCCACTTTTTTTAAAAATAAAGGCGGGGAAGACCTTTTCTTACCATGGTCACGCGTTGGTCACGCTCTACGTCCAATTTTTGAAATCTGATTGGTCAAAATTTGACAGGTGAGTTCATGTGGAAAATTTATGCAGCATCTTGAAAGTTGTTTACTTTGACAGCTAAAGCTGACAGAGTTTTGTGTCAACTTGTGATGTTTTTAACTGTCTTTTTCCACTGGATGTACAAAATGAAATACAGCTGCTATCAAGAGTCTTCTGTTATCCATGGCTGGTTTGTTTATTGGGTTTTTGGTTGAGAAATGCGTCGCTTGTCAAAACTGGGTAATCCGATTTCGGATGGCATCGTTTTCGTCTTTCACCTTGCTCAATGCGTAAGAGGGTTTAAAAGTCTCAAGCAACTATGGCCTCCCTTGATATGTTTCAGGAACTGAATCTCGAATGGTAAGCCTGAGTAATTATTGTATTTGATGTTTGTTTTTGTTATATCTAATTTCATGAAGTCGAGCACAGTTTATGCGGCAAGTTTTTGTACGTTTGTTGAGATTTCAGTCAATGATCTGATCTAGTATCAGGTTTGATATAAGCTTACAGATCTTTAAAAGGCCTTCAGATATATATTCTCACGGCAAATAGAAAAAAAAACGTTCCGAAGAATACTTAGTTACAAATTTGGCTGTAGAAAGAAAACTTTGAGTGATTTTCTTGCTTCGAGGAGTTCATCTTTGAAAAAAAACAAACACCGGGAGGCCGGCTGAAAGTAAAACAAAGTAAACTTAAGCTTAATAAAGACTCAGGATTTTTAGAGACACTTTAATACTGGTCTTCGTGAATGAAAATTGTTGTCTCTGTAAATGTTTTACCGAATTATATTTCTTTTATTGATTGTTAGTAGTCTCTCTTGCAATTTTAATCGCTTGTCCGTGGTGTTTGTTTTCATCGTTCATGAACATCGCTTGCAGGAGTACTTAGAAATGTCGCGCGTATCAAACGCTTTATAAGATTACACATCGTTATAACTGGAACCATTAAATAACAAAAAATAATGATAATAAATTCGTTATTATGTTGAAGCGTATCTCCATTAAAGTTCATTCAAACAGTCGACCACACCGACAGCTCGCACTAAAAATGAGAACCGGCTGGCTGTATGGGTGATTTTGGAAATTTTTTGAACGGTTTCGCTAAAAGCCCACGATTGATCGTCCTGAACATTGAAAAATTGTCAAATACCGTATTCTGTCCGAGGTCTGTATGATAAAAAGTACTGTTTCACCTCAGATGTGATGTATAAAAAGTATAAAAGGTTGGTTTATTTTACACACCCTCAGATTTGTTGGCAAGAATTTGTAAAGTAAACCTGTCGAACGCAAAAAAATGCGGCCTGATTTGTTTTCCAAGAATTTGTTTTCGAGGCCTGTTGAGGCCTCAAATGTAATAAATGACCCTAAATGTAATAAAGGTCCTAAGTGTAATAACTTTTGGCCCTAAATGTAATAAAGGTCCTAAATGTAATAACTTTTGGCCCTAAATGTAATAAAGGGTCTAATAATATTATATGTTTAATAGGTTTTAGCCCTAAATGTAATGGAAGTCTTAACAGTATACCGCATGTATGTAGTATAACAGCCCCAAACTTGACAAAGTCGCTGACTGAAACATGCGACGGTCTGATGCGATATTAATTTTATACTAGCTGGCGATTCACTTTCTTCGCCCTGTTGTAGTCTTCATAGATATTCATAAACTTAGAAAGCGGCTAGAGCGCTCAAGAAGTAGGAAAAACACTTATAAATTAACTACGTCTAGATCGTGTTTCCTAGTACATCCCTACATCGTAAAACGCGAGTTCACAAAAGTTTTCAAAATACAGTAGTAATTTAGCAATTGAAGGAAGTATTAATGTTCATTAGAAACAATCGTAGTAAATTAACCACTTTTGCCTATAGGGTTTTTTAATGTTGGGCCAAAAAAAGAAATGGTTTATTTATTTTTTTTTTTTTTTATCATTTTCCAAAAGAGTGTGTCGGTCGGTTCATACAGAATGCTGTGAACACAAAGTTATATATAGACAGCAAGATATTAAGGGCAGTGTATCTTGATAGTTTTTCTGACTTCCTGACTTTGATTTTAATTTCTACCAGGAGTACTTCTTGAAGTGAATTTTATGCTAACTATTTTTTCCAGGATTTCACCACATGAATAATAATAAATTGTCACTCAAATGGCTATATAGGGGATCTGCCTGGGGTATTTAGTGTTTGATTCTTCCCTAGACACATTATTCTTGCGCTCAGTTAACCTGTAGTAAGGCTGAAAACAAATGCTATGAAATCTTCTTATGACCCTAAGGATAATAAGAGCTGAAAGAATTACACTTAGGACCTTTATTACATTTAGGGCCAAAAGTTATTACATTTAGGACCTTTATTGCATTTAGGGCCAAACGTTATTACAATTAGGACCTTTATTACATTTAGGGTCATTTATTACATTTGAGGCCTCAACAGGCCTACTCTACTGTGATCAAGAGCCATTATGGCTCTTGAATGTGATGGAAGATGTTTGCTATTTTTTGGGTGTACATATATTAAGGCTATCAACTCGATGTAAGATGTTTCACTCTAAAATAACTTATCCTTTCTCTCAAAAGTCACATGAATGTGCCCTTAAGCTAACTGATTTGTGGATTACAAGTTTATTGTTTGATTTAAAATATAAATTTATTAATGGGAGCTTCGCTTTTAGCCCTGGCTAAATCTATATATTATTAATAATTACAGGGCTGAAATCCGACGCGATACTCTCCGTTGTTGACAGAAATGTTGCAATTTTCACAACCCGGCACGCGATAACGCGTTATGAGTTTAAGTAAGCTAGGGAAAATTATAGCAAAATTCTCTACATTCTGCTTCCCAAAATAAAGTACGATTGTTCGGATATTTCTAAATCACTTCTATGGCTATAAAAAGCCTTCTAGAGACAAATTAGATGTGTGATCCTCTCAAGGTCGATGACGGATAAGGCCGTAGTTAAGTGACCTACTATGCAAATTAGCACGTTCCTAAGGCTAAAACATTAGCCTGTGAACAGGCTCTCTGTTTGGGGAAAAAATAGCGACGAAAGGGAAGGGAAAGGCGGAGGGTTGGTGGTGGGGGGGGGGGGGGGGGGCGGGTTGGCGGGGGAGAGAGAGCCCTTAGACAAACAGTTGAGGCCGCTATTCTGCCCTCTTGCAATTATCCCGCCGAACATTTGTCATTAACATCGTTAACTGTCAATCGATTTCGCGCGTGAGTAACTCCTGGGAAAATTAACGGGAAATGGACCGTGTTTTGCTCCGTCTGAAAACAAAGTGAAATGGACCGCGAGCCTAATTGTCTATTTTGCGAAAAGTCGTTGATCTCCGGTGAGAGAATTAATGTGGTGCCGGTCTTTGGCGTTTCAAGAAATAAGACCTTGCTGGTTGACAGTGGCCAAGACAGCGTCGTACTAGCGCAAGCATTTGAATCCTCAAGATTCCCCTTGAGCAAGGAGAAAGCTTTTCCGATTTAAGCTGCTTAACTTGTGCGCGACGGGCCGTTCGTTCTTGCTAGTTCAGTTTCTAATTTAACAAGCCCCTGCAATGAGCGAACTTGGACTGCGAAAGGTGCAGATACTATCATGACTTATCCAGAACGTGAAGCTCCAAAGACAAGTACAAAGAGATCAGCAGCGCTTCGATCGCCGACAGGAATTACACCTTCGGGTATTTATACTGCATTTATAGCAATATAATAAAAGGGGGCGGTAGACCTACACGACGTTAGCCTCATGCCAAAATGCTGCTTGTTCTCATCAGTTTTTTCTTCTGCTGAGTAGATTATGTTATAGAAGGTTCTACATTTTCACTGAGCAAATGTGATTTTAGCCGCTTGTTTCACACTGAGAGGTCATGGCACACATATTTACTGTGGTTTTTGTCTCTGGTCGGCAGGATTTGCACTCTGATGCAACAGTATTTTCTTTGACCTCTTTTGGAGCGTAAAGCTTTTTATTGCGGCTGAATAAGGGTCTTACTTTTCTCCAAAGTGCCTTCTGGATCTGAATAACTAAGAGATTTTATTTAGTCCGTGAATGTAATGTTTTTTCTGAAATGTTGCATCACGCTGGGCCCAGCTCATTAGGTTTCTTTGCAGAATGTTTAAAAATTATCACGGATAGTACTCTAGAGATCCAAAGCTATAAGATTCAAGTGCAGATTAAACCGAAGCTACATCAACTATGGAGAATTGCATTGTGACTCGGTAAATTCCATTTTAGTGTTTTTCTAAAGATAGTGTGAGTCTTTTGACTCGAGCGCGTAGTTCCTCCCTTGGTAATAGCTTTTGAACAACAGTCTTTGGAGTGTTTTGTTATTGCCACTTTGAGAACAAATCGCGTGCTACGTGCCGACCGAAAAGCCGATGTCAATCAGACCAGTCAACAGTCAGTGTTCTTGGCAATAGGAGTTTGCATCAGGATCTGATGCACAGCGGGTGCCGTGGAACGGCGGTCCCAAATGTTTGTCTACAGGCCTTTTCGCCTTTCCCTCTCCATACGTCAACCAAAGGCCTGTTCACAGGCTACTAGGTCCTACTAAGACATTGTTTACGACGCCATATCGAACGCACGTCACGTAAAGAGTTTAAACGCAGAGTTTCGCATTTCCTCGCCACTTTCCGTGCTACAATCGGGTCATTGTCACAAGAACGGCGGTTTGCTCGCAAGGATTCAAGATGGCGACGAGGATATCAGAAGTTAAGGGCGAAGTAATGGCAATTTTGCGGCTGCGTTGGACCGCACGGAAAAAAAATTGATGTGAAAATATGAGCATTTACGATAACTTGCTGAAACTTGCCAGGTTTATTCATATAATGTTAAGGAAAATTTTATTAAATTCCCGGCAATTGCCGGAATATTTTGGAATTTTTGGCGGCGGCCTGAAG
>OZ037992.1:31942995-32137995 GCA_964035705.1 Porites rus
AATTCAAAACGTTTTACGTCCATGAAATCAGATTTTAGCGTACAAAACAATGTTGTGAATGTCTGTTGTTCGTACCTTAACATGGTGTTTCGATATATTGGAAATGTCAAGTATCCACACGGGAGAACATACCAAACAACAACGTTTCAAATCCACGCGCCGAAAGATCGTAAACGGCAAAGATTGCGTTACATTTCACAGAACGACCGCTTACCACTGTCGTCACTCCTTTTTTCGCTGGAAGCTACAAGGAGTTTTCATTCCGTCATGAGTGATTCTTGGTCAGCATTTCCTTGAAAGTACGACCCCGGACAGGTGATAACTGAGGACGTTTCGTCAAGACTCCTCTTGTTCAGTTTCAGGCTTTAGCCGGTGCGTAGTCAGGATTTTTCCGGAGCTACGCCCAACTTTTTCTACATCTTCTTCCCCACCTCCCCCCCCCCCACCCCAAATCTCAACATTTTTAAGGTGCCCTTATTAAAGGTGGGGTTAACGGTTGTAAGCAAAAGCATTTTTGCTGTTTATGAAATGACACAATCTCTAAAATTCTTGAAATTCTGTCGGCTTGTTATGTTCATTGACGTCAACCGTTTATCATTAATTCAGCTATTAAAAATCAAGCTTGTAGTACCTCCGACTTTAGTTTACAAATGACTCTTTTCACCCCTTTTTGTCACATTATTTTTTACCGACAAAAGCACCACACATTGACGTAATTGTGCCCTACTTCGTCTACTCCCAAGACAGGTCGTGGAGAAAACAACGCGTTCACGCTTTACATCATCAAGCTTGCTATATAAATAAATCATCCAAGGTTCGGTTCTCCAATTAATGTCGTCGCTTCTCTGGAAACCGATTTCTTATAGTTATGTTTATTTCATTCTATTTTTTTTCCTCAATGTTTTCGGGTACGCACGTGCAAACCGTGCGTACAAGTAGCTACGCCCCTGTTTAGTCTCCTTAGCCATGAGTGTTCCTCTCTTGCGGTTTTCGCGAGAGTTCAGGATGTGGTCCACCCAGTATTTCACGTCTCTTTTAAATGAGAGGCATCACTTCTTGTTTACCGTTTCGTTATCAGACAGCGCTTAGGCTCTTAGCCTTTCATTTAATTTTGATCAAATTTTTATCATTTAGTTACTCAGTATACGTTCGATCCTGTCCTTGTAAACTTATACTTTTATACTTTAGGGGAGCTTAATTCCTATATTAATTTTTTCTTCAGTTTTTTGGCCTTTTTTAAAAAAGCAAGAAAAAGAAAAGACAAGGTTTATTTTTTTGGACTTAGATTAATTCTTTTAATCTAAAAAATTAGCATTATAACATCATTTCGAGGCATAAAACGTTCGGTGGTGTATCCTCTTTGCGTTTTACCCTTCTTGGGCCTTTTTTTATGAAATTGACCATCCAATTTTCCGCCATATTAAATTTGTGTCGATTTGGTGACCATGTCTTGTTGTTTTCAGTCTCCACGGCAATGATGCTGGTGTTTCAGGCCTCCCGTTCTCAGACTTCTTGTGATTTTTTTTTTCACCCCATCGACCGACCCACCCAAAACCAGGAAACCTATTCGACGCTAAACGAACGAAAAGGGGATGACCTAAGCCTTATGGTTTCTTTTTGGGCTTCCTCACCACATTGCTTCTGCGTGTTTCTGTATACTTGTCTTTCGCTTTGTTTTGTTCTTTTTTTGTCGGTAAAATAAACTGAAACTGTACAAAGACCCTCAATATTCCCTTTGGAGGTTCTCGAACGCGCATAAAAAAAATGAAAAACGCGATGATTTATTGACCGCAAGGGCAATGGGGTGGGGTTAGGGCTCGTTACTGCGCTCCAGTTCACTCGTACGCTGTCAAACGCTCCCGAAATACAAAATGAAAAATGACTGTGGACAGACTATTCACGTCTAGACAAGATGGGACTTATCGCCTCTCCCTGTTCATGGAGTTGACTCAAGGTGTTGTCGTTAATTTCGTGATTCCCTGCATGTTGCCAGGACATGTTTCAAAAGGGCCTTTACAAAGGTACGGAGTCCGCCGTCACCTTGTCAACCGTGCGAGAAATGATGTACTTCACAAAAACAAAGAGAAGTTATTTTCGATTTGCCCCGCCCCCTACCCCCGAAAGTCCCCGACAGGACCGCTTCAAAGTACTCCCCATGTGGTTGCGCGGGGGATAGTAACAGGTCTACCTAATTGCACCGTGCATCAATGACAGTTTAGCTCAATCAGAAGCCCCTTTTCCCTGGCTAGTTCAAGGTGTGTGCACCTCCTTTAACCTGTTGTTTTCGGTTCTTACTGAAATTTTTGATCTTGAGGAAATTCACAACGACAGGAGCAGGTTATAGGCTTTTTTCCTAGCCCTAATCCTACATCACGAGAAATCCCTCAGGTTAGGCAACAATTCGATAATCCTTCCATAATCATCCATTTTTTCACCGCGTGAATTGGGTATTTTTAGCTTATTTCGAGGAAATACTTTTTGCTTCAAATCCAGGGTAGGCTTTTAAACACATTTTTTAAGCCAAATGGTTTTTGCAAGAATCTGCTTACCCGAACTTTTCGCATAAAAAACGACAAATAGCCGAAAAAAAGCTCATGTTTTTGTTGGTGGTGGCATATTTCCGATAAATTCAGCTCAATGTCTCGTGAAGAAGAGTTCAGATCCGTACCCCGCGCCTCTCGAGGCAAGCGTTCCGTCGAAATGCGAGCCCAAAAACAGGTGGTAAGCGGTCAATCTGTGAAAAGAAACGCAATCTCCGTCGTTTGAGAGCAGCCGAAGATGGTCTTGCCGATGCTGTCCTTGATGTTTTTTATTTCGATTATCTAGGAAACCCATGCTAAGGTATGAAACATACACTCGTAGGCATTGTTCTGTCCGCTAAAGTCTAATTCCTGGACGCAGAAACGTTGTGCTTTTTGAAGTTTATTATTGTGCTTTGCCCTTTGACAACCTTAGGTCACTCGTGCGTTTGGCAGCAGAAGATGGCTAAACTCTGCTTTTCTTGTTGGAAAACGGCTTTAAATTTTATCAGATCGCTCGATAAACACGTGTTGGTTTCTGATAGCTGATAACGTTAAATCACTGTTGCTCAAACTGATTTCTTATTGCATATTTCTGAGTTTTTAGCATCGACCCGCTGAGTCTGGAAAGCTCAAATTTCAGAAAAGTACTACTAGTATTTTTTGGCCTCAAACATTTTCTTTTAAGTTGCCCGTAGTTTTGAAAACAGATTTTAAAAGAAGAGATAACGCTCTTTAACGTGGTATAAGACTCGTTACTGAAATCGAGGTACCAGTCGACGATTTTGGGCTTTGAAATTTGCCATTTTTTCATTGAACGAAAACGATCAAAATATTGAAAATAATGAAAAATCTCCAAAATATTACACTTTCGCTCAAACTGAGTAAATCACCACTTAGAATGTGTGCAATTAAGTACTCTTCTGAATAAGTTATTTGTTGTCCACATTACAATGGATTTGAATTTTAAAACGATTTTTTTGTGACACATGGTCTCGGGCCTGGAAAACCCGGTCCGAGAGCCGCGAAACCAATAACCCCCCGTACGTGGAAAATAATTATCGGATCGAAGTAAAAATTACATTTATGTTAATAGCTTACCTAGTGCTACTTTGTGAATTTTTTTGAGAATTTTCGACTTTTCAGTTTTGTAGACCTCTGGTCGATATTTACTGACATCCGCTCTTAAGCGCTGTTGATCAGTGAATGTAAATAGCGCTCTAGAAGTTATTAAATTATTATTATTATTATTATAGGACACCAAGTGTTATTTTTGTTGAATAATAGAAGACTAATAAAAGAATAAATATCAAACCAGAAATTGCTCTTTTCAAACTGTAAATTATAAATGATCATGAGAGAATATTCGCTGTGTTAAGGATTTCCCTGCTGTACTGTTAGCTCAAGAGAGAAAGGGCGATTCTTTTTTAATTTCCGTTTCGCTGACACAGCTTTAGCAGAAATCTCTCTTTAGTCGTTTTCGTCGACAAAACGAATAGCAATATTGCTCTCCGCGTCTTCCGCCAATTTTTTTCTGACTCAATTCGTGAAGGACGTGTGGCTCTGGTCGTGGGTCATCCACGCGGAACACATTCGCGCTATGTGATTGGCTGTTGTCTAATCCCCCTTGGGATCTGTGGTCTTAAAAATAACTCGAGACGAATTACCTATGGAATAGGGTGTGTATGGAGGATGCCTTCTCTGTCCCCTTTATCCTCTCTTGTTGTTATATATCTCTTAGGTGAGTTGACGTCATTCAGTTGTGTCGTCAGGGTGCATTCTAGGGTTGCTAGGCAACGCTACTTCAAGTGCAAACGCAAATGCTGTGGTGCACTATTATGTTTTATTAAGAGGGTGTCAATGGGGTGGTGGCTTTTACGGTTATCGGCTAAAATTTTGGCTCTTTTACGGCTATCGGTTAATTTTTTTCAGTTACGGTTAACAAAAAAAGTTAAAAATTAACTTCTTTTGTTTCAAAAAGTTAAATATTAATTAAGGTCTTCGGATCATCTCGGGATAAAACAAGCTATTCCTTTCAAAAATTTTAACATCTGATAGATCATACTTTTTATAAAGTATTTCACTTCTAATATTATTTTACACATAGAAATGTCAATAGTTAAGTTAAAAATTATCTTTGTGAAAAAGCAAAAGCGGACACGCAAACGCCCAAACTCAAGGCCGAGCCGCGACATTCATTATAACAGAAATGGCCCTTTTCACACTAGAGACGGATTATTCGTGTGAGACGGGTTATCCGTTTGATGATCTGCGTCAGATAGGTAATACTTCTTAATTTGAAAATTGAATAGTTTTAATTGTGAATGAACAATCCGCCTGACTTTATCAGACAATTTTGACAGACAGTTTGAAGACGGGATTATCCGTTCCAGATAGCCTGTGTACGGCCGCCCCCTCCCCTCAGAAAAAATCGGAGAAGGAGTGTCTGTGAGGAGGGTGCGACTGTACACAGGCTAGTCTCAGACGGATAATCCATTTCTAGCTCTAGCGTGAAAACGGCCAATAACAAAATTCCCGTGTCCAGTGTTTTTAATGATAGCGAAGGACTGTACGGAACGACTGTCTGCCGTTTCCTTGTCCGTAGGCCTCATTATTCCGCGCAGCTAATGCGTTTCGGGTCACGTGGTCCTAGCGCGTTCGCCTCCGAAATGCCTTGACCGAGATTGTGTGGGAAGACGCCGTACAGGGACTAGGCATGGCAATGTCTACCGTAGCGTCAGAGAAAAACAGGGAAATGTTAATTATCGGCGACTTGTTTTACAAATAGTGACATCTCTGCGAGTTATTTCAATAGTGTTTCGAGGGCACGGCCTCCTAAAAATCGCAAATATTCATCCCCAGCAAAAAGCCACACTTTCGCTCTGGAAAAAATTAGTTCCCCGAGAGAGTGGCGGAAATGGAGGCTAGGTCTTGGTCAACACCTAAAAGGCGCTGCGCCTAACGTGCGTACGGAGTCACACTAGCCGGGAAATAGAAAAAGCAACCATAAGTGAGTTTAGTACCTCCCTTAAAAGTAGCAAATCTAGGGAACAGTTTCTTTTACGGTTAACTGTTTTCTACTCTATTTACGGCTAACGGTTAAAATGTTTCAATTTTTACGGCTATCGACTAAATTTTTGGCCGTTTTACGCCTATCGGTTAACCCTATTGGGACCCTTTATTAACAAATACGTTTCAATTCGGCTTCTTACCGTCAAAACCTTCCTTTTCCCTAAAATCTGTACCTATAAAATCATGTTACAACGAGGCAAACCAAAAAGAGAGATCAGCGCCTTGAAAAATTGATTAAAATTTATAAACAATAGTATATATAGCGCTTCAAAAAAGCTCAAAGTCTAGGCAACGCTTGTTAATTAGGATTTTCATTAAATAAATTTGTGCATGGGATTGTATTACACCGTGGAAATCGAATTTGGTCCAGCGTACGTATTTTGAGCGTTCTTCTTTGCCCTCAGTCTATATGTGTAGGTAATCTATGATTTTTCTCGTGCAATGTGGAATAAATAAGCGCGAGTAAATTTTTCAAAGACCAACAAAAGTGGTCTTTGAAACATTTACAAGTGCTTATTTATTCCAAATTGAACGAGAAAAATCATGTGATTACTTATTAATAGTATACACGAAAAACATAACTACAACAACAAATTTTGACAGCGCGCGCGAAGCACGCGCGCAGGGAGCACCATGGGTAAGAAAATTTGGTAAACTATCCATCAGAGAAAGTTTGGTTACGACGTAGCTTACGCCCGCCCACCCGCCGACCCGTACACACACTTCATGTAAGCCGATGTCAAAGGTCACAATAGATCTTGCACAACTTAACTAGCCTCTTAGTTATGTAAGCCATCCGTATGAGTACAATTAGATTGACAGCTGTCAAAATCAGACATCCGCTGACAATTATCACATGACCATCTCGTGGGCTCAGATGAAAGACCAGTCATTTTTCCCCTACATATAAGCTAATATGTCACACTTACCAATTCAGCATAAGAACGAAACTACGCCAGGCAAGGCTGTCAGTTGGCTGACAGTCGTTTAAACTTATATTGGCAAGCCAAATTAAGGTCAATTGACAGCTGTCAAAATGGGACATGTGCAGACCACTATCAGAAAACTAATAACGTGGGCTCAGGTTCACTCAGGTACACGAACTGGCATTTTCCAATACATACCGGACGGATATGTCGTACTCACACTCGGAGTCTGTTAATTCGAATATTCGCCATTCTAATGAAGGTTAATTGACAGCTGCCAAACTAGAGTATACGCTGACCATCATTACCTGAGTGTATCGCGGGCTCATCCATTGAGGTCACGTAGTGTTTAAAGTTTTGCGCTGATATTTTATTTGATCACGGGCTAAATTCGAAGCCCCATAGCTTAGAAAATCTATCCGTCCTAGAAAATTCGGCAATCACGTGACCGTACACCGACCACCCGACCTTTTGTCCGTCCGCACCACAGGCATACCAATGTTTAATATCACACTTTCCAGCTAGTTTGGGAGCCTGCAACCTGATATTGTATATCCCTGTTTTGATTAATTAACAGCTGTCAAAATAATGTTTCTGCTGACCAGTATCGCCTGACCGTATCGCGGGCTCAGGTATCGACTCACTGAGTTCGAGTGTTTTTTTGAAGGACAAGTTGCTACTTTTCAAATGATCGCAGGCTCAAGTTCAATTTTTTTTAAATGCATATGAAAGAAGTCGTGTTCATGAGCCGCACTTTTAAAATGTTGATTTTGAACTGACCTCGGACGCGAAAGTTCAACCGTCTTTTACGTTTACATGCAGGGAAGGCAATCGCTTTTGACCTTTCTCACTGTCACGCGTTGATCACGCTCTACGTCCAATTTTTATGTTCTGATTGGAGCTGGAGCTGACAGAGTTTTGTGTCAACTTGTGATGTTTTAAACTGTCTTTTTCTACTTGGTGTACAAAATGAAATACAGCTGCTATCAAGATTGTTCTGTAACTCATGGCTGCTTTGTTTATTGCACTTTTTGTTGACAAATGCACAGCTTGTCAAAGTCATTGGAAATCCGATTTCGGATGGCATCGTTTTCAAAAATGAGCTTACTCACTTGCATTTGCTTGAGGCAAAAGAGGGTAGAAAAGTCTCAAGCGATTCTAGAACACTTGATGACCTTCAGAAGCAGCATCTCGACTTGTAAGCCTGAGTAATTATTGTCTTTGATGTGGTTTTTTTTCGTCTTTTTTTCCGAGTGTATGGTTTATGCGGCTTAAGTTTATACACGAGCAATGATCTAACCTACAATAGTATCAAGTTTAAAAAGCCTTTAGAAGAAGATTATTTAGTTATGATTTTGGCTGTAGACAGAAAGCTCTGAGCGATTTTCTTGCCTCGAGTTCATCTTGAAAAAGAGCAAACACCGGGAAGGCTGCTTCAAACATAAATAAGCTTATCATTACCTGACTCAGTGATTTTCAGAGACACCTTACTCTCAATACTTCTCTTCGTGAATGAAAATTATTGTCTCTGTACATGTTTCACCGAATTATATTTATTTTATTGATTGTTTGTTGTCCCTCTCGCAATTTTTATCGCTGCACCGGTTGTTTCCAGTCGAACATAAACATCGCATGCAGGAATACTCAAAACGCCGAGCGTAAATATCACTCGCTTTTAAAGATTACACATAACAAAACCATACACAGTTTAATAAATAAAGGGAAATAAAAGCTAAACATAACAATTTCTCTATCATGTTGAAGCGTAAATGGTAACTTTATTAATCGCACTGCAAATTTGGGGCCTGTCAAAAGTGAGAACCCGTCCGGCTGGCCGAAAAGTGATTTTGGGAATTTCTTATTATCGTTTTCATGAAAAGCACATAATTATTACCCTGCATATCACATAGGACCAGATTTTTCTAACTGAAAAGTCCCGGCATTATAGAATTCTCTTCATGAAAATCTTTTATAACTCAATGCTATAATTTGTTGTGCAAAGGAAGCGCGTGCTTTGATCGTCGTGGATATATATAGGGTTAAATAGGGCAAGAAAAACCAAATTCTGTCCGAGGTCTGTATGATAAAAAAAAGGGCCTCATAGTACTGTTTACCTGAGACGTGATGAGAAAAAGTATGTTTAAAAGGCTGGTTTACACGCCACCAGATTCGTCGCCAAGATTTACTTACAAAAAATCCGGCCTGATTTTTATTTTGTCCTCTCTTTTAGACAGAGGAATGCAAAGTGTAAATTGGCTGCCACCAAGGACTATCGTGGCGCGTGTGTTTCTTAAAATTATATTTCGGGGTTTTCCAATTATCCATAGTCTCTATAACGGAGCAATGTTGGAGAGACAGGTGAATACCACATTATGATGCAACAGCTAATGCAAATACAATACTCGAATAGGTCTATTTGTTTTCCAGGCCTAATCTACTGTGATCGAACATGATTGCTATTTTTGGGTTTCCAAATACGACTATTTAATAATTCGATGGAAAATTTGTTTCACTCTTGGACTGTCAAATTATTTTTCTCTAAAATCACTTAGCCTTTGCCTCAAAAGTCAAATGAATGTGCCCTGATCTGTGGATTACAAGTTTATTGTTTGATTTAAATTATGAATTTATTAACGAGAGCTTCGCTTTTAGCCCTGGCTAAATCTATATATTAGTTTATTCAACTGATTGGCTGAAACAGATTACTACCTATGTCAAATTCAAACTTTTTCAAGACCAACGCTTTCAAAATCATTCAGCCAAGAAGTTGGAAATGTACAAGGATTCATTTTATATGGTCACCAGCATGTTATATTGACTCGGTCTACAACAATCAGCAAAAGTAAGTGTTTTTAAATTCATCTTGGATTATGAGAGCTCGGCGTTTACAAGAAGTGTTTACAAGAAGTACAATGCCGTTTTGAAATCAGGAGAACGCTTCGAGCAGCAAAAGAGGAAAGACACTTGCTGAGTAGTTTAATGACTGTTGATCATTCTCTGTTCCTGAGACCCTATCATAGCTGGATTCATGGAGAAATATTTGACATTTAAAACCCAAAAATGAAGGACGGAATTCAGTGATTTCTCCTGACGCTGCCATCGATAGGTGAGCGGAGCCTCAGTTGTTTATTTGCTTATTCTCAGCGCTGGGGTTTTCATTATTTCATTTGGCCTACTGCAAGAGTCATCGTCGCTTTTCTTCGTCGGATTCATGATAGTCGTTAAGGAAATTTATACCTCTTTGGCCTGTGACATTGGCGATACGTTCTGAACTTACAATCTTTGCTTTCTTCAGCTTGCTGACCGTTGTTTTTCTTGCACTATGATTCGCAAACATTTTTCTCACTTTCTTTAAGGCTAGTACCAGCTACGGATACTTTCATTATGTTAGTTATGGTATTTTCGCCCATTAGTTTAGTTCGAACCAGATGCTTAAATGTACGTTTTCGTTTTCTTCTGAGGTAGAAAAAAAAAACAGACCATCACTTGGATGGAAAAGTGTAGCTATCATGGTTTGCGTGTGGTTGCCACCGTTTTGTTCTTTATTTTTTTACTTTAGCGTAGTCTGTTATAAGTAGCTTGTTTTTCAGTTTCTCTGGCTCATTTTCCTCGATTTTGTTGACAGTATTTTTCTCTTAGCACCGCATTTTCAATACATTTAGCCAAAAAGACGTACTTTTTACTGTTTTCGTAACGTTTTTAAAACTTTTCTATTGTTGTTTTGCGTACAAAATCAAATCGTCGTTTGCTGAAAACCATGGCCATTTTCTTAAATCTTATTGTTAAAACAGCTTTAATCTGATTGATTCTTGGTGGTTTCTTTTGTGTTTTCAGCCAATCAGAAAGCATTTGTAATTTGCACTCGTGTTACAAGTTTGTACTCGTGTGACAGAGGAACTGCACTCCTTTCTCAGCCAATCAGAATTGAGTTATTTTTTCGTGTATATTATTAAGTTGATTAGTGTTTGCTTGTGTGGGTACCACAAGCTGCTTCCATATTACGAAGGAATATGCAATATTTTGATTCTGAAAGACTTTAGGGCATTCCTTCCAATAAGATAAAATAACCCCAAACCTATGGTCCTCCCATGTTACTGTACAAAAGGCATAGCGAATAGTGACAACTACCAAAGGCAGTCATTTTCGTACGTACATTAGTTCAAGAGATCTTTGATTCTTGAATGCGTAATCAGGGATTCTCGTTATGTTGTTATTTTGAAGCAAGCTAAAAGAGAACGAAAACCTGGATTTTAGGGTTGATAATGACAAAGCAAAGTAAGGAGTAAATTAAGAACAAATGTTAATAATAGAAAGGCACCAACAAGATGAATGATGCTGATGATTCAGTTGTTACGTACATTACTTGAAGACATGACGTATTCTCGAAGGCTCTATCAGGGATTTTCTTGATTTTGTTTCCGAAGAAAAACCTGAAAAAAAATACAATAGAACTTACACTTTTTTATTTGTTCAATCTGTTAACGAATACAACTTAAAATTAATGGCCTTAAAAAAGATTGTACACCCCGAAAGAGTGGGCGGAGGTACTCAACACAATTTCATACGAGAAAGCTCTAACCCGAGGTCCAACCCCTCACCTTTTTATATACCATTTTTGACATAAAGGTACCCCTTTCGTAATCTCTTTTTTTAACATACTCAGACTTTGAAAAGCTGCATAACCTTTAACCACTATTTAGTTATTGCTTTGGAGGTACGAGAACGCAACCCCTAATATGTGTTGGGTGTTCTCTGCAATTAATTGTGTTCGAGGTACGAGAACGCAACCCCCACTTTAAGGTTGGGTATTCTGTGCATTATTGGGTGTCCTGTGTTATTAATAGGGGAGGGTTTTTGAGATTGCATTTGTGTCGACATACATTTGCCTCGCGTTGAGGCGCTTGCTTACGTTTTGCCTCACTTTGACGCGCTAACTCACGTGGTGATTCTTGTGTCCTCGGCGTTCATCTTTCAAACGTTTGCTGAGGTCTCCTATTCTGTCTTCGTAAAGCGCTCATCTTTTAAAAGTGTGCTGAAAGTTTACGTCCTGAGTAAAATTTTACTTTGGATTAAGCCTTTATATTTTTCTTTGGAAAATGCGTGCGACTCCTGGTACATGCATCAAACCGTGTTGTTTAGCTCGGCAGCCGTTGTGCCACAAAGTAAATCTACTGAGTTGTGTAGCTAGGCGGCCGTAGTGTCACAAAGTAAATCTACTAGATGTGAAGCTCGGCGGCGCCATTTCATCATGACTTGTGATATTTTCGGAACCGGACAAACAAACGTGACCAGCCCACAGTAGCGCCACTCAAGTCACTGAAATCAATACACTCGACCAAATTACTGGAAAAGTTATTGATGTGAGCCGCACGCACATTCCAGTGAAGGCTTTGATGATTCCCTTGAAACTTGTGAAATTGGGAGGTGTAGTGTAAGTGAACCAGTGTTCAAACATAATCATTGTGCCCCGGCGTTCACCACAAAAAATGTGGTCTTGAGTCGATTTTTAATATCATCACAAGAAGACTTGCCAGCAACGCTTTCATTTTAAAGTAAATTTCAGTAATTGTGTACATGTGGAATTCCCAATAAATAAAATTAATGATTAGAAATACATCTAAAACTTTGTCAACTGTTTGCTACAATACCTGGGCCGGGTTGTTCAACGCTTGGGTTAAGATAACCCAGGCGAGGAAGGTTAGTGCGAAATTTGATTTCAGACGTGAAAGCTTCATTTTGTCATCAGGTTGATGGTCGGATGCTCTTAAAATAACAAGAAAATTACCCAAAGAGATGTTTTTGAACAAAAGAAAAAGAGACCCAAGCGCTAATCGGCCTTCGAACAACTGCGCCCTGTAGAACATCTATTGCACCAGTAAAGCAAAAAATTCTTTTTTACAGGTATACTCTGGCCAGTGTCTCCTCAAATTACAAACACTTGAGACGAACCATACGATCTCACTCTTATCACTAGCCTTCAAAACCTTTTCATAATGATACACAGTTTAAATAGGGGTTTCGCCGTACGCAATCCTTACGTTCAAAATATGCCATAATCACAGTTATCTATGGCAAGAACCATCCACCCTTCCCCCTCAACTGGTACCTGCACGCCTAACAAACATATCGAACACACTATCCTAAGCTCCGATTACTCCTAGTAAGGGAGGTTTTTTCGAGATTGCATTTGTGTCGACACACATTCGTCTCGCTTTGAGGCGATTGCTTACGCTTTGCCTCACTTTGACGCGCTAACTCACATGGTAATTCGTGTGTCCTCGGCGCAGCTATTTGTCTTCGTAAAGCGTACATATTTCAAGAGTTTGCTGAAGGTCTACTATCTTTTTCGCATGGGTCGTCACTGTCTTTGGAAAATGTGTGCGACTCCTGATGCATGCATCAATGAAACCGCGTTGTTTATCTTGGCGACTGTTGTGCCACAAAGTAAATCTACCGAGTTGAGTAGTAGCTCTGCGGCCGTTGTGCCACACAAAGGAAATCTACCGAGTTGTGTAGCTCGGCGGCTCCATTTCATATTTCATCATGACTTGTGATATGTTCGGCACCGGAAAAACGAACATTTTAGCTCTATGTTATCTATATATAACTAATAAGCCAGCCTACAGTGGCGCCACTCAAGTCACTGAAATCAACACACTCGACCAAATCAGTACTGACGAAGTTATTGACGTGAGCCCACACATTCCACTGAAAGCTTTGATGTTTCCCTTGAAACGTGTTAGAAGTGTAGTGTAAGTGAAGCAGTGTTCAAACACAATTATTGTGCTCCAGCGTTCACCTAAGAAAACGTGGTCTTGGGTCGTTAATATCAACGCAAGTTAAGAAGACTTGCCAGTAAAGGTTTCATTTTATAGTAAATTTCAGTAATTATGTACATGTGGAATTCCCAGTAAATAAAATTAATGATTACATCTAAAGCGTTGTCAACTAACTGCTTTTTAACAATACCTGGCCTGGGTTGTTCGAAGCTGGTTAAGATAACCCAGGGTTAGTGCGAAATTTGAATTCAGACGTGAAAGCTTAAAAAGTAAATTCAGTTTAATTCATTTTCCAATTGTCAAAAAGTTGAGGATTAGATGCTCTTAAAAATAACAGAGAAAATTATCCAAAGAAATGTTTTTGAAGAAAGAAAAAGAATCCCGGGTTAAGCACTAATCAGGCCTTCGAACAACTGCGCCTTGTAGAACATCTATTGCACGTTCTATATATTTACACGCCCGACGCACTCTGGCCAGTGTCTCCTCAAATTAAAAGCACTTGAGACGAGTCATACGATATCAAAAGCCTTTAAAACCTTTTCATGATGAGACAGTTTAATAGAGGTTTCGCTGTGCACAATCCTTAAGTTCAAAATATGCCATAATCACAGTTATCTATCGCAAGAACCATCCACCCTTCCCCCTCAACTGCTACCTGTACGCCTAACAAACGTACCGAACGCACTCTCCTAAGTTCCGATTACTCCTAGTTATTAAGCTAATTTATTCTTGTTTTTACGCTGCCTTGATCACACCAATAACATTATAGCTCCAACATGCGGTTTACAAACCACACTAAACTATGACCACAGTCCCCTGTTTCGCTCTATGTCCCTTCCGTGGCCAAGCTACCTTATCCACTCATTTGATAAAACCAAATCTTTGTATCTCCCTAGCTCCGCCACCGACGTCTTTAGAAACTTAATCCTTTATTACTCTACAATGTTTAAGGATAAGAGGCTTTTATTCTAAAGACACCACAGAGGCACCGAGTGATCTAAGCTGTTATCACTTCTATATACCATGCCACTAGGAGTAATCGGAGCTTAGGAGAGTGCGTTCGATATGTTTGTTAGGCGTACAGGTAGCAGTTGAGGGGAAAGGGTGGTTGCGATATAGATAAATATGATTATGGCATATTTTAAACGTAAGGGATGCGTACAGCGAAACCTCTATTTAAACTGCGTATCATTATAAGAAGGTTTTGAAAAGATATCGTATGGTTCGGTGTCAAGTGCTTGTAATCGGAGGAGACATTGGCCAGAGTGAGTCGGGTGTGTAAATAGAACATTTTGTTTTACTGGCGCGAGTTGCAGGGCGCAGTTGCTCAAAGGCCGATTAGTGCTTAACCCGGGATTCTTTTTCTTTCTTCAAAAACATTTCTTCGGATAATTTTCTCTGTTATTTTTAAGAGCATCCAATCATCAACGTGTTGACAAACTGAATTACATTGAATTTACTGTTTTGAAAGCTTTCACATCTGAATTGAAACTTCGCACTAACCCTGTCAAAGCCTTCAATGAAATGTGTGTGCGCCTCATGTCAATGACTTTTCCAATAATTTGGTCGAGCGTTTTGATTTCAGTGACTCGAGAGTGGCGCTACTATGGGCTGGTTTATAAGTTTTTCCTAATAAAAAACAGTTAAAGTGTTCGTTTGTCCGTTGCCGAAAATATCACAAGTCATGATCAAATGACGCCGCCGAGCTTCACATCTCGGTAGATTTACTTTGTGGCACAACTGCTGTCGAGCTACACAACTCGGAAGATTTACTTTGGGACACAACGGCCGCCGAGCTACACGACTCAGAGGATTTACCAGGCTTTGTGACACAACGGCCGCCGAGCTACACAACTCGGTAAATTTACTTTGTGGCACAACGGCCGCCTAACTAAACCCGGTTTGATGCATGCACCAGGAGTCGCAGACAATTTCCAAAGACAGTGACGAACCATGCTGAAAAATATGTAGGCTTAATCCAAAGTAAAATTTAACAGCAAACTTCTGAAAGATGAACGATTTGAACAATTCAGCAAACACAGATCGATGGACGTTTTGCGAAGATAGTAGTCTATTAGGGTCAAAATTAACCCCGTCGTTGCCTAGTCAGTGCCTAGCAAGTGCCTAGTCTATGAAGTCACCCATTGTCTTATACTACAGAAAAAAATTCGTTCCTCCGTATTAATTAAGTGCCTAGTCAGCGTCTTCCTGCATATTAATTATGTGCCTAGTCACTGCCTTCCCGCATATTAATTATGTGCCTAGTCAGTGTCTTGCTAGCTGGGTAAAAATGCGTTCCTCCATACATAATGAAGTGGATAGGTCTACTAATAAGCGTCACTCTACTACAATAGGAACAATAGGCTTGCCTAGACTTGCCCGGGCTCTTTTAACCCTGATTGGATAGTAAACAATCTATTATGTGTTTAACATTTTGAGAAAACGCTTGTTCACTTTTTGAGCATCATGGCTTTTATTACCAACGTTGATGAGCTTCAAGCTCTTCTGGATGGTTGTTCCTCCACCCACGATTGGGAATTATTGGTGGAATCTATTGTGGTACCCGATGAGTGGATCCCAATGGCGTATGCTCGGCTGTCGGAACTCACAGCCCAAGAGATACCGGTAAGTATTTTATTCCGTCTCTGAGTTCTTTCCTGATGACGGTTTACGTTTAATTTGTACGTTGAAATAACGAGTATTCATTAATCTTTTCTTAACGTTCTCTCCTACAGATTGAAACGAACCAGGACAATGGGAGCCATGAAGTCAACGAATGTTAGCAGCTCGAGAAGGGGGATGAGTTGATCGCCGATTGGCAAGTCGACAAGTTACTGAGCGATTCGGTAAGTTTTGAAAAATGACCTTGAGTATCTGTGACCGAGTTTTCACGCATCATTTCATTAGCACAAGTTCGTTATGTTAATAGACTCGACTTGCGTTAGATTTGCATCTGACCTATTAACCCGCTCGCGAATCTTTTGTTGATGAAACAAAAGGACTTCTAAACTCGATTTGCTTCAACTTTTTGTAGACAGTTGTCATATAATACTCATGGAATATGTTTCCTTGCTTTACAGTTTACAGCTGAAGAAATACAGACCGTAAATGAGATGGAACTTACGGCGCTAGACAAGGTAACCCCATTTCTTTTTTAATACGCAACGTAAATGATTTGTTTAGTGATGAACCAACATTACGAATCTCCTTATTCGTTCAATGCCCACCTATTTCTTAAAATCAGCGAGATTTCAAAACCTAAAGTAATCTGATTTATTATCTTCTTGTCTAGAACGACAACGAGTCGGCACCGTTATCAACGCAAGATACATGGGATAATTTCTTTGACGAAGTAAGTATTCATGATCATAGAATTATTTTTCTTTCATTGAACGCAGTGTTCTTTGTGCGCTAATTCTTACGTTGTTATCTTTTATTTACCTGCAGTGGAATGGCGAAACCAGTGAATTACCCACTTGGAACCCGACGGAAACCGTAAGTAATCTTTCATTTCACTTGTTTAGAATACGCTGAGTGCAAACGTTCCAGTTTAAGTTTTTGAAATGTATACCTTTTGAAAATTAAATTGGTTAGGCTCACCAAAAAATACAATATCATTCATTCCATCGTTTATAAGAGTCAGAAGAATATAAAAGTTACGGTTGGCTTACTATTTATGATTTCAAGGCCTAAATAGTTTATTCTTGATCGATTCCGCTTTCCACTGATCACATAAGTGAATTCGTTTTTTGCGGATGATTGCACCCATATAATGAAATCTGTTCTATTCTTTTGTTAAAAATAAAAACAAAGCATTTGCTCAATGTACTAATATTCTTCAATCATCAAGCCGAGTTGAAGAAAATAGACAGCGTATTATATATACTCAAACAGGTATCAGAGCAATTTAAGTTATTTCCACTAAGCAGATGAATATAGCAATATAGCGGTTTAACATACGTTACTATAATAGTACTCGCGCTCTTACATCTGAAAGTCAATTATGTCATGGATCGACACTTAAAATTAAATTTATTCTGTCGATTCAACATCAAAAACAAACCGTCTACCCAGTTGTTAAGACGCTCATTGTAGACAAATAGAGTTTATCAGAGTTTCTTGTTAGTTGAGCTTTACACTAAGACTAGGTCATATTTACTAATTGTAGGAAATTCAATCCGGGGATGGTGAGCCCCCCGCGAAAAAGGCTTGTAAAGAGCATCGCTGCCAGACCTGTGGGAAGACCCTCTCTCGTTACGTTCAGGAAATCTTAAAACTCATGTACGAACCCATACTGGTGAGAAACCGTATGAATGCAACCGCTGTGATAAGAAGTTTTCAGACAAATCGGTCCTTAATCGTCACCTGAAAGCGCACGACAAACAAGCTTCCGAACGCACTTTCACCTGTAATACTTGTGGAGAAACCTTTCACAACCGCGCCCCTTTCAACGCTCATTTACACACTGCTCATCAACAACCCGCCGCTGCCACTAACAGGAAACGCACTGCTCAAAAAACTACAGATACTCCGTCCGCGAAAAGACCTAAGAGATCGGACCAAGCAAGTACGAGTACCGCTTCAGAACCAGCTTCCACAGCAAGTGCTGAAAACGCCGCTGCTACCTGGCAACCTGATCTGATTCTCATTCCAGTCAAACTTATTCCAGCTAGCGAAGAAAATGTTGCCCAAACATACCGGCAACATTGGCCGCAGATCCGTACGCGTTTTAGCCGCCAGAATCGTTTACAAGGCTGGTACAATTTCCGCCTCTCAACCATCAACCCAGCCAGCCTCCGAGAATAACTGAACCGTATTTTTGCGTATCAGCCTACAGTTTTCAAAATCAACTTTTCCTTTGGTTTTATCCTCCGTAATACAGAGACTGGGGCCCTCCAATATCACCATCCATCCGCGAACAACGACCTCGTGTTAGAATAACCGTTCCTGATCTCAAGTGCAGGCGATTTAGAGTGCCTAAATCAGCAGATAACGGAGATCGATTACGTGGAGCGGGTTCGACTGCAGTGACCTAACAGTAAATGGGTCGTGGATCTCATCACGAATGTGACGTGGTTTGTTTGGAAGATCAGGGTGGTTACATAGCGGAGAACCGAGGGCATCGACGCGGTGGAAAATAATGCGAAAACCGGTAAACCCTATGAAGATAATCTCTGTTTCTTCCGCTGCCTAGCACTTAACAACGATTGCTATACTAAGAACCTAAAGAGAGATACCCAGTATTATTATCAACGGTATCGAGACGCTGGCCTATCCAAAAAGAAGTTCCATGGAGTCAAGATAAGTGAACTGGACGAACTAGAAAAATTGTTTGAAGTCAATATCCAAGTCTAGAGCCTTGCCCCGACTCAGACACACGGTGAAGACGAAGCACAATGAAGAAAATACTCCCGAGATTGCTGCTACCCTGTTTCGCTGCTCTCATCGCCATTTTTCAAGCACGCTTTACTTGAACTTGTACGAAAACCACTTTTCGTATATTAAAGATCTCGCCCGGTACAGTAAATCCTTTTGCTGTTCTCGCTGCGGCAAGTACTGGAAGAAATCGTCCACACTGAATAGACACGAAAAGACCTGTGACGGTAAGTTTAGCTCAAGTACCCAGGCGGAGCATATCACGTTCCCAAAACTATCTTTGAAGAATTAGAAGACGAAGGTATTGTCGTACCAGAAGAATGGCGGTACTTCCCTTACCGCGCCACCTTTGATTTTGAATGTTACTTTAATCAAGAGAAAGCGCAAGAATTAAAGAACACTGAAAAGTTAACCTGGCAATCCACCCATGTGCCCTTAAGTGTGAGTGTCTGGAGTAACGTGCCTGGTTACCAAGCACCCAAATGTTTCGTGTCAGAGAGAGATTCAGACCTACTTCTTGAAGAGTTTGTGCAGTACCTCACCACGATTAGTATAGGTAATCACATGATTTCGAGTGTAATTTGGACTAAATAAGCACGAGTAAATTTTTCAAAGACCAACAAAAGTGCACGAGCCCGTAGGGCGAGTGCACTTTGTGGTTTTTGAAAAATTTACAAGTGCTTATTTATTCCAAATTGTACGAGAAAAATCGTGTGATTACTTATTAATAATATACACAAAAAACATAACTACATCAACAAATTTTGACAGCGCACGCGTTTTTAGTTTATTCAACTAACTGGCTGAAACGGACTACTACTTTTGTCAAATTCAAACTTTTTCAAGACCAACGCTTTCAAAATCATTTATTTAAGAACTTGGAAATGTGCAAGGATTTTTTTTATATGGTAATCAGCCTGTTAAAGATAACTTGGTTTAGTAATCAGCAAAAGTAAATGTTTTTAAATTCATCACCGATTATGAGAGCTCGGCGTTTACAAGAACCGTTTCCAAACCGAAGTATACTGCCGTTTTGAAAGCAGGAGAACGCTTCGAGCAGCCAAAGATGAAAGACACTTGCTAAAGTTTTCTAACGACTCTTCATCATTGTCTGTTCCTGGGACACCATCATAGCTGGATTCATGGAGAAATTTTTGAAATTTAAAACCCGAAAATGAAGGCGGCAATTTGTCTTCTTTTGAAGCTGCTATCGATGGGTTAGTGGAGCCACAGTTGTTGTGATGTCGGAAACTGCCAGTATTAATATAATATTTGCTTTTTCTTAGAGCTGGAGTTTTCATTATTTCATTTGGCCTACTGCAAGAGTCATCGTAGCTCTTTTTCATTGGCTTCATCGTACTCGTTAAGGAAATTTATACCTCTGCGGCCTGTGACATTGACCATATGTTCTGAACTTACAATCTCTGCTTTCTTCAGCTTCCTGACTGTTGTTTTTCTTGCACAATGATTCGTAAACTTTTTTCTCACTTTCTCTAAGGCTAGTACCAGCTACGGATTCTTTCATTATGTGAGTTATGGTATTTTCGCCCATTGGTGTAGTTTGGAGCAGATGTTTAAATTTTCGGTTTCGTTTCCTACTGAGGTAGAAAAAAAAAACAGACCATCGCATGGATGTTTTAATAGAGGTCTTCGCTCCACAAAAGACTCAAAGAGAGCAACAAATAACGTACGTGACTTGAAATCCCTGTTGTTATCATGGAATTGTATCCTTGTTCATTTAATATGCCTGAAGAGTGAAGCTGTCATGGTTTGCGTGTGGTTGCAACCTTTTATGTTCTTCATTTTTTTTACTTTAGCGTAGTCTGTTATAAGTAGCTTGTTTTTTAGTTTCTCTGGCTCATTTTCCTCGATTTTGTTGACAGTATTTTTCTCTTAGCAACGCATTTTCAATACATTTCGCCAGAAAGACGTGCCTTTTACTCTGTTCGGGTTTTTGGAATATTTTTTTAACTTTTCTATTGTTGTTTTGCTTACAAAATTAAATCCCGTCGTCGTCTGCTGAAAACCATTTCCATTTTCTTGAAGTTTTGTTGTTAAAACAGCTCTAATCTGATTGGTTCTTGTTGGTTTCTTTTGTGTTTTCAGCCAATCAGAAAGCATTTGTAATTTGCACTCGTTGGTTTCTTTTGTGTTTTCAGCCAATCAGAAAGCATTTGCAATTTGCACTCGTGTTACAAGTTTGCACTCGTGTTACACATTTTGCACTGATCTCGTGTTACAGAAGAGCTGCACTCCTTTGTCAGCCAATCAGAATTGAGTAATTTTTTCGTGTACATTATTAGCACCAAAAGTTCATCCCTCCTACGCCAAAGGTACGCAGAAGTATTTGAAGCTCTTGAAACCGCAAGAGGCCCGAAGAACAGTGAATCCCACGAAGACCGATTAGCGCAAATACTCGTAGACATCCAGAAAGGAAATGTAGAGTCTGGTGAAGATGAAAATAGTGAAAAAGAAAGCGAAGATGACAGCAGAGGGATTGATTTGCGGGCAAGCGATGACGAAGAAGATGAAGAAGAGATTGAGGCTGAGAATGAAGAAGATCGTGCATTTATTGACCCCTCCTTTTATCGAAGATTGAACGTTGAAGTGGACAGAGAAAGAAGACAGCAACTGAGACAGACGCGGGACCAGCTGGAAGAGTTACAAGATATTGTAGGTGGTTCAGAGGACGTCAGGGACCACAAAGTCCTCAGTCAACTAGAGGAGAAACTGAACGCCTATATACAAGAACTGCCAGTGTTGGGTTTCAATTCCGGAAAGTACGACCTGAATGCTTCCAAAGAAGTCCTGTTCCCGTACGTCATCAAGCATCAGCCCATCAAGTTTACTGCGAAAAGGAATAATAATCATATGTGTATCAAGACAGACTCTTTAAAGTTTCTGGGCATCTCTATTTATCTCGCTCCAGGGTTCAGCTACGATCAGTTCCTGAAAGCGTACGAGTGCGAACAGACCAAGGGATTTTTCCCATACCAGTGGCTAGACTGTTTGGGTAAATTAGAAGAAACATCGCTGCCCCCTCACGCTGCCTTCTACTCAAGTCTGAAGAACGCTAACATCACGGGTGAAGAGTACCGATACTGCCAGCAAGTATGGGAAGACAATGAAATGTTTACCTTTAAAGATTTCTTGGTTTGGTACAATAATCTGGATGTAGTACCTTTCCTCGAGGCAGTAGAGAAAATGAGTCAATTCTGGCAAGAAAATGTGTCAATTCTGGCAAGAGACAAAGATTGATATGTTTAAAGATGGGATTTCTGTGCCTGGTCTCACCCTCAAGTACCTCTTGTCATACCTCTCACCTCAAACTTACTTCAGTCTCTTCGATCAAGCGAACAGCGATCTCTATCACCTCATTAAAGACAACAATACAGGCGGCCCAAGTATAATTTTTCACCGATATCATGAAGCAGGCAAAACAAAGATCAGAAAAGCAGAGGAAGGCGAGGCTGCTAAGCTGTGTGAAAAGATTGTGGGCTATGACGCGAATGCGCTTTATCTCTGGCCTCTGATGCAGAACATGCCCACGGGAAGTTATACGAGACGCCTAGCAGAGAATGAGTTCAAACCTAAAAGCTCTATCAAGATGGCGATTGAATGGTTAGAATGGGTAGCGCACCAAGACAGAATACATATCAGACATCAGCTGAACAGTACAGAGAAGCGCATTGGGGATCGTAAACTTCCCGTCGACGGTTTAATAATAATAATAATAATAATAGTAATAATAATAATAATTTACCAATTTATATAGCGCGTATTTACATGTGCTGATCAATAGCGCTTTACAATCATATGTTTAAAAGAAAACGAAAATACATTACCGTGAGAATAAAATAAACTAAGTTACAAACTATAAAAATACTTCGTAAAAAGACAGGTTTTAAGTCGAGATTCAAAACTGTTAAGTGATGTTGCTTGACGAAACTCCACAGGTAGCTCATTCCAGAGTTTCGGAGCTGCTGCTGAGAATGATCTTGCTCCCAATGTTGTAAGCATCTTTCCCTTGGGATGGTCCAATAAGAGCTTACCGGTAGACCTAAGATTGTATAATGAATTCGATTTTATACTAATAAGATCGCTAAGATAAGTTGGCGCTAGGCCATAAATACATTTGAAAATCAAAAGTAAATTCTTATAGTCAATACGCAAAGAAACCGGCAGCCAGTGCAGCTCATAAAGCGCCGGTGTAATGTGAGAAAACTCAATCATCATTGATCATCAACCGATCTTGAATCATCCATTTCCTCACCGCGTCAATGCACTTTTCCATAGCTTGTATAGCATCAGCTTGAGCAGTGTTGCCGAGTGGTTTAAAACTCAGATACAGCTGCGTATCATCAGCGAAACAGTGAGCATCAGGAAGATAATGTTCCACGATCTTTAACAGCTTGGACGCATATATTATGAATAGCAAAGGCCCTAAACATGAGCCTTGGGGTACCCCGCAGTTCAAGTCAAAAGGACGAGAAAGAACTCCATGTACAGAAACGCGCTGACTTCTATCAGACAAGTACGATCTAAACCAATTTAGAGTAATGTTGAGTCACAAACTGTGTACCAGTTTCAGGGGTGTTATTGGCACGGCCATGACTGCGCTCTCAACCGCGGAAAAGAAGTTAACGAGAAACGAAACAAACCTATGACGGAATTGCTGGAAGAAACTAGAGCCGACACCGAGTATATTCGAAGGAAAGGCTACCGTGTCGTGGAGATGTGGGAATATGAATGACGCCGGATGAAGAGAACCAACCGAGAACTACAGCGATTCATTGCCACCGAAGTAAGAAGAACCTTGGATACCATCAAGATTATGAGCCCGGAGCGAATTTTGAGCGAGGTGCGAGAGAAATTCAGTGAAATATGCCCCATCTTCAAAACCACCAACATCAGCCGCGATGATATTGGAGACTTCATGAAAGCGTACGCAGAAGAGCATAACATCATGGCTCAGCCTCGGCGAAGCTTGATTGGAAGTATGAAAGGAGAAAAAATCTTGTTGTCCACACCCCTCCTCAAATGGTACTTAGAACACGGCCTGGAAGTCACCAAAGTGCACCAAGTGGTTGAATTCACCCCTGTGCCCTGTTTTAAACCCTTTGGAGACGCTGTGTCCGACGCTAGGAGAGCTGGGGATGCAGATTCTAGGAAGGCCATCATTCCAGATACCATGAAACTGGTAAGTTTTTGTTTCATTTTTGGGGGGTTATAGAGAAGGGAAAAAAAGGCATCTTTCATAAGTAATAAACGTATACAAGTCCTTTTTTCTATGATTGTTAAATCTATCTATCTTTATATTTACATCTATCTATATATATATATATATATTTGTTTGTTTGTTTGTCTTTAGGTGGGCAATTCAGGCTATGGTAAGACGATCACTAACCAACTGAAACAGTGAAACGTGGAGTATTGCAGTGACGCAGAGGCCAGCCGAAAAGTCAGCACCCCACTGTTCCGGAAACTGGATAGTATCACAGAAGACAATTACGAAGTAGAGTCTTGTAAGAAAACTATTAAGTTAAACTTACCTATTCAAGTCAGTTTTTTGTGTATCAGTATGCTAAGTTACGCATGCTGCAGTTTTATTATGATTTTCTTGACAAGTATCTTGATCGCAGCGATTTTCAAATGTGTGAAAAGGATACGGATTCAGCGTATATCGCTATTTCTGGGAAGAGTGTGGAAAGTTAAGTCAAACCAGAATTGAAAGCAGAGTTCGAAGCCGATAAATGTAACTGGTTTCCCCGTACGGATACACCCGAGCATAAATCCTATGATAAGCGAACCCCGGGTCTTTTTAAGGTTGAGTGGGAGGGACAAGGAATTATCGGGTTGTGTTCAAAAACCTCCTACTGTTTTGGGGCCCAAGATAAGTTTTCTTTCAAGGAGTCGACAAGAAATGTAACGAGATTAACAAAGACAAGTATTTGCAAGTGTTGCTCACAAAACAGAATAGTTCAGGTGTTAACAGAGGTTTTCGTGTTGTTAACAACACCATGTACACTTATGAGCAAGTTAGGGATGCATTTTCGTATTTTTATCCCAAACGTAAAGTTCTCGCAGATGGAGTTACCACCACTCCACTCGACATTTAATTTTTCAAGTTGGAAAAAATTGATTTTGTAAATAATTTTCGTTTTGTATATATATATATTACGTTTTGTATATATATTACTCTCAAAACAGTTTTCCGAAATATTTATATAAGATCGCCTCTGGTTGTAAATAGTATTTTTGAGTAGCTTTTCACGGATGTTTGTACATAGAAAAATAGTTTGTAAATAAATCACTGGTTCAATTTAATCGTGGCTTGTTTCCTGACTCGGCGCGAGATCTCCACACGTGGGAAAAAAACACAACGCTAAAATGTGGCGTTTTTGGCGCTTTTGGCTATCGTTTCGTGTTAAATAAAAGATAAATTTTATGTTACAAACAGTTTTTACTCATTTGAAAGGTAAAAGGTTGTAAAGATTGTGACAAAATAGATTTTGTAAATAATTTTCGTTCTCTCAAGTTTGTAAATAGCATTATATATAAAAGAGTTTCTTAAATGTCTAAAAAATGTCATTTGATCATAGTTTGTAAATAAATCATTGGTTGAATTCAATCATTTTAGTTCGATTAGCAGATCATTTAACTCGAGTTTATGAGTTATCGGGGATAGAACGAAAATATTGGTTTCAATTTGCTAAACTACAAAACACCAATGCGGTTCGTGTTTACGAGAAAGAGGTGGGACCTAAAACAATTTTTTCTATAAATCATAGAGCCTAGGGGAAAAAATACAACGGTAAAATGTGGTGTATTTGGCGCTTTGGGGGTTTTTGGCTGTCGTTTCGTGTTAAATTAACGACAAATTTCTTGTGGTAAGCTCTTTTGTTTGCCTATTTTTCCCGACATTCTCAAATTTCTATTCTAACACATCCTCAAATTTCGTGTTACACATGGGAGATTTTAAAGCAAGATGGGTGGATTTCTGGGAACTCTGTGGTGGGTTGTTTTATTCTTCTGCTTGTTTTGTGTTGATATTTGGGAGATGAGGTGTTTAAAAAACAGATGTTACTGCAAGGAGGAGCTGCGACTAAGCGACTGTTCCCGAGCAAATTTGATGGTGGTACCTAAGTCAGTTCCACTGGTAAACTACACTACACTGGACTTGGGACATAATTTTAATTCATTGGTTCAAGTAAACTTTTCGGTGTTGAAGAAACAACTCCCCAAATTAAAAATGGTGGATCTGAGGGACAATCCGTTCGACTGTAAAGGATTCCCGGACAAGACAATATTTGGAGTAATCACTGACTGTGAAATCGCAGTGACCACGACCACCATCATCACACGCTGGAACTCCCACCAGAAAAACTCTAAAGACTAGGAAACTAGCCCAACCAACAACGACTACAAGACTACCATCATCACACCCTGGAACGTCCATAATTATTTATATGACTGTTTTGTTTTCATCCGTTTTATTAATGCTGGTCATTATCCTTTGTTTGAAAGGTGTTGTAAAACTTTGCAAAACAAGACATCGTACCAGAACACTTCCGATTTCCTGTGAACTAAGTCTGTTCAGTTTTGACGCTGATAGCGAGGAACACGTAATATTTGATGTCACTGCCTTGTAAATACGCAACGGATTTCATGTATTCTCCTGCTTAATAGCTGAATGTTACGCTTAAAGTTCTTCTTGGTTTCAGATTGCTTTTATTTTAGAGGACCCTAGCCGAATTAGTTCAAAGGTGACCACAAGGCAATAGGTGGGTTCATACTAGCTAAGTAAGTAGACCCTAAGTATGCCGGGAGTTCAAGTATACTTAAGAACACGTATGTGTACTTACCCAGATAAGCGTTCATATTTCAAATTCTAAGTATAGTTCAAGTGACAGAGCCGTCAATCAATTTCCGCGCCAACTATGCAGCCATGTGCTTGAGTGCGCCAAAGATTTTACCTTCTAGCTATCCTGCATCATGCAACCTCAAAAGGTGAAAATTGCTTTCCTTGTTTGGTTAATATTTTTTTTACAACATCGACAGCGGGCTATGCTACTTCACCAAGCCTATCGCTTTTTCGTTGTAGAGGAAGAATGTAGAATAAGACGGAGAAACCAACGCCGGGCTATGTTGATGTTTTTCAATCAAATGAATCAACAAAACACGCAACGTAGACGAAGAAGAGCTTGGCTTTGGCCACGTCCACAAAACTGGTTCCGTACTTTGTTAGCAAATCCAGCACTCAATTTTCTTTGGAAGGAACATTTTAGAGTGACACGCGAAACCTTTGAGTACTTATGTGATCTTGTGAGGGTGGACTTACGAAAGCAGCATACGAGGTTTAGATCTCCGGTCAGCGTGGAAGAAAGAGTTGGTCTTGCACTGTGGCGACTGGCAACAGGTAACAGCTATAGAAGTTGTGGATTGCAATTGGGCCTTGGAAAATCAACAGCGAAGAGTATTTGTAGCGAGTTCGAGCAAGCTGTTTTTTCTTTGAAAGACCGCTTTATAAAATTCCCTCTAACGATTCAGGAAATCAGGAATAAAATGGAAGAGTTTGAAGAGTCTTATGGAATACCACAAATAATGGGAGCAATCGATGGATGTCACATAGAAATAAATGCCCCACCAGACAATCATGAAGATTATTTTAATCGAAAGCAGCATTAGAGTGTGAATCTCCAAGGAATAGTCGATTCAAATTTAAAATTTATACATGCTACAGTAGGTTATCCTGGCAGTATACACGATGCGCGAGTTCTTAGGCTAAGTGGTCTTTATGAACTAGCAGAGAACGAGCAAATTCTTAGCGGTCCAACCTGCAATATAAATGCAACAGAAGTAAGGCCCCTCCTAGCAGGCGATAGTGCCTATCCACTAACGAACTGGCTAGTAAAGCCCTACCCGGACAGAGGACGCCTGACTCCTGAGCAGAGAAAGTTTAACATAAAGTTCAGTGCGCTACGCTCTGTAGTGGAAAGAGCATTTGGCACGTTGAAAGCTCGTTGGAGAATTGTGTTGAAAAAGGTTGAACAAAAAACGAGCACCCTAAAAAAGACTTTGATTGCTGCGTGCGTTTTGCACAACATTTGTATTGAAAGGGGTGACCTATATGACACGGATGGCAACGATTCAGATAACAGTTCTGACGACGACAACGATGGAAGAATTGGTGTTGAAACTGGAAATGACATTAGAGAAGCGCTTAAAGCCTACGTGCGTGATAATTGGTAAAGAAACTAGTCAGCTTGAAGCAAAAAAATTCTTTCTTCTGATATAATTGTAATCAGTCCAAGCATATTTCAATAGCAGAACATAAAAGATTAGATAAGGTGACAATTATTTTGATACTGAATCTTTAAAAATGTCTTTGAAGCCAGCGAGTATGGCGTTTGTTTGTTCCATTTGCCTGTTCTGGGCGTCATGGAACATTTCCGCGGAACGTTCAAATCTTGCGTTGTCCTGTTCCATACTCTTTTCCCACATTTCCATAAAAGAACTCTGCCAGTCTTGAGTCGTACTTTCCGAGATATCTCGTCGCCTTCTTTTGCCTTTGCGCCCACTTTTCTCCTGCTCATTTTCCGCTTTTCTTTTCTCGCTGCTTTTCTGGACTCCTGTTACATCGTCAGCCAGTTCTGATTCATCGAGAGAAACATTTACACTTTCGTTGTGCGAAGTGTCGTTTACACTCGACTCTGAGGTGAAGGTAGAACTCCCTTCGATTGCCATTTTAGACGGATCGATGCTGTCGCGGTGTCCCATCACCTCATCAAAGATGTCGAAATAGGGGAAGCCTTCTTTAATGTTCTTAATTCCAGCTTCTCCCGTCGAGCGAGTTCGCTGCTTTAACTGCTTGTATTCGTTATCTAGATTCTGCTGCCGTTTCTTTACTTGCTGTAGCGTTCCCTGGCTCTCTGGACACCTTTCTTTATACAAAGAATAGATATCGTTACAAATGTTTATTTTTTCTCTTTGTGAAGCTCCTCGTAGCTTACTGAATTTGGGGGCCCACGCATCAAGAAACTCGTGCGTTTCTTCCTCAGTCCAGTTTGCAGACTAAACGCGAGGTTTTTTCGTTTTAGCGCTTGCCGTAGCAAGTACTTCGACACCACTCGCACCTGAAGACTGAGGCGATGGCGTGCTTCATGCCAGTGGAATTGGTGATTGCGTGCGAAGTGGACCATGTATAGGCTGGGGACCTGCTGGACTTGCTGGTAGGCTTTGCTGCTCAGCTGGACGATAAAATGTGGCGCTTGTCGATGGAAATGGCCAATATTGAATGCCATTCATTGGCTGCTCTTGATTTGCTACTCTTGCAAACCGTCGATTTAAGTTAGCGCTAAAGGAACAAAATGCGTGATTTGTGAGTGTGTGTGAATTTTCTTTATACAATTTTTCTTTGGACAAATAAAAGAACTGGGAACGATGTACAAAGATACTTACATGACTGCGTGGTCTAAATTGTCATCTTCACGGTCCAACACACGAAAGTAGGGTCGAAACTGACTGAAGTTGGTGTTATTTTCCATTTGTACGTCGTCTACGTTGTTCGTGTCCTTGAAAGCCAGGCGTCAAGCAAAAGAGTAGTTCGCAAATGATGTGCGTGTCGTACAAGTCTTGCGTGTTCTGATATCTATCGAAAAACGCATTTGATTTACATTCAATTTCCTGAAATTGTTTTGATAGTGCGTAAGTGCGCCGGTAAGAATGGTTGAACTCGACTTCGAAGTGCACTTCGGCTCCTTTGAACTCGATACGTTGCCACGGCCACAAAGTAGGCTACTTAAGTTGAAATTACACCCGTTCACATCTGAAGTAAGATTGAAGTATACTTAAGGTCTACTTACTAAGCCAGTATGAACCCACCTAATATGACGCTGGCGTGACCTTTATGACCACGTTGTGATTTTCCTGATAAATCATTTTAGCCTGCGAACGGCAGACGCCTCTGTGGTTACCCATCTTTAAAAAGAACGAGAACTATCTAAATGTTTATTATAAGAAATTGTTTAATATTACAATTCAGTTCACTCCCTTACGTTTTGTTGTTCAACGCGAAACTAAATTTTTTCCCGTAGCAAAAGTTGTAATTTATGTTCTGGTGTCTGAGTCTACCTGCTTTGATTAATTTATGAGAACACAAAAGAGGCATAGGTCAGATGCAAATGACTACTGGTGAACGGAACGTGTAACAATGATTAAGTAATAAATGATCAACAAAGTTTATAGGTAGACAAAAACGTTTTATTTCCTTTTTTTAATTCACAGTGCATCGATTCTCACGGTAGGACATTATATTTATTCTACTAATTAAAAAGTGTCCGATTCTCGATAACTCCATGCTCTCGCTGGTGTTTGGATCGCTTGGGATTCTTGACTTTCAGTGTTTTAAGGTCTCGTATTTTGCGTTTTCTCTTAATCTTTCGAATTCCGGTCAGTTGACTAACCTGGTGGTTTCCAGGATCCTCTCGTCTCCACTGGTCAGAGTTTTTACCGTCCGTGGGTAAAACGGTGAATTTACTTCCACATCGAAATTGGACCATGTTGATCAGGTTTGCTATTTGTATCCATACCAACTTGGCGAATGCTTCATCTTTTTGTTTCATCATGTTCTGTAAAAGTTCCAAGAGGAGAGTTATCACCTCCCAGTCGATTTCAAATTCGCTTAAGTTCTCTCCGAAAAAGCAATGAAACATGATTGTTGTGCTCTGCTGGTGTGTGAACATATTTAATTGTCTTAAGCTTTCTGTGATAATTCCATTGTTCCGTTCAGGGTTTTAAAACAGGTAGCTAAGTTTCCAATATTCTCTTTCAACATCAATATTCCACACTTTTTCGAGGGTGTTTGGGGTTCCAACAGTAAACTTGCCAGCCATATTGTTTTTTTTGTTGTTGTGGGTAAACGGAACTGACGTTCTGAGACTCGAACTCGAACAAGACTTCGCATAAAATAGCTTGCACGTAGTGTTCAGGTCTTGTTATAGACACTGAACAATACATCTGGGACTGTATCCAATCGGAGTAGGTGTCGTGTATGACTTATTGTTTGTCAAACAAAAGGCGACACGAGCTAGTTCACATGCAAATTTTAGAGCTCGAGTCAAACATTTGTTAAACATAATTAGTGACTAACGCGGTGTAAAGATGAATAGAACTTTATTTCACCCAAAAACTTGAAAAATCTTTCAAAGGATCTCAAGACAGCTCTATTTCCACAAAGGCAGCGATGTAACATTTTTATTTAGAACAAACAGGAAGACCTAGGGTTCCTTATATTGTTAAGCATAGCAATACATTTTGATCTTCGTGCATCTTGTGCAAAAGCTCTAGAATAAGAAGGTAACTGTTTATCATTTTCAGTCTCTTCACGTTCTTCAGGGGTGATAACATAACGTTGGAAAGGTACGCGTTTGCCTTCAATAGGGCCATTTATACGAGGAAAAATAAGACGCGTCTTAAATAAGACGCGAACTGTACCATTTATACGAGCATGTCTTATCTAATAAGACGCGTCTTAGCTAAGCCGCGTCTTATTTTAGACGAAATGTGCCGTTTATACGGAAAGTTCGCGTCTTATTTTTCCTCGTACAAATGGCCCTAATGTGTCTTTCATACAAAACCTTCAACACCCGGCAACTTTCGGGGCGATGCCCGTCCTCTCTCGCGTACTTGTAGTACGCCTGACGCAGTACATCATCTTTCTCTAAACAAAGTGTAGCATGTGGGTCGTCTCGAGAGTCTTCTTTCATTTTTTGGACATAAAACTTGTACGATTCCCATACTTCATGCATCCATTCTCTGTATCTAAGCCCATGAAAGATGTTGGGACTTCCTAGACTGTTAAAACCGTTGTCACACATTTCAAAGCCTTCGTCACATTTGCGTGTATGGCGCTAGTGTTGGATAAATGCTTTCTGTTTAGCCTCTTTTTCAAACATCTCCTTCATCTCCTCATAAGGTTGGAATCTTGTGACCCGTGGCTAAGGTGAATACGAGAGCCGATCCTTGATACCATGCGATATTGGCTGGTCTATCCACAGGAAAAATTCACACCCTTTTTTGTAGCTTGTCAGAAACATTCGATCCTGGCTCCAAAGCTGTTTACTTTTTCTCAATGCTAGCTTGTTAGAACAATCACAGACCAACTGAGCTGCATATATTTTCACTCTATGTCCTCTTTCCATTCTGAAGCAGAGGCAAACATAAAACAGATTTTCTCGGTGCAGTACCCATAGCAAAATCCTTGCGCTTTTTCTACCAATTCCAACGTTGAGCGGGGATGAAACGGGCAGAACTGACCGGGTAAGGAACTGGCTTTATCTTCGGTCAGCAAAGGCGAAGCGCTCGATTCGACTTGCATGTTTGAAGCGATATTTTAAAAAATATTGGTGGTAGTAAGACTTTTTTCCTTAGCAAACCGATTGCAAGAGTAATATGCTGAACAGAGAGCCCGCTTTTATTTGGAAGACAGAATAGATTCTACATGAGACAATCAGGGTTAAAAGAGACCGGGAAAGTCTAGGCAAGCCTATTGTTCCTATTGTAGTAGAGTGACGCTTATTAGTAAACCTATCCACTTCATTATATATGGAGGAACGCATTTTTACCCAGCTAGCAAGACACTGACTAGGCACATAATCAATATGCGGGAAGGCAATGACTAGGCGCATAATTAATATGCAGGAAGACACTGACCAGGCACTTAATTAATATGGAGCGACGCATTTTTTCTCTAGGATAAAACAATGGGTGACGTCATAGACTAGGCACTTGCTAGGCACTGACTAGGCAACTACGGGGTTAATTTTGACCCTAATAGAATACTGAAGATTCAGCAAACTTTTTAAAAGATGAACGCTTTACGAAGACAGGGTATCAGACCTCAGCAAACCTCTGAAAGATGAACGCCGAGGGCACAAGAATCACCACATAAGTTAGCGCGTCAAAGTGAGGCGAAACTTTAGCAAGCGCCTCAAAGCAAGGCAAATGTGTGTCGACGACGAAACTCTTATTATTTGCACAGGAAACCCAATAATGCACAGAAAACCCAACACAAATTAAGGGGTTACGTTCTCGTACCTCGAACGCAATTATTGTAACAGTCCGTTTCATGGTATTCTTGCTTATTAGGAAAAATAAATTCGAAGAATTTAGAGTGTAATATGAGCGCGCCTTATATTCGAAGTGTGTAAATATTGCCACATATACCATTGTTATTATAACATATTACTACCGTTGTTACTTTCCAAGCTAAAGCGTAACTGACCCGATAGTATGATAGGGTAAATCTTTTTTAGAATTAGGGGACAGGTCTTTTAATGTTGCAGCACCGAAATTGTGAAAATACCTTCCCAATCACACAAGTTACTCTGCTGGCAAAAGCACTGTTTGGCCCCGTCCACACAAATCCGGGTAAGCTAAAACCGCATACAAAAAATATCCGGTTTCAATCGTGCAGGCAAATTCGAAAATCCATTCGATCCGATAAAACAACTCAGGAGAGTGGTTTCGTGGGATCTTTCACGCGTACACCACTCGAAAGCATTGCATAATTTTAATGTATCATTTATTCCTTGTATGCTACCAATACCCGTATAGGGTGGTACGTTTGTGGTATGCTACTCGTACGTAGTTATAGCGAGCTTAAGCAACGAATAGGTTGACGTTCCCAAGGTCAAAAATAACAATCGAGAGTTGATTCTTCTCTCTTTAAGCGGTCTGCCTCAATAAGTTCATACTACACGAGTACAATATTAGAAGTCTTTAATCCTTTATAAATCAGAAGCCAGAAGTCTTTAAGCCTTTAATCAAGCGAAAAACTAAACTTCCGGGTGTTGTACGTTAGCGGTCTCGTTGCTTAGGCTTGCTAACATCTGCCCGTTTACATCCTTTGCTAACTGTGTATGTTACTCGTAGTACTTGCGTAGTGTTTAAGTCATGTTCCTTAACAACAAACAAATAAAAAATTGAACATACAAATACTTCAGCCCAAGGAGACTTGAAAATATGTCAGGTGGAAGCCTTTCAATTTCGTTGTTGGAGAGGAACCTGCAAAAATAAGTTGTTTTAATGTATTTGAGACAAGGGTAATTCAACTAACCCCTTTTTAGCAGAGAGATGCGATAGCCCACAAGTATTACGGCAAAAAATTTAAGAATACACAAAACAAAAACAAAATTCCACCAACATCAATTTAATTTTGTCTCTTAAAGTTTACTGTAAGAAACATTTAGTTTTAAAATCAACGTAAAGAAGATATGTTGACAACATGGCAAAAATTTGTTAACATCACGGGAAATATTCAGTAAGAACTGCACGGCAAAAGTTTTGTTATCAGCACGGTAAAAGTTTGTTAACATCACAGCAAAAGTTTATTAACTTCACGGCAAAAGTTTGTGAACACTACAGAAAAAGTTTAAAACTCATAGCGGAAGCGTAAGCTGTGCTACAGCGGAAGTGGTGATCCCTCGCGCTAGTCGCAATACGTTACGGTTTACGCAAAATGGCGGACAGACATGCACTTGACGAAGAGGATGCGATTCGCGATTACTTCAGAAAAGGATTGACTTATGATGAGATGCTTGCATTTTTGGATAAATACCATGGTATTGAAATGAGTGTTGTCACGTTAAAACGGCGAATTAAAGAATATGGTCTTAAAAGAAGAAATGGGAATTAGGACATTAATACAGTTCGGGTTAGAATTAGAAGTCTTTTAGTTGGATCTGGCAGCATTGCCAGACATGTCTGGCATACACTCAAGCTGCAAGGTATTAGTGTTCCCCGTTCCATAGTTGAGTTGTTACTCAGACATAGAATTGGATCCTGAAGGTGCAGTGTAAAGAAGGCCGTAAGGGTTTCGTTGAAGGACATACAGAAACGCGGGGCCGAATGAAACTTGATATGACTTGGTATGACAAGGTGAAACCTAATTGGCTTTCCCATTCACGCTTGCATCGCTGGATGTAGAAGAAAGGTCTTGTGGTTGTATGTGACACGATCAAGCAACTGGCCACATAATATTGCGGCTTATTACCTGGATGCCGTTGAAAACCAAGGTGGATCAGTCCTCAGAAACTGATAACAATAATAATAATAATAATAATAATAATAATAATGGAATTTATATAGCGCTTATACATCGCTGTTCTAAGCGCTTTACAATGTAAAAAAGGACATTTGAATATCATTAAGTACAAGCTTACATATAACCCTACTGTACACATCTTAAAAAGGAAAGAAAGAAAACAAAAACAAAAACAAATATGACGAAACTAAATGTCATATACCTTTTTAAAAGGAAACGTTTTCAACTTAGATTTAAAAAGATTAACATCAGAACAAGCTCGAATTTCAAAGGGGAGCTTGTTCCATAGTCGGGGGGGGGGGGCACCAACGGAAAACGCTCGCTGGCCACAAGTTTTCATGTTAAAATTTGGTTCTTCAAGGATTAAATGATCCCTTGATGACCGCAATGTCCTTGCTTAATGGTAAAATTTTAAAATATCTTCAAGATATCGGGAACCGGAGCCATTCAATGTTTTAAAAGTTATTAAATATATTTTAAAAACAATTCTCTCCTCAACAGGAAGCCAGTGAAGATCTCTTAGAGTCTCGGTGATGTGATCTCGTTTTTTGAGACCGGCGATAATTCGAGCAGCCGCATTCTGAACGGACTGCAACTTAGCTATGTCCCGTTCTTGGGCACCAAAAAGAACAGAATTACAAAAGTCCAACTTCGAGCTAACAAAAATGTGAATTATAATTTCTGTGGTACTTGTACTGATGTATTTTCTTATTTTAGAAATATTTCGTATGTGATAGAAGGCACCCTTAACTATTGTATTAACATGACGTGAAAGTGACATTGTGTCGTCAAAAATCACGCCAAGATTGCGAGCCTGTTGAGAGGGCCTGATGTTTTCCATGCCAACAGAAATCGTGGGCGGGGGAAACGATTGACGAAAACGGGAGTGCAGAAAGAGAAATTCTGATTTATCATTGTTAAGCTTTAACTTGTTGGCAGTCATCCACAAATTGATGTCAGCAACGCAGTTCTCAAGACGTTGTTTTGCAGACACTAGATCAGAGGTGTCATTGCAAGCAAAAGATGTCCTTTGGAGCCCAAATTAATTTTAAAGGATTTTAAAAAACTTAAACCAAGCAAGATAAAACTATCATATCTTTTTACCTTTTCAGCATAATCACATTCTGTAAAAAGTATTAGGATCCTTAATAATTGCAGTTTAGTTTGAGTGATGTTAGCAAGGTATCTGATGTGATATGATACCATTATAACAGTTTAATTATTAACTTCTGTGTCATGTCATATTCAAATAAAATAATTAAATAGCCATGGAGGTCAAAAAATAAACATGAAAATTTCAATAACCACACAGATTGATAGATTAACTATCAGGGATTCTTTTGGTTCCACATTTAAGAAATTTAATCAACCTCAAGATATTCTATGCCTGATTTTAGACAACTGGGTAGTTGCGCAATGATTTACTAAGTTTCAGAAAATGTTTCAAAATCTCACTGTTCCTTAAGATGAGCTGGATTTAATGCTATTGGTTAAAGTTCAAAGAACAAAGAAGCATGACAGCAGTAAAATAGTTCAGTTGATGACCTCAACATAACTTTTACAGATTTCAACGTTGATGATACATGCGAAAGCAAGGTGCGGCACATAGTCCAACATCACAGTCAGGGCAATAATAGCTTGTTTTTCTCCTGATGTTGGCCCCAGAGCAAATGACACATCTTCTCTCCATCCTCCTCCCATTGTCATTCATTGGCAGGAAGTCAAGAAAATGCCTCTCCACAAACCTTGCTTGTTGATTATCGAGAGAGGACCTCCCACGCTTTCGTCGAGAACAAAAGTTACCAATGAGCAACTTCGCTAAATCAACGTTGAAATCCTTCAAGTTTTTTCTTGAAGTGTGGGGGGATTCATTGAACGATACTTTTCCATTGAATATTGCCTTGTCAATGAGGTCAAAGAAAACCCTTGTCCACCATTTCTTTCCAGATATGTTAATGCCATAATAAGACTTCATTTGATCGTTTTTGTCAACTCCACCCATGTAGCAGTTGTAGGTTGAAATAATGGGAGGACAGGCAACATTCTCAAGGGTGCCATCTTTTTTCCTTCTTTGCACTTCAGGTAGTTGCTCTTCAGGAATGCCAGTTGTTGTGCCAGAAATGGTCACTGGTTTGTTGTCTATCCATGTTAGAGGAAGGATAGGACGCTTCATCCTCCAGACCGTCTCTCCCCTTTTCATTGTTTTGATTGTATTTTTGTCAAAAAGAACTGCAGGGAATTCTTTTCGTCCCTGTCTAACAGTTCCACAAGCTAGAATTTTCTTTGAATAAAGATCTTCTAGCAGAGGATATGATGTGAAAAAATTGTCAAAGTAGACATTGTACCACTTTCCCTCTATTCCCCGGCAAAGGCGGGTGACAACGGAGTAGCCCAGCCCCCTCTGAATACCATCACGATGGCGTCCAGTGTATATGTCAAAGTCACACAAGTATCCTGAATGACTATCTGCTCTACACCACATTTTTATACCACGTTTGATTGGTTTCATCGGCATATACTGTTTGAGAGAAGTCCTACCTTTGTATTTTATCATTGCTTCATCGATGGCTTGTTCCTTGTGAGGATTATAGCAGCGAGTAAACTTAGCTTGTAAGCTTTCCAGGAATGGGCTTAGTTTGAAAAGTTTATCCACATCAGGAGATTCACGTGCTGGCATCTTCGAGTCATCATTTAGATGTAAATATCTATTTATGTCCAGAAATCTGTTCCTTGGCATCACTTTTGCAAATTCAGGGACACCTAAAATCCAGTCATCCTTCCAATAATCTCTCAGAGAAGGCAAAGAATGGATGCTCATGGCAATAATCAAACCTAGAAAAGCTTTTAGCTCCTCTAAAGTCACTGCTACCCATGAGTTAGGATCTTTTCCATTGGCCGTAAGGCATTGGATTGCAAACCTGTTTGTTTCTCGAACAATTGAAGTCAACATGTGGTTGTCAACAAAGAGGAGAAAGTAATCCAATGGAGACATTTCAGCAGAGCACGCTACAGCTGGTCCAACATTCTCTCTAAACTCAGGAATAGCTGGTACCTCTTCAGGTGCATCTGTCCATTCTAAACCTTCGAACGAATAGTTATTTGGCCTTCCAGCTGCACTAGTTTCACCATTATCTGTGTCATCGGCTTCTTCATCCTCCATGACAACATTTCTCAAGTCAATTTCATCATCTGGCTCCATAAGGTCCTCATGCGGAATAATTTCTGGCTCCAAATCGTCGTCACTTTCACTTTCAAATCCCTCGATGTCAGACTCAAAGCCATCTTCGGGAATAGCGAAATTTCCTTCCAAATAATCGAGCACATCCTGCGTGCTATATGTCACAGGCCTTCTACTCATGTCTACAAGTGGATTTTAAATCCCGTCTTGTCAACAACCCCCCAAAAATCGAAAAAATCGACGAAAATAGCGGCAATCTAACCAAAATGGCGACTCCTTGTGTGTTTTTGCTTAAATAATCGTTTGGAGACTGGTAACGACTTTGGGAGAGACTGCTGCTCAAAATAACTGCGGACAACTCTGCTGTCCGATATATCGGACACTGGGCTCCAAAGGGATAAAGCTGCGAGTCATCAGCATAAAAGTGAAACGACAAGCTATGCTCACGAACAATATCACCCAGTGGAGATGTATACAATAAGTAAAGCATGGGGCCCAGGACCGAACCTTGAGGCACAACCCAATGAAGGGGTCGTACCGTGGATGAAGCGTCGTCTACTTTCACAAGCTGATTACGGTCTGTAAGGTAAGATCTTAGCCAATCCAGGGCTTTTCCTTTGATACCGAACTTAGAGGAGAGTCTTCCTAGAAGAATTTCATGATCAACCATATCAAAGGCTGCAGAAAGATCCAATAGCAAAAGCAAAACACCGCGATGACTATCGATGGCTTTGAGGATATCATCCTGTACTCGAATCAGAGCGGTTTCACACCTATGATTAGCTCTATAAGCAGACTGAAGTTCCTCATTTAATCCATTTGAACATAGATATTCCCAGAGCTGCATAGCCGTTACTTTTTCTGTCGCCTTGGACACAAGCATGAGGTTCGATACCGGTCTGAAGCTTGGATAGAGCTCGGTGTCAAGGGACGGTTTTTTAAGAAGAGGAGATAAAATAGCCCTTTTCATAGGCAGAGGAACTTCACCACTTTCTAAAGAGCAATTAACAATCTTTGTTATGATTGGTACCAAATCAGAAAAGCACAACTTAAGTAAGTTAGAAGGAATCGGGTCTATAGGGCACGACTTCCTAGCCATTTAAGTAATTAATTTGCTCAGTTTGACAGCAGCAGTCAGCTTGAACTGGTTAAACTCACATTGAATAGAGGGATTATCAAAACGGGAAAATCGGAAAGGGATATCAGGCAGTGCCAAAGAGTCTAGATTCGATCGAATTGTGGCAATCTTGCTTGAGAAGAAATCCGCGAAGTTGTTACATAATTCTTTTGTAGACTCGCAAGAAGGGTAACACTTCTCCGGTGTCAGGTTTAACATGCGGTCAATGGCGGAAAACAGCACCTTGTGATTGCCTTTGTTTTCTTTTATCAAATCAGAGTAAAACTCCATCTTTGCCGATGTAACAACAAACAAAACTTGTATATTATATCCGACTAGCAAGCATCCCAAAAATGCATGATAGCAAGGATAGAGTGGTGCAGTACTGTGCAAAAGAAATGCAAACGAAATTTGCCGAGATAAGCGAAATTACGCGAATTTCGGCAATCAAATTGCAAACTTTCGCTTCAGACGAGAAAGCGGCGAAATTTCGGTGCTTCTATTGTCCTAATGTCGGCAAAATTTAGCAAGCAAGGTGATTAATCGAAACGAAATTTCGCGGCATGAGGCGAAATTTCGTTGCGTAATTTCGTGTCCGTTGGACGAAATTTCGTATTTCGCTTCGACGAAGCGAAATTTCGTTTCGGCGAAACGAAATATCGTTTGGACGAGACGAAATTTCGCTTCCACGAAACGAAATTTCGTCTTTCAAGAACTTGTAGCTGACTACAGAATAACTGTAATCATCACCTCATGCAAAAGTACAGGTACATGTAACCGTAGTCATTATTGAAAAAAGAAACATCACAACGATTTCTACAATTGTGGAGAGGTTTTGAGGCAGAACGGTGCTTTTTGACTCGTAACTTTTTTTTACTTCTTTCTCAACATAATTTTTTAAACGCCTCGCTAGCTAATACATGTATTTCTGCAATTAGCTTGAAGTTATCTATTGCATGCTGACGCACTTTATAATAAAGCTTAATGTAGAATAAATAAAGAACAAAACATTCTTGTTTCAAATTTCTGTCTTATTTTAATTCGGTTCGCCCGCGCCGCTTGTGTACGGTGATAAAAGAAAATCGTCAAACTACAGTGTTAATTTTGTGTGGCGTTCTTTAATTACCGTACATGTAAACTATTCATCTTCCTTTATCGATGACTACGCGTGGCAAATGAACTAAGCTAAGCGATCAGTTTTCAGACCCAAAAGATCGAGACATTTGCAACAAATGCTTTCACGCGCGCACGTGCTCTGACTAAGTTAAATTTCAACATAGTACACTACTGTGCGATCAACGTAAACCAGATAGTGCAATCAATTAGCCTTTCTGTGAGGATTAGTTTATTGGTTATTCGGACTAATGTTTTATTGTACTAAGACGAAAATAGCTGAGAAAGGGTCAAAACTTTATCTTTGAGAACCAAATGAAATGCCCGGCTTATCAAAGTCTCACCTTAAAAAGCTGCGCGTGTCACTAAAGTCAAAAGTGCAAAAACGGTAAACAAGACTGATGTATAGTGAAATCAATTAGCCTTTCTATGAGGATTAGTTTATTGGTTATTCGAACTAATGGTTTAGGGTATTGAGACGATAATAACTGAAAACAGGTTAATATTTATCTTTTAGACCCAAATGAATTATCTCGCTTAATAAATAAACAACTTTGCGTTTGACTTACATGAAAAGTTTCACCTTTTAAGCCACGCGTGTGACTGAAGTCTAAAGTACAATAAATTGCTTTAAGAACTTATTAAGTTTATTAGTTATTCAGGCTAATGGCTTAGCGTATTGAGAGCAGGATAAATGAAAACGCGTTATAATTTTATTTGCAAGAGAGCCAAATGAACTTAACCCGCTCAGTATTAGTGAGCAATGCACTCTTGCAATAAATGCAAAGTCTCACCAGATAGATAAAATTAATTGACTTGCAGTGAAAACTAGCTTATTCGCTATTCGGACTAATGGTTTAGGGTAATGAGACGATAATAAATAATAACGGGTGAAAATTTTAACTTTGAGCCGAATGAAATTTCCAGGTTATTAATAAACAATTTGCTTTTGACGTACATGAAAAGCCTCACCTCTAAAGCCGCGCGTGCGACTGAAGTCTAAACTACAATAAACTACTTTGAGAACTCCGTTAGGGACTGGTAAAAAAGTATAGTGGGGGGGGGGGGGGGTGGGCCGGAGCATTTGGAAATGTGGTTGATAAAAAACACATGGCCCACCCCCTCCATTCGGCACAAAAATGACTGACTCACCCCTAAAGCAAGGCTGGAAATTCCATGACCCACCCCCTTTTTAAAACAAGAATGTTTGGTTTCCTCTTAATAATCCAATAAAACCTTGTTTTATGTTTTACAAAATTTGTTGATATACTGCTACAACCAATATCAAAATCACAGACATGATACCTTTCGCTGAAAAGACAAATGTGAAAATCCGAACATTTCTTGTTTTGATGGACGTTATGAGTCTTGACACAAATATACCGCAAAACGAGGGTATATTGAAATTGTCTGTCACAAAGCATATGAAAATTTCTACAAAGACAACCCATTCCTTCACATTACTTGCCGGAAATGCTTAGAATAGTCCTCAAAGAAAATTTCTTCCACTTCAATGGAAAGTACTACCCACAAAACCATGGAACTGCAGGGCACAAAGACAGCAGTTTTGATTCCTTTACCAACATTTTCAAGGCGTATATTGAAACAACAACTCTAAGCAAAACCATCTTTAGAACAACAGTTTGTGGAAATCCTACATACACGATACCTTTTCCCTACGGGACATGAGTAAACCAGACATCTAAGCCTTCATTGAACAAGCAAACTTACATCACCCAACTATTAAATTCACGGCCGAAATATTTGACACTGAGACTGCGTTTTTAGCCACGGCTGTATACAAAGGCACAAGAGTCAAGGAAAAATCTATCCTTGATGCAAAGACACATTTTAAACAAATGGAAACCTTCTTGCACACTCATTTCACCTCGTGTCACCCTCCAAGTGTTAAAAAGGAGAAGCCTTGAGAATCCTACGAAAAAACTCCTCAAAAACAACCTTTGAGGAAAATAATTCAAAATTAAAAAAACCGCTTGATGGACAGAGGTTACCCACAAACTTTGATAGAAAACCTTACAAAACAGGAAAATCATTAAAGGACATGCTTGTTAGAGCCAAAAAAAAAGGTTAACTAAGGGTTTCATGCCCGTATAGATGTGCAGCCTGTCACCCTTTGCATTTTCTCGCACAACAGGTTGGTGAGTATTTTAGCAATAATTCCAGCTGGCTGTGTTTTATATAACAAGTGTGTTCAACTGTCTCGTTAGTAGTTAGTGCCTATCTATGTAATAAAATAGGGTGACCCACCCCCTAAGGGTAGCTGAAAATTGCGCGACCCACCCCTTGCGCAAGGCTCAAAACCTCATGACCCACCCCCTCTCTGCTCCGGCCCACCCCCACCTATACTTTTTGACCAGTCCCTTAAGTTTATTTGTTATTCGGATTATATGGCTTAGGGTATTTAGACCAGAATGACTGGAAACGGAATATTATTTTAATTACAAGAGAGCCAAATGAACCTAACCAGCCCAGTATCAGTGAACAATGCAACCTTGCAATAAATGCAAAGTCTCACCTCTAAAGCCGCGCGTGCGATAGCCTACGTAGCAAGCGTTTTCAGTCGAGTTATAGCACGATAGTTAGAGCGGGAGCAAAAAAAGAAGGAAGGGGGAGGGAGAGGGGAGAAGAGGAAACGCTTTCCCGCAAACTCCACGATTCTGGAAAACGCCCCTTGATATTTCATGGTTCGGTTCATTTGTAAATTGACAGCTCGTCAAGATAGATAACTAATAGATTACCAGATTTGAAAAAAATACTTTGTCTGTTCCCTAAAACACGCTCCACGCGATTGCAAAACAGTAATAAAAAGAAGCTTTACTATAAAAGAAGGTTGAAACTCTAAGCGACTGCTGCGGAATTTCTTGTTCTTTATAGTTGAGTTAAAATTTTAGCGTTATGTAGCTTTATCTCATCTGAAACCTTGTCAAAAACGTCGCAAAGAAGTCTGGAACAATTCACTCCGCCGACTATGAGTTTTGCAGAGCAGCTGCTCTCCATAGGCCAGCAAGTGTCGAAAAGTTCACTACAATACAAGCAGCTCAATTTCCAATCACTTGTCCATGGCAGCTCTAGCTAGTGTCTAGTACTCGATGTTCTGATTTACGTTGATGTTATCTCCAACAAACAGTCCATTTTTTCCATTCAGATACGTACCCCGTCATTCCCAATAAATTGGCCTTCACTAGTCTCCACTGCTCGATCTCCAGTTATACTTTTGATCGAAGGGACTCAGATCTGATAAACCTTCGCACAAACATGATTCAAATAAATATCAGACCAAAGCATTTGTAATCTGCGACCACAAATCAGATCAGACCAGACCTGCGACGCACGTAAACAAAACGTACCTGGTTTAATTGATGTATTGATTGCTATTTAATCAACACTACCAGCACCGCACCAATCAAAAACTACGTTCGTTGGCGAACGCAGTTTTTCAAAATCGTGGGGTTTGCGGGCAAGCGTTTCCTTCCCTCCCTTCCCCCTCCCCCCTCATTCCTTTTTTTCTTTGCTCTCGTCCCAACTTTCTCGACGAACGCTTGCTATGCAGGCTACGCGTGCGATGATCGTAAACCAGATAGTTGAATTAATTGACTTTCTGTAAGAATTAGCTTATTCGTTATCCGCACTAATGGTTTAGGGTATTGAGACGATAATAACTGAAAAGAGTAAACACTTTATATTTGAGAGCCAAATGAAATTCCCGGCTTATAAATAAACAATACGCTTTTGACTTACATGCAAAATCTCACCTTAAAAAGCCGCGCGTGTGACTAAAGTCAAAAGTGCAAAGACGGTAAACAAGATATATGGTGGAACATCCTCGGAGACCCAGGGGCAGATAGTGGGGGCAAGAGAAAGTCTAAAGGGGCAGAAAAATATGGCACGAAGAAAAGTAAAGAACGGCGAGAAGAGCCCCTGGGGACAATGTCTTACCAGACCAGTTCCAAACGGTCGCCGCCGTTCTGGCTTCTGATTGGTGCCAGAAAACTTTTGTGTTTTTCTGCCCAATCACAAGCCAGCAGGCCTATGGGTCGTTTCGTGTATCCTTACACGGAATGATACATGAATGGCAGTTGCTCGCCATGTTTGTCTGGGCCGTACGCCGAGGCTTTGCTCGAGATGAAAAGTTCCAATCTCAGCACAAAATTTAAGGCATTTCCTTCGGACTTTACTCGAGAATCTCACCGGTGAATACGCTGGACCTTTCGCAGGTATCGTGACAGTAGCGTATTTAAAAGTTTGCGAGTTTTTTAAAACACTCACCAATTCACTGATGTATTATTTGGTTTCCTTTGGACGGTATCTATATTAATGTTCTGTCTAGATTTCTTGCATCACTTGCTGTGATTGAAACTTTGCCAGTCGCGGGTATAAATTCTTTTGTCGCACGGGCCAGGCAAAAAAAAATATGGCTTTCAATTTGTCATTGTGAAAAGGTATCAGTGTTAGTACTCTTCAAGGGTAGCATCGTATTAAGTCTCTATTTCGGGTCACGTGACCACGCAAAAGTGTCAACATCAATTACTTATCAAGTAAGACATCCCAGAATATCGAAACTGATTGTAGTTTGTTCCAAAATTCCAATAAATGGCCATTTTTCAGTCGTTTTGTTGTTCAGCCTCGTTCTCATGCAGGGCAGAACAGTGCTCTTCTTTCAACGCCGTCTAAAAATCCTCTGCACGCAATACAAAAGTGTCGACAACATTAAACATGTTCCTTGGGTCCCCCTCAACAGTTCTGCACTGGTTGCTTGAAATCATCACGAAAATCCCACGGGAATACCATTGCTCCTTGACTAGTAATAAAAGTATCGGGAGAAGTCTCCCCACGCGGCAGATTAATGAAAAAAAGTAAAAGCAATGATGGAACTAAAAGATCAAGTTTTTTAGTTCACTGCCTCAAAGATTAACAGTTTGTAGACGTCTTTACTCTATATGAAAATGCTTCTACTAGAAGAAAAGCTCTCCATAGCTCTTTTGACTATTATTCTCCGCACCCGAATTAGAAATTAATGCAGAGAAAGAGGGAAGATAAGGCTGTGTGAACTCTGATTTTAAGGTATAGATCCGATCTGTTATTCGGCCTTTAACTGAGGAATTGACTGAGACAACTTAAATGAAACGAAGCCGTTCTTCCTCTACTTTAATCACACAAGGACTCCTGGTAAGACTCCAAAAACTACTTCATGTAACATCTCCCCTTTTACAGTAATATACGATCTTACCAAAAGCAGCGACTTGAATTTAGAAATTATCTGGCCTACAACATGCACTTAAATGTATTTCTGCTATATGTTGACTTGATCCTAGGAAGTAAAAAGAAGTAAAACTAAAACTCAACAAAGAACTAAAGTTAATGTCAACGTTCAGTTCATAAATCGTCTATTAAACGTAGTCTGCGAATCTTGATGGGCGAACGCTGACTCTGCCACTTCTTGTAACGAGAGTCTGAGGTTGCTGCGATTTCCTTTCTTCTTTCGCTGTAGGTTCAGGGTGGACATGTGCTGGCTTTGGCAAAGGTGAGCTCTGCTTGGTGGGGCTGCTATCGGTGATGATGGGCTGCTGATGTCCTTGACTAGGATCTTGGTGGATGAACTTCCGATTACGTCTATATAGGTTTCCGTTATCTGTTTCGATCAGGTACGAACGTGGGCCGACTTTTGCCACACACGAGCCTTTGTCCCATGGAGCTTTGGGGTTTACTGGCTGAAGACGTACTAGTTCTCCAATTTGAAGCTCTGGCAATGGTCTTGCACTCTTGTCGTACGTTGCTTTGGTCTGCTGCCTCTTACGTTTAATGTTGTCATGTACACCTTCGACAACTTCAGGTTTGAGTAACGCTTCAGCGGTTGGGATGGTGGTCCGAGTTCTTCTTGACATGAGCTTTTGAGTCGGACTTAAATTGTTAATGTCGGGTGTGTTTCGCCATTCCAACAGGGCCATTTAAAGATCTTTGTTTTCTCGCTTAGCTTTTTTAACCAGATTTTTGGCGATCTTAACGGCTGACTCTGCTTTTCCATTGCTCTGACTGTGGAGTTGCGAACTGGTAGTGTGCTGAAATTCCCATTCTCGTGTGAAAGCGGCGAACTGATCGGTTGAATATTGGGAGCCATTGTCTGTAATCATGTCTGCAATACCATGCCGGGCAAAGTGTGACTTTGTTGTCTTGATCACAGACTCTGTAGTTGCATCTTTCGACAAATCTAGTTCAAATTAATCACTGTAATAGTCAACAGTCACTAGGAAGGTCTCACTTCAATAGGTGAAGAGATCCTGACCAACCTTTGACTATGGGGTATCTGGAATCTTATGCGTCATTAACGGTTCCTTCTATTGTCTGGCTAGAAAGTCATTGCAAACTTCACAGTTTTGAACTTGTTCTTTGATTTGGCCTGCCATACTTGGCCAAAATAAAACATCACGTACTCGACGTACACAGGCATCAGGTCCTAAATGACTGCAATGGACTCTGGCAATCATTTGTGGTCTCATTGAGATGGGAACCATGACCTTCATTCCTTTATACAATACTCCGTCTTGCACTGTTAACGCTTCTTTGTAATTCCAATATTCTCGAATGCAAGGTGGAACATCTTCTTTGGAGACTGGCCATCCTGTCGTAACAGTGTTTATTAGAGTCTGCAAAGTGGGGTCTGCAAGAGTGCATTGCTTAATCTGCTGATGGGTACGCACAGATAAGCGGTGTAATCAACTTGATTGATGCTGGCAATTTCTTCAAACAGCTGCTGTTCTTGCTTGAGTTGGAAGATTTGGTACTCTGGTGTTCGCTTATACTGGGTGCGGTCAACTTGGAGGTAAGCTCTGCTAAGCATTTCCGCTATGTACATTTGAGAACCAGGAAGATACGTCACATTTAGATTGTACCTTTGCAGACGCAGGAGCATTCTCTGTAGCCTTTTAGGCGCTGAATGAATAGACCTCTGGAAAATTGGCACCAATGGCTTATGGTCTGTTTCTACAGTTGTAAGTTCTCTTCCATGTAGGTACTGATTAAAACGACTGCAAGCAAAACCAATCGCCAAGCATTCCTTTTCTATTTGAGCATACTGGCGTTCAACAGTGCTCAACGACCGTGATGCAAATGCAACCGGCTGTCCTTCTTGGAGTAAAGTTGCTCCCAAACCGGACTCTGAGGCGTCACATTGGATAGTGGTTTCACTGGCCACATCATAATACTTGAAAAGGGGTGCAAAGCTAATCATGCTTTTGATTGCTTGGAAAGCTTCCTCCTGTGAGCTGTCCCAAGTGAACATGACATTCTTCTCAGTTAACTTGCGTAGTGGCTCAGACACTTTTGTGAGCTGTGGCATGAACCTGGACAAATAATTAACACATCCCAGAAGACGTTGGACTGCTCTCTTATCATCAACTCAAGGCATGCTTGCAATTGCTTCGATTTTTATGAGATCAGGCTTTAGTCCTTCTGACGTGAACAACTGTACCATGTAAGTTACTTGTTCTAACTTCAACCTCAACTTGTTCTTGTTAAATTTCAGATTAACACTGCCTGCACGCTTTAGCAAGTTCGCTAAATTGCAATTGTGATCTGCTAAAGCTTATTTCATAGATTCTCCGCTGCCATAACATAAGATGTCATCTGCAATTACTTCTAGTCCATCGAGGCCTGCGAGCGCTTCATTCTGGCGCCGTTGATATTTGTTTGGGACGCTGCTGATTCCTTATGGCATGCGAAGGTGGCGATGTCTGCCAAAAGGAGTCCAGAACGTTGTAAGGAATGAACTTTCATTGTCAAGCTTAACTTTATGAAACCCATCTTTGGCATCTAATACTGTAAATACTTTTGCTCTTGACAGCTTTGGTAGCACCTCGTCCACTGTCGGCATCTGATACATTGGCCTCTTTATGGCTCTATTCAAATCACGCGGATCAATCCACATCCTCAGTTTCCCTGGCTTCTGCACAGCTACAAGACTACTGATCCGTTCTGTTGGCTTAGTTTCCTTGACAATGATGCCTTGCTTTTCCATTTCATCAATCTTTTCTTTCAAATTTGATTTGAGTGGTACTGGTACACGTCGAGGAGCATGCTGCACCGGCTTAATGGCTGAATCTACTTCAATGTGATATTCTCCGGGCAGGCAACTAAGTCCTGTGAACACATCTTCATATTCCTTCAAAAGTTCCTCCACAGTGAGGGGTTCATAATGCTTGCTATTTAATGACTGAACAGACGCTTCTGTTTCTAGGGATATCCAACCTAGGTCAATGCACGTTCTACCATCTATGATAGGCTACGGTGCATTCTCTAGGATGAGACTTGTTACGACCTTTCAAGTTTCCATTGCTACTACCACTATTTCCTTTCCTTTTCTGAGTAGCTGAATGATGCTTTTCTGCTGCATGAACAGTGTATGGAGAATCAACAGTGTCTTTAAACTGCTCTTTGTGAATCCTGGATAACTCAATACACCTGGCTAACCCTGGCACAAGGCGTTCTCGAAGTAGGCGGTCACTGGTGGAAGAGTCTCGAGTGCCAGTGACCAATCTGTCACAAATTAAGCTCTCACAAAGATTCTCAAATTTACATGACTCAACAAGCTTGCACAATCTCACTACATACTGATCAATGTAACACCATCTTGAAAAAACGGTGAAGGTTCTTGTGTGAGGTGCATGCTTGCGTTTCTGTCGATTGTTACGTAGTAAAATTGCCGTCAGGCGTTGCCTTACTTCCTCGAACGTTCTCTACGTTTTTGGATCATTAATGTATAATTAATTAGGGCATGTTTACATTTTTCGCATGAGTCAGCAGATTTGCATCAGTTACTGAAATCATAAAATATGTTGAAAAGCTACTAATATTCGCCTGTTTAGTATTTTCTAGAACCTTTTGCGAAACAGTATACAAGTTCCAAACGAGTTTTTTTGACGAACTACGTTTTTTTCCCACCAGCTGGAGTGCTGCGTTTAGTCAATTGTGAGGAGGGTCGATTTTCAAGTTCTGTGATTACAAGCTGTTGGAGGCCTTAAGATTTCTGAATTCCAAGTGAGGGTTTATTATTATTGGTATAGGCTGTTTGGTTTTACTTAAGTTAGAGTCCAAGTTCAGTAAAGACTATGTTCCTTTGGTATTAAACTTCCTTGTGTTAATCCGACATCCCTGCTTGCTGAAGAATAATTATCCTTAAAACATTCGAACTCGTAACATTGGGGGCCTGTTCCGGGAGAGGAATTTAACTGTTTTGCTGTCTGTGTAACCAGGAAAAATTTTTTGGTTCATCTTAGTCTGGAAGACGTCTTGAGACATTTTGAGGCTAACGGGCATGCGTCTGAACCTGTATCTCTAAAATGTAGTGAGGTTAATAGACTCTTCTCCCGGGACCACGTTTTGGTATCCGCATTTTTTCTCCCTTATAGAAAATACTGTAGCATCCTCCAGGTATACTAGGATCTCTTCTAGGGTGAGACAGACATGATGTTCAATCTGAATAGCTGCATTGAGGTCTTTGGCGTTCAGGTGGAGCCTCAATCTTCCGTTCTGTTTGCGGCGGTAAACAAAGCTGTTGAACCATTGTGTCAATTCACTTTTTCCGATCTTCGCTATAATGACATTTCTTGTCTAGTTCCTTCTTGATGTCGTCTTTGAGGCTGATTGTCACACGCCTCGTGGGATCGACAACTGGGGGAAACTTGGTTCAAGGACTATGTGGTATTCGCCTTGGAACCTTTCCACTGCGTTGAAGCATTCGAGATACTAACTGATCACGTGCTATTTGTCTTTTTCATGGGTTACTTCTTGCAAGCTGTATTGGTGCAGAGTGGGTCACGTTTTCGTGAAGAGCAAAGTTGCATATGAATAGCTTCAAGTCAGTGGAAGACTGCAGACCTATGATGACCGGGGCGGGAATATCTGTGACATAAAAGGTGATCGGTCTCCCTAGGAGCTTCAGGCTCGGCTTCTGTCTGGTCCTACAGACTGAAATCGTTTTCTGCAGGCGTCTGCAAAATGGTTTGACTTCTTGCGGGACCGACATACTTCATCACCTGCTGGGCAGTTAGAAGGTGAACTACGAGCGCGGCCGCAGTTTCTGCTCATCCGTGCTCCTTCAGAAGATTGATAATTTAACGGTTGGTTGCGCTGTGCTCATTTTCTCGTATTTTGGTTTAGAACTACGTGAACGGTTTCCCCACAGTCGTTAGTGCTACTGCCCGTCATGGAAGACAGTTGTGCTTGAGATGTTTTGAATAATCAAGCAATCTTCACCGCTTCATCTTGTGTTAGAGAGGGCCTTTTACTTATTAGCTATTCTCTGACCTTGGGCGTCTGGGTCTGTGAAATCGTAGTTTTGGGCCATCAAGGGTGCAAAGATGCGTAGAAAAAAAAAACAGGGTAAAGACAAAGGCACCCTGACAAAAATCAGTGCTCTCTCGTCTCCTCAATGCCCCACATACCATGAAAGGTCTTCAGATCCTTTCAAGAGATTCTTATAAAATAATACTCTAGACAAAGAAATGTACGATTTACTTACAAGTAATGTAGCGATGACAGATTTGAAAATATTCCAGGCGGAAGCTTATTTATCTTGTTGTTCCACAAAACCCTACAGAAAGTAAATGGTATTAACGACTTAAATTTGTGAATAATTCTATTATAGCAAGGGAGGATAAAGGGGACAGAGAAGGCATCCCCCATACACACCCTATTCCATAGGTAAGTCGTCTCGAGGTTATTTTTAAGACCACAGATCCCAGGGGGGATTAGACAACAGCCAATAAAATAGCGCGAATGTGTTCCGCGTGGATGACCCACGCTCAGAGCCACTCATCCTTCACGAATTGACGCAAAACAAAATGGCGGAAGACGAGGAGAGCGATATTGGTATTCGTTTCGTCGACGGAAACGACTACAGAGAGATCTGCTAAAGCTGTGTCGACGAACGGAAATTAAAAAAGAATCACCCTTCCTCTCTTTGTATAGAGCTAACAGTACAGCAGGGAAATTCTTAACACACTGAATATTCTCTCAGGATCATTATTGATTTACAGTTTGAAGAGAGCAGTTTCTGGTTTGATATTTATTCCTTTATTAGTCTTTTATTATTCAACAAACATAACACTTGGCGTCCTACTTGCTTTATTGTACAAACGACCGGTTTCAATAGACCGGCGAAATTTCTCATTTTATGAAAGCACTGAGGTTACGACAACCTCAAGTCAAACTGATTTCAAGGGTTGTCAAAGAGTCTAGCGATTCTCTTTTCCCAGGTGAGCGCTGACTCATTTCGCGTCAATATTCAGGAATGCTCTCCATCTCTTTACGCTTTCATTGCCTTTCGCCCGACATGTTTTGCACGGCGTTTAGTCATGCGAAACCTCCACGAAACATCCACGCAGCGCGCGAGGTAACTTTATCCCGATTCTAAAAATAACTCGAGGCGAATTACCTATGGAATAGGGTGTGTATGCGGGATGCCTTCTCTGCCCCCTTTATCCCCTCTTGACGATAGTGAATGGGCAATAACTACCAACATTCAAGAGAAAAACGTTAAAACTATCTTTAAACGGATAAACTTTGACAATTCGCTGTAACCGGTAAAGTTTCAAGGTTGACTCGTGTATCGTGTTATTTTTATGTGATTTACACAGATCAGATGCCTAAAGGTACGGTAGCCTGCGTAGCTAGCGGTATTGTCTCGGTGCGTGATTAAAACTTTGGCGGCGGAGCCGTGATCCAAAAAAGGGAGTGGGAACGAGGGGTTTGAAGTACCGCCTCATTGATATCGTTGTTTTCCAAATCTTAGCCTGCAAAAACATCCGTTTCTCCTCGCTCTTCGCCGCTGGGGACGTTTTGCGCGGAGGAACGTCTGCGACTCAGCGGCAGATACTGCATACTGATGACGCATATCAATGTTTACATAATAAATCCAGTAGTCATGGGGTTTCAAATATAAATTTGTCCAGTTTTATGTGTCTTCTGGTCGGGTTTGGTAAAGTGTTGTGTTCATCTGCCAACGAGCTCCAGCAAAACACAAATAACTCTTCTAGAGAAGACTATATTCCACAAATATTGACTGTTTTGTTAGAGATTCTTCGCGTTTACATTTGATCTTTGTGGCCTTTTGTCTTTTGTCTGTCATTCGCAAACAATAGCTAAAACAATGTAACTACTCCGTCGACCAATCAGCGCTTCTGACCGGATTCCGGACAGATTTTACGTCATCAGTATGGAACTTCTGTCGCTGAGTCGCAGACGCTCCTCCGCGCGAAACGTCCCTAGCGGCGAAGAGCGAGGAGAAACAGATGTTTTCGCAGGTTATTCAAATCTCTGTAGGTAAATGAATAAAGTTACTCTGGATTAGATAAACTGAAATCGTGGAATGTTTTTACGTAGTCTTTATAGACTATTAACTATGAAGGAGTAAATTTTGCAACTCAGTAATCAGTTAAGTTGGATACTTTACTGTAACCGTTGTGGTCTCGTCCTGTATCATGCAGTGTAAGGTCATCGCTTTACCTATTGCACCACGACACCAAGTGTTAACTGTGTAGGTTAAATAAATTATCTTTAACGTTTTTGCCCATTAAATTCTGCCGATAGACGCTGTTTGAAGCTGATGGAGCTTTATTTATCAAGAATTCATAAATATATTCGAGGAAAATACTTAGGGGTTTGAGGGATTGAGGGTAAAAGCTGCACTTTAACTCATTTCTTCGCATTTGAAAAACATATGGCCGACAAAGCGACATTTAATATTAAAAGTGTCTCGCAAAACCGTCGCGAAGTCTCTTTCTGGCGGTGGTGTACAGCTCGCAGTTCTCTGCATTTACGTCAGGAGAATTGTTTACGATTCAGCAACAGTAAAAATTGTTTCTTTTCACGGATGATGAATAAGCATATTATCCGCCTTTCATCTGTACGGTTTCTTGTTGTCGCCTTCTTCGTTGCTCGCGCTGAATTTCAAGCCGCCGTTAAGTGTTGCCTGGAAACCTAAAAATGCCCCCTAGACGTGACGTCGACGGAATGACGTCAATTGGAGCTTAGTCGCCACATCGTTGCTAGGCAACTCCGTATGCCAAACCGATGGAAAAAAAGATTTATGACAAGAGCAAAATCGCACTCCGCTTGCGATCCTCGCGCGACAAAATTATGAACTAGCTTCTCTCGCAGCTTTTGTTGTGATTGTTAAGAAGGTGTTTGTTGAGTTGGCAGGCGTAGGTGCCATACATAAGGCGCTTTCGTTTTTCCAGATACTAAATAAAAGAAAGAATTCACGCGTAGACAAGTCAAGGATCATTTGATTTAAGAACATGAACAGTTTCCTGTACATTGTAGTGTTTTGTCAACACTTCGTGAAAAACTGGAGAGGCGGAAAAAGTGCTGTTAAGGTGACTAAAGTTTGGAGAAATCAATGTTATTGTATTTTTTCAATGTATTAAATGCTATCTTATAATTCTTATAATCGCGACCATCCATCAAGTAATCTCCTCTTCAGATATAAGGTCTTATCAGAGCGACTTAGACTGAATAGATCCATTATAACACCTAGTGTAAATACTGAACGTTTTAAAAATAGCTCCTTTAAGAGATAAGTTTTTAAGTATAACCTAGCTGGATAGATACTAGACTTAGAATCTTTTAAATTAATTTACGTTTATAAATGTTTTAAAAGAGATTTCAGACTTTTTTTTTATTTTTCTTTACGTGAATACAGCGGTATTTTGCACTTGATTCTCATAATATCAATGTAACATCTAAAGTATTTTTTTGTGCGATATAATTATAAATTATAAACTATAATAAATTATCATTATTGCAATTATTATTAGGGGAGTTCCACGCGCGACGCCCCATAGCTAAGGAAATGTGGTAATCTACCCATCCGAGAAAATTTGGTAATTACGTGACCGTACACCGACCGACCGACCGACTGTCCGTCCGCACCACAGGCATACCAATGTAAAATTACTCAATCAACAGGTATGGCAACCCAAATGCAACTCACGGTTTTATTTGGAAGGTAATCACATGGCCATCCGGACGACTTTAAGAAAGAAAAAACAACAACAAAGTCGTCTCTTTTTCGGCGTTATTTTTTTATGTTTACACTAACGTGGATAACAGAAAAAGAGCTAGAGCGAGTTATTGAAAACAAAGATGACAAATTTCGTAGGAAGAAAAACATGGAAATTCAAAGCGGCGGTGAGAAAATGAAAAGAAGTGGGAATCAGGTTAAAACCGCGATAAATACTATTTTTTTGTGCTTGACATGTAAAATAACACATAAATAAGCACTTTCCATTTTCACTCAAAAATGGCTTAAACACCTGTAACTTATGTCATATCTCGTAGCCATAGTAACTGACCATCACTAAACTTGTCTCAAAATCTGCACGAGGGATGAAGGAACAGCTACTAAAAACGTCAGGTTCTGATGTTTTATCGTCTCGGAAAATTTTAAGAGGCCCTGACTGTAAATATCGAGAATCCGCCGACAGTTGCAAAATTTCATAATTTATTTTATTCTACCTAAAATACCCTTTTGGTGAACTATTTTCAAAAATGGAAATAAAAAGTTCCATCGCGCTTTGCTTTTTCCGAAAATTCCAAAAGTTCAAATTACGCCGAGGCGGCCCCCGACCACCCGGAAAAACAATGAAAAATTCTGCAACTTCGCTAACTCCGTACGCGACAACGCGTTGAATTCCCGATTTGCTATTTTGGATATTGGTAAAAGGTCCCTTTGTCTTTTAAAAAATGTAAACTTCATGTAATTTTGTTACGTTTAAGAAAACATAAAAACCGGTTGAAATAACCCACTTTCAATCTTTTGGGTTGAGGTGAAATGAAGACCCACTTTAAAAATTTACGTGTCATATTGTACATCCGGTGAAAGCTTTATCCTTGTAGGCCATTATCTCCAACTGTCGTTTTTGGCCCGCCAAAATTAGCGCATCCAGTTTGAAAAGAGTTCGGACTATTTTGACCAAAAATTCAATGCAAATTGCTGAGCGGATGTCACGGCCAATCCTAAAGTTTGCAAACAATGCATCTTTTTTCTCTTTCTGATTGAAAATGTCAGCAAAGAGTGCCTTGAAGTACTTCAAGTACCTTTCAACATATTTAACGATCATACAAGCGCGTCACATATCATTTTATTTATCTTAGATCTAGACGAAGATAACAGTTAGTTCGATCGCGTTGATGCGTAGTCCAATAAACTGACATAAAATTTGATTAACATACACAGCGAAACTTATTACAAAGTTGAAGAGAATAGGGTAGACTTACTGTTGTTGCTCTTGGTTTAGAATAACGTGATGTAATCCCAGGAGCTCCCTATCACCGAAAATGTCAACAAAACAGACTGACAAAACAAATGATCAATGAAGATGTGCGTCCTTGTAAGGTCCTTTCTTTTTTTCAACGTTTTTACCACCATTTTTCGTTTGAGAATTCTCTAACACTGTTACGAAACGGCACTAGTACCTGATTACGTCGAGTAAAATATTACAAATATGTCAAATCTGATTTGTGTTATAACATCACGTGAGGTAACTGTAACTACCGACCGTCGTCAGTTTATTTTATTCTATTTGTTTTATTTTTTCCTTTTTTTTTGTATTTTATTTCCATTTCTGCGTTTTGGTTCGGACTTCCGGTCACATGACTATCATGTGACCGGAGAGCACATGGTAGAGCTAGGCGCCATTTTTTGTTGTTGTTTTTCTGCAAGAGCAAACAGTTCTTCAACTGTGAGTTCCACAAATTGAACCCTGATTAAAGCATTTTATTCCCTGAATACTGCTTCCTGTACAAGTACAAGGACACGTACGCTGTATACTTAAAGTGACATCTTTGGTGCAAGTACAGGAAGCAGTATTCAGGGAATAAAATGCTTTAATCGGCGAACAGTTCTTCAACTGTGAGTTCCACAAATTGAACCCTGATTAAAGCATTTTGTTCCCTGAATACTGCTTCCTGTACTTGCACCAAAGAAGTCACTTTAAGTATACAGTGTACGTGTCCTTGTACTTGTACGGGAAGCAGTATTCAGGGAATAAAATGCTTTAATCAGGGTTCAATTTGTGGAACTCACAGTTAAAGAACTGTTCGCCGATTAAAGCATTTTATTCCCTGAACACTGCTCCTGTACTTGCACCAAAGATGTCACTTTAAGTATACAGTGTACGTGTCCTTGTACTTGTACAGGAAGCAGTATTCAGGGAATAAAATGCTTTAATCAGGGTTCAATTTGTGGAACTCACAGTTGAAGAACTGTTCGCCGAATCGATTGATGTTTTGGTTCTCGGGGAGAACACAGCTTCGACGAGTTTGAGTTTCATTGATCGGATTTGGAACTTGCTTTCAAGGAAAGCACGGCATCAAGTAAGGATTTATCTGTTATTTTTAGCATTTGCATTTGGATCGTTTTGTTCTCAGGGAGAACATTTATTTGACAAGAGTTTGTTGTGATTTGTCGCATTTGGAACTTTGTCGCGTTCATTGGAATTGTGTCCACGTCTACGGATGATTCAAGCTTACGTCTAGTTCAATTCTTCGCGGAGAACGATATTCTAACAGAGATTGGTCTTATTCACGTGTAGATTTGTTGCTCATTCAGTTGTTTGGGAACGTTGTGGATCGTTTTGTTCTCGGGGAGAACATTGGTTTATGCGTACGATTTTCGTGTTATTTGACACTGCATCACGCTCGTTGCTTTGCGAGAATTGTTTTACATGTACAACCTTTGAGATTTGTGTGGGACGCTTATATTATTTATTTGCTATCGGAGAAAATAGTGGATTTCTAAGGTATGTGACAATAGCCATCTTGTTTGTGTTTGGAGTTTATTTGTTTTGTGGCCAATAGTACAGTGGAGCAAAATGTCTGTTCGATCAGTGCCTGTTGCTGACAAACTTGAACAACAAAATGTCCAGGAAACTCTGTTAGAGGGCAGACTTGGAACCCAATTAAGAAGAAGTTCCCGAGTTAAAGTACCATCTAATATAGATTTTGAAAGTAGAACAGCTGAGAGGGCAAACACATTGAAATATTCCTGTGCAGGTTATGTTGCAACCCTCACAAGACTGCGAGGGAACATTCAAGGCATAATTGACAACTGTGGAACTTTGGAGGACTTACAATTAAAGCGAGATTCGTATGAAGAAGCTTGGAGGAGATTCGTGAACACCCATGAAGAGTACATAGAATGTCTTGATGTTCTTAGTCGTTATGAAGACGTTGAAAGGGCTGATGCTAACTACAAGGAGCAGATGTCAAAGAAAGCAACATTTGACAATGAAATTGAAACATGGAAGTTCCAAGTCACATCTAGTATTGAGAAACGAGAGAATGACTTAAAATCCTATCCAAGAAAGTCAAGGAAGAGTACGAAAAGCGGGTCAACTGGCTCAAGTTCAGCTTCATTAGCAGTGGCGAAGAAAAAGGAAAAACTTGCCCTTGCCCAACTGAAGACCAAGCAAGTGCTGCGGGAACAACAGTTACAGCGTAAATTAAGTGAGCTTCAATTTGAGAAGGACATGTTGGAGGCTAAGATGGAGGAAGAGCGGGCTAAAGCGAGTCTTCATGTGTATGAAGAGTTTGAGAATCAATGCAGGAAGAGTCAGTATAAGGAGCGTTTAGCAGAGTTTATACCTGAGGAACCCTTACATCCACATGGGAATCAGGTACAGAATGTTGCTCAGTCTCAGTTAATTGAGCCACACAAACAACTAGTACAAGAGCTTGCACCTCTGGAGCAGGTGCCTGCATTAAGAGACAATGAGAGAATCATGAATTCAGCTGCTAAGACATTTCAGTCAGCAAGCGTTACAGTGCCCAACCCAGTGTTCTCAGAAACCGAGCATACAGTTTATGTTGATGAAGCTGGAACAGGTAAACATACAGAACAACTGAATAACGCAAAGGACACTGAAGCATTGAGAAATCCACCTGTAAATCCATCAGTGCTAAATTTATCACAACAAGTACAGACACCATTAACAACCCACTTTAACACCAAAGAGTACTCACAATGGCCAACTCAGGTACCCTGGTCCCAGACCCCTGGTGCAGTCCCAGCAGAATGTTATATCCGAGAACCAGTATCGATGACATCAGATAGCAGAGCAGAGATGGTACAAGCATTGCGTCAAGTTGTTTCTGCCCCAAGGATTGAGTACATGAGATTCGATGGAGACCCCATAAAGTATTTTTCGTTCATGCACAATTTTGAAACCTGCTTAGAGAAAGATAACCCCGACAACTCCTGGAGATTACAGCTATTAATCCAACACTGTTATGGCAAGGCAAGGGATGCCATTGAAAGTTGTGTGAATCTACCAGTAGACGAGGGATATTATGTAGCTAAGAATACCTTACGCGAAAACTTTGGACTGCCTCACATCATAGCCAAAGCACATATCAAGAAGTTGGAAGACCTACCTCCCTTGAAACAGGCGAATGGAGCAAGTTTACTTGAATTTGCCCGCCATTTAGATGTTGCCAATAGAACACTGTCAGGCATGGGGCCTGAATACGTCAGTGATTTGAATCACACGAATACGTTAAGGGAACTGAACAAGAAGCTGCCACTGTTTATGAGGGTCAAGTGGACAGAATGTGCAGGAAGGATTATTTCATTTGGATCGAAACCTAAGTTTGCAGACTTCCTTAACACTTAAAGGACAGAGCTGCGCTTGTTAATAATGAGTTTGGAGAGGATCTTAACGCTGCTCCTTCGAAGGAAAGGGAGAATGTGAATCGGAGAGACCAACGAGGTCGAATTCCTCGAAGACTCATGTCACTATTTGGAGGTGTCCGCGGTCGACAGGGAAATGGGGGACAGAACCAAACAATGCCTGCTTGTACCGTTTGTCGTGGTCAGCATGGCTTGTGGAGATGTGATAAGTTTAAGAAGCAATCTCATCAAGACAGATGGAAAGTAGTACATGAACAAAGCCTTTGTATCAAGTGTCTCCAGAGCGGTCATTTTGCAAGAAACTGCCCCAAAACTCAGTTCAAATGTCAAGTGGATGGATGTAGAAAGGAACACAACACACTGCTACACCCACCTCCAGCAGATTCAACCCCACCAAGTGTTAATCCAAGCCAGCTTAATCAGGAAGAAACAAGGGCGAACACCAACAGTGAAACCAGTGGTGTAACTAGCGAAGGTGCTGCCGTAACTGCTGCAACTGGGGCCGGCGAGCGAGTCTGTCTTAGTGTTGTTCCAGTCAAGGTCCTAGCCAAAGGTAGCAATTTGATACCTGTTGAAACATATGCATTCTTGGACAGTGGCTCAGAAGTGACTCTTTGCCATGAAAAGTTGAAGGAGACATTGGGTGCAAGTGGCACAAGGCTGGACTTCACTTTAGCAGGGATGACGGACTCAACCAGAGTGGAAAGTCAACAAGTAGATCTTGTGGTGATGTCAATGGATGAATTAGTGACAGTGGAGCTTTCAAGCGTCAGGACAGTCAAGCATATGCCTATAGCTGAGAGCTGTATAGCCAAGAAGGAGAACCTTGAAAATCGGCCTCATTTGCGTGATATTGAGTTACGACAGTTGGACATCACAAGTGTCATGTTAATTGTTGGTCTTAAAGACAACCCAAGCTTGTTCTTGCCGTTAGAATGCCGAGCTGGTGGCAAAGGAGAACCAGTAGCAATTAGGTACAGCCTGGGATGGACGGTGATAGGTCCTGTTGGTGGAGAAAGCTGTACTGCCGAACGCTCAGTCAACTACCTACGTATGGAAGATAGCTCTGTTGTGTGCGCAGGTGGTTTAGATTTTGAAGATTATGTTCTTTGCAAAGACCACAAGAAGAGTGTTGTGTTGTCTGCAGGGCTAAACAGTGAAGATGCCTATGAAGAGAATGTTGCAGACATGAACTGTGTCCTCGAGCTAGAATGTAATGCCAATGAACCCAAGCATCGTTTACACATGGATGAGATTGATCGTCAAGCTCGGGACGATGAGCTTAGTCAACAGTTGGAGCGACTGTGGAGAACAGATTTTGGAAACTGTGAAGTGGAGACGCGAGTTTGTGCATCGTTGGAAGACAAGAGGGCCCTAGAAATAATGGAGAGAACTCTTAAGATGGTAGATGGACACTTTCAGGTTGCCCTGCCTTGGCGACATGAGCCACCATTTTTACCTAACAACAGGGTAGTTGCAGAGCGAAGAGGTTTGCTTCTAAAGAAACGACTCCTGAAAGACGAAGCCTTGTTGGAGAAATACAAGACAACAATGGCTGATTACATTGAAAGTGGCCACGCTGAAAAGGTCCCCGATGAAGAGTTAGAGGTAAAGGACAGACCGGTGTGGTACCTACCTCATCATCCCGTAACTCACCCTTTAAAACCCGGCAAAGTTAGAGTCGTTTATGATTGTGCTGCCAAGTACGGAGGGACATCATTGAATCAACAACTTTTACAAGGACCTGATCAAACAAATCAATTGGTGGGTGTCCTTAGTCGGTTTAGACAAGAGCCCGTTGGAGTGGTTGTAAGATCCAAGTGTAACGTTTTTCCTATTATTCGTTCTTGTGTAATTTGTTTTTCCTTTGCGTACGCAAATTAGTTTATACTTCTTTTTGTCCTTTTGTTTAGTCTTTTTTTTGCGTTAATTTAGGTGTTTATTCCTTTTTGTCAGTTTTCGCGCCCTCGTTAGCGTTTCTTTGCTGTTTCATCTTCATTAGCGCCTTTCTAAGTTTCTATAGTTTTGTTTTCCGCATGTTCTAGCGTATTTTTCATATATCGTAATTTTGCAGTACAGTTTGTGCAGTTCATTTTTGGTTCGCGCTTAGCGCAGTTCTGTTTTAGTTTCTTGCTAGTCCGTAGCTTCGCGTTATTCGCAGTCCGCTTCAGCAGATTTCTCTGGCCGAAACAATGTAAGTGTATTTCACAGTCCTCGTTTTGCAGTTTTGTTATTTCTTTACTCTTATTTACTTTAGTCGCAACTTGTAACTTTTTTACTTTTTTACCGTTTTAGTTTCAACCCACGCCGTTTGTATGTGCACTGAATAAATCTTCATTCTTATTTGGTTCGTGGTGTTGTCTTTAAGGCCAAGAGACTTTACGCTTTTTGCAGTTTCAGTGGTAGCTGACATTGAAGCGATGTTCCATCAGGTGCTGGTGGAACCTAAGGACTGTGATGCACTTAGATTTTTGTGGTGGCCCAATGGAGACTTGTCTCGAGAATTGGAAGAATATAGAATGGTGAAGCACCTATTTGGAGCCACATCTTCCCCGAGTATTGCTAATTTCTGTTTGAAAAAAACCGCTGAGTTACATGGAGAAGGGTTCGAGGAACAGACAGTGGAAACGGTGAAGCGTAACATGTATGTGGACGACATGATGAAGTCAACAAACACTACCGAGAAGGCAGTTGTGCTGGTGAGTCAACTCCAGGAGCTACTAACAAGAGGTGGTTTCCATTTGACAAAGTGGTATAGCAATGACAGAGATGTGCTAGCAGCGATTCCAGAATCCGAAAGGGCTAAGTCATTTGCAAACTTGGACTTGTAGAAACTGCCGACCGAATCTGCTCTAGGTCTCAAATGGAACACAGAGGAAGACAAATTTGTGTGGGAGGTCTTGGAGAAGATCCTTCAAGTTGCTAATCAGCGGCCAATGACACGCAGAGGAATAGTGTCAGCTGTTTATTCTCTCTTTGATCCCCTGGGTTTCATTGCACCATACATCATGAAAGCCAAACTGTTGTTGCAAGCCCTTAGTAGAAAAAACATTGGTTGGGATGATCTCATTGGGGAGGCTGAGAAAATCCAGTGGAGGCGATGGCTGGATGATCTTCCCAAGTTACAGGAAGTGCAAGTAGATCGTTCCTTCAGACCCAGAGAGTTTAGCGTAGTAAGAGAAGTACAGTTACACCTTTTCTCAGACGCATCTCGTCAAGGATACGCATCGGTTACATACCTCCGTGTGAAGGACGAGAACCGTCGAATTCATTGTGCATTCGTAATGGGAAAGGCAAGGTTAGCTCCAGTGCGCGAGATTTCAATTCCAAGGTTGGAATTGACAGCTGCAGTCATCTCCGTGAAACTCTCTAAGATTATCCGTGAAGAATTGGATATGAACTTCCAGAAAGCGTTCTACTGGACTGATTCGATGTCAGTGTTGAAGTGTATCAACAACGAATCAAAAAGATTCCACACGTTCGAATCCAATCGTTTGACAGTGATAGATAATGGATCTTCCCACTCCGAGTGGCATTATGTAAACAGAGATAATAATCCTGCAGATGATGGCTCAAAGGGACTTAAATTGGATGACATGTTAAAAAATGATCGTTGGGTGAGAGGTCCGGAGTTTCTTTGGGGAAATGAGAGCCTCTGGCCAAGGATGGTTGAAATTCCAGCACTGAAAGATGACGACCCTGAAGTCAGGAAGGAGACTCAGATTTACACGGTTGTTGTTCAAAGTAAATTCCTGGAGCCCTTAATAGCACGCTACTCGTCTTGGTGGAAGTTGAAAAGGGCTGTAGCCTGGCTGTTGCGGTACAAGGCGTACCTTTCACTGAAAGTTCAGCTGAGTAAGAGGAGCGCTTTAGTTTCAAGTGAATCCCAAATCCAGAGCGGCGAAGTGCCATTCGTGAAATATGGTCACTTGAAGGTGGCAGAGCTTCAGGAGGCCGAGAAGGAAATCCTCAAGGAAGTACAGCAAGTGTCTTTCCCTCAAGTCATTGAGGTTCTCTCATCAGCAGGAAGTTCCGATGTAGACGGTTGTGTTAAAAAGGTCCTTCGAAAGGCAGGAACGGCGTTGCATCAGCTCAACCCACGCTTAGAGGATGGTTTGCTGAGGGTTCGTGGCCGACTAGCACTTGCCCCGGTTCCTTATGAGAAGAAACACCCTATTATCCTTCCCTACAAGCATCATGTGACGGATCTGATTATCAAGCAGTATCATGATAGTTTGGGTCACATGGGTCAAGAATGTGTTTCGTCTTCTTTAAGAGAAACATTCTGGGTGGTCAAAGGAAGGTCAGCAGTGCGACGAGTGTTAAGGACATGTATAGACTGTCAGCGAAGAAACACACGCCCGGGAGAGCAGTTTATGGCAAATTTACCTGAAGAGAGGCTAACCCCTGACAAGCCACCATTCACTTTAGTTGGTGTCGATTATTTCGGGCCGATTGAAGTAAAGCAGGGCAGATCCCATGTGAAAAGGTATGGATGCCTATTTACGTGTTTGACTATGCGAGCGGTCCATATAGAAGTGGCCCATTCCTTGGACACTGATTGAATGATAAATGCACTCAGAAGATTCATCAGTATTCGTGGTTGTCCTTAGCAGATAAGAAGTGATCGAGGTAAACTTTACTAGCGCAGAAAGGGAGTTAAAGGAAGCCATAGAGGGATGGAATCAGCAGAAGATCAACAGTTTTTGTGGACAGAAGATGATAGAATGGATTTTCAATCCACCTGCGGCGAGTCACATGGGCGGCATCTGGGAGCGGATGATACGTTCTGTGCGCCAGATCTTGCGGGCGATGTTGAAGGAGCAGGTAGTCTCCGATGAGGTCCTCTCAACCGTTTTGGCAGAGGTGACGAATATTCTCAGTTCCAGACCCCTCTCAAGAAATAGCGACAGTCCTTTAGACGAGCAACCATTAACCCCTAATCATTTGTTGCATCTGCGCCCGTGCCCAAGTGTACCTCCAGGGGTCTTCGACAAGGACGACCTCAGCTGCAGACGTGCTTGGAGGCAAGCGCAGTATCTTGCCAATTTGTTCTGGCGTAGGTGGACGAGAGAGTACCTGCCCACTCTGTTGGAAAGGAAGAAGTGGACTGAGCCAAAAAGGAATTTACAAATTGGTGACTTGGTGCTTGTAGCAGAAGAAACCTTTTCCAGAGGGAAGTGGCCGCTTGGAAGAGTCGTGGAAGTTATTGCGAGCCGCAATGGGTGGGTGCGCGCAGCGAAGGTGAAGACAAGTGCAACAGTAGCGACATGTGCCAAACGACGGTACAGAAGAGAACCTGTGACCGCACCCAGTACCACCATACTTACACGCCCAGTTACCAAGTTATGTTTTCTGGAGATGGATGGAGTAGCCGATAGAGTAGGACCAGTTTAAGTGACTTTGCAGCAATGCAAGGAGATGATTTAATGAACGTTGATATGAACATTGGCTTTGATAGTCATGAACAGTGATTCTAATTATTCCTTTATAACGTTGTGTTTAGTTGTAGTCGGTAGCTTATGTTTGTAAATGAGATTGCTGTCGGTGCATTCTCATTTAGGGGCCGGTGTAACTACCGACCGTCGTCAGTTTATTTTATTCTATTTGTTTTATTTTTTCCTTTTTTTTTGTATTTTATTTCCATTTCTGCGTTTTGGTTCGGACTTCCGGTCACATGACTATCATGTGACCGGAGAGCACATGGTAGAGCTAGGCGCCATTTTTTGTTGTTGTTTTTCTGCAAGAGCAAACAGTTCTTCAACTGTGAGTTCCACAAATTGAACCCTGATTAAAGCATTTTATTCCCTGAATACTGCTTCCTGTACAAGTACAAGGACACGTACACTGTATACTTAAAGTGACATCTTTGGTGCAAGTACAGGAAGCAGCATTCAGGGAATAAAATGCTTTAATCAGGGTTCAATTTGTGGAACTCACAGTAACCGTCGTACGGAGTTGGCTGGAGAACAGCAATTGACTTATTTAAGTCCTCTACAGCTAAAGGGGACTGTGGAATTAGTAGCAGTGAGTCAACTTTCGTCGTATCAACCAGCGAAACCCTTTCTTCTATAGTTGGGCATGGTAGTAAACCCATTTCAAAGAATACCTGGGTACATCGGCTCTGGGATACCCCTAGACGAAGGACTTTTTTGAAAATTCTGGATATTAATATTATATCCGGACGGACTTCAAGGGACGGAAGTGATCCAAAAGAATTGCTATCAATCGATCATACTTGTCACTTGAAGAACCGAAATGCCCCGAAATACATATTCATGAAAAAACGACATTGAAGATAAAATTGTTTTGATCACTGAGAGATATCGGTATTGGGGTTTGCGTAAAAACTCAGAATAGAGGCGTAGAAAGAAGGTAGCTTAGCGTACGTGGCAATACCCTTCCCCCAGGGGAAAAAACGAAAAAGGCGGAGGGTACAGCTACTTCTTGGCAAAGGGTAGGCTTAAGCGAGCCATTGTTTTCGAGCGGTGAGCGATGCGAGCCAGCAAAGAGCGCTAAACCGGAGCGACCGCAACCCCAGTCATTTCGCGTCTCTCTTTCTGGTGCCCCTCGCCTCTCTCCTCCGCAGAGGCTCCTGCTTGGTATTCCAGTAATAATAGCAAACATGCCTCTGAGGAGGATACAGGCGAGGGAGAAGCAGAAAGAGACGCGAGATGGCCGGGACGGGGTCGCCTTAGCCTGCCACTTACACGTTCTGTCTTTACTCGCGCGCGTTGCTCACCGCTCGAAGAGGATAGCTTGCTTGATGCTATCCTATCCTATTGCTTGGAAATAAACATCTAGGGGTGGGTAGAAAACAACCACATCAGCCCTAAGACCCAAAAACGAAATCAACTCGAAACGGCTATCTTGATCTTACTGATCTACAAGTGTAAGGAACATCAAGATCTTCAATTATTAATGAATTTGATCAATTTTTTCGTTTTCTCCAAAACCCCACCTAAAGTAAAAAAAGAAGACCCCCTCAAAATCCCCTTCAAATCCCTGGAAGCTCGCATGAAATGCGACTCTCGACGGAAGCAAAAGCAACATACGAGACATACGACAAGTTATGCAATTCTGATTAACAAGACGAATAGACACAATTCACTTGTTGCCAGGGTCCCTGCCTCCAGTTCCGTGAAAGGGGGTGTAAGATATCTCTTTGTAGCCACTATGCTCACCAATTTTATCACAGTCTATCTTTATGCTAAAAAAAGACCGTTTACAAATGCACAAACACAATTTACATGTTGTCACACATATATCAAGTTAGTGCTTTTTAGAAGTGGGTGTTCGTTTTTTCGGTGTTTTTTCTTTTTATTATTAGAAGACGAACACCGGCAAAACGTTCCTAGCGGGCGGCGAGGAGAGGAGAAATGGCTGTATTCGCATGGTAAGACCCTCGTCAAATTCATTCAGATTCATTGATAATTGGAGATCTTACACATATCATGCCGTTTAGAGGTGAGTCCAAGTGACTTTGACAACATTCTTCGACTTTTACTTTCGGTGAAGTTTTGTAGAAAATCGCAAAGCCTGGTGAATTTCATTGACCAATACTATGATCTTTTTTTTCTTGTACGTCTCAGGTCGAGATAGCCATTTCGAGATGTTTTCAGGACCGAATTTTGAGGAGAGGTACCCGAACATCTGGTCCTTGCTGTTCTGCAGACATGTATGTACTTTTTTGCTTACGTCACGTGAAGTGATATTATCACGCAAATCAAATAATAATTTACTCGACGCGATGGTACAATTGCCTTATGGTAACTGTTTTTCATGGTTAAAAAAGAATTCTCAAACGTTGAGAGAAGAAAGAACCTTACAACAGCCCATGGTGAACAACGAGACGATAATGTTGTCAGCATGAGCTACTCTTTTGCGTGACATTCGTTTTGGAATACGGTTTTTGGTGAAAGACGTCATGAGTTTTTCTTTTACTCTTGATTGGTTTCTTTTTCTTCATTTCTTTTCTTCTACAGGCAAGAAAAAGACGTAAGCAATTGGCATTATCAGCAGTTTAAAATGTATGAACGAATGACGGTAAGCAAGAACTGCAAGGACGCACATTTTCATTGATCATTTTGTTTTGTCAGTCTGTTTCGTTGACCTTCTTGGTGAAAAATTGAGTAAGATAGAGAGCTCCTGGGATTACATCATCGCGTTTATATTCTAAAACAAGAGCAGCTACAGTTAGTAAGTCTACCCTATTCTCTTCAACTTTATACTAAGTTTCGCTGTGTATGTGAATCAAATTTTAGGTCAATTTATTGGAGTACGCATCAACGCGATCGACGACCATTATCGTTCGGTTAGATCTAAGATTAATAAAATGATGTGTGGCGTGCTTGTATGATCGTTAAATAAAATGAAAGGTCATTGAAGTACTTCAAGGGGCTCTTTACTGACATTTTCAATCAGAAGAGAAAAAAGATGTAAGGATTGGCCGTGACCTCTTGCGTGACATCCGCTCAGCAATTTGCATTGAATTTTTGGTCAAAATAGTCCGAACTCTTTTCAAACTGGATGCGCTAATTCTGGCGGGCCAAAAACGACAGTTGGAGATAATGACCAACGATGTTAAAGCTTTCTCCTGATGTACAATATGACACGTAAATTTATATACTAGGATTTTTATAGGCCTTTAAAGTTGGCCTTTATTTCACCTCAAACCAAAAGATTGAAAGTGGGTTATTTCAACCGGTTTTTATGTTGTCTTAAACTTGACAAAATTACCTGAAGTTTACATTCTTTAAAAGACAAAGGGTCCTTTTACCAATATCCAAAATGGAAAACCGGGAATTCAACGCGTTGTCGCGTACGGAGTTAGCGAAGTTGCAGAATTTTTCATTGTTTTTGGGGGGTTCGGGGGCCGCCTCGGCGTAATTTGAACTTTTGGATTTTTCGGACAAAGCAAAGCGCGAAGGAACTTTCTATTTCCAATTTTGAAAATAGTTCACCAAAAGGGTCTTTTAGGTAGAATAAAATAAATTATGAAATTTTGCAACTGTCGGCGGATTCTTGATATTTACAGTCAGGGCCTCTTAAAAAGAAAACTCAGAGGGGGTTGGTGGCAGCCATCCTCCTCCCCCCCCCCCCCCACCCCTTGTACGTCCGAGGATTAAGATCAACACAGCAGGGCTACCTCAATCTCCACTGCGAAAAATTGCTATTCGATGCACTCGTGAAGCTTATCTTTGAATACTGTTGCTCGGTTTAGGTTTAGGCCCCTAAAAACCACCTGTTGAGAATACTTACTTATAGTGCAAAAACGCTACAGCGGATTAATGTTAGGAGCTAGGTTATTGGATAATTCAGTACAACTGTTTCAGAAACTACAGTGGCTACCGATTGACCGTATAATACGAGTGAAAACACTGTGCATGATGTTTAAAACTCTAAACAAGGAGTGTGTAAATTATTCAACAAATTATATAACTCATGTAAAAAAACTACCATAGCTATAGCACTCAATCTTTCAATAATATTTTCGTTGTACCGAAATGTCGGTCAAACGCTAGTCTTCGAACGTTCCATGCGAGTGCGACTTGTCCATGGAACTGTCTAGACCACAATGTTATGAGCATGAAATATGTAAGGAACTTTACAAAACATATATTCTTAAAAATCAATTTAAATCGCGAACATTTTGTTTTTGTTACAAGGACTTCTTAACGCACTTTTTAAGGAAAATTTTAATATCGATTCTTTTGTACCAAACAGCTATATTTAATCATTTTCAACTTTTTACCTTCTTAACCTCTCATTTTGGGGATGTTGAGGATTCATTCCACAAAAAGTTTGAACTGGAGGGTGAATTTAAACTAGGGGAGCTTTGAGACAACAACTCCTCATTCCGGTTGGGTTCCACTACTTTCATGTCCTGATTTGCCTCTCGTATGTGGGCTCTGATGCGTCTCAGCTGTCTCTAACAGTTCTAGTCGTTAGGGCATATGAGCGAAGAGTTGTATTAAGAGTGAAAAGATCAGCTTCAACGGTATGCCATGCCCTGTGGGTATCTCTGTGGGTATTAGGAGTTCCTTTTGTTGACTGTACTGGAGTTCCTCACAGGTACTGCATGCTTTTGTGGTATCTTCTATGTCACGGTACAAGCCGGCCGTCTCCAGTAGAGGTTCTGGCTCTTAGCTTGATTCTCCTTGTTACTTTGTGTGGTCTGTGGAGTTTGGCGAAAATATATTTCTGCAGAGTCGTAGGAATGATAACTCGGTGGACTTTAGTGAATATTCCGTCTTCGCTTGCTATCTGGTGTCTGAAGGGCCAGTTTGGCTTTAAGAGTGTTGGGTGCTGTTGGATGTGGATAAGCCAACCTTCGCTTATCATTTCTTTTAATGCACCGCGTTTCGCTTCCAAATTGCTCTGTTCTTCGACCTTTTGCAACATTTTATTACAAGCTGAGGGAAGACCACGTGAGTTTGGGCATTCCTTTCGGGGATGGGTTCATGACTCTCTATTGATAATGTTGACAGAGCATCAACTACTTCAATTTCTTTGCCTGGTGGGTTACGAATGCTGGGGTCATATGGTTGCAACCTTAGCAGCTTCCGCTGAGGACGCGGAGGAGGAGCTGTCAGGTTTTTAAGACTAAAAAAAAAGAAAACTGAAAAACGAGGTCAAATCATAGATAATCAATCGACTGTTGACCACCCTCCCCACCACTCCACCCCAAACCGCAGGTGCCAAAAGAGGTCTTCGGATCCTTCGAGATCAGTCATATAAAATAATAAACAAAGAAATGGTGCTTCGTTCACTTACAGTGCTTGCAAGGAAAGGAGATTTGAAAATATCCCTGACGGGAGCTCCTTCATGTCGTTGTCTTTCAAATTCCTGCAGGAGAATAGATGAACTTCATGTGCATTATATTAAAGGAATTATTAAATGTTTTACCTAGTCCTCAACCATCAAGTACTAAGCGTTACAACTCTTAGTTACCAGTTAAGTTGTATAATGTTCTGTAACCAATGTCGTTTCGCCTTGTATCGTGCTCAAAGGAAAAGTGAACATGCATTTTATTTTCCCCACGGCAGGCAGTTCGTTGAGCCTGTTTACAATGCAACGCGTGTGTTATAATGAATTAGAACAAATTTATTGAATTGGTATGCGCAGGTACCAAAGGTCACGCGTGTGTTTTTTTTGTTGTTGTTGTTGTTTCTTTTTTTCCAGATAATGAATGTAGCAAGCCGCTGATGCATGCAATTTATGTCAATAGAACGCGCGTGAACATGTTAAGGAGCATTTGATTTAAGAAAATAAATATTTTCCTGTACATTGTGGCCTTTTGGCAACACTTAGTGGTACACTGGAGATTCAGGAATAGTGCTTCTAGCGTGACTCATATCATGTAGACATCAATGTAGTTGTTACTACCATAAGGAGCTTCACAGGGACATACAACAATCACGAACTCAAACCTCAGCCAATTCTAAACGCGGTAGTAACACCGGGCATAATACGCTTTGGGACAAGGTTAAGCTTATTTACCGAGACCTTCATTGTTGTTGTTTAATACTTTTATAGCGTTCTTCCCAGCTTTCACATTGTTCTGTGCATTCCTCTTATTGGTTGGTTTTTGCTACTTGATCATTAATAACAATAATAGTAAACTGGTGCAATAAATAACAAATCTGAAATTTGAAACACCAATTACTAATTCACGATCTAAACGTTTTAATCAGGCACTGTAATTTGTGATTACACTTAAAAAACGTGAGAATGATTCCAATATTGGGAGCTATTGCCTGACCGACGACGCGAGACACCCACGCATGTGTATGAGAAAAAAGACAAAACAAAGACACATGTCTAAAAATGGCCCGTTTGTCTCCTTTTGCCCCTTTCGGCCTGGTTTTGGCCTTTCAGGCCTGGTCATGGCCTTTCTGACCTGTGTTTGGCCTTTCTGAGACTCTATATAACCTGACTATTTGCGAAAAAGTTGTCATTTGTGTTCAGTCATCGAACTGTCAACATGATTTACAAGAGAGTTTGCTTTTGACTTACATGGAAAATCTCACCTTAAAAAGCCGCGCGTGTGACTAAAGTCAAAAGTGCAAAGACGGTAAACAAGATATATAGTGGAACATCCTCGGAGACCCAGGGGCAGATAGTGGGGGCAAGAGAAAGTCTAAACGGGGGGAAAAATATGGCTCGAAGAAAAGTAAACAACGGCGAGAAGAGCCTCTGGGGACAATGTCTTACCAGACCAGTTCCAAACGATCGCCGCCGTTCTGGCTTCTGATTGGTGCCAGAAAACTTCAGTTATTTTCTGCCCAATCGCAAGCCAGCAGGCCTATGGGTCGTTTCGTGTATCCTTACACGGAATGATACATGAATGGCAGTTGCTCGCCATGTTTGTCTGGGCCGTTCGTCGAGGCTTTGCTCGAGATGAAAAGTTCCAATCTCGGCACGAAATTTAAGGGATTTCCTTTGGACTTTACGCGAGAATCTCACCGGTGAATACGCTGGACCTTTTGCAGGTATCGTAAAAGTAGCGTATTTAAAAGTTTGCGAGTTTCTTAAAACACTTACCAATTCACTGATGTATTGACTGGTTTCCTTTGGACGGTATCTATATTAATGTTCTGTCTAGATTTCTTGAATCACTTGTTGTGACTGAAACTTTGCCAATCGCGGGTATAAATTCTTTTGTCGCACGGGCCAGGCAAAAAAATATGGCTTTCAATTTGCCAGTGTGAAAAGGTATCAATGTTAGTACTCTTCAAGGGTAGCATTGTATTAAGTCTCTACTTCCGGTCACGTGACCACACAAAAGTGTCAACATCAATTACTTATCAAGTAAGACATCCCAGAATATCGAAACTGATTGTAGTTTGATGGAACTAAAGGATCAAGTTTTTTAGTTCACTGCCTCAAAGATTAACAGTTTGTAGACGTCTTTACTCCATATGAAAATGCTTGTACTAGAAGAATAGCTCTCTATAGCTCTTTTGAGTATTCCCGTCAGTACCCTAGAGAAATTTCATTCTTCACAGATCAATTAACACTCCCCACCTCCCGTGGTACACAAGTTTGTCAAGCCGAAAGTTTCTGATCATTCAAACAAGCGTCGGGACGGTCTGGAAAGGTGTCACCTGGAACAAAAGAACTATTGTTTTAAGTTTGATGGGCAAATTCAGGTTGGTATAATAGAGCATTTCTTGATACGATGGCGATGAAATATCTAGACAAACCAACAAAGTTTTCGTCTTAAAAATTGAACAGCCGTGAACATTGAATTAATTAATATGGATAGCCGTCTCTTTGATTTGTGCATTATATTGGCACAGGCGCAAACATAACTGTGACAAATGTAAGTGAAAAAGCGACAGTTTTATCAAAAAGGCCTGGGTAATAACTTAAAACTTTTCGCTTACTTAACTAGAACTGTGCTGGTACAATTATTGTTACTTCGTTAGTATTTAATTTGCCAAACATATTTATTTAATCATTAGTCAACAAACTAGTATCGCCCAAGTCTAGGTAATTGCTCCGATCTTTTAAGTTTATTCTCCGCACCCGAATTAGAAATTAATGCAGAGAAAGAGGGAAGATGAGGCTGTGTGAACTCTGATTTTAAGGTATAGATCCCATCTGTTATTCGGCCTTTAACTGAGGAATTTTACTGAGACAATTTGAATGAAACGAAGCCATGCTTCCTCTACTTTAACTCCAAAAACTACTTCATGTAACATCTCCCCTTTTACAGTAATATACGATCTTACCAAAAGCAGCGACTTAAATTTAGAAATTATCTGGGCTACAACATGCACTTAAATGTCTTTCTGCTATATGTTGACTTGATCCTAGGAAGTAGAAAGAAGTAAAACTAAAACTCAACAAAGAACTAAAGTTAATGTAAACGTTCAGTTCATAAATCGTCTATTAAACGTAGTCTGCGAATCTTGATGGGCGAACGCTGACTCTGCCACTTCTTGTAACGAGAGTCTGAGATTGCTGCGATTTCCTTTCTTCTTTCGCTGTAGGTTCAGGGTGGACATGTGCTGGCTTTGGCAAAGGTGAGCTCTGCTTGGTGGAGCTGCTATCGGTGATGATGGGCTGCTGATGTCCTTGACTAGGATCTTGGCGGATGAACTTCCGATTACGTCTATATAGGTTTCCGTTATCTGTTTCGATCAGGTACGAACGTGGGCCGACTTTTGCCACACACGAGCCTTTGTTCCATGGAGCTTTGGGGTTTACTGGCTGAAGACGTACTGGTTCTCCAATTTGAAGCTCTGGCAATGGTCTTGCACTCTTGTCGTACGTTGCTTTGGTCTGCTGCCTCTTACGTTTAATGTTGTCATGTACACCTTCGACAACTTCAGGTTTGAGTAACGCTTCAGCGGTTGGGATGGTGGTCCGAGTTCTTCTTGAAATGAGCTTTTGAGTCGGACTTAAATTGTTAATGTTGGGTGTGTTTCGCCATTCCAACAGGGCCATTTAAAGATCTTTGTTTTCTCGCTTAGCTTTTTTAACCAGATTTTTGGCGATCTTAACGGCTGACTCTGCTTTTCCATTGCTCTGACTGTGGAGTTGCGAACTGGTAGTGTGCTGAAATTCCCATTCTCGTGTGAAAGCGGCGAACTGATCGGTTGAATATTGGGAGCCATTGTCTGTAATCATGTCTGCAATACCATGCCGGGCAAAGTGTGACTTTATTGCCTTGATCACAGACTCTGTAGTTGCATCTTTCGATAAATCTAGTTCAAATTAATCACTGTAATAGTCAACAGTCACTAGGAAGGTCTCACTTCAATAGGTGAAGAGATCCTGACCAACCTTTGACCATGGGGTATCTGGAATCTTATGCGTCATTAACGGTTCCTTCTATTGTCTGGCTAGAAAGTCATTGCAAACTTCACAGTTTTGAACTTGTTCTTTGATTTGGCCTGCCATACTTGGCCAAAATAAAACATCACGTACTCGACGTACACAGGCATCAGGTCCTAAATGACCGCAATGGACTCTGGCAATCATTTGTGGTCTCATTGAAATGGTAACCATGACCTTCATTCCTTTATACAATACTCCGTATTGCACTGTTAACGCTTCTTTGTAATTCCAATATTCTCGAATGCAAGGTGGAACATCTTCTTTGGAGACTGGCCATCCTGTCGTAACAGTGTTTATTAGAGTCTGCAAAGTGGGGTCTGCAAGAGTGCATTGCTTAATCTGCTGATGGGTACGCACAGATAAGCGATGTAATCAACTTGATTGATGCTGGCAATTTCTTCAAACAGCTGCTGTTCTTGCTTGAGTTGGAAGATTCGGTACTCTGGTGTTCGCTTATACTGGGTGCGGTCAACTTGGAGGTAAGCTCTGCTAAGCATTTCCGCTATGTACATTTGAGAACCAGGAAGATACGTCACATTTAGATTGTACCTTTGCAGACGCAGGAGCATTCTCTGTAGCCTTTTAGGCGCTGAATGAATAGACCTCTTGAAAATTGGCACCAATGGCTTATGGTCTGTTTCTACAGTTGTAAGTTCTCTTCCGTGTAGGTACTGATTAAAACGACTGCAAGCAAAACCAATCGCCAAGCATTCCTTTTCTATTTGAGCATACTGGCGTTCAACAGTGCTCAACGACCGTGATGCAAATGCAACCGGCTGTCCTTCTTGGAGTAAAGTTGCTCCCAAACCGGACTCTGAGGCGTCACATTGGATAGTGGTTTCACTGGCCACATCATAATACTTGAACAGGGGTGCAAAGCTAATCATGCTTTTGATTGCTTGGAAAGCTTCCTCCTGTGAGCTGTCCCAAGTGAACATGACATTCTTCTCAGTTAACTTGCGTAGTGGTTCAGACACTTTTGTGAGCTGTGGCATGAACCTGGACAAATAATTAACACATCCCAGAAGACGTTGGACTGCTCTCTTATCATCAACTCAAGGCATGCTTGCAATTGCTTCGATTTTTATGAGATCAGGCTTTAGTCCTTCTGACGTGAACAACTGTACCATGTAAGTTACTTGTTCTAACTTCAACCTCAACTTGTTCTTGTTAAATTTCAGATTAACACTGCCTGATTCTTCGCTGCCATAACATAAGATGTCATCTGCAATTACTTCTAGTCCATCGAGGCCTGTGAGCGCTTCATTCTGGCGCCGTTGATATTCGTTTGGGACGCTGCTGATTCCTTGTGGCATGCGAAGGTGGCGATGTCTGCCAAAAGGAGTCCAGAACGTTGTAAGGAATGAACTTTCATTGTCAAGCTTAACTTTATGAAACCCATCTTTGGCATCTAATACTGTAAATACTTTTGCTCTTGACAGCTTTGGTAGCACCTCGTCCACTGTCGGCATCTGATACTTTGGCCTCTTTATGGCTCTATTCAAATCACGCGGATCAATCCACATCCTCAGTTTCCCTGGCTTCTGCACAGCTATAAGCTAAGACTACTGATCCGTTCTGTTGGCTTAGTTTCCTTGACAATGATGCCTTGCTTTTCCATTTCATCAATCTTTTCTTTCAACTTTGATTTGAGTGGTACTGGTACACGTCGAGGAGCATGCTGCACCGGCTTAATGGCTGGATCTACTTCAATGTGATATTCTCCGGGCAGGCAACTAAGTCCTGTGAACACATCTTCATATTCCTTCAAAAGTTCCTCCATAGTGAGGGGTCCATAATGCTTGCTATTTAATGAGTGAACAGACGCTTCTGTTCCTAGGGATATCCAACCTTGGTCAATGGACGTTCTACCATCTATGATTGGCTACGGTGCCTTCTCTAGGATGTCAAATTTTATCTTGCATTTAGGGCCACTGTTTCGGCAGACTGAAACGAACCAAAAGGATTGACAACACTACCATCATAAAGCCTTATCTTGCCTCCAGGTGGATCCAACTGAACTTCGCCAAGTTGCAAAATATTCAACAAATCTGGAAAGGACATTGCACTGTACGTCGCCCCAGTATCCAGCTGAGTTGTAACTGTAGGGCTGTACTCTGTGTGAAAGGTGAAGGGTACCTTAAAGGAGGATCTGGTTTCATTGCTACTAACAACTCCAACGAGCTCTACAATAAAAATCGAATCGTCTGATTCATCACTATCCTGATGAACTTTCTTTCTCCACTATCTGGATGAACTTTCTTGTCTCATTTACTTGGGGACTGCCTCTTTACATGACACTTCACGGCAAAGTGGCCTTGTTTACCACATTTATGTCAGGTTTTACCAGACGCAAGACTTTTGGCTCTATCTCATGCTTGTTCCGTGCCACAAAACTTGCATAGACCTGATGGTTTTTCTTTTCCAGACTTGTTACGACCTTTCAAGTTTCCATTGCTACTACCACTATTTCCTTTCCTTTTCTGAGTTGCTAAATGATGCTTTTCTGCTGCATGAACAGTGTATGGAGAATCAACAGTGTCTTTAAACTGCTCTTTGTGAATCCTGGATAACTCGCTGGCTCGAAGAGCTCCAATACACCTGGCTAACCCTCGCACAAGGCGTTCTCGAAGTAGGCCGTCACTGGTGGAAGAGTCTCGAGTGCCAATGACCAATCTGTCACAAATTAAATATAAGCTCTCACAAAGATCCTCAAATTCACATGACTCAACAAGCTGGCGCAATCTCACTACATACTGATCAATGCTTTCATTTTGAGCTTGATTGGCAAAACCAAATTTTACTCTTTCAAACAACAAATGTTTCTGAGGCATAAAATGGTTGCTTAAGGCAGAAAGAATCTTCTCTGAGTCTTTCTTGTCAGATGCAGTTAGAGTAGTGAGGCTGTTCATTACTTTCACACAGTCCATTCCCATAACACTGCATAAAGCCCCAGCTTGTCCTTCTTTAGGTTTCTTGTTAAGTTCAGTGGCAGTGACATAATAACACCAAGCTTCTTTAAACAGTTTCCAATTTGTTGTTACACCATCCTTCACGTTCATGGGCGCTGGCGGTGGTATTTGATAAAATGGCATGTTAAAGAAAACGAATACTCACAGTTCTGGTGCTTTCTAGTTTCTTTCAGCTAAACAATATGGCGACGTCTCACCATGTGCATGACTCGCAAACGAGAAAATAATACCACAACAGCAAGGACGGCTTCTCTGAAACGTTCCCTTTCTTCTTCCACTGCTTTAGAATTCTTTTAACTACGATTTTAACTTCTGACACCATGTTATTCGGCCTTTAACTGAGGAATTGACTGAAACAACTTGAATGAAACGAAGCCATGCTTTCTCTACTTTAATCACACAAGGAATCCTGGGAAGACTCCAAAAACTACTTCATGTAGCACCATCTTGAAAAAAAGTGAAGGTTCTTGGGTGAGGTGCATGCTTGCATTTCTGTCGATTGTTACGTAGTAAAATTGCCGTCAGGCGTTGCCTTACTTCCTCGAACGCTCTCTACGTTTTTGGATCATTCATGTATAATTAATTAGGGCATGTTTACATTTTTCGCCTGTTTAGTATTTTCTTGAACCTTTTATGAAACAGTATACAAGTTCCAAACGAGTTGTTTTGATGAACTAAGTTTTTTCCCCACGAGCTGGAGTGCTGTGTTTAGTCAGTTGTGACGAAGGTCGATTTTCAAGTTCTGTGATTACAAGCTGGCGGAGGCCGTAAGATTTCTGAATTCCAAGTGAGAGTTTATTATTATTGGTATAGGCTGTTTGGTTTTACTTAAGTTCAAGTCCAAGCTCAGTAAAGACTATGTTCCTTTGGTATTAAACTTCCTTGTGTTAATCGGACATCCGTGCGTGCTGAAGAATAATTATCCTTAAAACATTCGAACTCGTAATATTGGGGGCCTGTTCCGGGAGAGAAATTTAACAGTTTTGCTGTCTGTGTAACCAGGAAAAAAAATTTTGGTCCCTCTTAGTCTGGAAGAACTCTTGAGATATTTTGAGGCTAAAGGGCATGCGTCTGAACCTGTGCCTCTCAAATGTAGTGAGGTTAATAGACTCTTTTCCCGGGACCACGTTTCGGTATCCGCATTTTTTCTCCCTTAGAGAAAATACTTTAGCATCCTTCAGGTATACTAGGATCTCTTTTAGGGTGAGAGTGCCATGATGTTCAATCTGAGTAGCTGCATTGAGGTCTTTGGCGTTCAGGTGGAGCCTCAATCTTCCGTTCTGTTTGCGGCGGTAAACAAAGCTGTTGAACCATTGTGTCAATTCCCTTTTTTCGATCTTCTTTATAATGACATTTCTTGTCTAGTTCCTTATTGATGTCGTCTTTGAGGCTGATTGTCACACGCCTCGTGGGATCAACAATTGGGGGCAAACTTGGTTCAAGGACTATGTGGTATTCGTCTTGGAACCTTTCCACTGCGTTGAAGCATTCGAGATACTGGCTGATCACGTGCTATTTTTTTCATGGGTTACTTCTTGCAAGCTGTATTGGTGCAGGGTGGGTCACGTTTTCGTGAATAGTAAAGTTGCATATGAATAGCTTCAAGGCAGTGGAAGACTGGAGACCTATGATGGCTGGGCCGGGAATTTCTGTGACATAGAAGGATACTCTAGTGCTTTCCCTTTTGTACGAACAAGTTATAGTAATGGTACCGCGATGCATGATCTGTGAGCCGCCGTGGACAGTGAGGGCAATATCCGAGTGTAATAAGGAACCAGGTTTGTGATCATGATCATATACACGTAGGAGCCAAAACACCCCCCCCCCCCCCAAACATTTGGGGAGTTGTTTGGCCCCTACGTGCTAGGTTCTGCGGGCACATTCCACGATAGAAACTCAATGGGAATGTGTTTCCCTGTGCACCAGCTTGAGGATGTTCTTATGAGTGTCCTGTTGCAGGCTTAAACTAACTGATACAAATGCTTCATCACCAAGGTGAGGCTCCACTTCTGGCTTGTCCTAGAGACTGAAATCGTTGTCTGCAGGCGTCTGCAAAATGGTTTGACTTCTTGCCGGACAGACATACTTGATCACCTGCTGGGCAGTTAGAAGGTGAACTACGAGCGCGGCCGCAGTTTCTGCTCATCCGTGCTCCTTCAGAAGATTGATAATTTAACGGTTGGTTTCGCTGTGCTCATTTTCTCGTATTTTGGTTTAGAACTACGTGAACGGTTTCCTCACAGTCGTTAGTGCTACTGCCTGTCATGGAAGAAAGTTGTGCTTGAGATGTTTTGAATAATCAAGCAATCTTCACCGCTTCATCTTGTGTTAGAGAGGACCCTTCACTTATTAGTTATTCTCTGACCTTGGGCGTCTGGGTGTGTGAAATCGCAGTTTGGGGCCATCAAGGATGCAAAGATGCGTAGAAAAAAAACAGGGTAGACACAAAGGCACACTGAGGAAAATCAGTCCTTTCTCGTCTTCGCAATGCCCCACGTACCATGAAAGGTCTTCAGATCCTTTTAAGAGATTCATATAAAATAATACTCTAGACAAGGAAATGTACGATTTACTTACAAGTAGCGTAGCGATGACAGATTTGAAAATATGCCAGGCGGAAGCTTATTGATCTTGTTGTTCCACAAAATCCTACAGAAAGTAAATGGTATTAATAACTTAAATTTGTGAATAATTCTACGATAGTAGATGGGCAATAACTACCAACATTCAAGAGAAAAAAGTTAAAACTATCTTTAAACTGATAAACTTTGACAATGCGCTGTAAACGGCAAAGTTTCAAAGTCGACTCGTGTATCGTGTTATTTTTATCTGATTTACAAAGATTAGATGTGTAAAGGTACGGTAAAACGGGGAATGAAAAATGTGCAACTTCATTTGCAACATTAATTGCTGCAAAATGAGTTCAATAACGGTGTTGCACGTTTTACCACCCACGAATTAGACCTGTCTTGTAAAAAATGAGGTTGTTGCAGGTTGCAAAGAATTGATTAACGAGTAGCTCTACTGTTTTGCAACAAAATCTATAAAGGTTTCCCGTTTTATCGACCCTTGCAAACTTTTGCAGCAAGTTAAGTACGTCCGGTGTATGGCGTGATTCCTGTGTAAAATTATCCATTTAAAAGTTAGGCAGTTGTTCTATATCCTTTCTGGTTCATCCAGGTAGAAGTCCTGGCATGATATTATTATGCCTGAGCGCTTCTAGGATATATAACACGTTTAGCATTTCGACCCGTAGCCGTAAAAAGAAAAAAAAATAGGTAGTTGTTCCATATCCTTTCTGGTTCATCCAGGTGGAAGTCCTGGCATATTATTATGCCTGAGCGCTTCTAGGATATATAACACGTTTAGCATTTCGACCCGTAGCCGTAAAAAGAAAAAAAAATAGGTAGTTGTTCTGTATCCTTTCTGTTTCATCCAGGTGGAAGTCCTGGCATATTATTATGCCTGAGCGCTTCTAGGATATATAGTAGCAGTTTGACCCTTAGAAAAAACAAACTCAGCCGTTCATTTTGTAGGAGATATTTAAGCGTTTTTGTCTGTGTTAGCAATGTGATCGACTTAATACGCAGACTTTAATAATATGTTTTTTTCTTTGACGGCACTGAATAATTTTAGCCGAAACCTGAGCCGTACATTTGTTGAATGCCGCGCTTTTAATTAACTCTATCGTATTAGATGCGAAATATGATCAGAGATAAATGGAATAGTGAATGTCACAAGCTTCTGAGTATCCAGCTGAGATAGGGGACTTTTAGTCCTCTATCTCAGCTAGATAAACAAAATTTTTTTGGTTGCTAAGACGGTGCGGCTCGTTATGAACAGTAAAGTAAAATTTTAAATTGTTATTTTTAAAAAAGTGTCTTATCTGAAAGTAGCAAGAGAGGATAAAGCGGACAGAGAAGGCATTCCCCATACACACCCTATTCCATAGGTAATTCGTTTCGAGTTATTATTAAGACCACAGATCCCGAGGGGGATTAGACAACAGCCAATCACATAGCGGGAATGTGTTCCGCGTGGATGACCCACGCTCAGAGCCACGCGTCCTTCATGAATTGTTGCAGAACAAAATGGCGGAAGACGCGGAGAGCGATATTGCTATTTGTTTTGTCGACGAAAACGACTACAGAGGGATTTCTGCCAAAGCTATGTCACACAGGACGAACGCTTTTATTTTGGTGTCTTTAGTGAAAAATTAAAGCTCACCAAAAGTTCTGTTCCATCTTTAATTACATTTAATTGTGACATTAAATTTCCGAAAGGTTTTCTGTCCCTTTAGTTTACCTTTAATTGACCTTTTGGTTACATTAAAGACTAATAACCTTTAGGTCTCGTTTTAATTGTCTTTAATATATTCCAAAATTAGCTATTAAATTGTAGCACCTTTAATTTCAAATTAAAGCAAATTTATATGATCTTAGATCTTTCCTCGTCTTTAATTTGAACTTAAACATTCGTAAAAGTAACGCAGTAAGAACGCTTGTATTTCAGAGTCTTTTCAGATTTTTAATTAAAGCTTAACAAAACATCTTTGTGATTCTTGAAAATTAATAATTTTAAGTGACATTAACTGGCCTTTTGGGTCAAGACAAACCACGTGCACTCGCTCGCTCGCATGAGGAATCCTGACTACTCTATATGGCAACCCAATCAGCGTGTTTAAAAACAAATTCTATCCAGGAGGACCCTCGGCGTTTATGCCAGTCCAAAGGATATTTTCAAGATTCGCCTCAGCTGAAGTGGATGTAGAGGGACAAAAACAGGTTGCGATGGCTCCCATCAACAGGAATGTGTAATAACAATTGTTGCGAAGCTCATAAGAAAAATCCAGAACACACCCAGGCCTTTCATTTGACGCTTTACAGTATAGCTGGGTAACAAGTGGCAAGATGATTTCTACTTTTACATACATATAATTTTATTATTAGCATCGTTTGAAACTAATGAATAATACTAATAATAAAAAGTTTAACTGGTGTTATCATGAATTGCCTTTTTTATTATCTTTTTGTCACACAATGTCGCTGAAAGTCCATCTCAGTACCAAGGCAGTAACTGTGAATTCCTGAAAGAAAACTCAAGCAAGTCTTTTCGCCTGATATCGGTGGACACTCCATCGCCTGCTGCATAACCCTGTGTCAAAGGAAAAAATAAAACCTCACATCATAATTGTCAAAACTCTAGAAAGCTATGGCTACTGTCATTGAAAGCACCATTTGTGTGCATTTAGTCATTCAAGTAACACAAAATCTGCTGCTTAATATGTGTTCACTGGAAAAGGTGCAGAAACTCAAAGATCTGACAAAAAGCCGTCACTCGCATTCTGCACCATAAACAATAAAATCTCACATCATAATTGTTAAATTTCTAGAAAGTTATGGCCACTGTCATTGAAAGCACCATGTTATTCAAGGAAAACAAAATCTGATGCTCAATATGTGTTGACTGGAAAGGGTGCAGAAACTCAAAGATCTGACTAAAAGCCGTCACTTACATTTTGCACTATAAACAATAAAATCTCACATCATAATTGTTAAATTTCTAGAAAGTTATGGCCACTGTCATTGAAAGCACCATGTTATTCAGGTAACACAAAATCTGCTGCTTAATATGTGTTGACTGGAAAGGGTGCAGAAACTCAAAGATCTGACTAAAAGCCGTCACTCGCATTCTTCACCATAAGCAATAAAATCTCACATGATCAGCACCTGGTCCTGCCTAGTGGCCTCTGGCAACCTGCCTTTGTTTTGGTGACGGTGAAATAATTACTGTTTTTCGAGTATAGGCTCTCCAAGAAGATATCCCTTATATGAGAAAGTGATGAGTGAGTACAAGAGAAACGCAACTGGCTTTTCTAGGTAAATTTTGCACAAGCTTGAGCGTTTTCTGCTTACCAGATGCATATGAATAACCTTATTGATGGTAGAGCTTATACTGAGAGAAAATCGATGTCAGCTTAAATTAGCTTAAATAAATCGCTCTGTAGGTTTTTTTTTTTTCTGGAAGTATTAAACATGCATCGCTATTTATACATTAACGATAAATAGAACTACGTAAAAATTACCTTTTGATTCCAAAATTACAAGCCCAAACGCTTTCAACGACGTTTAACACTGTGATTTTCCCGCCGATCTCCCGCCAGTGACGCCAGTTTGAGCCATTGTGTTACTGGTCAGCGACAAAAGATCAGAGCGAGGCGCTGGCGCAACAGGGGACCAAATTTTAAAATATTCGAAAAATAGCGGGCAAATCCTCTAAACTGCTTCGTCTTCAACTGTTGAGAGTTCGTTTGTCGGTTTCAAAAGGCTAGATCTTTAGCGCTTACGGCTTGCATCAATACTATTTTTTCTCGGAATTTATAATTGTTATTGTACAGCTGACTGTACAGCGAGAAAGCTTGTAGTTCTTCGGAGTTTTTTATTGTTATTGTGCAGCTAGAAATCGGTTCGCTATGGAAGGTCGATCGGCTGAAGATTGTGTTGTGTTACTAGAGGAACTAATCCAAAGTAACCGAAAACTCGCCGCAGAAAATGAGAAGCTGCGGCGAGAACACGAGGCAGGAAATCAAACACAAGTCCTGCAAAGGATTGAGCAAAGGTTAAATGAGGGAGAAGCTCCTGGCGAAAGACATCGCTCCAGACGCAGGGCTGCCGCTCATACAATTGCCGTTCCTGTGGCAAGCAGGGTAAGTATCAAAAGAAACGTGCATTCGAATGAGGCAAAGACGATTTGCTATAAAAAAAAAATTACATGAAAATTATACAGTACAAAACTGAAATGACTGAAGTAGGTAGACATGCAGAATGAGGCGTAAAATTGGTTTGAATGGTTTTCGCGCGCAAATCCTGCATAAATTACTATCGTTCGGTCAGATACACGACACTCGTGACACTTTAGGCTAAATAGGTAGCTTTTATTTCATGTTATTTATTTCTTTGTTTGAGAAAAAAACCTGCACGGTTTTAATAGACAAGGAAGAAATTTATGTAACAAGAATAAGGAAGATTTCATTTGTATTTTCTTCCTCGGCCGCTCCAAAAATAGTATGCATGTAATAAATTACTGTACCATTACATGGGCATATGAGGTGGTGACAATATCTGACAATAAGCGTGGAACTTCATTTTTTTTTTTTTTTTTTGTATTGCAGGAGTTAATTTTTTCAAGCCACCTGTTTTTTGAGTGAGACATAAATGACATAAAAACGAAACCAAAGCAGACATCTGAATTTTTAATGCTAAATTCTGGCTCTAGTCCATGAGCCAAGACATCTTAAAAGCAATTTTCGTGGCACCCCCCGTAAGACATAGCGAATTTGGTATCAAATTAAAGCTTATTGTATATATTTCAATAATCTACCTGTTACTTTCTATGTAACCTGTGCCTAAGTGAGAAAATCACTTGTTCCTGAGGGGGGTGGGGGGCCGGTTTTACATTTTGGCACGAATACTTTTTAAGGCTTAAAACAACAAATACTTCAAAAACTGCTGATCCCATATGGAGAAAATTGGCGAAAAGTTTATTTTAAGTAAAGTGCTGTACTCGTCTTTGTCTAAGTCTCAATAGGGTGTTACCATGGTAACCGTTGCTAGGCAAATATTTCAAACAGGGATATCACATTAATATGTACATTATGAACAGGATTTTTCACAGACACTATTTTTTGAACACCAAGGCATTATTAGCGTCATCCTTTTTGTAAACTATTTACTTTTTATGAACTATAAAGAATGTCACAGGCTTTAAGGCTCAATAATATTCCCGCAAGTCAACCAGTTCATTTGTTTCACAATTGTTGTAATTCTTTTAATAGCAAAGAAAAAAAATAAAAACTCAAAATAGATTTGAGACTAGTAGACGGACCAAAATCTGTAAAGTGTTTTCTTCTATTATTTTTAAATGAAAGAAAAGCCGGCACATTTTGATAATAATCCAGTGTGCGCTATTCCATGAAAGTTCCATTCCAGATTGTATATCCCATGATGCAATTCAAACTCATTATCCATGAGCGGCCATCTTGGAAAATGGTGTGCAGACAAAATGGTAAGAGAATGGTGGTTTTATTCAGATTTTCCTCTTAATTTCGATTCTTGGTTGTGCAAGATAAACTCAAGTAACGCCTGTAAGTTTCTGTATCATATATTTGATTTTTTAAAAGCTAAAATTCCCACAGAACATTACTAGAATAACTGTAAGTAGTCAGTCAGATTTTGTTTTCACTACAACATCGATGCTGAAGTTTTTGGCGTGGAAGAGGTCAAATCAAACGTAGAAGTTATGTTTTCAATACGTTTTTGCTTGTGTTAAGGAAATAAGGTTTTTTCTTCTTTTAATTCTCTAGTGACATTTGAAGAGTTTCAGAAAACAAGCTAGTGTAATCAAGGATATGGCAGAAATTACGCCAGTAAGTTGTACTAGAAAGCGCTCAATGTCCAGCTCGATACGTTCTCGGACATGACTGTAAGACATGACCGAGTGATCCAACCCTACCGCATGCATCACAGGTGGTGCTAGCGTCCACACACCCTCTCGTTGCTCGTAACGGTACGTTCATCAAGTCTCCCCTTACCTAGATGGCGCCGATGAAATCGGCTCCTGTTAAGGCAGAATCAGGTTTTTCAAGCCACTGATGTTGTTGTGGCACTTGTGAAGCCAAGGCTAGACCACATCCATCAACGGACTCATGTAGAGACCGCGCCAGAGCCGATCTGAGACACTGCTTCGAGGAGACAACAGTGCCACAGAAGGACTTAGACGTACGTTGTTTCAGTAGAGAAGTCGACCTTTGAGGCATAGCCAGTATAGCCTGAATCACAGGGTCCTCACTTCTGCACAGGTTTGCAATTCATTTATGTTTGAGCAATGGGATTGTTTGACTAAACAACGGTACACCAAGTCCTCCGTTAACGATCTCCGCGTGGAAGAAGGCCGTTGGAGTGTCCTTGGGTAGCTTCAGCCATGAACGGATAGCGGATCTGATTGACTTATCTATCCATCCCAAGTACTTATCAGTGCACGGAGCTAAAGTCAATTGATGATAGAAGGCCGAAATTAAATGGTGATTCAGGCAGTACATCCGTTGCTGTGGTTTAAGGGGAGCTGAAGAAAGGTTCAACTGCCAGTCCTTAAGCTTGGTTGCAACATCAGCACGAGCACCCGCAGGAGAAAAAAGTACCCCCAGATAGTTCTGGACCTGATCAATTGAAATAGATCCGCATCAGAAACGGATTAGGATTTGCGATCCATCGTTTGGCCTTCCCATCAACGTCGATGCGAAGACAGGCTGATTTGCCAGTCAATCCCGCTGAGAGTTCCAATCCGGAGAGCCGAGACTCCTCGGAGAGGTCATCAAAGAGACATTGAAGGCCCGCCGTTGAAGGCCCGCCGGCGATCCAGCGTTCAGAGCAATGTCATCTGCAAAGGCGCCACAATTAACCCGCCGATTTCCAACAAGTACCCCTAGTTCAGGATCAAGACCGTCGATTGCCCAATCACGGCGTTAAATAGATGAGGACTGAGCGGATCACCTCGCCTAACACCACAACCAACTTAAATCGAGCTTTAAGCTGCGCTGAGGGCCAATCCGTAACACAGTCTGGGCACCTCCGTAGAGAGAACTCAGATAGGTTAAGAAAGGCGGTCGAACACCTAAACGCTCCGCTGCGATCAGCAATGAATGGTGAGAGACCGAGTCAAACGCCTTCGTCACATCCACAAACGCGATATTAATAGGCTGCAGGTCAGCTTTGTGCTGATTAATGACTGACGATAGGAACCAAACACTTTCAGCGACCCCATCTGTAGCCATAAAGGCCTTCTGTCCAGAGTTGAACGGCAGCAAATTCTCCATGCGTTTAGCCAAGATCCGGTGGAAACAACGGATCACCTCCGGTTTCTTGTTGCCTGGTTCCTTTGGCAACAGAACAGTCTCGCTGCGACGAAGCGCTTCAGGTTGGTAGCCAGCCAGCAACCATAGATTGTAATGAGCAACTAGCTCTTGAATAGGGATGTTTTTCAAGTCTTTCGGTCTCCTACCGTCTGGACCTGGGGCCCCATCCTTCATCCCAGCAAGGGAACGTTTGACATCGTCACTTGTGATCGTTGCCATGATCCCCCACTGAGTGGGTCTCACTGGATCCGGAGTCCGGCGATCAGGAACGGACGACTTCGAGAAGATCGACCGCCAATAGGGCTCCTGTGCCGCCATCGCGAGGAGCACCTCATCTCCTCCTTAAGTACCTGACAGAACCTCTTTTACACAACGTCCTCTATTCTTCCTCCAAGAATGTTCTACTTTCGCATAAAGCGCTCTCCGTCTTGCCCTCCGTTTGTCAGGTAGCTTGCGTGCAGTAGGAGAGAGGAAGAGAGCCATAGTTACTCCCGCCGTTTACCCGCGCTTGGTTGAATTTCTTCACTTTGACATTCAGAGCACTGGGCAGAAATCACATTGCGTCAACACCGTTTCCGCCCATCGCAGTCCCTACGTGCTGAATAATTATCCTTCAAACATTCGAACTCGTAACATTGGGGGCCTGTTCCGGAAGACGAATTTAACTGTTTTATTTTCTGTGTAACAAGGGGGAAAAAAGCACTTTATTAATGTTTTAAGCACGAAAGAACTAATTGGAGACACTATATTAACGTCCCCTACTAGAGACGGCACCGCCATTTTTACGTGGTCATTCAAGCCACTCGAAGGTCTAGCCTTTTGCCTTCAAATGTCTGGTTCATCTTAGTCTGGAAGACCTCTTGAGACATTTTGAGGCTAAAGGGCATGCACCTGAACCTGTATCTCCCAAATGTAGTGAAGTTAATGGACTCTTTTACCAGGACCACTTTTCGGTATCCACATTTTTTCTCCCTTAGAGAAAATACTTTAGCATCCTTCAGGTATAGTAGGACCTCTTCTTGGGTGAGAGCGACATGATGTTCAATCTGAATAGCTGCATTGAAGTCTTTGGCGTTCAGGTGGAGCCTCAACCTTCCGTTCTGTTTGCGGCGGTAAACAAGGTTGTTGAACCATTGTGTCAGTTCACTTTTTTCGATCTTCGCTATAATGACATTTCCTGTCTAGTTCCTTTTCGATGTCGTCTTTGAAGCTGATTGTCACACGCCTCGTGGGATCGACAACTGGGGGTAAACTTGGTTCAAGTACTATGTGGTATTCGCCTTGAAACCTTTCCACTGCGTTGAGGCATTCGAGATACCGACTGATCACGTGCTATTTGTCTTTTTCATGGGTTACTTCCTGCAAGCTGTATCGGTGCAGGGTGTGGTCAAATTTAAATGAAACATTTGGGGGGGATGGTTTGGCCCCTACGTGCTAGGTTCTGCGGGCACATTTCACGACAGAACCTCAATGGGAATGTGTTTCCCTGTGCACCGGTGTCCAGCTTGAGGATGTTCTTATCAGTGTCCTGTTGCAGGCTTAAATTAACTGATACAAATGCTTCATCACCAGGATGATCGGTCTCCCTACCTGAACAGCTTGAGGCTCGGCTTCTGGCTTGTCCTACAGACTGAAATCGTTCCCTTTAGCCTTTTGATCTGCAGGCGTCTGCAAAATGGTTTGATTTCTTGCGGGACAGACATACTTGATCACCTGCTGGGAAGTTAGAAGGTGAACTAAAGGCGCGGTCGCAGTTTCTGCTCATCCGTGTTCCTACAGAAGGTTGATAATTTTACGGTCGGTTGCGCTGTGGTCATTTTCTCGTATTTTGGTTTAGAACTACGTGAACGGTTTTCTCACTGTCTTTAGTGCTACTGCCCGCCATGGAAGACAGTTGTGCTTGAGATGTTTTGAATAATCAAGCAATCTTCACCGCTTCATCTTGTGTTAGAGAGGACCCTTTACTTATTATTTATTCTCTGACCTTGGTCGTCTGGGTGTGTGAAATCGCAGTTTTGGGCCATCAAGGATAATAACAATAATGATGATGATAATAATAATAATAATAATAATAATAATAACTTTATCAAACTCCTCAAAAAAGCTTTTCAGCTTAATTTATAATGTTAAATATCTAAAACTTAGTTTTCCAAAAATACCCTTAAAATAAACTGTTTTATTTTTCCTTTAAATACGTCTAAATTATTGATAGACTGAAACTCGTCTGGGAGACTAATCCACAGCTTTTGGCCTCTAAAGGTAAACGTGCGCTGACCTGCAGCCGTCCTACAGAGTGTTATATGTGGGCGGTCCCTATTCCTAGTGTTGCAGTTGTGCACTTCCGATCTGGTTTTAAACTTCTGACAAAAGATATGGAGGTGGAAGTCCATTTAAACATTTACATTCATTCACCCAACTGGCTTGTTCCAAGACAAATTTAAACGTGGGAGATAAAACTCGCAGCTTCACTTTCCAACTCGTTTTGCAGCATAATGTTGCTAAGCAACTTTTTTGTTGCCCATTTAAGGGAAAGCCTCTTTTCCATGACTTTTCAAGCAAAGTGAGCAGTATTTTTTTGCTTTAAAAAACGTTTAACTCAACTCAAGGGAAAATAACTCTAATGCGGCTTTCTTTACCTAAACGACCTGAATTAGGTGGTAGGTGCTGTTTCAGGTAGATGCTTTCAAGGGGCTTGTGGTCAGTGTAGACGGTAGAGCTTTGGCTGTACAGGTAGGTGCAGAACTCCTCGCAGCCGAGAGCTGTCAGTGTTCTTAGGTTTACAATAATTGGAGCCATGTAGTTTGCTATCCCCTAGGAAGGTTTGCAGTTCCTTGTGATTTGTAGGGGGAGGCACCTGCTTCAAAGCTGAGATTTTGATTGGATCTGGCTGGATACCATCTTGACCACACATTACTTCATAGAATTTGATCATCTCTGGTCTTTTCTTCTTCTTTTTTTCCCGAAAACTACCATTTCATCTGCAATTCCTACGACGCTTTTATATCCTCAAATGTCTGGTCCATCTTAGTCTGGAAGACGTCTTGAGCTATTTTGAGGCTAAAGGGCTCGCGCCTGAATCTGTATCTCCCAAATGAAGTGAGGTTAATAGACTTTTTAAGCAGGACCACGTTCCGGTATATGCATTTTGCCTCCCCTATAGAAAATTCTTTAGCATCCGTCAGATTTAGTAAGATCTCTTCTGGGGTGAGAACGACATGATGTTCAATCTGAATACAACTGTAGCTGCATTGAGGTCTTCGGCGTTCAGGCGGAGCATCAACCTTCCGTTCTGCTTGCGACGGTAAACAAGGCTGTTGAACCATTATGTCACTTCACTGACAACTTTACTTTCCAGCTCGTTTTGCAGCATAATGTTGCCAAACAACTAGCACTCTTTTGTTGACCATTTAAGGGACAGCCTCTTTTCCGTGACCTTTCAAGCAAAGTGAACGGTATTTTTTTGCTTTTAAAAACGTTTAACTAAACTCAAAAGAAAAAACTCTAATGCACTTCTTTACCCACACGACCTGAAGTAGGAGGTGGGCGCTGTATGCTGGACAAGACATCGTTATGTCCCCAACTCGCAGGTGCCAAAAGGGGTTTTGAGATCCTTCGAGATAAGTCATATAAAAGATAATGGAATATTGCTTCCTTCACTTACAGTGTTTGCAAGGAAAGGAGATTTGAAAATATCCCTGACGGGAGCACCTTGATATCGTTCTTTTCCAAATCTCTGTAGGTAAATAAATAAAGTTACTCTGGATTAGATAAACGGAAATCGTGGAATGTTTTCACCTAGTCTTTATAGACTATCAACTATGAAGGAATAAATTTTGCAGCTCAGTAATCAGTTAAAGTCAATAATTCACTGTAACCGTTGTGGTTTCGTCCCGTATCGTGCAGTGTAAGGTCATCGCTTTACCTATTGCGCCCCAACACCAGGTGTTAACTGTGTAGGTTAAATAAATTATCTTTAACGTTTTTGCCTATTAAATTGAGGCTGGTAGAGCTGTATTTATCAAGAATTCATAAATATATCCCAGGAAAATACGTAAGGGTTTGACGGTAAAAGCTGCACTTAAACTCATTTCTTCGCATTTGAAAAACATATGGCCGACATAGCGACATTTAATATTAAAAGTCTCTCGCAAAACCGTCGCAGAGCCTCCTTCTGGCGGTGTTGTACAGCTCGCAATTCTCTGCATTTACATCAGGAGAATCGTTTACGATTCAGCAACAGTAAAAATTGTTTCTTTTCACAGAGGATGACTAACCATATTATCCGCATTTCATCTCTACGGTTTCTTGTTGTCGCCTTCTTCGTTGTTCGCGCTGAATTTTAAGCCGCCGTTAAGTGTTGCCTGAAAACCTAAAAATGCCCCTAGACGCGACGTCGACGGAATGACGTCAATTGGAGCTTAGTCACCACTTCGTTGCTAGGCAACTCCGTACGCCAAACCGATGGAAAGAAACATTTATGACAAGAGCAAAATCGCACTCTGCTTGCGATCCTCGCGCAACAAAATTATAAACTATCTTCTCTCCCGGCCTTTGTTGTGATTGTCTAGAAGGCTTTTTGTTGAATTGGCAGGCGCAGGTGCCATAGGAAAGGCGCTTTCGTTTTTCCAGATACTAAATAAAAGTAAGAATTCACGCGTGGACAAGTCAAGGATCATTTGATTTAAGAACATGAACAGTTTCTTGTACATTGTAGTGTTTTGTCAACACTTCGTGAAAACTGGAGAGGCGGAAAAAGTGCTGTTAAGGTTACTCAAGTTTGGAGAAATAGAGGTCATTGTATTTTTTGAATGTATTAAATGCTATCTTATAATTCTTATAATCGCGACCATCCATCAAGTAATCTCCTCTTCAGATGTAAGTTCTTATCAGAGCGACTTAGACTGAATAGATCCATTATAACACCTAGTGTAAATACTGTACGTTTTAAAAAATAGCTCTTTTAAGATATAAGTTTTTAAGAACAATCTAGCTGTATAGATATTAGACTTAAATTTTTTTAACTTAATTTACTTGTATAAATGTTTTAAAAGAGATTTCAGAGTTTTTATTTTTTTTAGCGGTATTTTGCACTTGATTCCTATATTTTCAATGTAATATCTGAAGTATTTTTTGTGCGATATATAAATTATAAACCATAATAAATTATCATTATTATTGTTATTATTAATATTATTATTATTATTATTATTATTATTATACTCAGCCTAAACTATTAATTGCTTATTATGGTCTTCACAAAAATATGTTGGCCTTGAGAACGACCTAACGTCGTGGATGTACCGGAAAGCAAAAGGAACTTCCCCTAATAAGGTTACTCAGCGTTATCAAATTCACCCTCGCCAGCTGTCCTGAATCTGAGCTCGAATTTTACGAAAAAATAAATCGAGGATGGTGCTGCTGGAGGCCCATGACCTCACCAAAAAATGGTCGCCATAACTAACTCTAATGCGGCTTTCTTTACCTAAACCACCTGAATTAGGTGGTAGGTGCTGTTTCAGGTAGATGCTTTCAAGGGGCTTGTGGTCAGTGTAGACGGTAGAGCTTTGGCTGTACAGGTAGGTGTACAACTCCTCGCAGCCGAAAGCTGTCAGTGTTCTTACGTTTACAATCATTGGAGCCATGTAGTTTGCTATCCCCTAGGAAGGTTTGCAGTTCCTTGTGATTTGTAGGGGGAGGCACCTGCTTCAAAGCTGAGATTTTGATTGGATCTGGCTGGATACCATCTTGACCACACATTACTTCATAGAATTTGATCATCTCTGGTCTTTTCTTCTTCTTTTCTTCCCGAAAACTACCATTTCATCTGCAATTCCTACGACGCTTTTATATCCTCAAATGTCTGGTACATCTTAGTCTGGAAGACGTCTTGAGCTATTTTGAGGCTAAAGGGCTCGCGCCTGAATCTGTATCTCCCAAATGAAGTGAGGTTAATAGACTTTTTAAGTAGGACCTGTTCCGCTATATGCATTTTGCCTCCCCTATAGAAAATTCTTTAGCATCCGTCAGATTTAGTAGGATCTCTTCTGGGGTGAGAACGACTTGTTCAATCTGAATACAACTGTAGCTGCATTGAGGTCTTCGGCGTTCAGGCGGAGCGTCAACCTTCCGTTCTGCTTGCGACGGTAAACAAGGCTGTTGAACCATTATGTCACTTCACTGACAACTTTACTTTCCAGCTCGTTTTGCAGCATAATGTTGCCAAACAACTAGCACTCTTTTGTTGACCATTTAAGGGACAGCCTCTTTTCCGTGACCTTTCAAGCAAAGTGAACGGTATTTTTTTGCTTTTAAAAACGTTTAACTAAACTCAAAAGAAAAAACTCTAATGCGCTTCTTTACCCACACGACCTGAAGTAGGAGGTGGGCGCTGTATGCTGGACAAGACATCGTTATGTCCCCAACTCGCAGGTGCCAAAAGGGGTTTTGAGATCCTTCGAGATAAGTCATATAAAAGATAATGGAATATTGCTTCCTTCACTTACAGTGTTTGCAAGGAAAGGAGATTTGAAAATATCCCTGACGGGAGCACCTTGATATCGTTCTTTTCCAAATCTCTGTAGGTAAATAAATAAAGTTACTCTGGATTAGATAAACGGAAATCGTGGAATGTTTTCACCTAGTCTTTATAGACTATCAACTATGAAGGAATAAATTTTGCAGCTCAGTAATCAGTTAAGGTGGATAATTCACTGTAACCGTTGTGGTTTCGTCCTGTATCGTGCAGTGTAAGGTCATCGCTTTACCTATTGCGCCCCAACACCAGGTGTTAACTGTGTAGGTTAAATAAATTATCTTTAACGTTTTTGCCTATTAAATTGAGGCTGGTAGAGCTGTATTTATCAAGAATTCATAAATATATTCCAGGAAAATACTTAAGGGTTTGACGGTAAAAGCTGCACTTAAACTCATTTCTTCGCATTTGAAAAACATATGGCCGACAAAGCGACATTTAATATTAAAAGTCTCTCGCAAAACCGTCGCGAAGTCTCCTTCTGGCGGTGTTGTACAGCTCGAAATTCTTTGCATTTACATCAGGAGAATCGTTTACGATTCAGCAACAGTAAAAATTGTTTCTTTTCACAGAGGATGACTAACCATATTATCCGCATTTCATCTCTACGGTTTCTTGTTGTCGCCTTCTTCGTTGTTCGCGCTGAATTTTAAGCCGCCGTTAAGTGTTGCCTGAAAACCTAAAAATGCCCCTAGACGCGACGTCGACGGAATGACGTCAATTGGAGCTTAGTCAACACTTCGTTGCTAGGCAACTCCGTACGTCAAACCGATGGAAAGAAACATTTATGACAAGAGCAAAATCGCACTCTGCTTGCGATCCTCGCGCAACAAAATTATAAACTATCTTCTCTTCCGGCCTTTGTTGTGATTGTCTAGAAGGCTTTTTGTTGAATTGGCAGGCGCAGGTGCCATAGGAAAGGCGCTTTCGTTTTTCCAGATACTAAATAAAAGTAAGAATTCACGCGTGGACAAGTCAAGGATCATTTGATTTAAGAACATGAACAGTTTCTTGTACATTGTAGTGTTTTGTCAACACTTCGTGAAAACTGGAGAGGCGGAAAAAGTGCTGTTAAGGTTACTCAAGTTTGGAGAAATAGAGGTCATTGTATTTTTTGAATGTATTAAATGCTATCTTATACTTCTTATAATCGCGACCATCCATCAAGTAATCTCCTCTTCAGATGTAAGTTCTTATCAGAGCGACTTAGACTGAATAGATCCATTATAACACCTAGTGTAAATACTGTACGTTCTAAAAAATAGCTCTTTTAAGATATAAGTTTTTAAGAACAATCTAGCTGTATAGATATTAGACTTAAATTTTTTTAACTTAATTTACTTGTATAAATGTTTTAAAAGAGATTTCAGAGTTTTTATTTTTTTTAGCGGTATTTTGCACTTGATTCCTATATTTTCAATGTAATATCTGAAGTATTTTTTGTGCGATATATAAATTATAAACCATAATAAATTATCATTATTATTGTTATTATTAATATTATTATTATTATTATTATTATTATTATACTCAGCCTAAACTATTAATTGCTTATTATGGTCTTCACAAAAATATGTTGGCCTTGAGAACGACCTAACGTCGTGGATGTACCGGAAAGCAAAAGGAACTTCCCCTAATAAGGTTACTCAGCGTTATCAAATTCACCCTCGCCAGCTGTCCTGAATCTGAGCTCGAATTTTACGAAAAAATAAATCGAGGATGGTGCTGCTGGAGGCCCATGACCTCACCAAAAAATGGTCGCCATAACTAACTCTAATGCGGCTTTCTTTACCTAAACCACCTGAATTAGGTGGTAGGTGCTGTTTCAGGTAGATGCTTTCAAGGGGCTTGTGGTCAGTGTAGACGGTAGAGCTTTGGCTGTACAGGTAGGTGTACAACTCCTCGCAGCCGAAAGCTGTCAGTGTTCTTACGTTTACAATCATTGGAGCCATGTAGTTTGCTATCCCCTAGGAAGGTTTGCAGTTCCTTGTGATTTGTAGGGGGAGGCACCTGCTTCAAAGCTGAGATTTTGATTGGATCTGGCTGGATACCATCTTGACCACACATTACTTCATAGAATTTGATCATCTCTGGTCTTTTCTTCTTCTTTTCTTCCCGAAAACTACCATTTCATCTGCAATTCCTACGACGCTTTTATATCCTCAAATGTCTGGTCCATCTTAGTCTGGAAGACGTCTTGAGCTATTTTGAGGCTAAAGGGCTCGCGCCTGAATCTGTATCTCCCAAATGAAGTGAGGTTAATAGACTTTTTAAGTAGGACCTGTTCCGCTATATGCATTTTGCCTCCCCTATAGAAAATTCTTTAGCATCCGTCAGATTTAGTAGGATCTCTTCTGGGGTGAGAACGACTTGTTCAATCTGAATACAACTGTAGCTGCATTGAGGTCTTCGGCGTTCAGGCGGAGCGTCAACCTTCCGTTCTGCTTGCGACGGTAAACAAGGCTGTTGAACCATTATGTCACTTCACTGACAACTTTACTTTCCAGCTCGTTTTGCAGCATAATGTTGCCAAACAACTAGCACTCTTTTGTTGACCATTTAAGGGACAGCCTCTTTTCCGTGACCTTTCAAGCAAAGTGAACGGTATTTTTTTGCTTTTAAAAACGTTTAACTAAACTCAAAAGAAAAAACTCTAATGCACTTCTTTACCCACACGACCTGAAGTAGGAGGTGGGCGCTGTATGCTGGACAAGACATCGTTATGTCCCCAACTCGCAGGTGCCAAAAGGGGTTTTGAGATCCTTCGAGATAAGTCATATAAAAGATAATGGAATATTGCTTCCTTCACTTACAGTGTTTGCAAGGAAAGGAGATTTGAAAATATCCCTGACGGGAGCACCTTGATATCGTTCTTTTCCAAATCTCTGTAGGTAAATAAATAAAGTTACTCTGGATTAGATAAACGGAAATCGTGGAATGTTTTCACCTAGTCTTTATAGACTATCAACTATGAAGGAATAAATTTTGCAGCTCAGTAATCAGTTAAGGTGGATAATTCACTGTAACCGTTGTGGTTTCGTCCCGTATCGTGCAGTGTAAGGTCATCGCTTTACCTATTGCGCCCCAACACCAGGTGTTAACTGTGTAGGTTAAATAAATTATCTTTAACGTTTTTGCCTATTAAATTGAGGCTGGTAGAGCTGTATTTATCAAGAATTCATAAATATATTCCAGGAAAATACTTAAGGGTTTGACGGTAAAAGCTGCACTTAAACTCATTTCTTCGCATTTGAAAAACATATGGCCGACAAAGCGACATTTAATATTAAAAGTCTCTCGCAAAACCGTCGCGAAGTCTCCTTCTGGCGGTGTTGTACAGCTCGAAATTCTTTGCATTTACATCAGGAGAATCGTTTACGATTCAGCAACAGTAAAAATTGTTTCTTTTCACAGAGGATGACTAACCATATTATCCGCATTTCATCTCTACGGTTTCTTGTTGTCGCCTTCTTCGTTGTTCGCGCTGAATTTTAAGCCGCCGTTAAGTGTTGCCTGAAAACCTAAAAATGCCCCTAGACGCGACGTCGACGGAATGACGTCAATTGGAGCTTAGTCAACACTTCGTTGCTAGGCAACTCCGTACGCCAAACCGATGGAAAGAAACATTTATGACAAGAGCAAAATCGCACTCTGCTTGCGATCCTCGCGCAACAAAATTATAAACTATCTTCTCTCCCGGCCTTTGTTGTGATTGTCTAGAAGGCTTTTTGTTGAATTGGCAGGCGCAGGTGCCATAGGAAAGGCGCTTTCGTTTTTCCAGATACTAAATAAAAGTAAGAATTCACGCGTGGACAAGTCAAGGATCATTTGATTTAAGAACATGAACAGTTTCTTGTACATTGTAGTGTTTTGTCAACACTTCGTGAAAACTGGAGAGGCGGAAAAAGTGCTGTTAAGGTTACTCAAGTTTGGAGAAATAGAGGTCATTGTATTTTTTGAATGTATTAAATGCTATCTTATAATTCTTATAATCGCGACCATCCATCAAGTAATCTCCTCTTCAGATGTAAGTTCTTATCAGAGCGACTTAGACTGAATAGATCCATTATAACACCTAGTGTAAATACTGTACGTTTTAAAAAATAGCTCTTTTAAGATATAAGTTTTTAAGAACAATCTAGCCGTATAGATATTAGACTTAAATTTTTTTAACTTAATTTACTTGTATAAATGTTTTAAAAGAGATTTCAGAGTTTTTATTTTTTTTAGCGGTATTTTGCACTTGATTCCTATATTTTCAATGTAACATCTGAAGTATTTTTTGTGCGATATATAAATTATAAACCATAATAAATTATCATTATTATTGTTATTATTAATATTATTATTATTATTATTATTATTATTATACTCAGCCTAAACTATTAATTGCTTATTATGGTCTTCACAAAAATATGTTGGCCTTGAGAACGACCTAACGTCGTGGATGTACCGGAAAGCAAAAGGAACTTCCCCTAATAAGGTTACTCAGCGTTATGAAATTCACCCTCGCCAGCTCTCCTGAATTTGAGCTCGAATTTTACGAAAAAATAAATCGAGGATGGTGCTGCTGGAGGCCCATGACCTCACCCAAAAATGGTCGCCGTAACTGACTCTAATGCGGCTTTCTTTACCTAAACGACCTGAATTAGGTGGTACGCGCTGTTTCAGGTAGATGCTTTCAAGGGGCTTGTGGTCAGTGTAGACGGTAGAGCTTTGGCTGTACAGGTAGGTGTACAACTCCTCGCAGCTGAGAGCTGTCAGTGTTCTTAGGTTTACAATAATTGGAGCCATGTAGTTTGCTATCCCCTAGGAAGGTTTGCAGTTCCTTGTGATTTGTAGGGGGAGGCACCTGCTTCAAAGCTGAGATTTTGATTGGATCTGGCTGGATACCATCTTGACCACACATTACTTCATAGAATTTGATCATCTCTGGTCTTTTCTTCTTCTTTTCTTCCCGAAAACTACCATTTCATCTGCAATTCCTACGACGCTTTTATATCCTCAAATGTCTGGTCCATCTTAGTCTGGAAGACGTCTTGAGCTATTTTGAGGCTAAAGGGCTCGCGCCTGAATCTGTATCTACCAAATGAAGTGAGGTTAATAGACTTTTTAAGCAGGACCACGTTCCGGTATATGCATTTTGCCTCCCCTATAGAAAATTCTTTAGCATCCGTCAGATTTAGTAAGATCTCTTCTGGGGTGAGAACGACATGATGTTCAATCTGAATACAACTGTAGCTGCATTGAGGTCTTCGGCGTTCAGGCGGAGCATCAACCTTCCGTTCTGCTTGCGACGGTAAACAAGGCTGTTGAACCATTATGTCACTTCACTGACAACTTTACTTTCCAGCTCGTTTTGCAGCATAATGTTGCCAAACAACTAGCACTCTTTTGTTGACCATTTAAGGGACAGCCTCTTTTCCGTGACCTTTCAAGCAAAGTGAACGGTATTTTTTTGCTTTTAAAAACGTTTAACTAAACTCAAAAGAAAAAACTCTAATGCGCTTCTTTACCCACACGACCTGAAGTAGGAGGTGGGCGCTGTATGCTGGACAAGACATCGTTATGTCCCCAACTCGCAGGTGCCAAAAGAGGTTTTGAGATCCTTCGAGATAAGTCATATAAAAGATAATGGAATATTGCTTCCTTCACTTACAGTGTTTGCAAGGAAAGGAGATTTGAAAATATCCCTGACGGGAGCACCTTGATATCGTTCTTTTCCAAATCTCTGTAGGTAAATAAATAAAGTTACTCTGGATTAGATAAACGGAAATCGTGGAATGTTTTCACCTAGTCTTTATAGACTATCAACTATGAAGGAATAAATTTTGCAGCTCAGTAATCAGTTAAGGTGGATAATTCACTGTAACCGTTGTGGTTTCGTCCCGTATCGTGCAGTGTAAGGTCATCGCTTTACCTATTGCGCCCCAACACCAGGTGTTAACTGTGTAGGTTAAATAAATTATCTTTAACGTTTTTGCCTATTAAATTGAGGCTGGTAGAGCTGTATTTATCAAGAATTCATAAATATATTCCAGGAAAATACTTAAGGGTTTGACGGTAAAAGCTGCACTTAAACTCATTTCTTCGCATTTGAAAAACATATGGGCGACAAAGCGACATTTAATATTAAAAGTCTCTCGCAAAACCGTCGCGAAGTCTCCTTCTGGTGGTGTTGTACAGCTCACAATTCTCTGCATTTACATCAGGAGAATCGTTTACGATTCAGCAACAGTAAAAATTGTTTCTTTTCACAGAGGATGAATAACCATATTATCCGCATTTCATCTCTACGGTTTCTTGTTGTCGCCTTCTTCGTTGTTCGCGCTGAATTTTAAGCCGCCGTTAAGTGTTGCCTGAAAACCTAAAAATGCCCCTAGACGCGACGTCGACGGAATGACGTCAATTGGAGCTTAGTCACCACTTCGTTGCTAGGCAACTCCGTACGCCAAACCGATGGAAAGAAACATTTATGACAAGAGCAAAATCGCACTCTGCTTGCGATCCTCGCGCAACAAAATTATAAATTAGCTTCTCTCCCGGCCTTTGTTGTGATTGTCTAGAAGGCTTTTTGTTGAATTGGCAGGCGCAGGTGCCATAGGAAAGGCGCTTTCGTTTTACCAGATACTAAATAAAACTAAGAATTCACGCGTGGACAAGTCAAGGATCATTTGATTTAAGAACATGAACAGTTTCTTGTACATTGTAGTGTTTTGTCAACACTTCGTGAAAACTGGAGAGGCGGAAAAAGTGCTGTTAAGGTTACTCAAGTTTGGAGAAATAGAGGTCATTGTATTTTTTGAATGTATTAAATGCTATCTTATAATTCTTATAATCGCGACCATCCATCAAGTAATCTCCTCTTTAGATGTAAGTTCTTATCATAGCGACTTAGACTGAATAGATCCATTATAACACCTAGTGTAAATACTGTACGTTTTAAAAAATAGCTCTTTTAAGATATAAGTTTTTAAGAACAATCTAGCTGTATAGATATTAGACTTAAATTTTTTTAACTTAATTTCCTTGTATAAATGTTTTAAAAGAGATTTTAGAGTTTTTATTTTTTTTAGCGGTATTTTGCACTTGATTCCTATATTTTCAATGTAACATCTGAAGTATTTTTTGTGCGATATATAAATTATAAACCATAATAAATTATCATTATTATTGTTATTATTAATATTATTATTATCATTATTATTATTATTATTATTATTATTATTATTATTATTATTATTATTATTATTATACTCAGCCTAAACTATTAATTGCTTATTATGGTCTTCACAAAAATATGTTGGCCTTGAGAACGACCTAACGTCGTGGATGTACCGGAAAGCAGAAGGAACTTCCCCTAATAAGGTTACTCAGCGTTATGAAATTCACCCTCGCCAGCTCTCCTGAATTTGAGCTCGAATTTTACGAAAAAATAAATCGAGGATGGTGCTGCTGGAGGCCCATGACCTCACCCAAAAATGGTCGCCATAACTAACTCTAATGCGGCTTTCTTTACCTAAACGACCTGAATTAGGTGGTAGGTGCTGTTTCAGGTAGATGCTTTCAAGGGCCTTGTGGTCAGTGTAGACAGTAGAGCTTTGGCTTTACAGGTAGGTGTAGAACTCCTCGCAGCCGAGAGCTGTCAGTGTTCTTAGTATAGGTTTACAATAATTGGAGCCATGTAGTTTGCTATCCCCTAGGAAGGTTTGCAGTTCCTTGTGATTTGTAGGGGGAGGCACCTGCTTCAAAGCTGAGATTTTGATTGGATCTGGCTGGATACCATCTTGACCACACATTACTTCATAGAATTTGATCATCTCTGGTCTTTTCTTCTTCTTTTCTTCCCGAAAACTACCATTTCATCTGCAATTCCTACGACGCTTTTATATCCTCAAATGTCTGGTCCATCTTAGTCTGGAAGACGTCTTGAGCTATTTTGAGGCTAAAGGGCTCGCGCCTGAATCTGTATCTCCCAAATGAAGTGAGGTTAATAGACTTTTTAAGCAGGACGACGTTCCGGTATATGCATTTTGCCTCCCCTATAGAAAATTCTTTAGCATCCGTCAGATTTAGTAAGATCTCTTCTGGGGTGAGAACGACATGATGTTCAATCTGAATACAACTGTAGCTGCATTGAGGTCTTCGGCGTTCAGGCGGGGCATCAACCTTCCGTTCTGCTTGCGACGGTAAACAAGGCTGTTGAACCATTATGTCACTTCACTGACAACTTTACTTTCCAGCTCGTTTTGCAGCATAATGTTGCCAAACAACTAGCACTCTTTTGTTGACCATTTAAGGGACAGCCTCTTTTCCGTGACCTTTCAAGCAAAGTGAACGGTATTTTTTTGCTTTTAAAAACGTTTAACTAAACTCAAAAGAAAAAACTCTAATGCGCTTCTTTACCCACACGACCTGAAGTAGGAGGTGGGCGCTGTATGCTGGACAAGACATCGTTATGTCCCCAACTCGCAGGTGCCAAAAGAGGTTTTGAGATCCTTCGAGATAAGTCATATAAAAGATAATGGAATATTGCTTCCTTCACTTACAGTGTTTGCAAGGAAAGGAGATTTGAAAATATCCCTGACGGGAGCACCTTGATATCGTTCTTTTCCAAATCTCTGTAGGTAAATAAATAAAGTTACTCTGGATTAGATAAACGGAAATCGTGGAATGTTTTCACCTAGTCTTTATAGACTATCAACTATGAAGGAATAAATTTTGCAACTCAGTAATCAGTTAAGGTGGATAATTCACTGTAACCGTTGTGGTTTCGTCCTGTATCGTGCAGTGTAAGGTCATCGCTTTACCTATTGCGCCCCAACACCAGGTGTTAACTGTGTAGGTTAAATAAATTATCTTTAACGTTTTTGCCTATTAAATTGAGGCTGGTAGAGCTGTATTTATCAAGAATTCATAAATATATTCCAGGAAAATACTTAAGGGTTTGACGGTAAAAGCTGCACTTAAACTCATTTCTTCGCATTTGAAAAACATATGGCCGACAAAGCGACATTTAATATTAAAAGTCTCTCGCAAAACCGTCGCGAAGTCTCCTTCTGGCGGTGTTGTACAGCTCGCAATTCTCTGCATTTACATCAGGAGAATCGTTTACGATTCAGCAACAGTAAAAATTGTTTCTTTTCACAGAGGATGAATAACCATATTATCCGCATTTCATCTCTACGGTTTCTTGTTGTCGCCTTCTTCGTTGTTCGCGCTGAATTTTAAGCCGCCGTTAAGTGTTGCCTGAAAACCTAAAAATGCCCCTAGACGCGACGTCGACGGAATGACGTCAATTGGAGCTTAGTCACCACTTCGTTGCTAGGCAACTCCGTACGCCAAACCGATGGAAAGAAACATTTATGACAAGAGCAAAATCGCACTCTGCTTGCGATCCTCGCGCAACAAAATTATAAATTAGCTTCTCTCCCGGCCTTTGTTGTGATTGTCTAGAAGGCTTTTTGTTGAATTGGCAGGCGCAGGTGCCATAGGAAAGGCGCTTTCGTTTTTCCAGATACTAAATAAAAGTAAGAATTTACGCGTGGACAAGTCAAGGATCATTTGATTTAAGAACATGAACAGTTTCTTGTACATTGTAGTGTTTTGTCAACACTTCGTGAAAACTGGAGAGGCGGAAAAAGTGCTGTTAAGGTTACTCAAGTTTGGAGAAATAGAGGTCATTGTATTTTTTGAATGTATTAAATGCTATCTTATAATTCTTATAATCGCGACCATCCATCAAGTAATCTCCTCTTCAGATGTAAGTTCTTATCAGAGCGACTTAGACTGAATAGATCCATTATAACACCTAGTGTAAACACTGTACGTTTTAAAAAATAGCTTTTAAGATATAAGTTTTTAAGAACAATCTAGCTGTATAGATATTAGACTTAAATTTTTTTAACTTAATTTACTTGTATAAATGTTTTAAAAGAGATTTCAGAGTTTTTATTTTTTTTAGCGGTATTTTGCACTTGATTCCTATATTTTCAATGTAACATCTGAAGTATTTTTTGTGCGATATATAAATTATAAACCATAATAAATTATCATTATTATTGTTATTATTAATATTATTATTATTATTATTATTATTATACTCAGCCTAAACTATTAATTGCTTATTATGGTCTTCACAAAAATATGTTGGCCTTGAGAACGACCTAACGTCGTGGATGTACCGGAAAGCAAAAGGAACTTCCCCTGATAAGGTTGTTCAGCATTATCAAATTCACCCTCGCCAGCTGTCCTGAATTTGAGCTCGAATTTTACGAAAAAATAAATCGAGGATGGTGCTGCTGGAGGCCCGTGACCTCACCAAAAACTGGTCGCCATCTTGAATTTTACCAAGAAGTATAAATCAGGTTAAAACAGCGAAAAATACTATTTTTTGTGCTTCACATGTAAAATAACACATAAATAATCACTTTGCATTTTCACTCAAAAAAAAGTGAAGCTATATTTCTGTAGAGTCGTAGGAATGATAATTTGGTGAGCTTTGGCGAATATTCAGTCTTCGCCTGCTATCTGGTCTCTGAAGGGCCAGTCTGGCTGTAAGAGTGTTGGGTGCTGTTGGATGTGGGTAAGCCAACCTTCGCTGATCATTTCTATTAATGCACCGAGTTTCGCTTCCAAATTGCTCTGTCCTTTGATCTTTTGGAACGTTTTATTACAAGCTGAGGGAAGACCACATGAGTTTTGACGTTCATTTCGGGGATGGGTTCATGACTCTCTGCTGATAATGTTGACAGGGCATCAACTACTTCAATGTCTTTGCCTGGTGGGTTACGAATTGTGGGGTCATATGGTTGCAACCTTTTCAGCTTCCTCTGAAGACGCGGAAGAGGAGCTGTCAGGTGTTTAAGACTTAAAAAAAAGAAATCTGAAAATCGAAGTCAAATCATAGGTAATCAATCGACTGTTAACCAGCCTCCCCACCACTCCACCTCAACCTGCAGGTGCCAGAAGAGGTCTTCGGATCCTTCGAGATCAGTCATATAAAATAATAAACAAAGAAATGGTGTTTCGTTCACTTACAGTGTTTCCAAGGAAAGGAGATTTGAAAATATCCCTGACGGGAGCTCCTTGATCTCGTTGTTTCTCAAATTCCTGCAGGAGAATAAATGAACTTCACGTGCATTATATTAAAGGAACCATTAAAAGTTTTTACCTTGTCCTCAACCATCAAGTAATAAGCGTTACAACTCTCATGCCGTTACCAGTTAAGTTGTATAATGTTATGTATCGTTTCGCCCTGTATCGTGCTCAAAGGAAAAGTGAACATGCATTTCATTTTCCCCACGGCAGCCAGTTCGTTAAGCCCGTTAAGAATGCAACGCGTGTGTTATAATTAATTTTAGAACAAATTTATTGAATTGGTATGCGCAGGTACCATAGGTCACGCGTGTGTTGTTGTTGTTGTTGTTTTTTTTTTCCAGATAATGAATGTAGCAAGCCGCTGATGCGTGCAATTTATGTCAATAGAACGCGCGTGAACATGTTAAGGAGCATTTGATTTAAGAAAATAAATATTTTCCTGTACATTGTGGCGTTTTGGCAACACTTAGTAGTACACTGGAGATTCGGGAATAGTGCTTCTAGCGTGATTCATATTATGTAGACATCAATGTAGTTGTTACTTTCTAGTGTGTTTACTCAATATTATCGTACTACCATAAGGAGCTTCACAGGGACATACAACTATCACAAACTCAAACCTCAGCCAATTGTAAACGCGGTAGTAACACTTGGCATAATACACTTTGGGACAAAGTTAAGCTTATTTACCGAGACCCTCATTGATGTTGTTTAAGACTTTTATAGGGTTCTTCCCAGCTTTCACATTGTTCTGTGCATTCCTCTTAATGGTCGGTTTTTGCTACTTGATCATTACTAACAATAATTATAGTAAATTGGTAAAATGAATAACAAATCTGAAATTTGAAATACCAATTACTAATTCACGATCTAAACTTTTTAATTAGGAACTGTAATTTGCGATTACACTTAAAAAAGAGGATGATGATTCCATGATTCCATGATTGCGTGACCAACTAAGCGAGACACCCACGCATGTGTATGAGAAAAAACAAAACAAAGACACATGACTAAAAATGGCCCGTTTGTCTCCTTTTGTCTCTTTTGGCCTGGGTTTGGCCTTTCAGACCTGGTTAAGGCCTTTCTGGCCTGTGTTTGGCCTTTCTGACACTCTATATAACCGGACTATTTGCGAAAAAGATGTCATTTGTGTTCAGTCATCGAACTTTTAACATGATTTACAAGAGAGTTTGCAGAAACTGTCCGATTTCATCGTGTGGGGCGAAGTAACTTTTCAGTTTAGCTAACCATCTCGCGAATTTTCATCAGTTAGACCACATACAGCGAAGAAAGTATTTACAAGAGGCGAAACTGCAACCTAAAGTTAAGTCGTCGTTTACGAAAGTGAAGCGGATAATTCCGGAAAAAATCACTATCACAATCCAGTACAGACACAAGAAACGGTGTACGAACTGTGAAGATCACGGAGAAATAAAGCCTCTTTTAAAGTAAAAGCTAAAAGACCGACCACAAAGAACGAGACAAAGCGCAAGAAACAAAGAAAGTCGAACTCTTGGCTTAGAGGCCATAGGAAAATTGTGTAGACACGGAAGGATTATTTATTTTTCCTCGAAATAGAATGGAAGAAACGGATTATGGAAATGGTCAGTCAAAGGATTAATTTTCATTCCTTCTCCTTTCAAATCGCTGTGTATTGTTTTTTTATAAAGTTGTTAAAACCCTATCTCTTGTCTGGTTCTATTGCTAGCAATTATTATTAGTCGCGAGTTTCAATTGGTCCTTGTTAAGTTATTTAGAATTGTTTATATACTAATACGTCAAGTTGAACTAATTTGTATTCAACTTTGGGCTTGTGAACTCGCATAATTAACTGACTAACGGTGCGTGAAAATGACAAGACTTTACTAGTTTTTCATTTCCTCGAGATAGAAAAGAGGAAAACGGTGTTGTAGTGGTCAGACAAAATTGAAATACAGAGTTTTCAGCCCATGGCAGTGATGCAGCTTTTCTTGTTGAATGAGTTTGTCAATCAAAGCCGCTTTAGTCAGTTGGAATACATGACCGATAAAACTGGCTATCTTTTGACGCTGGACTTTTTCCACTTCGTCAATCGTCAACAGAGTTGTAGTGCTCCATTCGACTTGCATGTTTGAAGCGATGTTTTAAAAAATATCGGTGACAGTAAGACTTTTTTCAGAGCGAACTGAACTTTTAAGAATAAAATGTTGAACGGAAGGCGCGCTTTTACTTTGAAGACATAATAGAAGACATAAATGAGCCAATCAGGGTTAAAAGAGACCGGGCAAGTCTAGGCAAGCCTAAAGCGCCTATTGTAGTAGAGAGACGCTCATTAGTAAACCTATCTACTTCATTATATATGGAGAAAGACCCTCATTAGTATGGAGGAACGCACTTTTTCCCTAGGTTATAACAATGGGTGACGCCATAGACACGATCCTTACGCATATCAATGATTTACCTCGACCTATCTCGACCTAACTCGACACTTATTCCACACCAAAGAGGCTTAATTTTCAACAGAGTAGAATACTGGATATCCAACGTCCGTTTCTCCCACTTGTTATACACAACTTGGTGTTAGAAGAAGCTGCTCTAAGTATCATCGCCTAATGACGCACACAAAACTAGGACAATTTGCGAACTAACACTCCACACAAGGGCTGTCAAAAATGTTCTTGACAACTTGGTTGTCAGCAAATCCCCGAAGCTATTGTTAAGTGACAATAAAGAAACAAGTGTAACGATTTCACGAATAATATTATCCATATGGAACTTTCGAAAACCTACCTGGTGGAATGCAAGCAAAACTCCAGTTCACTGAGTTGCAAATAAGGCCGAAAACGAAACCGAAACCCACATTGATCTTCCAGATGACGTTCAAGACTTTTTAGATGCTACAATCGTCGTAAAGCTAACCACCAAAACAACACGGGTTATATTAGCGGTGCCTCAAAGAATTGTTTGCCAAAACAGAGTAATGCCTCCCCGACTAGCCTTCAGCAACTGTACACAAAGACACAACGAATCTATCACAGATTGTGAAGCCCGGCTCTGAAGCACCACCAAAAAGTCCAAATATTCGGTGATGTGCATTGACGTCCGCACTAAAAGGACCTGAAAAAACTAATTCGAGCGCGAAGGGAAACATCATTGTCATTTGAGAAACAACACGTCCGAACAAAGTACTAGGAGGCTGCCCACAACATCAATAAGAAGTCATTGTGGACTCAGCTAACCTGAAGGTAGAAGAGCAGGAAAATCACGTGACACATAAGCCTCCAAGCCCTTTCGAACACAATGCGTATGATGTGGAGGCAAAATTGCCCTTAAGACAGCCAAACAGCAAAATTGACTGGTTTCAGAGCTGAGAGCTGTGCTACTGTTCACCAGGTTTTGATTTCAAAATTTGCCTTCAGGCTCCAAAAGTTACTGTCGCTTTGCCTTGACCGCAGAACGCTTTTCACGCAAACGGAGCAGAGACAAATAATCTTGATAGAGCTGTTGTTAGCACCCGAGTGTATCAAGTTTAAGATTTCTCGGTTAAATTCATTTTAGATAAAAGCAATTTACATTTTTTTAATATAACAAAGTGATATGTACGTTACTTTGCTAACTGGCTATAGCAAATCGGTTGTTTATCAAGCTTAACATTCGGTGCTTCTTGGCCTCAGTCACCGCTTTTTCGGATCACGTAGCGGTCGTTGTGTCTCCTCTCGTAAATATGAGTGACCAAGTCCAATCTTTACGGAGTATCAGAGCATCCTAGTCACCCTTCGCCATTTGGAGCAAGAAGACAGGGAAAAGTAGAGAAAGTAGCGTATTTGGCTGCTTTTGGCACTCTAGAGTCACGGTGAAACACTTAAGGTCGGAGAGAGATTCTTTTAAGTGCCATCGACGTGGAAAGTTATTTTGATGAGGAGTATGTTATAAAGCAATTTTAAGAGTAGGGAAGATGGACCAATTTTATATTTCACGTGTCGAGATCATTAGGTGAACTTCAGAGATTTCGCCGCTGAAGTTCGCTATGTTGTTGCATGAAGTTTGATGTTTTCACCTCGAATCTCAACAACTTTATTCGCATTTTGCTGATATACCCTTCGATTTACAGACTGCCACATGTATGTAAATGCCACACATCTGCTCTTCGGTGTCATCTTAATTCTCCTTTACTTTTTCTAATCACAAGAGTCTTTTGTCGGGGGCAACCAACGACAGTTTCCTCCTAAATACATTGAAATCACTTTTAAGGCTATTCAGAATACTTTTAGATGTCTAGAAATGCATCCCAAGCGGCGCTATGAAATTTATATCTGTTTGGTCATCCTAGGGGAACTTGAGTCGTTTCGAAATAATAAGGACTTCAGTTCTGTTTTCCCGAAAATTTTAGATGCAATTTAACGTATTTCGAAAGTGAGAATTTTCCTGATTCCTCTTTCCATCACATTTTTGAATCCGGGATTTTAGGTTTCCTTTTTTCTTTTTTTTCCAAGCCTGGGGAGTGCAATGTGAAAAATTTAACTTCAGAAAATCGTAGGAAATTAATTAGATGAGCCTCGAAAATAAGAAATCAAAATTGTTCATGAAAAAAAGGTCATCGTTAAGTAATAGAAAATTCTACGCAATATTTTTCCGAACAGATCTTTTACAGAAAACAGTCGTTGGGTGCCTTTGTTTTGTTGCATTTGGCGTGTACGTTAACAACTAGGATCCAAAGCTCTGGTATTTGCTGAAATTCTCACCGCCTACCGATTCGATCACGCGAGAAATATCAACTCCAATTTTCTGGAAATTGATTACTCTCCCAGCATATGAGTGAATTAAGCCGTCGCACAAAAAGCACTTCTATTCCCATTCAATCATTTTTTTCTTTAAGTATTTCAGCCAGCGTAACTGGCAAAGGTAAGTGAAATAATTGAAATTTTTGACGTCACAGTGCCCGCATCTCCTGAGGTAGATAGAATGGGCGGGTAATTTTAAGGCAATGTATATCACAATTTATTGGTCACATTAACTTTCGAAACAAAAAACATTTCAAAAGGAATGTTGGTCTTGGATTAGTAGGTGTTTGTGGAGAGGAAGGAAATACGACTCACTAAAAACGCCTGTGTGCATGGGAGGCTAAATTTCGGTAAGATCAACGAATCTTAGCGTACAATGATAAACACCAAGGCCTGATAACCCTAGGTAAGCCAGTTCACCTTACATTGGACCACTAAAACTTTCCATTTCATAGGTCACTCACAACATATCAGTAGCGAAACTTAAAAAAAGTAAAGTCAAAAATAAGCCGCATGGTAAAATGTTTAAAGCCAGGGAGAGTCGCTTAGCCCACCGACTGGTGAAGCAACATGACGGTACGATAGAAAGCCCTCCTTGATGGCACACGTAAAGTCTGCATCTGCTAGGACCTAAGCCAGACGTTGATCAATGCCATCGTCATTTCACGTCACCAAATTCACATCGTTTAGGAGACACTTCCAGAACTGTACAGAAAGAAACACTGGAATGGCTCCTGCTTTAACACCTTAGTTGGCTTCACCCAGATCACGCCGGGCTGGCTGGCGCGAGTTTCGTTCCATTTTCAGTGGTCAAAAATGGAGCTCGGATCCGCGTAAGCCATAGCGGGGTCTGGTGACGATACATTAGCATAAGAAAAGGCTCTCTAGTACTCCTCGGATGAATTTGTTGACCTCGTGGTTTTTTGGTTGGATGGACGAAACTGTCATGGTATACCAAATTCAAGGTATTCATTCATTTTTTTTGCTATTTTTTTTTCCTTTTTAAAGATGGTGCTGTCTTCTGTTTCCAAGTTTATCAGTGATTTATGCTTGAATATTTTTTTTAGTTTCTTACAGTGTCGAGGAATACTGCGAAAGTTTTAAGTTAAAAAACCACTCCTCTCCCCCTGTATGTTTTTGTTGTTTGCTTTTTGGCAGCTAATCGAGCGCTTAATGCCTCCGAAGAAGAAGCTCTGCCTCAATGTTGGAATATAACGTAAGGAAGACAAAGCTTTAAAAAAATACAAATCTCCTGAACTGTAATGAAAATGAAGAAAAGAAACGTTAAGAAACAGCGAATGAAACTTGCAAGGCTTCAGTCGTTTTTGAAGCTCGATTTGTGTTTCGTTATCGCCAGTGGTGGATAATGAACATGTTCTAGACTGTATTTATTGCTTGTGTTTTAGGGATTCCAGTGCTGGATTATTCTGCCTGCAAGTTTCCGTCCCAGTTTTTTTATTACTGTTATTATTTTTGTTAGGTTCAGAGTACAGGCACACTGTAATACAATATCTCAAGGACTGGAAAACAGTGAGATAAGTTGTTAATTATTTATTGTTATGATATTATTATCTATTTATTATTATTTTTTGTCCTATATTGCTCACTCTGTTATGTTTTGGTTTCGGCGAGTTTTGCTTATCACTAATAACGTTTTCAAGAAAAGAAAACAAAATTACTGCTGATCTTAATGGATTTCGTTCATTAATTTTTCATCTTTGCAACAATTTTCTGCAAAGAAAACAAGAAAGCCAACTGTACTTTGTGATGGCAAGTCTAACCAGGGTCCAACAGCTGCATTGAAAAGAAGAAACGCGCTACGTTACTGATCCATGGTCGTATAAAGAAACACAAGAGACCACGACTTGATAGAATGTTTGATACATTAAACAAAAGATGTAAACTAAGCGAATAAAAATTACCTATCTAATTTTAGTAATTTTCAGGAAAGGGTTGTGTCAAATACATATAAGGGACCATAAGCAAGGAAGACGACCGGAAGTGAAAATGCAGCTTAGCAATGCTTTACTCGTCGTCTTCGTGAAGTTCAGAACTTGAAAACGCCATCTTTGCCGTCCTGGCCGAACGTCAACGGAGCGTGAGTATAAATTGATGTATTTTCATCATGCTTAGGAAGATAATTTATGTTTGGCTTTTGAAATGAAAAGTTAGATATTCTTTAGACTCTAATCTTTTCATAATATTGTATGTTACTGCGATTTGAAATATAAAAACTTTGCAAACAGTAAAAATTCGAGCTATGTGGGACTTGCATCTTGTCAGCAAAGCATTTAAGTTAAGACGGTGTAATCGAGAACTTACAATTGCTTTAAGCCGTAAATTTTCACGCCGTTAAGGTCATTTTAGAGTGTAATTTTCCGAAAAATTAACTTATATTTTGATGTGAATTTCCTCAGAATGGAGTGGACAGAACTCCACGACTTGAATCTTTGTAAAGAGGTTTTAGTGGTTGAACCTTGGAAACGTCCTTACCGTAGTAAGGAAAGAGGAGATTTATGGAACGACATAGCAGCCAATTTAAATGCCTCTAGTCATCTTAAGTTTAAAGTATCGAAGAGAAGTCTCAGAGACAGGCTGACGTTACTTCAACAAAAGTACAAGGCGAAAATGAGAATGGAAGAAGCTGCCTCTAGGATAGAGTGTGAGGAAACAAAGCTAGACAAAGCGTTAGAAGAAATCATAGAAAAAGAGAAGGCGGCCACGGATGTGAGAAGCTTGCAAGATGATAACAAGAAAGCTGAGAAAGCAGTAGCGGAGGAGCACTGCGGCCGAGCGGTTGAGCGTTTAGGTGAAACCAAGAAAAGGAATGTTGGGAAACAAGACGAACAAGCCCAGACGGCGAAGAAAGGAAGAAGATCGACGTCGGAAGTGGTGCAATTTCTGAAAGAAAAATCAGAAAGAGAGAGTGTGCTGAGAAAGGAGCATTTGGAGTAGAGACGAAAGGGGCTGAGTCAAAAGGAGGATATCATGAAAATGCTACCACACTAAACATAACAGACAGTGCACTCAGAGAAAATGAAAATAAAACATCGCAATCACTGCACACGAATTGGTTCACTGGGCAAATGCCAAACGAAGTCAAAAGGTCTTTAGAGACTGTTTGAAACCTTGAACGCTCCGGATACTCCTGATAGCTGAAGGGAGAGTGTTTGACAGTGAGGAGCTGACACGTGCGAAGGCCCTGTCCCCAAGGGTCTTGAACTTTGTTTGGGGAACTTTAATTCGCAGCTTATATTAGATGTTAAATTGTAGGAACCACTCTACTTGAAACTTGAAAGCTTCTTTATGTAGACAGGGGCAACAACAAGGAGGTAGACGGGTAGTCTGCTACACAGCCGTTTTTAGTGTCGCCACGCAACGCTCCTCCCCACAAACGGCTGCTGAGAATCGAACCACATTCCTTTCCCTTTGTGTTTGTGGTCTAACGAACAAACCAAACATGTATAATAGTCTTGACAACACGTGAGCCGCAGGGAGCTAGAAAGCGAACAAGCTTCTCAATTTTCGACAAATCAATCTATTGTCCCTGAATTTGGACGGGCTTTGTGTCCGCAAGCAACGAAAAAGTTATTTGCAGGAAATTTTGTTTTAATCGGTTAACAAATTAAAGTTACAAGTGAAAATTACAGGTCTGATAGGCCTACAAGACTCTTACCAGGATCGGTTGGTTCTTTTTAACGTGCATATGTATGACGAATTTCATGTGCCGGATGTGCTCATTGTGTTGCCAAACTCTCAGGGGCACTGATTCAAACAAAAGCAATCTCCCTTTAAATTATCGATGAGCAATTTCCCGAAACTATACCCGGCAACTTTAAAAGCAAATTCATGTTGTACATCACATTTGCTCAACTTGCTTTGCTGCTGCTGCTTAAAATTTTGAATACGACTCCACAACACTACTCTAGTTGATTGAGTGCCGATAAAAGCAAAGCTGTGATTGGAGGAGTCACCGTGCCGCAAACGTAGCGCGAACACCTTCCAGAAAATGGGAGCTGAATTCTAATTGGCTAACCGCGGGAAAGGAATGTGATTCGATTCTCAGCAGCCGTTTGTGGGAAGGATAGTTGCGTGACGACACTAAAAACGGCTGTGTAGCAGACTAGGTGGACGGGTAACAATATTTTAAACTGAATTTGGTAGGACTCTGGTAACCAATGAAGATTATAAAGGACTGGTGTGTGGTGACTGAACTTGGGTACCAGGCAGACAATGCGGGTAGCAGCGCTAAGAATCCTCTGTAACCGATCATGTTGATATTTTGGAATGCCAAAGAGCAGGGAGTTGCAGCAGTCGAGACGAGACGTTACAAAGGTATGAACCGGGACTTTGGTAGCATCTCGCGATAGATACTTTCGGATCTGTCTGATGGAATATAGACCGCGGCAGGCCTTATTGTAGACTTTACTCACATGAATGCTCACGGAGAGATTCTTATCAAACCATGCCCCAAGACCGCGGACGGTGGAAATAGGCTTGATTTCAGAATCTCCGACAGTGACTGATTCAAGCTGGACCTTGTTCAACTGTTGGCAGGAACCCACAACGAGGAGCTCTGTTTTATCTATCGTTTACCTTGAGTCGGTTGGTGACCATCCACGCTCGAACGTAAGCTGTACAAGCTTGGCTAAATTCTCTGAGCGCATCATGTTGCGAAGATGTCGACAAAGGCTTGGAGGACAAATACAGCGGATATCATATGCATACGCATGGATACTAGGCAGGTGGTTCTTAACGCCGTTGAAGATCGAAGATACATACATTATAAATAAAATCTGCCCCAGGCAGCTACCTTGTGGAACACAACAGTCTATGTCTAGAATTTGTGAGCAGATCTGGTGGATGAGAACACGCTGAGTGTGTAAAGAGAGGAAGGACAAAATCCATTCTTTGCGTTGCCAACAACCCCGAAGTCGGTCTCCAAGATTTCTTGTGCACTCATTGTTACCATGGAGGGCAGAGAGGCGAAGCCTACCTTTTAAAGAATCTCTCTGAAAGCAGTTCATTTCAAAGGCAGTGGAGGTATGACATATTTAAACATGAATTTATAATATCAATTTGGCTGTCAGAGAAAGGGTTGGACACATTTCTCTAAAAACCGAGCAAGAATGTTTACATCTCGCATAGAGTATTTGAAAATGGTTAAAATGTGTTTAGAGAGTTACGTACAAACTACAAAAGACGACAGTTGGTAAATGTTGTTTTTATTCTTTATAAACAAACAATTACAAATCATTACAGAAATTTACAATTCGTTACAATTATGTCTAATTATCGGTTACTATAATTCATACTACATTAAAAATAGATAACTGATTTTACAATGACAAAAACTAAAGAAAAATAAAATAGAAAGAAAGAGTCCACAAGACGACTTCAATAACAGGAAGGTTGCCTGCCTTTTGGTCCTCCCTACCCCATCTGCTCGTTTCTCACATGCACCTTATTTAGCTGTATAGATTAACTTATTTCTCTGAGGGCATTGTTTGAAAGTAGCCCATTTCTTCCTAAGGGAGGCTAAGATATTATTATAGAAAGCAATCTGTTTCTTAATTTCCATGGAGCGCATAACTAGCTGAGTGTACATTTGTGGCATGTGAAATGTATTTCGTAGTTTGCAACTATATATATATATATATATATATAGTGTCTAACGATAAGGAGGAAGTGGTGTAGGAGAAGACTGGATATACTGTCAATCAAGCCGAGGCAAAGAGCTGGTGAGAAGGAAGTGAGGAAGGAAGTGAGTGAGGAAGGAAGTCTGAGTTGATCTACAGTCCCAAAAAAGTGTCTCTGGGGAATCAGCACAAAAAGAACATGAGTCTGTTTCCTTTTTGCTTATCTTAAGAAGGAAGTCGTTTGTAGCTTTCCTTCTGTGTAGAAATTTAAATTGAAATACTCTTAACTTTGTTTCCGTAGTAAATAAAAATGGTAGCTGATAGGTGTTTTCCTAGTTCACTTTTACATTAGAAAAAAATATCCTCAGGAAACCACTTTTTCTGGCTTTTCACTGGCGAGGAAGTCTCTCTTTTGAAAATGATCTGATAAATTTTTTTGCAAACTTTCCCGGACGAAAGGAAGTTTTCGGCAGCAGCTTTTTCCAAGGGAAAGTTATTGTGATTGGGGAGACAAATTTTTCTTTTTTAAGGCAGACACTACTTTATAGTACATTATATTTAATTAATAGATAGTTCGTCTTTATATTGTATTTAGTAATGAAGGCAGCTTAGATTAGGAAATTATAATTTGAACCAACAAACAAATCCCTAACATCTTTCACTCCTGCATGAAACCATGACTTTGTTGTGAGGTGTTTGAAAGTTATTTTTAGACGGATCTATCTTGTCTTTTAAGTTTATTTTTTGTTTTATTATGTCTTGTTTTTGTCCACGCACTGTTTTCCTGTTTTGATCTTTTGTTTTTACTTGTACTGGAATGTATGCTTAGCTCGCGAATTTACTTATTGCCATATTGGGAATGTCATTCGCTTGTCATTGTCAGATGTTAGTTTTTAACAGGTGGTCGTGTTTGTGGTGTTAGAGCTGACATTGGTTCTTTGGTACTTGTGAATTGCGGCTGTGCGTAGGCTAATCTATTCCCTAACAATAGCAAACCTTTTGCAATATAAGCGATACGATATTCAATAGAGCTGTCCTGGTCAGCTAACCCAAACATGTCCAGCTTTGGCTATAAAAACCGCTACTATACTTGAACTAGTAAGTAGAGAGGAGTAGAAAAGTAGAAAAGAGTTAGAAGAGTAGGAAGATTAAGATTGTTAGCAGAAGTCAAGGAGGAATAAAGGCCAAGATGCAAATCCGATTCCTGGTACCTCATCGTGTAGCGAGCGAATTGCTCCAACACACCCCTACAATTTATAAAAAAAAAGGGTCCATTATCAATTCGAATGGGGGGGGTTTAGCCAAATCTAGGAGGAGGGGAGATGTATGTTGTCTTCGCTATAATTTTTAAATTAAAAGGTACTCCGGTATTCTACAGTTTTGGCTACAGAAGGGTCTGAAATATTGTAATGAGTAGAGGGGTATCTATCCGTTTTAAATTAGCTGAAAACACCAATTTACACAGTGTTTCTCGAGGTAGTTATCAATATCAACAAAGAATTTTCACTTCCCCTGATTGTTGTCATCTAGATATCCTTTTAACCATTGAATTTTCAATGATTTATTAAAGCTCTGAACGTCAATCATTTATAGCCCTCCAGATGAGATTGCCAAAGTATCAAGCAAATAAGGGTTCTGAAAAAGGAGACTGGTTCTGATCCGTCTAGAATCATTGGGGTATCATCAGCATATTGTGAGAGTTTGCACTCAACCTTGGCTAAATTGATGCCATGAACAATTTCATGTTTCCTTGCGGCATTTCTCAAGATAGCGCAAAGAATAAAGAGAGAGAGGGCGAGCGGGCACCCCTACCTCACTCCTCGACTCAAAGAAAAAAAACTCAGAAGACCAACCATTGTTTTGGATACAACTGCTTATATTTGTGTCAACAATTTAAGCCACACGTCACTAAAGACGCTCCAAAGTTGAAATGTTTCAAAGTTCTCTCAATAAAGGGTCATTTTATGTTATTAAAGGCTTTTTGGAAGTCAATGAAAAGTAGAAGGCCCGGAATTTGTTTTGTATTTGCATACTTGATGATGCTATCTATGATCCTGATATTTTCTCCCATAGTTCTATTTTGCAGAAAAGCCGTTTGGTCGTTATTGCTGATCTTCGGCAGAACTTTTTTAATGCGATTAGCGATTGATTTAGTTGCGATTTCATAGTCACAGTTGAGGAGAAAAATTGGTCTCCAGTTTTTCAGAAGATTGGCAGGTTTATTTTTCTTAGGAACAAGAGTAACCAGTCCTCTTCTCCGCGTGACTTATAAATATCCATTTGTATAGCTGCAGTTGAGGGCATTTAATAAAAAGGGCTTTACGTGACCCCCAAAAAAACCTTATGAAATTCTACTGGAAGCCCGTGTCGGTGCCCGGCCTGGACTTTTATTTTAAGCCATCGTTTTTAAGCTATCTAAAAACTCTTCATCAGTTAAAAGGCCTTCACATTCTTTTTTCGTGAATAAAATTCAGGGGCACCCAATGTCAATTTTCGGAAAATATCTGTTCGGAAGACGATTTGAGATCTAGAATTTTTGAAACATTTGTTGTAAAATTTCTTGCTTGCCTGCTTCTCCTAAGATTTTCGAAAACCTAAAAAATGGTATAATTGCCCATTTTTAACGGATTTTTACCCTAAAAAGGTCACCTAGAATTTTCGGAAGCCTTTTTTTTCTGGCTCAAATTTTCGAAAAGTTACGTTTTCATCCTATAATTTCGGATCACTAGACTTTCAGCTCGGAAATCCGAACAGATGAAAAATTCTTAAGGGATAAAAATATGCCTATATCTACCGTTTAGATACTAAAATACGTTTTACAATGCTATGTTTAAGTGTTTTTGAACTATGTTCTCGTTGGGTGCCAATGAACATTTACCTCCCCTTGTCTTATCAGGCAGCTATGAGAAGTATCCTAATCTTCAGGAGAGTGACATTTGAAGGTAATAAGAGCATAAATTTAATATGCACCAAATCATTGCGCTTTTTGATTAACTCCCGTAACTTGAAATATCCTTAGCTCTTCATTTTTCTGGGAGGGGATTTAGAAAAAAAAGAAAGTTTAGCGGCAAACAAACCAGCTTTACCTTCAGATACCAAAAAGGGGATTTACTCCCGGAGAGGGAGTAAATGTTTTTATGCGTCCTGCTTAGTTATCCCGGGCAGAGTTTAAGTTTAGATCATGTGAATAGTGGTTACATCCGGGACGTGATGTTCAGGGTGATACATAAGTTGAAGCAGGCCAGGTTACAAGCCACTTTGTCTTCACACCGCCGTGTGCAAAGGTTTTTTCCCCTCCCACTCCCTCCCTAGTTCTGGAGGAGAGAAGTTGTCAACTTTCTTTTTGCGGGCGGTTTTTGCCCTCACCTTTGCTGTAATTGGATAATTAGTTTCTGCCTTGTTTCTCTGGAAATCTTGTTAAAGAATAAACGGCCAATCAGGTGGCTAAAATATGGCATATTTTAGTGTTGTGTAGTGCATCTCATTACAGCAAACAGAGCTCAGCCACAGCAATGTACTTGGCCTAACTATTAGTTAATGATTGGGAGAACAAGCATGGGGCATAAAAGCGATATATTTTGACTAGTTGCAGTTAACTATATAGGTAGAAAATTATTTTCTCATAGAATTTGCAATAAAACCCTAAAAATACACTTCACGAGATCCCCTGAAATACTGTCAATTAAACGTAAATACAGCTCTTACTAAGTACACAACTGATAAATACTAAAACGATCATCCCTCTAAGGGAAAGTGCGTAGTGCCAGATATATATCTCGACGCCTCTCGTCACCCACCACCGTATAGCTGTATACTATCCTATCCTCAAATAATAAAATAAACAAAACACATTTAGTTATCTTACAACTTTTCCATAAAAGAAAAACTTGTGAATATTCCTGGAGGGAGCTTCTCGATCTTGCTTGACGCTAAATCCATGCAAAAACCTTTTACTCTTATAGTATATCAGCGAAGATATAAATGGGCATCCGCTTGCCAGTGGGAAAATCATATAGATATCACAAAAATAAATCATCGAGCTAGCAAAATAAAACAATTCTATACGGTTTCTTTTCTGGCTATTTTACAAATTCTAGTTATTTTAGGAGATTAAATAGAAGAAATAATTTAATTTTTTCTACGCTTGCGAGCGGGCGGAATCCTCTAAATCCTGCAATCTGATTGGTTCCGAGAGCGGGGCGGTTTTTTTTTTCGATCTTGCCCACTAACCCGGGTGGAATCGTTGGCAGCTTCATTCACAAGTTTTCTTTCTTTGTTTTTGAATGAGCAGAAACCGTGATTTTTAAGCCATTTTCTTTTAAATCTTGCGCTATTATTAACATTAGCTAGGGAAAAGTGAATTTTCCGCGCGCCCAGGTTTTCATGCACCCGTGTCATTTCTTTGGACATCTGTCGCCCAACATTCGCCCATGTGTATCTTATTCAATAGCGAGCAGCAGGTCATGCTATAGATAACGTTTGAAAAGGTGAATGCGTGCAGCCGCTTATTTGAAAGTCCAAGGTTGATTGTCAGCCTCAAAAGCGCTTAAAAATAGAAAGCTGCCTGGCGCTCTAGATCTTGTCACGTTAAAATAAAAAGAAGTACATAGTGTTTGGCAAAAGATTCTCTTACTTTCAGAGTCGGGATTTTGTAGCATTTTGAAGTTTGTGTGTGAAACTGGGAAAAAACCATGACAATTTTAAAGATAACTGAAATTAAAAAAAAAAAACGGAAATTTTAAAACACAAGAGTCCATACTGAAAATAAGAAAACATTAGGCCAATTAATCTTAGGTGAAGAAGGAAATACACTTACAATTTAGTGGTTGTAGTTGGAATGCAATTCCAATTATGTGTTATGTTGCTTTTACTACAGCTGTGTTCGTTCGTAACTTTGCCGGAACTTGTCATTGAACCTGTACTGTGACACAAATGATTGCAATCTGCAAAATGAATGGACGCAAGAATAATACAATTGGTAGGGGAAAGTATTCAAGAAAGCGGTACTTTCAGATATATACATTAATACAGTATTAATAGACAATAACGAATTTTCATTCTTACTCATTGATTAAGGGTCAGGCCCATAGGGAGGGGGGGTGCGACGGATGCGCTCCCAACCCCCCCCCCTACAGGGCCCAGAGGTCCACTTTTTTTTTCCGTTGACCACCTCCTCCCCGCTCTTTTACTCCCTCAATTTTATGCGCGGTCTTTGTCTCTCGTCCCTCGTTCTTTGCTCCGAAATCGCACGGAAACGCTTTCTACGCAGGCTACTTACAGGAGCCACTGATGGACTCCTGCCAATTACAACGGCTGGATCTTGGATCCTTTTTCTCTTTAAGGTATGCATTGTTCCTTTTTTGTGTAGCCCTTTTTCTTTGAGGATAGTTTAAAATATCAGCTGTTTTCTGTGGCCAAAAAGTAGTATTCGCGGCACAACAAAGGCTCTCTCCACTAACTAATAAACGCATCCACTATGTAACATACATTGATCTGAAAGAAGTCTTTGATTGATCTGTTTCTAACAAACACCCAAGAAATTTTGAGCTTGGTACACTATTAAAAGATCATGATTCAAACATCATGCATCAAACCTCGCGAATAGTACGGACTTACAACTTTCTTTCTATTTTTTTTTCTTTTTAAATAGCGACATCCCACATCAACGTCACTTTAAAATATTGTAAAATAAAGTACTCTATTTCAAAAAATTGCTTTTGAAGATTTAAAAGTTTGAGAAATACCCAGTTTTTCAAAATGCTCCAAATGAAGTCTCAGGCAACCTAATTCTCCCCACCCCAGCGACTTGCGCCCCTGGCAACGTTTGGTCCGTCTCCTCGTTGGATCTCACCTCCCCGTAAAAAATTCTGGCTACAGGCCTGAGGGTGAAATCCAAATTTCCAGTGTTTGGTAAATCCTCATTGTTTACAAACTTTAATTCATACAAATTACACGTGTTCAAAACAATGGTGAAACGTGCAAAAGCAAGTCGTCTAAAACTCTTTACATTCATTTTTCACCGAATGAACTGAATAATCAACGGATAAGATAAGGACGGAAATCAACACAACTGTTTGTGCGAACTACTATTAATAGTTGTTTATTGCAAAATGCCTCATCTACATTGAATGAAATTTAACAGCATTGAATCCTTACCCAGAAAGGTTACTTCAACAGTTTTTGAGTCAGTTCCTTCTTCATTTTCTGCTAGTAGAGTGTAGTTGCCTGTCCGATCTAGTTCGATCCCTTTTATTATGTAAACACCCTTCAAAGGTGTTGATGTATTCACTAATGTCGAGTTAATCGGTGGAGTCCCTTCCAGTAGAAACCAGATATAATGTCCTGGTACAGATCTTACTACTGGTAACGGTAGCCTTATCCTCGGCTTCTCTGAAAATGAACATTAAGCAAGTTTCTAAGCTGTCCCGATCTCATGTCATATCACGCTGCAAACAAAATTTGAGTTGCTTAAACCTACTTAAATAATACTCCAAAAATTGTAGATAACTTTATACTCTCCTGTAGAGCACCACGCTAAGCGATACTATATATATCATATCTCATATTGTAATAAAACGTCCCACTTCACACAGGAATCAAACAACTGATAGTCAATAGGAAGAACAGTGAAAATACAGAGAAGCCGTCTTTATGATGTCAATTACTTGATTTGAATCGCGTTATCAAATAGTTGGCATAAAACTAAGCGTTTGAATTATAAACTGATGAGCCGTCAGTTTTCCTGAACTGCCAAGAGGGAGTTTAGTCTGCCATAAAATTCTAGTCTCATAACTTCCCAGGAGGTTTTTGAGAACAGTGGAGCACTTCAGTCCATGGGTTTGTTGACATGACGGCGTTTACACTGTAGTCAATGTTTGATGTATGAGCTGTTTAAGCACCTCGAAGTAAGGTAATAAGTGTCGTTGAATAGAATGATATATTTTTGTTATTTTGATTACAGTTTCTTATTGCTGAAAAACAAAAGCTGATACTAAAGAAGCCTGTATTAATACTTAACACTTCAACCTGAAAGCAAAAGCTTCCTTGGTATGCTAAATTTCCACTAAAACTCTCGCGTTTTAAATTTTTCTTTTGCTTATACAAATTTAACGAGACCGTTAAAGGGAGGATTTAAGTGTCACTGATTAAGAGGGAGTAACATCTTAAGTGTTTTACTTTATTATTATAATTTTTGTCTCTAGAAAAAATAAATATATAAATAAAACTTCATGATTTGTAGGGTCTACGTTACTATGCAGCCCTCGCCATTCCCGCGTTCTCTTCATTCCCCAGTCCACCACATTCCACAGTGAGTATCGTTTTTGACTCCAGATTACTTACCGCGGTTCTTTGCACGTCCATATAATTACATTACATTCCTTATGTCAATAAATAACAAGTCTCATGCATAACATCTTTGTCACTTGCTTTAAATTGAACTAACGGAAAAGTATAAGACAATGTATAAAAGGAGTAGTTTCAAACTTAAAAGATAACTTGGTCACCATGTCATTATTTTTTAAATGTTTAGTTAGAGTAATAATCTTTTTACCAATTTATTTATTTATTTATGCATTTTTTTGATGACTAGTCTATACAATATTTCTCTCAGTTTTTTCTAGGCTTTCCTGTTCATTTAGTACTGACCTTTGTCAGACTTGGCACAATCAGAAGAACACTTTACATATAACTTTCTTAATTTACATGGGGATTTGAAAAATTAATACCACAGCTTTTGAGACTGTTTCTGCTTTTGACAGTTGCGCCTCCAAGAGTATATTATGAGGAGCTAATTAAAATTCTTATGCTTTGTTATTAAAACTTACTATCGCTAACCTTTTTTTGGACTTGTATAATAAGTTCCCTGAAAGTTACAAGGGGTGAAGAGATAGTCTTTTTGTAAAGCCACCATCATGAATCGACCACTTGTTTGTATGATGAAGGGCTGTCTTGCCCCTGAAAAAATTCCCAGTATGGTATCATTTTTCCTTTTTCCGTCATGCACCTGGATTCTTGCTTGATTCCACCAGGAATCAGTAGATAGACTAAATATCATAAATTTCAGTTTGACGGTGTGGTTAGATGGTGCAGTGATGATCCAGTTACAATGTTTATAGTTTTTAGTGCCACTAGAGCTGATGGACCCACTGGAGCCATTAACAGAAGACGAACACGGTAAAGTGTGAACAACTGCAAATAAATGTGCGAAAATCAATGTAAAAAAATTTACTCGCTTGACAGGCTAACTTGTGACACTAAAAATCTTATTAAATAATGAAAATTCTCTTCAGTTCCGTAGCATCAGAAGATAATTGATTTTTGTTCGCTAGTATATCGGCTGATGATGACTTGCAAAGTCATCTCATGATCGATCGTATTCTTAGGTATTTTGATTCTGTAATCGTGAGCTCTATTAACTACAGTCATTCACGACAAGCACATCGCAAAAATGACTTCAGAATGCCTAATTTGCAACGTTTGTTTGACTTTTGTCACTTGTCTCATTTTAATGAGTCAGAAAAATGTTATATTTTTATGACAGAAGACAAACAAATGAGAGGAACTCGTTAAAGCTAATTTCTTTTAGTTTGTCTGAGTGTCGGCTCTATAAAAAGTAACGCCATGGGTAACGAGAAAAAAAACAATGCAGAAAGACAAAGGAATTCAGTAAAGAAAGGGACGAGTAATCAATGCATTTTATTTGGTTGGCAAACATAGAGACTCACAAAGAGCCAATCAAACGCAACCGCTGAGAGCAAAATATCCACTCTTCGCTCATAGTTATATTTGAATGCATATTATCTGTTGATGTTGTGTTTTCAGGAAAAGGGAAATTAATTTACCATGATTTAAATGATTAAGGAAGTTTTGATTGATTGTACTTTATCCTTTGGTGACAGCCGACGAGTAGCGAAAAACAGCATTATTTCTCACCAGTTCCTCTTCTTTGGACCGGTATTCGGCTAATTAGCATAAGAATGCAACAAACATATTTTCCGACTACTCGGACGTAAATAAACAGCTTTTTGTTTTTCATGCATGCCCACTAGCCTAAGTTTGAATTTTTTTTCCGAATCTATTTCGATCTTTCTTTCTCGCTCTTTTTCTTTCCTTTGCCTTTCTTCTTTATTAGCTTCTTTGTGGCCCACTTTATCCTCTTTCTCTTGCATGGAATTGTGGCTAGCCAACTTTTTAGAAAAGGGACGCTAGTCATAGAAGGATGAAATTAAGCCTCATTGGTGTCTTCCCCTGTCTTACCTTTTATTAATACAGTGACACCTGTATTTAAGCCGACAGTAGCCGAAGTCCCCAAATTTATTTCCCTTATTTACTTTAAATGAAACTTTTATTAGGCGGACACCTCTATTAAGGGACGGGGACACCTAAAAAGTACCTGAAATGGTCATTTCTATTGTTGCCAACCTGTATTTAACGGGCACTTGTGATCAAATTCCACCAACCAACACGCCAGTCACCGGAAACGTGAAAGATTGCCTCGAATTGCCACCCACAAATTTTTCGATTTTTACATTAAAAAACGTGACTTGACGAACTTATATGGTTAGTTTCACAGTACAGGATTGTTTTCTATTTCGTTTTGTTTGTATAGAGCTTGTTTCACTCATCAGATTTCTTCAAATTTGAGTTGCAATACATGTTTATGGTACTATGATCTATTGGTTCACTTTGATAAAGAAATTAATCCAAACGTCTATCGTCATAGTCTCGGGGAGTATTATAAACGCTTCCACTGTTCATTTGAATGGCATTTGACACCTGATATGACGTTATATATCGAAACCTGTATTAGGCGGACACCCTGTATTAAGCGGACACTACAGCATTCCCCTAGGGTTTCCGCTTAATACAGGTTTCACTGTTTGCATAACGGTCTTCCTCCATACTAATAACTGTCTTCCTCCATATATAATGAAGTGGATAGTCGTTTCTTGAAAGAACACAGTAGGCACAATAGGCTTGCCTAGACTTGCCCATTAAGTAACTTGAGCCTGGTTTGAACGGCTATTAAAAGGAATAAGAGAAGCGATCATCACCTAGCAACGCGAGAAACAGCTTTCTGTATCTTATTTAGCGCTAAAAAAACTGGGATATAAATAAACAAAATACCTTCACAAAGTAGAGCTGAAAACTCTTTATTTCAAGTTTGTTTGACTATTGCGAAACCGTTTTCTCCTATCTCCAGGAAATGAAAAACTGTTACAGTCTTGTCATTTTCACGCACCGTTAGTCAGTTGATTATGCGAGTTCGCAAGCCCAAAGTTGAATACAAATTAGCTCTACAGGAAAGACTCAAAGGAGCACCTTGACGTATTAGTATATAAACAGTTAATAACTAATAACAAGAATCAACGCGACTATTAATTGCTACCAATCAAATCGGACACGAGATACCGTTTTAAAAACTTTATTAAAAAACAATGTCAAATACACAGGGATTGGTAACGAATGGAAATTAATTAATCTTCATCTTCTTCGCCTTGGACTGGCCAGGTTAAGTAAGGCAACCTTATATGGCAGCAATATCCGCTTATTTTCTTCGGAGATATGAATGTGTCCCATGAGTAAATTGTATAAGACTTGGACTGGTACATGTAGTTGTTGTGGAATAGCTGTCTTAAAAAGAAACTGGCGCTGATAAACAGGGAAATCAGCTAACAGCTGAAGAAAACCACGATTGTTGTTCACTACACAAGACATTGCTTTAAAATGAACTAAAGATGGCAGTTGGCAGTCTTCTATAGAATCTCGTGGAGAAAAAAAATGAAACGAGTGGGCGAAGTATAGAAAACAATAGAATGAGGAGGAGGAGGGAAAACAATAGAAATGAGGAGGAGGGGGAGGGGGGAAACAATAGAAATGAGGAGGAGGAGGAGGGAAAACAATGGAATTTTATGACCTGAAAACCTATCTAAATGCGCAACATGCTAAATTATTCTCAGTCTACATTTTGCTCCTGAGGAGTTGACATGAGTTGGTTCTGTTCTGTCTGCGAAAAATCCTTTAGTAGAAAAGATAATATGCAAAGGCACGTGATGTCTAAACACCGCAATGCTAGTCTCACCCCATTTCAAACGGTTCCAACGTTTTCACAGAAATGTCAGCGGTTTCGCGTCGAGAATCCTTTCACCTCCATGATTGCCGGAATGACCGGGTCCGGAAAAACGGCCAGGGTTCCATCTCTATTGCGACAAGCTTCAGAGACAATTTACCCTTCCGCGGAGAGGATCTTTTGGTGTTATTCACAATGGCAGCCTGCGTATACACAAATGTTAGTCGCCATGCCACACATTGAATTCGTCAAGAGAATTTGGAGCAGGATTCCTATTTTGAAGTGAACAAACGGAATTTGATCGTGTTTGATGATCAGATGATTGACGCCAGTAAAGACAAGCAAATTGTGAACCTCTTTACTCGTGGTTCTCATCATCGCAATCTGAACGTTCATCAGGGGAAAGGTAGTCGCAGCATAAGCCTAAACAGTCATTTCTTGGTGTTATTCAAGAATCCACGAGACAAATTGCAAATCTTAACTCTGGCCAAGCAAATGTATCCCGGACAAAACGATTTATTTTTAAATCAGTACGAAGAGGCTGTAAAAAGACCTTTTGGTTATCTTCTGATTGATCGGAAAACTACTACCCAAGATAGTTGTCGGTTGCGAACAAACGTCCTGCCCAGTGAAGAAGGCTTCAACCAAGCAGGGTTTCAAGAAAATATTCCTCAAGAGCTTCTAAAATATCTGAAGCAGCAAACTCTTTCGCCTGTCCCGCTTCTTCCAGCTATGGAAGAAATACAAGGCAAGATAGATGAGGTGCTTTCTCGAAACGATCTTCGGGACGATAAAAAGCTAAACGATACTTTCAGTTGCAAAACAGATACCTGGCTTTTAAAGAACACTTAAATACAAGAACACGACCGGGAGAAATAATCAGCACTGTTCCAGACTTAACATCAAGGACACAAGATTCGTCGACAGCAACGAAGGCATTCTCCACTCCCCTCAACCCCTTCAACGTAACATCTGAATTAACACGTGACTATCTCTCAAAAACCTGACAAGAAAGTCGCACCCCTCCACCACACTTAAATCCTGCTTTCCTGACTCCTCCTCCCACAGTAGAAACCCCTTCACAACAGGGCCCGAAGCGCAAAAGGCGTCGGATTCAATTTGTAAATTATTTGGATGATCATAAAGCTCATGACAAACAGCTGAGGAGACGTCGCTATAAGAAATTCAAACCTTACAAGTACTCCATGGGCGAAGAAAATGAATAATTAATTCCCATCCCTTACAAATCGCTGTGTATTTGACTCTTTTTTTCATTGTTTTTTAATAAAGTTTTTAAAACGGTATCTCTCGTGTCTGGTTCTATTGGTAGCAATCATTCGTCGCGTAATTGATCCTTGTTAAGTTATTTCAAATTGCTTTAAATTTATAATAATACATCAAGATGCTCCCTTGGGTCTTTCCTGTAGAGCTAGTTTGTATTGAACTTTGGGCTTGCGAACTCGCATAATTAACTGACTAACGGTGCGTGAAAGGCTGAGACTGTAATAGTTTTTCATTTCCTCGAGATAGATAGCAGAAAACGTCAGACAAAATTGAAACAGAGAGTTTTCAGTTCTACTTTGTGTATGTGTTTTGTTTATATATATCCGAGTTTTAGCGCTAAATAAGATATAGGAAGTCGTTTCTCGCGTTGCTAGGTGAACGCTTTCTTGTTCCTACTTCTCTTTTAATAGACGTTCAAATCAGGCTCGAGTTACTGACCGGGCAAGCCTAAGCAAGCCTATTGTGCCTATTGTAGTAGAGAGACGTATACAGAATTAGTATGTAGGAAGACACTGACTAGACACTTAATATGGAGGAAGACGGTTATTAGTATGGAGGAACGCACTTAATTAATATGGAGGAAGACAGTTATTAGTATGCAGGAAGACCCTCATTAGTATGGACGAAGACAGGGGAAGACACTAACGACGCTTAATTCCATCCCTCTATGACTACTAGAGAAAAATTTAATCTTCAAAGAGTAGTAGGTAAACAACAAAATTGGCAGTGGATTTTTCCCCAAAATGTTACCCTTTTGTGAGTGTAACTCTGTTAAAATTAGTCAGAATATCCAAAACGAGGTATCGCTGGAACGATCTATCTTTGCTGACGTTGTTGCTTACCAATTTATTAACTTAAACTGAAAGCTAAATGGGTCCAGGAAGGAAGATCGTTCCATATGGAACGAAAATGACCAAAGCAGTCTTCCAAGGGTTAATAGAGAGATTAAGATTCACGTTTATCGCAAACGGCAAACGTCAGACTCAAGTTGAGAATTTCGCAGAATAGAAAATAAACAGATAAAAACAGTCCCGAAAGATTCCTATGATTAAAACAGGTATAAGACTACTTATTTTTGCGTAGAAGCAGTAAAGAGTAAACGGAAAATAAGGGGAAAACTTGGTCACGTGGTGCAAATTCAAGTCTGCCGTTTGGCGTAAACTTGAATCTTAATCTCTCTAATAAGCTTGTTTGGTTTACGGCAAGGTTATGAAAGGTAGGCTAGTAGGGAAAGACTCGCTGTTTAGTAATTGGAGCTATTTAAATGGACTGAGTAACAAGTCCTAGATTATCTTACAACTTTTTGAAGGAAACGATAAAAAAGTTAGTAATAGGTAAAGATCGGATGAAAATGAAATATGGTTTATGATTGATAGATTTCCCAGACGGATTATGGTAGCGGCTGTTCTACATGCTACAAGTACAATTGGAGTAATGTTGTTAAATGTAATGTATAACAACAATTTCTGCATTTCGATTGGCGTAGAACATGTCAATTTATACCAACATTTTTCTTGTCGACCACTAATTAATTCGAGCACATCTATTATCAACTGCACTCAAACTCATGTGATTGCCCATACAAACACGTCAGTTTTGATGACTTATTTTGGGCTAGACTACAAGCTACTTTATTGCTACACAACAAAGAGAAAAAAACATGAGAGAGGACAATACAAACAAATCATAATTTTACTTGCCTTCAACTGCCCACACTGACACTAAAATAAATCCAAGGAAAATTCTTCCTCGCATTGACATCTGTAAATAACAATAATAATAAAACTAAGATGGTGGTCTTTTCAACTAGACCTGATTTACATCATGTGAGTATAGCCGTCGTATCTGCCCGTTGGATTTTTTTTTTTTTACTTTTCTTGAACTTGAAAACAATAACAAATTTTAATCGGCAAATGCAAAAGCCTTATATGAATGCTGCTAATCAATCCACCCCTCACCTGTTCTTGGCGTATCACTGATGTTGACTCTCTCGCAACAAAGTAAACAGAGTACTTAGTAGTAACAAAGTGCCTGTTATTATGTCATTAAAGTTAGTTTTAATGATGGTCATGAGCTCGGAAAATTTCTCATTTGGTTTGGCTGTCTAATGAAAATAACGAATAATGACAAATATATAACAGTTTAGTGGTAGCACATCCACAACATGTTTAGTGATTCCTCGTCTACTGTTCCTGATTATACTGGAATTAAAATTGGAAAACCTTTTGGGGCAAAGGAAAGAACCAACAACAAAGTCAACCGCATATGGCGTCGACGCCGGGATTTGAACCCAGGCTAAATTAATGGGAAGCGAGCACCCTTGCTATTAACATAATCAAAAGGTAATGGCGGAATCGATTGCGGACGGACAAGAAAGGACCGAGTTATGGAAGCATTATCAGAAAAGTGATGGAGGGAGGGGTGCAAGTCAACATGAGTGGAAAAAATTGTGTAGACCTTTCCAAGCAGTCAAGAATATTTCTGTCCACCCTTCTTTTAAACCTTCAGTCACCGAAAGTAAAGTAGCTCACCAACTCCTTTTAAATGGGAAATTGGTAACAAATATGTAAAGTTCATACACAGCGAAAGACTTGGCTTCAAAAAGCTTTCAACTACGAAGTGTTGGAAGCCAGTATATCAAGGGTAAAACCGTGAGAGGCATTTAGGTTAGACAACATCGTTATTGATCACAAATCAAACATTTTGAACGCAAGGCCAAGCCCTGTTGTCACACCAGTAAACCTATGATTATATGCTATCAGGAAAATTTTAAAAATTCATCAATTAAAAAAAAAATTGGACGAAAACCTTTCTGATAGCATCGCTATCACCAGGAAAGGACTAAGCACTGGCCCAAAAAGTTATTTACCGGTCTCCAACTACACCTATAAGCACATAGAAGGCTTATATTCCCAATACAACGGATCGACAGGGAAAGAAAGAGTAATCCGTGAGCTGTAGATATTCTTAAGCGCGAGAAATTCTGTTCTATATCCGGTTCAAGAAACTGAACACTTCAGTCACTTCTCCATGTGTTCACAAAATTGTTTATTCGACTTTTTTCTGTGCCCCACGAGAGGTAGCGCGTGGAATTTACAAAACAACAAGCAAGTTCACGTTGATCGCTTGTCCAGATCTTCTCTTTATGTCACACACTCTGGCTGACCAGCGACCTTCAACGGACGTCATTGAGTGGATAAACTACTTACCCCTTGTGCTCACTTGGAATACGCGCACCTGTCCATCCTGACCCGGAAAATCTTCTACCATTCGACCAAGATGCCACTGACCACGTGGAACATTCTGATAACAACGAGCAGGAACTCTCCACCTTTCAGATTCTCTTTCACCACTCTCCATTTCGTTCGGATGTTAAGTATTGCCAAAAACTCTTCTCTCCAGCGCCTTCAGAACACTTTCACCAAGTTCTAAATAAGTCTCCAACGGTTCCTGGGGCTAAACGCCATATCATCAGTAACTTGAAGTACTAGGTCTCCTCCGAACTGTCAGTCTAAGAAATGGTTAGGAGTGAACACTGGCTCGTCTCGGGGCAGCACCTTCATACGTCAATGGTCTCGAGTTGATCAAGCTTATTCTATTTTTTTTAGCAGTTTGCAGTTCTTCGTCGCATCGGTTTGTAACAATGACGCCCGGATGGCCGTGTAATAAACCAGATTTAACTATGAAAGAAACTACACTTCATTCGGCCGCCATGACACCCGGAAAGCATGGCCCACACAAATATCCATGATCCTTTGCACGTTTACAGTATCCGAGAACTTCCGCTAAAACAACTTCCGGTAGACAATGCTATCGATACATTACATCCCTTCCTTTCTTTAGAAACAAACAGAGTACGAGAAAAAGTCAATAAGGGACTTAACAGCTGAAAAATAAATCTGTATGAAAACTGTTCTGCTCGCATTGAGTTATCTCAATAAGACTGTTCAATAAAATCTAATAAAATGAAACCAAATCTAACAGACTTCAACATACGTCTAACGTGTCAACAGAGTTCAGTTCATAAAGTACATAGTCCTTGTACTTCGCCGGCATTTTGACAGTCTGCCTTGGTCTTGATGTGGCTATACTCTCCTCCAGTGGACGAGTATTGGGTGCTTCTTGAGAAGCTGCCTCTGTGGCTTCCGGGAATTCCTCTGGTGGGTTGTACGACTTAACAAATGAACTCTTCCGCCTGTATTCCACACCCTCCTTTGACCTAACAGTCACCTCACTGCCTTCCTTAGTCTGCACTGGGTATGGCTCACTCTCGAAATTTGCGTCTAGCTTGCCAGACGTTTTCGTGTTCTTCAGTAAAACCCGATCTCCAGGCACTACAGGGCTTTCGACTGCACCCCGCTTGTTGTCAGCATGTTCCTTGTGGGTGAACTTGTGATTCCAATCACGATCTCTGACCCCCTCGTCCAACAGGTTACCAGCGCGCCTCAACTCTGGAAGTTTGGTTTTCAACTCTCTGCCAAACATAAGGAACGCAGGAGTAACACCAGTGCTTGTTTGCGGTGTGGTTCTATATCCTAGCAGAAACTTCTGCAGTTCTTCACGCCAGTTTTTTCCCTCAACGTGAGCAACTTTCAAAGTCTTAAGCAGAGGTCTGTTCTGTCTTTCAACATGTCCATTGGCTGCGGCCAGAGCGGTGGGGAAGTCAAGTGTTCGATTCTGTGATCAGAGAGAAACTTCTCAAACTCCGCACAGCAAAACTGAGGACCATTGTCAGACTTGAGTGTAAATGGAAATCCATATCTGGAGAATATCTGTGTAAGTACATCCACCACTCTCTTAGCTGCTGTTGAGCGCATGATCGCTACCTCGTAGAATCTACTGTAATAGTCTACGACTACGATCATACTTTCTCCAGTGGGAAGAGGGCCCATGAGGTCTATGGCTATGTCTTGCCAGGGTCCAGTAGGCGGCTTCACCCTCTTCATGGGCTCAAGAACCTGGAACTCACGTACGACTTGGCAGCCATGACAAGACTTACACACCTGCTCTGCGTCTGAGTCAATCTTTGGCCACCAAACCTTTGTCCTTAAACGTGTCTTCATTTTTACGATGCCCTGATGTCCCTCGTGGGCAAGACGCAACACTCCTCCCCGTAAAGCCTTCGGAACAACAATTCTCGTACCGCGCAAAACAAGTTTGCCTAACACACACAATTCATCCTTGACACACACATAAGCTGTCATCCTACATTGAGACCAGTCCCCGCTTAAAATGTACTGTCTCAGGCTAGCAATTCCTGGGTCACTATCAGAAACCAATTCGACTTGTTTCGCTGTCAGGGCAACAGGTAAGCTTCTATCAGCGACTGGCATGACAAAGTCAAATTCCTCCCCACTTGTGTCTTTAGGTTTACATTAAATGACTCTGGAGAGAGAGTCTGCGATATTCGCTTTGCCAGGCGATAAACAACTCTGTAGTCATACCCCTGCAACCTCAGAACCCAACGTTCCATACGTGCTGATGGTTTTGAAAGCCTGCCAAAAATACACTCGAGTGGCTTGTGATCAGTTTCAAGTTCAAATTTGCGCCCGTACACATAAATGTTGAACCTCTCACAAGCCCATACTAGGGCAAGGGCCTCTTTCTCGGTCTGGCTGTATCTCCGCTCCACTTCAGTGAGGTTTCTGGACGCGTACGAGATTGCTTGCCACTTGCCGTCTTGAGTCTGCACTGTACCTAAACCCTGTGGACCTGCATCGGCAATAATACGTGTGTTACAGTCTCCTATGAAATATGCAAGCGGAGTGGCCTGTGCAACTAGCTGTTTCAACTTCTGGAATGACCTTTCCTGTGCTTTACCCCAGATGAAAGGCTCATTCTTCCTCAGGAGGCTCCTGAGTCCTTCTGCTTCTTGCGCGAAGTTGGGAGGAAACTTTGCAGAATACTGTACAAGCTGAACAAATGATCTGACCTGTGAAGCATCTTGTGGAGAGCTTGCATTCAAGATGGCAGTATTTTCTCTTCACTTGACGCGACAGCTTGCCTGCTCAGATCATGACCGAAGAATGTAAGCTTGGGAAGACGAAACTGGCATTTGTCCCCATTCAAGGTTAGCCCTTTCTCTTTCAATCGGGTCAGTACAGCATGCAAATTCCTGTCGTGTTCCTTTATGCCACAACCATGCACAATCAAATCATCTGCCAAATTAGCCACTCCCTCGCAACCATGCAAAACATCCGCCACAACTTTCTGGTACTTTTCAGGCGCCGATGTTACCCCGAACATCAAACGTTTGTACCTGTACAAACCACGGTGTGTAACAAACGTTGTGATCTCGCGCGACCTTTCATCCAATTCCACCTGGTGGAAGCCCTACTTGAGATCGAGCTTTGAGAAGACAATTGAGCCATTAAGGTCGTACAAGACTTCCTCAATTGTAGGGATGGGGTGTCTTTCCCTCTCTATTGCTGAATTCGCCCTGTGCATGTCCACGCAAATCCGAACGTCACCGTCTGCCTTCGGGACAACAACCAACGGCGACACCGACTCAGTTGGGTTGTGTGACACCTCCTCGATGATGTCTTTGGCTAACAGCTCATCCAACTTCTCGTCAACCTTGGCTCTTAACCCAAATGACAGTCTCCGTAGGGGTTGTGCAACCGGCGTGACATCGTCTTTTATATGTAATTTCAGCTGAAAATCCTTCAGCTTCCCAACCCCTGTAAAAACCTCTCTATACTTCTCACGGATGTCGGCATCACTTCCTTCAACAGTTAATGAACACACATCTGGACCGACCCTTAACACGCCCAACTTCTCTGCAGTGTTCTTTCCGAGTAGAGATCTTCACTGATCTTCCACTGTGAATTCGTCCACACAACTGTTGCCACTGGTCTCTCACACAATCTCAGACACAAATGTCCCAATCACCCCAATAGGATCTTTCTGTCCATAAGCAAACAACCTTTTGCTTGATTTCTTGGACTCACACTGGACACTCTTCTGCTTCAAAACTTCCCAGGCTGCTTGGTCAATCACACTGCACGACGCTCCAGAATCAATAAGTACCTCCAACCTTCAAATCAACTTCACTTATAGGCTGACCGACTCCAACTGTAAATGCATAATAATCTTGTTGGCCAGTGGCTGAATCCTCTGATAGTTGATAGGCTCTACCCCGTGTATTATTCCTTCCCTCGTAATCTCGTGTAAGAGGTTTGCGTTCCTTTGTTTTGCAACAGACTGCAAAATGTTCAATCTCGCCGCATGGGTTACATTTCTTGCTACGGGCAGGACAATTCGGGTCACGTGCCATATGGTCAGTGTAATTACAGCGAAAAAAGCCTCTCACTTTTGTCTCCTGAGAACCACCGTTTACCAGGCTTATTTCCTCTGTTTCTACCCTGCGCTGTCCCTTTTCCTTTTCCTTTGCTGTGAGGTTTGCCGGAAACAGCATTCACCTGACCGGATGACTGATCCATAGCCTTGACCTGCATGTTCACTGCTTCCTGCACACGAGCCAAACCTTGTAAATCCTTCAGAGTAGCATTTTTTTTTTCTCAAGGAACTTATGGCGAAGTCTGGGGTCCCTGCATCTCTCAATAAGCTGATCCCTTATTGCCTCATCAACATTTTCAAACTCGCAGAAGATCGCTTTCTGCCTCAACCGGCAAACAAACTGATCCACCGACTCTCCTGACGCTAGCTCCATTTGCCTAAACTGATGCCTTTCGAATGGAACGTTCGACTGCGGTGCAAAATAGTTATTCAACAACTCCAGACTCTCAGCGAACGGCTTGATATCCGTACCGGTCGGTAACGAGTAATAAAGCTCCTGAAAATTCAACCCTCCAGTATGCAACAGCAATGCGGTTTTCTGTTCATCTTTCGTAATCCCTTTTGCCACCAAATACAGATTGAACGAGCGTTTCCACAACTTCCAGCGAACTGCAAGGGTGTTTGGACCTTCCTTTTTATTCAAGGGAGGAAGGCTGGCCACATCAAGAAGAGGATCAAACGTCGCGGTTGGCGAAGCTTGTGAACTTGAAGTTGTCCTCGAAGTGGTTCCACTGTCCGTCATCTTCCTGACAAAATTCTAGGACTTTCCGCACAAATGACTTCCAAAACATCCACTACCTCACAAAACGATTTGAATCCTCGTCGCCAATGTAACAATGACGCCCGGATGGCCGTGTAATAAACCAGATTTAACTATGAAAGAAACTACACTTCATTCGGCCGCCTTGACACCCGGGAAGCACGGCCCACAAAAAAATCCATCATCCTTTGCACGTTTACAGTATCCGAGAACTTCCGCTAACACAACTTCCGGTAGACAATACTATCGATACATTACACGGTTAGCCCTGCATTTTCAACTGTTACCTTCAGAGTTTTCTTAGCTAATTTAACCTGCGACTCAAACACCCCATTGAAGTGAGACCCCAGCAGAGGATTTCAATTCCATCTGATCCCGTTGCTGGGAGTATTATCTTCGATCTCCACTTGGTCTCTTTGCTTTAAAAAGTTCTCTAAGCTCTCTCTCCGCTCCTACGAAGTTTGTGTCATTATCACGTGTGATTTTGTACGGTCTTCTTCCGCTCCCCTAGTAGCTACCATTCGGCTGGACGCATTCAGGAAATCTGTACCGCTCTGCTTGGAGAGCAAGTAATAAGGCACAGATATTTTTTTAGCAGATAATCTTTGTGTAATCTTGGTTATAAGGGGCCCAGCGTAATCAACACAGAATTTTGCAAACGCTCTTTTCAGGTTTCCACCTTGGAAGTGGCGCCATGATCTGCACTGCTGACTGGGCACGTCTTCTCTCACACACCTTGCATTCTTTGTTCGAATTCTGCACCTCTTTCGGATCTTCTATGACCCAGTATCGATTTCGTACCTGAGTTAGCACGTGATTTCCCCTGCATGATGGCAACGGTAGTGGACTTCGGCAACAAGTGGGTGATGTAATGCTTCCTTGGGATGTACATGGGGTGTGCTGCAAATCTTTCTTGCTTTGCTTCTTTCATCAAAGTTTTGCAGCTCTGTCTATTTACCTGAAGTCAATATAACTTCGCTCCAATTCTAATCACCGAAACGTTTGCATGGTTTCTTTACTTGGCCAATAAGTGATCAGCAAATCATCTCACACACGCTATTACTTTTTAAGTCGGTTCCAACTGGCGTAATTTAGTCGGTGCATTAACCAGCGATGCTCAGTTCTCACCTCCGAGTGTGGCCCCGGAGTGGCATGAGACGCACAGTTCAAATTAGTTGGAACGTGTCGCAACTGTCTGAGGCTAGACTTCTATTGATTTTCTGACACCCAGTTGGCGACTTAAGTCTTGTACCTCCTCGACTGGTCTTTTATCCAGAAAATGACATCCTTACTGTCTGTCCATAGTGTACAGTTCTCAAAGGGAATCTCTAACAGCTCTGACACCGTCCTTCCAATCTAAGACCCAACACTGCCGTTATGTGCTCTAACCTCGGAACTAGTGTCGCTTTAGTAGGTGCAACCTTCGCCTTCGCTGCAATAAATCGCACAGTCACCTCTCCATCTTCATATTTTTGCAGCACGTTACTCACAGCTACAAATGCCAACAACAAAGCTTCTACCATCGTTTGAATAGATGTGGCAACAACATTTTTTCTCAGCAATACAACGTCACCTTGAAACTTGAACTCCGGAAAACTCAGGTAACTGACTGAATCATTCTTGACGCTTCTCCTTTAAGTCACTGGGAAACTCATTATCCCAATCTGATCATTCTCAGCTGGTCTCGAGCTTTTATAGCTTTATCCTCCTCCATCTGTATTAGGATTATGGCTACTACTAGCAGAAACTCATATATGTTGTCTTCTGTATGTTTTTGCACAACGTACTGGGCAATGCAAGGTGAGGAGCGGTAAACAAACATCAATCTCATCGCTTCGTAGACTTAGGGAGGTCCTGAGAAGTCCAACCCTCTCCACAGAAGGCGGTGGTACCGTCTGTCTTGCTTTACCATGGTAAAATGCGAGAACATCTCCGTCAGATCTGCTACCAGAATAACTTTGGAAAAGCATTAGCACATCGAAAGCTGCAGGTTTTTGACCATTATGGATTATTCTGCTGTATTTGGCTGCTGAATCATAACTTTTCTCACTTTGGTAGCCTCTTTGTCTTCTCTCGCTAAAGGAAAATGAGGTAGGTATCAACTTGGCCATTCATCGATTTCCTTGTACCAGCTTCCGGCTATAAACCTTGGCTTTATTACTTCCATCACCTGGCAATATTTCCCAGCAACGTTCGGCCTTCGTTAAAGTTGTTTCTCAAGAGAGTAGAGTCGGTCTTAAGTGGTTGTTCTGCTGCACTACAACGGCGGCTCATCGTCCTTCCATGAAACAGCCACCTCATAGTGCCCCTTAGCAAAACGCCTTGACTCTGCAGGCAGCAAGCACCCCTTCTTTTGCCAAGGGCTTGTTTAGATAAGTGATTCCATAACTCCGTCATCCCACATCTTCCTTACGAGCTCATCGTCTCTCAAGGTTGCATGGAAAGTGTAAATGTGGTAAGCAACGTGACAATCGTTTGCTACTTCCAAGATATGTCCAACAATTGTTCATCCGAGGGGTGTCTACTCCTACAGGCTCCCGCGGCTTTCCTATGCAATGTTCAAGTGCTAATAAATCAACTGCTCCATGTTCAACAGGCTTTATGATCTCAAAATCGCAAAAATGGTTCAGTTTTCTTGCATTGAGGTCAAATCAACCACTGTTATTTAACAAATTTTCGGGGTTATCCATAAAAAAAAAAACGTGCTTCTTAATGCTTCCATGCATACTCTATAGGCAAACAGTAACAGTTTTGCTATCTGTCACAATCGACTTCGCTCCAAAAACAGCAACACGGAGGGGTCTTCGCTCAGCGTGCAAAAGCAATAAATCAGTGATCTACTCCTTAAGGTAGGACGAACTAGAAGCAACAAGAAAGGCGTTTGCCCTGATAATTATCCCGTTTTCTCCCTCCAATATAACGGGTACTATCTGCAGGGCAGCCTTTTCCAGGGCGTAGTACACTTGCGGCTTCTACAGTCACTCCACAGGTTGTGGGATTAGCTGTCTCATTTGTTGACGTGTCTCCTGCTGCTGCTTGCGGGGCAGAAAATGTCTCAACCGAGGGGTTTAACTGCGATAACTCTATGACTGCATGAAGTTGTGGGTGGTTTGAGGCACGGAAAGCACAAACCCAGTTTCTCTGCCAAGTACCATCGTTAATTCACATTTGATTTCTTTGCACACAAAACATTCCACTTTAGCTCCTGAATTTTCATGAGTCTCATTACGCGCATTTTTTTTTGTTTCCTAGAACCAGTCCGATTTCTTTGAATTTGACTTGGGTTTTCTTTTGGTCAGGATTCGCTTTAGTACTTCCATAGCCAAAAGCCATCTCTTGGTCTTGATTCTCGGTTTCCATCCACTCATCTAGATTGGTCATGTCAAATTCCTTCGGCCGCAACTCAACTTTCGCGTGCTCCGCCTCACAGCAATTTTCAGAGGCAGTTTTGTAACAATCTGCTGCGTATTACCTGCTGATCGCAAATCTGCTTCAAGGTCTTCAACGTTCTCACAATGTTGCGCAAGTTGTCGACAAAGGATCTCAAACTTGGTGTTTTCATTCTGAATTATTGGTATCTCCAGAAATTTATTGATCGACTAGTTCCTGTATGGGCCTTCAGATGACATCACTCTTGCCAGCATCTTCAATAAGGCCTTTCTCTCGCCCATGCGTACTTTTACACCGCTCCCTGCTGATTACGTCATACTTCCCACTAACAGCGCAACCCAACAACCTGCGGTTGTTGTATCAAGCGAGTCGGTTTATAAGAAATTAATGAAACTGAACAGAAGCAAAGCGCATGGTCCTGATGGCATGGGTATTGAAAGAAAATGCAGATTTACTGGCAGTGCCGATAGCAGATATTCTCAATTCATCTTATCGCGAAAGTCGTCTCCCACCCGTATGGAAAGAAGCAGATGTTGTGCCTGTGCCCAAGCAAAGACCTGTGCAGGACATAAACAAACACATTCGACCCATCACCCTGACACCAATCCTGTCAAAGATAGTGGAAGAGTACGTTGTCGACACTTATGTCAAGCCTGCTGTCCTCTCAAAGATCGACCCACAGCAATTTGGGACGGTGCCCAAATCCAACACCACGCATGCATCAATCAGTATGTCTCACTCAACGGATGGAAATGGATCGACTTCGAGAGTTCTACTCTTTGAATTTCGGAAGGCATTTGATTTGATTGACCATCATCTTGTGGCGCGGAAGCTCTCCTCCTATAATATTCCAAGGTCGATTTTGTGCTGGATCATAGCCTTTTTAATGGACCGAAAGCAAAGGATAAAACTGGGCCACGATTGCTTCTCGGAGTGGGAAGCTGTTCCTGCAGGGGTCCCACAAGGGACGAAACTGGGTCCCTGGCTGTTCTTTATCATGATAAATGATTTTTCTGTAGCAGACACAATTCTTTGGAAATACGTTGATGACACCACTCTTGTCGAATCGGTATCGAAGAACGAGACTAGCTACATGCAGTTACGCATAGATGAATTTGTACGACAGTCGTAAGCAGATGGTTTCCAACTCAACGAGTCTAAGTGTAAAGACCTGAGAATATCATTCTCTAGATCAGGAAGTTCTGTAGATCATATCACTATCAATGATAAGCAAATCGAAGTTGTTTCGTCCGCAAAGCTGTTAGGAGTGGTAGTTTCGGACAACCTCAGGTGGAACGCGCATGTAGAATCTATATGCAAAAAGGCTTCGACGCGCCTGTACTTCCTAAAACAGCTAAAGCGCGCTAAAGTTCCACCCAAGGATATGCTACTCTTCTATACAATATGTACACGCCCTGTATTAGACTATGCGTGCCCAGTTTTTCATCATTCTTTGCCGCAATATCTGTGTAATGAAATGAAAAGGTTGCAAAAGCGCGCGTTGCGGATAATACAACCCGACTTATCCTATGCTGAGGCTCTAGTAGCTCTAGACATCACGTCACTGTACGAGAGGAGGAAGGCCTTGAGTAATACTCTATTTGACCAAATTGTAAGGGACCAAATGCCAGAAGCTCCATGATCTGCTGCCGCCAGAGACACTTCAAACTACCGATTTGTAAGACAAATAGGTTTAAAAACACTTTTATTATGGCGAACAGTTTTAATTATTAGTAGTAATCTTAATTATTAGGGTTTTGGTGTTGATATGTCTCCTTTTGTATTTTATTGTAGGTTATATTTTACGGTTTTTATAGTAGTTATTATATATTTATAGATAATTTTTAGTTCCATTGTAAAGTAAGTCATATTTTAGCCGGCCCGGGGCTGCAATGATTTTACTTCTTAATAAAGCTATCTATCTATCTAGTTCCAGTCCCCCACGCGAGGGTAGCGCCTGTTGCTTACAAACAACAAACAAGTTCAGGTTGATCGTGTGTCCAAGCTTTGTGAGAGTGCACTGTAGCAGGTGTGCAGCACATCCTAGTCACCGTATAGGCAGTTTAATAGTCATGATAAATTTGATCTAGTTTAGTGGAAAACATATTTTGGTTAAATTCTGCATCTTTATTTAAAGTTAGGTCTCTTTTGTACGTTCTGGAATGGTCTTTCCCGTCAGAAGAAAAAAAAACATTTAGTTTTTAGAGAGCTAGTTTTTCACATTTCACTTCACTGACTTAGCTATTACTTGTGAAAGCAAGGACTCGCAAATTTTTCTTTTTCGAAAATAGTGATGGAAAGAGGTACCAGGAAATCTCACGTTTTCGTAAACGTATGAATATGTCAACCAATATTTTCGAGAAAATGACAGTTCGACCCTGATGAATTCCAAATGGTTCGGATGGCCTAGGGAACGACCAAAAAGATTAAAAAAAGGTCATGGCAACGCTTCAATTTGTTTAAAAGCACTTTAGATTGCCTAAAATAGGTTTCTGAAGTTGTTTTTGGAAAGTGACATCGTTCGGTGTTCCTGTGCACTGACTTCAACTTAAACCTCAACTTTATTTAAATGAAAGCGACAAAGACAGGTGTCGACATTGTATATCTTTCTATACTACGGACCTAAAATGTGAAGTTTAGCATTTTTGGACCAAGAGAACTGAACGTAATAAATCAGGTACATAATGAGAAGTTCGACTGTACTCTTTTCAAAAACTAGTAAATGTCGAGAAAACATGCAGGGATTCGGGATACATCCTTTTCATACGCAACAAGGTTAAGATTTTCAAAATACGAATAGTTTCTCCCTTTACCCTAAAGATAAAGCTCGGCAATGAATACTTCTTATCTTAGACTAGTGGATTACTGGATTTCTTGGTTATTCCGAAATATTTAGACTTTTATCGAGATTTAGAAATTTTTAGGCTACCTGATTTGCTCCTTTTAACAGTTAGTTTACAGAAACACGTCTTTGGGTGCCGCTCATTAGTAAATAATGTGTTTGTTTGTTTTTTTGTGTCCAAGGAGGACACCTCCAAAAACATTTTAGCTCTGACTAAATCTATATACTGGCCCTTTTCATTCTTGACACCTATTTAAAACACAGTAGAAGGAAAAATGTTTTCAATTTCAGTATATTTTTTTATTCCTTTTTTCGTTATCATGGTGTGCGCGGAGTAACAAAAACTATTATTGCAAACCCACCCGACTTTTATTACCTTTTTCACCAAAAAGACTTCAACTATTCTAACAATTGCTTGAAAAATATATAGAATATACAGAATTCAACAGCCAAAACATGATTTCATTGTTCCAAATTTACAAGGATTACTACAATACGGTGAGTATGGGATGCCCGTTGGTTAAAATGTTAACCATGTTAGCACCCTATAAATTCGAGTGAAGCTTAAGTCAGAAAGTTAAACCGAACGAAAAAAAATAAGAAGTCAATAAAGCAACCACGTTTAGCTCAGTGAATAAAACATTTAGGAACACTTTAGGGACAGATCCAGGTGTCCTCATTAAAGAGTTGTCTGTATTATGGAGATAGGAATTGTATGAGGTTTGAAACCTTTACATAGAACCAAGAGAACTGTCCCTAATAAAGGGAGGTTCATAAGTACAGGTTATGAAAGTATCTCTTTCAAATCATGGGCTGGAGATAAAAGGGTGATTCCCTGCCAAACGGTGAACCAACATAGAATCCTGCAGCTGACAAACCCATTTTCTCTGTGATAAGATGCTACTGAATACGATTGGTATTCCTTTATCTTTATTTTAAACCCAGGTAACAATACTGTCAATACTTCGAATTCTTGATTATGTAAAAAATATTTTGTGTCACCAGTTCGGTTAATATAAAGCCGTTTGATTTTTGATGCGTTTGAATTAGGTTCAACAAATTTTTAACATAGTGCAGAACCGGAAAATTTGAAGCCAAAAAAAAAACAAACAAACAAAACAAAGGGAATCTTTTTTTTACCTCTTGGTTAGTTCGCAAATAAGAATTTCTACATTCTACATTCAAAATAAGCTACACGGGTCTCTAGTTATTTTAAACAACGTTCTTTTGCGTCTTAAACTGTGCGTTGAAATTTTCTTTGTTTTCATCTACTAATTGAGTTGGGCGCAATAAAAAATTCTGGTGCTTGAATCAACAGACAAATTTCAAACAACACGGCTCAGACAATGCAAAATTCACAGAATTCACGAAATCATCCATGTTACCGAGTCAGCTAAATTTTTGAAAAAATGTTCTTATAAAAAAACTGAATGTTGTATTAAATGGACATTATTTCACTGTTATGTTATCGTATTGGCACAGAGAGGAAATAATTCTACTTTCCTTTTTCTGTACACTTTGAGATACTTTTAGGTACTTTATCCATGACTTTTTTGCTTGAGGAAGGTATTTAAACTAACCAAACTCTTTATACCAGGTTACTAACCTTGTGCAAAGCGCGATTACAGCATTGCTTGCAAGAGGAACTGTCACGACAATAAACCAAGTCTAGCTTCAACCGTGTTTTATTTAACACGTGCAGACAAACCCAAAAATGAGTTCAGATGACTCTGACTGCCATCAAGAATAAATAATCACGAATAACGTTTGTTTCTTTAATGATGAACGAAATGGTCCAACTGGTGAGGCTACAACATTTTAAGTTCATTGAAAGTTAGTATAAGTTTGTTTTTTCATTACTTATATTATTGTGCCAAACTTGTCAAGGGTCCCTTTACTGGAAGATAACGGAGATCGCCAAGTCCCCATTAATTTTGAAGCAAGTCGGTTGCTACAAACAGATGGTGAAGTCCTGGTGACTGATTCTAATTTGACATAAGACTTGACGTTGCAAAATAGATGGCGGTTGCTATTGTTATTTGCTCCATCAATGAATTATTGGATAATTAAAATTTTGCTCCCAGCAGCTACTTGCCTAACAGCTAAGTAACAAATGAGATGTTTTTGTTATTTAGGTCAGATCTTTGTCCTAAACAAGTATGCGAAATGCTTTAGTTGCTTGTTCAGCCACTGAAACCTAAGTGCCTATGCTAGGAGCAAGATATTTTCTCTCCTAAACACCGTTACGTAGTAATGAAGCAAAGAAAGATCCTCTTGTGCAATTTGTTTCTTTTTTAAACTTTTGACATATTTGCATTGATACTGACAGTGACACAATGTGCGACATTAGCTAGAGCAAAGCAACATCTTTAATTTGTATTCATTATCACAAAATGCAAAGGCGAAAATTAGCCCCGGAAAAACGAAGAAGAATAACGCATTATGAAATTGCTTAAGAATATAAAAACCTTTTTCGGACTCTGGTCCGGAATACCAAAGATTAATATATTACACATGATGTTTTCTTTTCAGAAACACTTAAAACCGAAATAATTATCAAACCGCTTTCTTTTTTACCAATCTTCTCACAATTTTTAATCCTACTAATCCAGGTGGCTTTCTAATTTTTACAGAGTTGCTTAATAACCCTAACATTCTGCCGATTCTAGGTTATTTGACTAAATCAGCGTCACTGAAGGCACAACTACAATTGATAAGCGGCGGATCCTTCACAAAATGAGTTTGTCAGAAAGGGTGAAAAATGTTGTACAGAAAATACGCTAGCCAACTTCATCTATAAATTTCTACACAAAGTTCCTGTATTCAGTAATAACGATATCACTTTTTCCACCCTTACTGTTTTAGCAACCTGGCCTGGCTAATAATGACAGTAATATCCGTGTAAAAGTGACTAAAAGCGATGTATAGCTGTCAAAGCTAAAACATATAAAATATATTTTAATAGACGTATTGTTTCGGAAACTGGAACACAAAGAAAGCTTTTTCCTTATTCATTACCTTGGTTTTGTGGATAAAAGAAATAACCAATTTAAGCGGTCGCTTAAGCTTTAATCAGGCTGCAATGATTAATTTGTTAAATAACAAAGGCAGAAACATCGCACAAAAATAAATTTTAAAAAAGAATAAAAATTATTTAAAATTTCTTTTCTTAAAAGTTTTTCTTTTTTATAAAACCAAATGAGTTCAATGAAAGTATGAACTTTCAATATTATGAAAAAATACCTGGTACTGAAAAGAAAAAAAAATTACTCAAATACTCTGAGCCATCTGCTAAAATGGTTTCATTGATAAAGCTAGAAGAAAATTTGTAAATTTTCGCAACCTTAAGTCAGAGCTTTTGCTCACCAAACAAAGACCAAGGATATGCGATATCTAGCATTTTAGCTTCTTTCAAGAGACCTTCTTTCTCTTCCCCTCGATAGGGTTTTGTCACTAGTTCCGGTTAATAATAAAGACGTTTTTCATTTTCGATGCGTTAATAAGTTCCAGCATATTTTTAATGTGGCAAAGAACCTGGAAATTTGACTCAAAAACAATAAAAATCTAACCTCTTGGTTAGTTCTTAAATAAGAATTTCTGTTGCATTTGAAATATATTATAAGGATCTCTAGCCATTTTAAACAACTACCTTTTGCCTTTTAAACTACCGTACGTTGAAATTGTCCTAGTTTGCATCTACTAATTGAGAGCTGGGCGTAATGAAAAGTTCCGCTGTTAGAATAAACAGTAAAATGTCAAACAACATTGCTCAGACAATGCAAAAGGCACAGAATTGTTTACAAAGTTATGCATGTTACCGAGTTCAGATAACTTTAAAAAAATGTTCTTTTAAAAAGACTGAATATTCCATTATTTCACTGTTAAGTTTTCGCATTGGCACAAGCAGGAAATAAGTTTATACACTTTGTGACACGTTCAGGTTATTTATCCATGACTTCCTTGCTTGAGGAAGATATTTTTTTAAAATAAAAAAAAATTGTTGATACCGGGTTACTAACCTTGTACAAAGGGCGATTATAGCATTGCTTCCAGGAGACAATGAACTAAATCTTGCTTGAACAATGTTTTACGAAACGCCTGCAGTCAAACCCAAAAATTTAAATCAGATGACGCAGCTCTTCAGAATAAATGAGTACAGATAATCCTCTTTAATGGGAACGAAATTGACGATCCGGTGAGGTCACAACGTTTTACACTGTAAGGTAACGGGAAAATAACACAATATAATGTATATATATATATTTTTTTTTTTTTTTTTTTTTACTGCTAATGTTATTGCGCCAAACTTAGATGATTTTTGTTTTTTAGGTGTCAGATCTTTGTCCTAAACAACAAGTATGCGGGATATTAGAAGCAACATACAGTAATGAAGCAAAGAAAGATCCTCTTGTGCAATTTGTTTCGCTTTCAAACTTTTGACATATTTGCATTGATATGACACAATGTGCAACATCAGCAACAGCAAAGTGTTATCTTTAATTAATGTATTCATGATCACAAAACTCAGAGGCGAAAAATTAGCCCGGGAAAAATTTGAGCCCAAGAAGAATTATGCATTTTGAAATTTTTTTAAGAATATAAACCTTTTACGAACTCCAGTGAACGGTTATGTGTTAAGCACTAAGAGTACACACATCACACACAAATACGTGAGCGAACTAAAAAATATACAAAAATTTTACACGAAGTTAATGTATTCAGCTGGTTATGATATAACTTGTTCCGCCCACACGGCGGACCTGGACCTGCCTAGTAATGACGGTAATAACCGTGTAGTTAGTGGTATAGTAGCTAAAAGCGCAAAAAAAGGTTAAAAAGCTAAAACATATAAAACATATTTTAATAGACGTATTGTTTCGGAAACCGGAACACAAAGGAAGCTTTTTCCTTTATTCATTACCTCGGTTTTGTGGATAAAAAACAACCAATTTAAGCTGACTCTAAGCTGCCGTTGTTAAATAACAAAAGCAGAAACTATCGCACAAAAAAAAATTAAAATAGAGAATGGAAACTAATTTCTTTTCTTAAAAGTTTTTCTTGTCTTTATAAATTCAAATGAGTGCAGTGAATATGTGAACTAAAGAAATTATGCAAAAAACCTGGTACTGAAAAGAAAGAATATATATCTAATACTCGGGGCCACCTGCTAAGACGGTTTCATTGATAAAGCTAGTACGAAATTTGTAAATTTTTGACTTTGTAAATTTTCGCAAACCTTAATTATAAGTGAGAGCTTTTACTCACCAAGAAAAAAAAGACTGTAGACTATAAATACATCGTATTTTAGTGGATAGTGCCTACGAGTGCAAAACTCGACAAAATGTCAGTTAAAACGGCCAGGACCGACAAGGAGACGTTCATTTAAAGGTATGTTATCTTTGTTTTGTTATATGTTGACTTCTAGGCTATTTTAGTTGGTTAATAGGGTTTTTAAATGTGGCGGCTAGTAAGAGTGTCAGATTTGGTAAGAAACAGAGAAATTTCTAGGGGAAAATAAACCATCACAAGTTAATATACAAAGAGATAATGTTAAAGATATGTTTATCTGAAATATTAAATACTTTTAAGAGTGAATGTCAGTAGTATGGGACATGGGGGTCCGAGCGCAGATTTATATTTTGGATTTAATCTTGTGAATTTCCAGGAATTTTGGCGTGACCCTGGGATTTTCCCGAAATTTGGGTATCCGGTTTGAACCGGTTTTGGGCTAACCTATTTAAAGAGATGGCGCCTTATAATAGTATGCAGAATATGAGTGCAAATATGAGTAAAAATAATGCCAACCAACAAGAAGCGAGAAATTGCCCTATTGTTGGTTTTAAACAGTCAGAAGCAGATTGTTCTATGACTGATCCAAGAAAAAAATAATATATAGTAATAATATAATGAGTCGACGTAATTGTAATTGGTGCAGTTGCAAAATACGAGACTGGCAATTAGTCGATCATTTAATGTTATTCTTAATGAAATGAAAGGTTTTACATTTGGGGAGACTTTAAAAGTTACATTTGTTAAGACGAAGGATGAGCAATTTATAAGTAATTTATAAGCTAGCATATTTCAATAATCGGGCGCAAATAGTAATTAACCCCGATGATTTTTTTACCAAGCTTGGGGGTATCACAACAGCAAATACTGAACGGTATTGGTGTCTGGAGGGCAGTGGTTGGACTATTAGCAACATTAATGAGCACTATATTAATACAGTAGTGTATGAACCGACTAAAGGCAGTTCATATATACCACTACCAGTGGGGCTCCGAAATTCTACAAAGGGTTTGGTAAACCTTAAAAATAATGAAAATGAGTGTTTTCGTTGGTGCCATATGCACCCACAAGAAAAGGACCCACAGAGAATCAAAAAATCAGACAAGAGGATGGTAGAAGATTTAAATTACCACGATATTGAGTTTCCCGTTAGTGCAAAAGATTATACCAAAACTGAGGTGCAAAACAGTATAAATGTTAATGTTTTTCGCTATTAGAACAAGCAATTTTATCCTATCTTTTGTCTCTAAGCAGCATAATGAGAACGTTTTGAACCTGCTGCGGATTGCTGAGGGAGAGAAGCAACATTATGTGCTAGTCAAGGATTTTAATAGCTTGACGTACAATAAGACTAAGCATAAGGAGAGAAAGCATAGTACAGAAGAGATATTAACTAAACACAAGGAGAATTGTTTGGTGATAAATGGGGAACAAGCAATAAGAATGCAGCAGAAGGGTAAGAATATACTTCAGTTTCAAAACCATCATAAGCAGATGCCCGAACCCTTTGTAATATATGCTGATTTTGAGGCCACTACAGACAAAGTAACTGGATGTCAACCATGCGGGGATAAATCTTATACCAAAAAATATCAAAAGCACACTGGCTGCACCTATGGTTACAAAGTAGTATGCTGCTATAACGAAAAATATACTAAACCAGTGAAAATTTACAGAGGGGAGGATTCCATTAATAAGTTCATGCAGCAGATGCTTTTAGAAGTACAATACTGCCAGAAGATTATTAGTACCAAATTCAAGAAGCATCTGAACATGACTAATACAGGAGGAACAAGAGTGTGAGAGACTGCAGTAGAGTGTCATATTTGTGGACAGAAGTGTGGTAATAAAGATATCCGGGTCTGGGACCAGTGTTATATGACTGGACAGTATAGGGGATCGGCACATCAGGATCGTAACCTCAAATTAAGGATGAATCCAAAGCAGTTTAAGATCCCTCTAATTTTCCATAATCCACAAGGATATGATTCCCATTTCATAATGCAAGAGATTGGGACCATAGGAAAAGAGCATGATTTGGAGATAAACAGCATTCCCAATAATATGGAGAAATACATGGCTTTCATGTTAGGGAAGCATCTTTTATTCCTGGACAGTTTCCAGTTCATGGACAGATGGCTGCTAATCTTCCTACGGACACTTTCAAATATATACATCAAAGGTTTCTCAGGATGCGAAACTACCACTTATGAAAAAGGAAAGGGGTATATCCCTATGATTATATGCATAGTTTCCAAACATTTGATGACAAGCAGTTACGTCCCAAAGAACAGTTCTATAGTATTTTGATAGATGAGGATATCTCTGATGCGCAATACCAACATGCTCAAAATGTATGGAATACTTTTAATATGAAGACAATGGGTGCGTATCGTGATCTGTATCTGAAGTCTGAAATTCTCTTATTAGCTGATGTGTTTGAGAACTTCCGTAAGACCTGCCTTCAGTATTATAAATTAGATTCGTACCACTATTTACATCTCCTGGGCTATCCTGGGATGCCATGTTGAAAATGACTGGTATTAAACTTGAGCTTTTGACAGATGTTGATATGTTCCACTTTATAGAAGAGGGATTGCGCGGTGGTATTTCCTATATTAGTAACAGGCATGGGGAAGCTAATAATAAGTATATTTCTGGATATGATAACAGCAAACCAAGTAAGTATGTTATGTATCTAGATACGAATAACCTTTATGGATACGCCATGAGTCAGTGTTTAACAACAGGTGGGTTTAGATGGATGACTGAACAACAGATGCAAAAAGTTAATCTAGCTGCCTGTACAGAAGACAGAAAAAAGGGTATGATTTAGGAAGTCGATTTGGAATATCCCAACGAATTGCATGAGCTGCATAACGATTATCCTCTAGCTGCGGAGAAAATGAAAGTTACCAAAGAAATGCTCTCTTCCTATTGTAAAAATATTCAGGAGAAGTTTGGAATACATATCGGGCAAGTAGCTAAGCTTATCCCACCACTGTCTGATAAGAAAAATTATGTGCTACATTACAGAAATCTGCAGCTCTATCTATCCCTCGGGTTAAAACTAAATAAAGGACATCGTGTATTGCAATTTGATCAGTCGCCATGGTTGGGGCAATACATTAATTTGAATACACAGAAATGAATGAATGCTAAGAATGCTTTTGAGAAAGACTATTTTAAGCTTATGAATCATAGTGTCTATGGCAGTAGTATACAAATATGGGGTTACCAGGACAGTCTCTTTAACTGGCCTTTTCTTGGAGTTTTTGAGGGACCTTGGGATTTTCTCGGAATTTGGGAAACCGGTTTAAACCGGTTTTGGGCGGTTTGAGGTATCCGGTTTAAACCGGTTTTGAAATGTGCTTTGATAAATACTGAAGGCAGCCCAGTTTCCTCCTTTTCTAAATGTGATGATGTCCCCCAATTGTATTATTTCTTAGCTAAAGCCTTGTTATACAAAATTCTTGTGTTTGTTTTGTTTGTTTCTCTTATTGACCTGTTTTGTTACTAACAAGTCTCATTTTGTGCTGTTTTAGGAGGCCAAGTTTCCTGGATATCATACCTACTGGGCTGAAGCACAGACAAAAGGTTACAATGGAGTTTGGTGAGTATGTTACAGGTCAAAATTAAATTCAGGTTAAATTTTTTTAACCTAAGTTGATTCTCTCTTTCCTTTGTCTCCTAGTGCCCTAATTCATGAATAATTAGGGCTAGGGGACAAAGGAAATTGAGAATCAACTTAGGTTAAAAAAATTTAACCTGAATTTAATTTTGACCTGTAACAAGTATGTAAATCCAATAAAGCAATTCTAAAGTGAAGTATTGCTTTGTATGACAAACGTGCAAGTCTTTTGTACCGGTCAAAAGTCTGAAAATAAGTTCAAAAGGCATGATAGTTCTTTGAAGTCATTATTATTATTATGATAATACTTTTTATGATATTAATAATGATGATTATAGTACTTTAATTATCCTTTTGATCTCCCCTTATGGTGCTTTTCAGGGATAATGAAACACATGATTTAAATGGAACATAACATTGTTAAAACAACCAACTGGTAGGAGAGGACCCGGTTGGCAAAATCTAGTTAGCGACTAGGGCAGGACATGAACTTGGGGCCTCTGAATTACAAGTCCAGCACTTTAGCCGCTCAGCCACCCTGAATTATGACGTGAAGTGCAAAAAAATTTTGAAATTTCCTGGGTTTGATTGGCTTAAAAGCCGTGTGACGTTGTAGATTATTTTACAATGCAAATTGTTTTAAAAATTTGCAACCTTTTACAAGAAAAGGCCAGGGTTGTTTTTCCACCCTTTCTACCCTCAGCTACTTAATTGATCCCAATTCTGCAGTGGTGCCTTATCTGGGGTTGCATGGATACTCAGAACTGATGCTCCTCTTTTTTTCTTTTTTTTTTTTTTAATATGTTTATTGATAATCACATTAAATAATTACATTTACAAACCACACACAAAAAAAAACACTTTAACAAGAGACATTAACAGAGTAAAGCAAAAAAAAAATTGTCAAATTATTACAGGAGGTGTTACAGGGCTAAAAGAAATTGTAAAAAAAGTACAACAGGGCAATGAAATAATACGGAGTTAATACAGTTAACTTAAATAAGGCGTCAGTATCCACTTTCTTTTAAAGAATTCTTTGTTGATGATTTTTTCTTCTTTTTCATATTTAGCGATGATCTTGGCTCTAAATCCATAAATGTTTGGAAGGATTTGTTTGCTCCTGCAGTCCCACAAATAGAGTTTTCCAATAATTATAAAATAGTTCAGCAATTGAAGTAAAGGGCAAGCATTTTCCGTCAAAATTCCAAAGAGCACATTTTCCAAGCAGAGACGAATTCGTTGATTCGAAATAAGGCACCAATATAGTTCAAATTCAATCCAAAACTGTTTAGAGCGTGAGCAGTGATAGAACAAATGTGTTAATGATTCAGGTTGATTGTCACAGAAAGTACATAAATCATTTGTCCTAAAACCTATTTTATACAACTTTGTATTTGTGTAAAGAATTGAGTTAATTACTTTGTACTGGAAGGCTTTAACATACGATTCGACAACGATAGAGTGTGGCAGCTTAAATATTTGCTTCAGATTGTCGCTGTTAAAATTAACGTTACTCTGTAATTTTTGAATAATATTGGGCGGTTTAGCTTTTTCTCTGATGAGTAGGTTGTAGTAATCCTTTGATTTCCCTTTCGTAACATCAAAATTATTGTCACCCACCACAAATGTTGGTGAGTTTATGGAAGGATACCTGTCATAACTTCTTAACAATAATGGAATGGACCTGCGTAAGCCAGCTCATTCTAAAATATTTGTTTTGCATATTTTTTTAGACAGTTGATTATAAGAATCAGTACTGTTCAGACTAAATAAAAGATCCTGAATGCAAATGACTCTCGCGTTAACATAATGTTTATAATAAACCGGCTTGTTTTCTACTTTTATTTCTTTGTTATTCCAGATTATCGTTTTCCAATCTTCTTCAGTGGCAAACGTTTCACGAAATTGCGACCACTATAACTAAAGTTCCTGATAAAATTGAGAAGGAATTGTGTAATCCGAGATATTGTGGTTGCAGTTATAAAAGAACAATCCCCCAACGGAGCACAGTATGTGTTGTAGGTAGCTTTTCCAAGTTCCATTAGTCCCACTGAAGATACGTTTTAACCAAGCTAATCTCAATGACTTAACCATGCACTCGAGATCAACCATTCTTAGCCCTCCCTCTTCGTATTCGTTTATAACTGAAGGTCTTGTTACCTTATCTACACCTTTCCAGAGAAATTTAAACAGTATTTTATTCAATTCTTTTAGTAATTCCTTGGGAGTTGGAAGGATCGAACAAATGTAAATGTACTTAGGGATAAGAAAAGATTTGATTATTGTCACCTTACCGTATATCGACAGGCCTCTAGCGGACCATATATTAACAAGTTTTTGAACTGAATCCAGTCGTTCTATAAAATTCTTTTCTTTAAGCAATTTTTGGTCATAAGTAAAATATACACCCAGAGCTTTTATTGGCTCGTCCGGCCATTTAATACCGAATGTTTTTTCTTTATAATGTCTCTCAGATCCAATCCACATACCTTCAGTTTTTGAACAGTTAATCTTGAGTCCAGAGAGAATTTCGAATTTGTTAAGTAGTTCAAATAATCTTGCGGCCGAGCTTGTGTCAGCTAACACAGCGGTTGTATCGTCTGCAAACTGTAGAAGCTTAGTTTCCTCAGTTCCTATTGTGATTCCTTTAATTGACTCTTTTTAACTTATAGCAATTGCTAAAGTTTCTACAGCAATTATAAATAAGTAAGGAGAGAGTGGATCACCCTGCCTAACACCGCGTTCCAGAGTAAAAAAGTTAGAACTAACGCCATTGTCTATAACACAGCTTTGAATGCTGTTATAAAAGGTTTACACCCATTGAAGGAAATCTCGACCAAAGTTAAACTTTTTAAGACTCTCAATGAGAAATTCCCATTCCACACTATCAAAAGCTTTTTGAAAATCTATAAACAGCAGTAGACCTGGGATGTTTTCCTTAGCTGTGAAGTCCATAATATCGAAAATAGAACGTATTGCTTCACCAATGAAACGATCTTTAACATAACCAGTCTGGTTGTAGTGAATGATACTGGGTAACACCTTTTTAACCCTTGCTGCGATCACCTTGGACATAATTTTCGTATCTACATTAACAAGAGATATTGGCCGCCAGTTTTCGAGAAGAGTGCGATCTTTTCCGCTTTTCTCAAGCAGAGTAATTACAGCCTGTTTTTGTGAGCATGACATTTCCCCTTTTTCGAAGCATTCATTTGCACACCTGATAAAACTTTCGCTTCTTAAAGGCCGAAATTTTCTATAGAATTCAGCTGGAATGCCATCATTTCCAGGGGATTTATTACTCTGAAAGCTATCCAAGAGTTCAGAACATTCTTCTGAAGAAATTAATCCTTCACAGGAATTTTTTTCCTCCTCTGAAAGTTGGGGAATATTCAGATCGTTCAAAAATGAAGATATTTTCTCTCCTGTATTAGGACTATTAATGCTGCTTTTGTACAATTCTCTGTAAAAAGCTCTTGTTCTTTTAGTATACAGTGCGGATCCGTTGTAATTTTACCATTTATGCACAGTTTTCTTATATGGTTCTTAACGTGGTTCCTTTTTTCTAAGTTTAAAAAACATTTTGTGCTTTTCTCTCCATGTTCATGCCATCTACCACGTGCTCGCATTATTACGCCTTTGGTTTTTTCTTCGTAAAACGACTCCAACTTCTCCTGAACTACGTTATAATAGGTTTTGTTATGGTCATTTGGATTATCTTCAAGTTTACGTTTTGCTTTAGTTAATTCCTCCTGAAGGTCAAGTTCCTTTTTCCCCCTTTCTTTTGCCTTTCTTTTAGAGTATTGAATAACATGAGCTCTTATGTTATATTTAATCCAATACCATATCATTCGATTATCTGTAAATTATTTCTGTCCTTCCGCTATCCAAAGTGGAATCATCTTGGCCATATCTTCTTCGTAGTCGTCATCATCTAACAGAGAGCAGTTCATTTTCCATTTTCCTGGCCCTTTCAATTCGTCCTCTAGCTTTCCGAGTTCTAAAGAAATTGCATCATGATCTGTTCGTACAGCCGGGATTATTTCTGTCAATTCAACAAAATCGCTCAGGTTGTTAGATATCAACCAGTAATCGAGACGACAAAACACTGGGGGAGATTTTTGACTCCACGTAAAGCTTTTTGCGTCTGGATTTTTGGATCGCCAGATATCCACTAAATCTAATTTACTTTTGAAATCTTCGACACAAGAGATAACTGACTTCCTTTTTGTACTTGCTCCGCCTTTTTTGTCGAGTAATGGATCGAGTGGACAATTTAGATCTCCTCCTAGTATGATGTTATCCAAAGAATCCAGATTTTCATTTTGCAAAATTGAAAGTAGGTTGTTGAAAAAATTCACTTGGTCTTTATCTTTGTTCGGCGCATAAACATTAATCAGCACATAGTCTTTATCTTGGATGCAAGCTTTTAAAATAATGTATCGCCCCTCGGGGTCTACAATTTTATGAGTAATGCTGCAATCAATACCATTTTTAAACAAAATCGCAACACCTCGCGAATTAGAACTACCGTGGGAAGATATCATCTCAGCACCCCATTCATTTCTCCATTGATTTTCTGTTGCAGCGATCGAGTGCGTCTCTTGTAAAAAAGCAAGGTCTGCTTTACGTTTACGACACCAGAGAAAGATGGTTCTTCTTTTGCGGAAATTACTTAAGCCCTTCACATTAAGCGATATTAGTTTAAAGGCACTGAACAACTAATGTCACTGTATGCAAATTGTGGGACTGCATAGCTGAAAACAAAAGAGCCGAACTTGTAATTGAACAAACGAAGGCGTGAATGTAGACATACTTTGAAAGCAAGTAAAGGATACTGATTGTGCATAGATAAAATTAATAAAGAAACACAGTAAGCGAAAATTAGAATAGAAAAACACTCGAAAAAATCTCAAATACAACACTAACAGATAAGAAAAAGAAAATAATACAGGGACACACGTTAACCACCAAAACACTAGCCGAAACATGCTCCCTTGAGATACTCAAATGAAGTATTTCAAGAAGGTACTGACCTTTCGACAATTTTAAATATTGTGTTTTTCAGAATCTAATTAGCTTCAATCTGACTTAAAGAAGTTGTTGTTGTATTGCACCAGTAGTACTGTAAATTAGTTGAACAGATCTATGTTCGTTCTTTGATCTACTTAAAATCCTCAGGGATATTTGTTACATCATACTTTAGTTCTCCTATGTACAGATATCTACGAACCACTTTGGCCTCTGAACCTTGCTCCTTTGCCTTGAACATCGCCTTTATTAGCTTCCTTCGTTCATCTTGTATAGCTTTTGCATAATCCGCGGTTATGTAAGCATCCATGAACCTTGTGCTCTCTTCAATTCCCTTCTTCCTGGCAAAAACCTGGTCTCTGTCTTCTCGGCAAACGAAGCGAGCAATGATCGGTCTGTGTTTGTTTTCTTTTCGCTTGCCAATTCGATGCACTGCGTGAAATCGAATTCGTGCAGTGTCCATTTGCAACTCCTTTTGCAAAATGCTGAGAATAACTTGTTTCGGCGAGTGGTTAACACCTTCTTCTTCTGATTCTGGGATATTGTGAAATTTTAGATTCTCGCGCCGAGTATAATCTTCCAGCTCTATAACTTTGTCTCTTTCCTCCTTTAGCTCAGCTTTGGTTTTTGTAAGAAGCGCTCGCAGTTCTTACATCTCGTCCTCCCGTACCGTGTTAGAGTCTTTCAGAGCTTTGGTTGCCTCTTTCATATCTTCAATGGTCGCCCATATTTCATCTACACTCTTTTCCACGCCTTTAATATTGCTCTTCAACATATCAATTTCTTCCTTCATTTCCTGCCTCAGGCCGCATAATTCTTCGTGCAGCTTCGCAAAGTTGCTTTCCATATTCGCCGTTAAGTTTTGAATTAAGTCCCTGAGTGAATTTGTTTCCTCTTCTTCTTCGTTCATCCTTGCTTGTTTTAATTCGGTGTTGGATGAAACAGAACTAGAGCTGGAGCCTCTTTCTCCCCTTTTGGATTTAGTCATAATTCTGATTCAAAATAACCGAGGTTTTCTCTTCTTGAGGTTGCTCTTCACACCGCGTGGCCTTCCGCCATGACGCTCGGCCCAGTCTCTTCGATGCTCCTCTTTTTAGAACCAGCTTTTCTAAGGCATTTTAGTGCTCATGTGCTTTCTTTGAATATGCATTTCAAATATTAAAATTATATAGATTGTTAGCTTATCCATGTTTGCCCTGCAAACTGTATGTGAATTGTTATAATTTTTATTTTTATTTTTTTATAGTTAGAAATGTATTATTAGAGTGGGCATTGATATGCAACATCAAAATTTATGTAATGACTGTTTTCATGAAAGTGGCCTTACAAATTGCAAAAAGAGTTCAAGAAGGCAGGACATTTGTTCAAAGAATGACTAGAGTGGTTAAAACGTTCCAAAAACATCCATCAAGTGGCCAATTTACTTGCAAAAGTCCAGTATTCAGTTTATGCATAAATTAAAGCCTTAATAAACACAATATCTCGTAATTCCATTCTTGTACTATTAATATGCTTGTGCATATGAAACAAGGTTTTTTAAAATTTTCACCTTATAATACCAGTCGTAATGTTAGGGTTATGGTCTTTTTTTGTAGTTTGGTTTTTCCTTTTTTTTTCATGGGAAGTCTCTGCTCAGGCTAAAATGAATGTGTTTGCTTTCAGAAGGCTAGCTCTTTGTTGTAAAGCCTATTCCTAGTATACTTATACATACACCAAATCATTGTAGTTATTACATTAATTATCAAATTGATATTCTTTTGATTATGTATTTTTATTTTAGACTCTGCAGTAAGACAAAGCCATTGAATGTATCCTATGGTATAGGTCAGTTGTTATGTTTTAGATGTTGTAGCACTGTAAGGCTCAAGGTTTTCCTTTACTTGTCATGTACATTTTCTACACAGAAATAAGTACTTTTGATTAATGCTGATTTCATTTAGAAGAATTACTCTGAACACGACAGAACAGTTTTTATTTGCTCATTTCTAAATTTGAAAACATAACAATGTCAACCTGAATTTTCTATGAACTGTATTGTAAATCTCTGTTATTTGTGCATTTTCCTGGAAATTACACTGTACAATATAAGTATTAATATTATAATATAAAATTAATGGTATCTTGATTGGTTCTTGTTTGCCGATAATCTAGGGGTGATGGGAATAAGGTATTAAGTGTCTCCTGATGCAATTTCTAATTCTCTCTTTGATTGACAAACACATAAAGGAAAATTAAAGGGAGAATCTAGTAGTTTATCAGAAGTCACTTGGGAATTAATTGCATGTACTTTCACCCTGCAGGAATGTCTCTTATTTACAGTTAAAAATAAACAGCAATACTATTATGGGTTGTAAAGAGGCAAAATGTATCATATGTTTTTTCAGGCATTGAGGAGCGTGACAATGAAGGAAGAGTTATAACATCTGAATTTAAAGAGTTTTATTTACTGGCATCACGTGAGTATAGTCTTATACTAATGTACATCGCCAAATGCTTGGCTCTACATGGTTCTTGTACATTAACATGCACTAATACAAGGGCTATAACTACTGATATTATTATTACTATAGCTGTACAGTAGAGTGTACTGCTATGATGTCAATGATGACAACCACATCCACTACCACAACATGCCCTCATAGTTTAACGAAATCTTTGTTATTTTATTATTATTATTATTATTATTATTATTATTATTATTATTTACAGTTAACGTATTGAAAATAAATGTTTCTGTATGTATTCCATTTTTTTCTATTTTATATGTGCCTAATGTAGGGCGTGGTCTTTCAAGGTAAGCACAGTTTGAAGAAGAATACAAAAGGGTCAAGGGTCATTATTTCCACCTCAGGACCTCACGTGTCTTTAGTTGGTTGGGAACATATAGAGGGCCACAGGTTCAACAGTTCTTGAAAACGAATTTTCTGTGAACAATGTCAATACATCATCAATAGAAAAGGTTATGAGAGTTCAAATTGATCACGTGGAAAGACACTTCGATTCTCTGTAAAATTCTGTACACCAATTCTTTAAGAAAATGTATGGAGGTCACTTTGGAAAATGAGTTATAACAGGCTCCTCCTTTTAGCGGTATAACCCCTCCTAAAAGCCCCTTTGAAACATTCATAAGCGGCAGTTTGCGGTATTGTATTTTCTTCTGTTTGTCCCTCTCCTCAAAAACCAACATGTTCAAATTCTTATTCGATCCGGAAAGTGTGTCCGTATCAGTTCTCGACTGAAACTATCAACTGTATTTCTCTCTACTTTCCTTGCAGGCTTGACTACAGACAGGGTTGGGATAAAGACTTCAGGGATTACGTCAAGAATCTAGACAAAAACGAACCTATTATACTGTATGGTGACCTTAATGTTGCTCACAAAGAAATAGGTTAGTTTCTGGCTGTTAATCCTGTTAATCAATTATTCTTCTGTTTAAAAAATACGTGCACACCAGGTTTTATGTCTCCACCCATAACCGTGCGTATAGAATGGGAACAAGCTTTTCACACAACGATTCCTAGCTGAACAAGCGTTAGTTACGATTTTTCAAGGATATTCAAAGTGAACTATTTACTGGTTGCTATAAGATCCCATCACCCTGAAACTTTTTAGACACCTTATGAAGTTTACGCAAATTAGTATTCCTTATCGCTTCCACACTATACATCCACAGTACTGGGGAAACCGAAGCCATGAGGAATACTATTTTGTGTAAACTTCAAAAGGTGCGCAAGGTGTTTTTAGCCGATGCAAACCAATACTAACCCCATTAACCAATAATGGCTTGCATTTTCTATCGAAGCAATCCTTCTACCAATTCTCCTGTAGACAGGAGATTTTGGAGAACTCTTTCCACGTTAAAACCGCTAATAACTAATACTACATCTATTTTCTCCCTTTCCTTTCTTAAAGACTTGGAAAACCCAAAGACCAACACAAAAAATGCTGGTTTTACAAAAGAAGAAAGACAAGGTTTCACTGAACTGCTGGAGGAAGGCTTTGTTGATTCGTTCCGTCACTTTTATCCTGACAAACCTAAACAGTATTCATTTTGGTCGTATATGGGAAACGCCCGCGCAAAGAATGTTGGCTGGTAAGTTACAGCTGTAGTTACAACGCGCGTTATTATTTGCGAAGTGTCTTATCCATACTTTAGCAAACATTGGGAAGCTTGGTCAAAGGCGACAACAATGAGAACGTCATAAAAGAAATAGGTTTAATTAGCAAAACAACATCACTACACTCGCAGCATGCCTTTTGGTTCGTTCCTTTGCCATCACTGCACGACTAAGCTTCGTACTTGGTGCCCGAGTGCGGTACTCGCTTGGCACTAATCTGATACAAGAGGGCAATTGCGGTCGATTCGCCTGAAAGCGTTCGCTAGGACTTAAGTCGATTCGGCCGATGACATTACAACACTCTACAACGTGGTGAACCTACTTCTTCGAGATGTTAGAGAACCTACTTCTCCGAGATCTTAATTTGTGTTGGGTGTTCTGTGAGTTATTGGGTGTCCTGTGCAATTAATAAGGGAGGTTATTTTGAGATTGCATTTTCGTCGTCGTCGACACACATTTGCCTCACTTTGAAGTGCCTGCTTACGTTTTGTTTCACTTTGACGCGCTAACTCACGTGGTGTTTCGTGTGTCCTCGGCATTCATCTTTCAAAGGTTTGCCAAGGTCTGATATTCTGCCCTCGTAAAGCGTTCGTCTTTTAAAAAGTTTGCTGAATCTTCTTAAACCTACATCGATCTGTGTTTGCTGAATCACAAATCGTTCATCTTTCAGAAGTTTGCTGTTAAATTTTACTTTGGATTAAGCCTTCATAACTTTCAGCATGGTTCGTCACCGTCTTTGGAAAATGTGTGCGATTCCTGGTGCATGCATCAAACCAGGTTTAGTTCGGCTGCCTTTGTGTCACAAAGTAAATCTACTAAATTGTGCAGCTCGGCAGCCCGGGCCACAGGGTAAATTTACCGAGTTGTGTAGCTCAGCGGCCGTTGTGTCACAAAGTAAACCTACCGAGTTGTGTAGCTCGGCAGCCGTTGTGCCACAAAGTAAATCTACCGAGAAGTGAAGCTCGGCGGGGCCATTTGATCATGACGTGTGATATTTTCGGCACCAGACAAACGAACACTTTAACTCTATGTTATTTGTTAGGAAAAACCAGCCCACAGTGGCGCCACTCTCGAGTCACTGAGATCAACACGCTCGACCAAATTACTGGAGAAGTTATTGACGTGAGCAGCACACACATTCCACTGAAGGCTTTGACAGGGTTAGGTCGAAATTTGAATTCTGATGTGAAAGCTTTTAAAAAAGTAAATTCAGTTTAATTTATTTTGTCAACAAGTTGATGATTGGATGCTCTTAGAAATAACAGAGAAAATTATCCGAAGAAATGTTTTTGAAGAAAGAAAAAGAATCCCGGGTTAAGCGCTAATCGGCCTTTGATCAACTGCGCCCTGTGATCGCGCCAGTAAAACAAAACTTAAAATGTTCTATTTACACGCCCGACGTACTCTGGCCGCTGTGTCCTCCGATTACAAGCACTTGACACCGAACCATACGATACCTTTTCAAAATCTTCTTATAATTATTATACACAGTTTAAATAGAGATTTCGCTGTACGCAACTCCTACGTTCAAAATATGCCATAATCATATTTATGTATCGCAAGAACCATCCAATCTTCCCCCTCAACTGTTACCCGCCTGTACGCCTAACAAACATATCGAACGCACTCTCCTAAGCTCCGATTACTCCTAGTTTTAGTTAGCCTTGGATTCCACATGTGCAGTCACTGTCTTTCCATGCTTATTCCCTATTCCCACAAGAGGGAAACTTCGTTTGCGGTCTCTGATTCAGTGAGTCGAACTGTTTTCCATACCAATATTTTAAAACGTGGCCAAAAACACCGCTTGATCAAACTCTCAGTTATTTCACTTGAGGCTGAGTGACACTAAATACGAAAGCATCATTCTCTATTAATGCTCTATTAACATTGTGATCTGCAGGGGTACTCACCATTTACATTGAAAAACCGAAAATTCCGGATGGAAAATCAAATGGTTCCCGCCATTCCGTTGAATATAAGTTGAATATTAAACGCATGGTTGAACACATAATACAAAACTACATATAAAATTAAACGAATTGAATATTGCTACATTTGGCTTGCCATATTTGGGGCTAACCTATTTAAAGAGATGACGCCTTATAATAGTATGCAGAATATGAGTGCAATTATGACTAAAAATAATGCCAACCAACAAGAAGCGAGAAATGGTTTATTGTTGGTTTTAAACAGTCAGAAGCAGATTGTTCTATGACTGATCCAAGAAAGAAATAATATATAGTAATAATATTATGAGTCGACGTAATGAACTTATAAGAAGATTGTTATCAGGGCTCACAGATAGTGAGCTCGAGAATTTAGTACGAGTGAGGGAAGAAGCACGCCCTATTCCTGCTCCGAGGAGACAGAGAGAAGCACGCCCTATTCCTACACCAATGAGAAATGTCCAACAATTAATACTGCATTTTGAGGCCAATCCTATTCCACCGTAAAGGCCTATTCCAGCTCCCGGAATGAAAAAAACAGCAACCAGTGCCAGCACCAAGGACAAGAATTGGTGAAAAACGAATGGTTCTGAAGGGTTTTACCAAATCATATGAGATTGGTTTGAAGTCTGATACAGAAGTTTTGCAATCTCACTAGTTATCATAAATTATAACTTCCACGCCAGAATGCATCTGTAGATAAAACTCAAGCAAGAAGTCCGTTTTGCTATTAGCCACTGTGGCAAGCGTCGAAATGGGTGGGTGACCGAGACAAAGGGAAAAACGGAGGCAAACGGGCCCATCCAAAAGAATGTACGTTGTTCGTGCTCCCGTTTCACAGAGTAAACGTATTGAGATGGGTCTTAAGGGCATTGAGACGAGTTCATTGTAGAGTGAGGTTTATATTAAAATTACTTTTGTAAGAATTGAAATGTCAGGTGACAAGTTATTCGTTGCCGGAAATACTCACACGAGCTCCTAGTCTTCGTAAATGTACGCTGTTCGCGTTGCCGTTTCACACGGTAAACGTGTTGAGATGGGTCTAAAGACGCCATCTAAAAACGCCATCAGTCTTGAATGAAAATTATGTTTTGCAATCTCACTAGTTATCATAAATTATAACTTCCACGCCAGAATGCATCTGTAGATAAAACTCAAGCAAGAAGTCCGTTTTGCTATTAGTCACTGTGGCAAGCGTCGAAATGGGTGGGTGACCGAGACAAAGGGAAAAACGGAGGCAAACGGGCCCATCCAAAAGAATGTACGTTGTTCGTGCTCCCGTTTCACAGAGTAAACGTATTGAGATGGGTCTTAAGGGCATTGAGACGAGTTCATTGTAGAGTGAGGTTTATATTAAAATTACTTTTGTAAGAATTGAAATGCCAGGTGACAAGTTATTCGTTGCCGGAAATACTCACACGAGCTTCTAGTCTTCGTAAATGTACGCTGTTCGTGTTGCCGTTTCACACGGTAAACGTGTTGAGATGGGTCTAAAGCGCATTGAAACGAATTAATTGTACAGCGAGGTTTATATTAAAATATTTTTGGAAGAATGGAAATGTCACGTGATAAGTTATTCCATACCGGAAATGCTTGCTCGAGCTTCTAGTCTTAGTAGATGTACGTTGTTCGTGTTGCCGTTTCACAGAGCAAACGTATTGAGATGGGTCTTAAGGGCATTGAGACGAGTTCATTGTAGAGTGAGGTTTATATTAAAATAACTCTTGTAATAATTGAAATGTCAGGTGACAAGTTATTCGTTGCCGGAAATGCTCACACGAGCTTCTAGTTTTAGTAAATGTACGCTGTTCGTGTTGCCGTTTCACACAGTAAACGTGTTGAGATGGGTCTAAAGAGCATTGAGACGAGTTAATTGTACAGTGAGGTTTACATTAAAACTGTTTTTGGAATAATTAAAATGTCACGTGACAAGTTATTCCATGCCGAAAATGCTCACACAAGCTTCTAGTCTTGGTAAAAGTATGTTGTTCGTGTTGCCGTTTCTCACAGTAAACGTGTTGAGATGGGAGTAAAAGACACTGAGATGGGCTCGATATACGGTAAGGTTTACAATGAAACTATTTAACTGATAATTGACATTGCATGTGAAAAGTTATTCAACACTCGAAACTTTCGTACAAGCTTCAAGCGTTATAAATGTTCCATGTTCCTGACGCTTTTTCTCGTACTACACGTGTTGAGATGAATGTAATGGGCATTGAGATGAGCTAAACATGCGGTATAAATTATAACAAAATTGTAATAATCACAGGTAATATGCAGTATTAAAAGTTATTCCGTAGGAAACCTTGTATCAAACTAAATAAAAATGAAGATCAAATACTCCTCTATTGCGATGTCACGCAACAAATATTAACTAATATTCGTCATTCAGAACAGCTGAACGGGTTTGAAAAACTTTGTAAAGGCGAATGTAACAGTTCTCTTACTGGTTCTTATAAATAATGTGAATATTTCTCACTTAAATCGAATTGGCAGACAACTTCAACCGGTGGAATTGGCAGCCGGCGAACTGGCAGTGAATTGGCAGACAACTTTAGCTTGGTAAGAATAGTGTGGAGAATATACGCGATAATATTGAGCGTAGAAGGGGCTACAACAATGCAAACAATGCAAATGAATGAGCTATTATAGGTATATACCGTAAAATTCCAAAAATAAGCCCCTCCATGTATAAGCCACTCCAAATATAAGCCCCCAAAACTCGTAACGAAAAAAACCCTCCGTTAAATCGCCCCTCCAAAAATAAGCCCCTCAAAAAGGGCCTTTGAAAAACATAAGGCCCCGGGCTTATTTTCGGAATTTTAAGGTAGCTTGCTCGAGCGCCTTACTATACTGGGAAGACCGGCGAACAGAAACCGGTAACAAAAAGAATAACTTCAACTATTACTGCAAGAAACGAGTTTGACTGCGCTTGACGACAACGTTACCATTTACGCCGGAATAAAAAATTCATACAACCGGTCCAAAGAAGTTTTAAATCTGGGCCCAGTTGTTCAAGGCCGATTGGCGCTAATCTGGTGTTAAATTTTAACCGGCCTCCTTTTCCTTTTCTCTTAAAAGCCTTTGTTCAGATAATTTTCTCTATCATTTTTAGACCATCCAATTATCAAACTGTAGACAAAAAGGATTCAACTCAATTTGCTCTTTTACGCTTTCATATCTGACTTCAAAATTTTGCACTAGCCCTGGACAAGAGAGGATAAAGGGACAGAGAAGGCATCCCCCATACACATCCTATTCCATAGGTAATTCGTCTCGAGTTATTTTTAGAATCGGGATAAAGGTACCTCGCGCGCTGCGTGGATGTTTCGTGGAGGTTTCGCATGACTAAACGCTGTGCAAAACATGTCGGGCGAAAGGCAATGAAAGCGTAAAGAGATCGTGAGCATTTCTGAATATTGAAGCGAAATGAGTCGGCGCTCACCTAGGAAAAGGGAATCGCTGGACTCTTGGACAATCCGTGAAATCAGCTTAACTCGAAGTTTTCGTAACCTCAGTGCTTTAATAAAATGAGAAATTTCGCCGGTCTATTGAAACCGTATTAAATTAACTGCAAAAACCGTGGAGGAAGATCCTGCTAGTTGTAAACGTTTGATCTCTAGAAAAGAGATCCCTATTGAAACCGGTCGTTTATATAATAAAGCAAGTAGGACGCCAAGTGTTATTTTTGTTGAATAATAAAAGACTAATAAAGGAATAAATATCAAACCAGAAATTGCCCTCTTCAAACTGTAAATTATAAATGATCCTGAGAGAATATTCAGTGTGTTAAGGATTTCCCTGCTGTACTGTTAGCTCTATACAGTAGAGGAAGGGCGATTCTTTTTGAATTTCCATTTCGCTGACACCGCTTTAGTAGAAATCTCTCTTTAGTCGTTTTCGTCGACCAAACGAATAGCAATATCGCTCTCCGCGTCTTCCGTCATTTTTTGTAGCGTCAATTCGTGAAGGAAATTCGTGGGGAAATCTCTATTCCTCATAAGCTCGGCTTCTCGGAGATTTCCCCGCCACAGTGTGTGGCAAAATAATAAAATAAAATAAAATAAGGACGCGTGGCTCTGAGCGTGGGTCATCCACGCGGAACGCATTCGCGCTATGTGATTGGCTGTTGTCTAATCCCCCTTGGGGTCTGTGGTCTTAAAAATAGATATATATATATTTAGCCACAGCTAAAAGGGAAGCTCCCATTGATAAATTTATAACTTAAATCAAACAATAATTTTGTATTTCACAAATCAGTTAACGTAAGGACACATTCATGTGACTTTTGAGGAAAAGCTAAGTGATTTTGGAGAGAAATAAATTTTGTATCGAGTTGATATAGCCCTATATGTACACCCAAAAAATGGTCTTCGGTCACATTTTTAAGAGCAATGATGGCTCTTGATCACAGTAGATAAGGCGTGCAAAACAAATTCTTGGAAAACAAATCAGACCGAATTTTTTGCGTTCGACAAGTTTACAAATTCTTGCCAATAAATCTGGGTGCGTGCAAACCAATCTTTTATTTTTTTTTTATACACCACATCTGAGGAGAAAGAGTACTATGAGGCGGTGTTTTTATCATACAGACCTCGTACAAAATGCAGTATTTCACGATTTTTCAAGACAGATTGCATTCATTCCATATTGAGGACCATAGAGGCACGCGTGGACTTTTAATTAGCGAAACCGTTCAAAAAATTTCCAAAATCACCTATACGGCCAGCCGGTTCTAACTTTTGACAAGCGCCAAATTTGCGAAGAAATTTTAAAAGAGTTACGCTTCAACGTGATAAAGAATTTACTGAGTCTATTTTTTATTAACGGTTTTATAACGATGTGTAATCTTAAAAAGCGTTTGATACGCTTGGCATTTTGATTACTCCTGCGAGCGATGTTTATGAATGCCTGAAAACAAACGGCAAAGCGATGAAAATTACACTTTTGAGACTACCAAAAATCAATAAAGAAAAATAATTCGATAGAACATTTACAGAGACAGCAATTTTCATTCACGAAAACAAATGAGTATTTAAGTGTGTCTAAGAATCCTCAAGTCTTTACTAGTAAGCTTAAAGTTTATGTTTTAAGCCGCCGGTTTCCCGGTGTTGGCTGTTTTCAAAGATTAACTCACGAAAAGAAAATCGTTCAAAGCTTTCTTTCTACAGCCAAAATATAACTAAATATTCTTCGGAAAGTTTTTTCTTTCTATTTAAGGTGAATTAATATCGACTAAAGGCTTTTTAAAGTTCTGTAAGCTTAAGCTTATATCAAACCTCATACGAGGTCAGATCACACGCCGGGTCAGCTGTCATCAAAAAGTGATCTCTTTCAAACTAGTTTTCCAATTTTTAACGGTTTGAGCTGAGACTTTGCACGATAATAGAACTTTGTTTTCCCAACAATCGTATGTTTTTGGATTTTTGATTTTAACGGTTTTTGGCGCGAAAATGACGTCATAAGATTGTCAGCAAAATATAAGTTTTAACTTATGCCATAACAGGTTAGCAAGTTCGAAAGAGTACTCAGAGAAGAACTTGAATGTGAAAAAAGTTTTTGAAAACCTCATTTGGTTAAGAAGATATGACATTCTAAAGATCATCAAATTTCTAAAAATAGTAACAAAATGGCGGAAAATACGAAATTCACAGCTCAATAACTTTTCAACCAATTAAGCTTTACAAATACTTTTTTCACATTTGAGCTCATCTCTGTAAGTTCTTTTAAAAGTTCCAGTTTTTTACGCCATAAGTCGAAAACTATTTTTTGCTGAAAATCTTATGACGTCATTTTCGCGCCAAAAACCGTTAAAATAAAAAATCCAAAAACATACGATTGTTGGGAATGCAAAGTTCTATTATCGTGCAAAGTCTCAGCTCAAACGGTTAAAAATTAAAAAACTAGTTTGAAAGAGACCACTTTTTGATGACAGCTGACCCGGGGTGTCAGTGTCTCAGTCAAATCTTAATACAAACGTGCATAAACTAGCTTCATAAACTGCGCCGCTGGACTTCATGAAATTAGATTTAAATACAATAATTACTCAGGCTTACCATATGTCGAGATGCAGCTCCTGAAAGCTGTCAAGTAAGGCAAGGATCGCTTGAGCCCTTATAATTCTCGTACGCATCCAGCAAGGTGAAAAACAAAAACGATGCCATCCGAAATCGGATTATCGGCTTTGACAAGCGACGCATTTTTCAACCAAAGACCCAATAAACAAACCAGCCATGAATAAGAGAACACTATTGATAGCAGCTGTATTTCATTTTGTACATCCAGTGGAAAAAGACAGTTAAAAACATCACAAGTTGACTCAAAACTCTGTCAGCTTCAGCTGTCAAAGTAAACAACTTTCAAGATGCTGCATAAATTTTACGCATGAACTCACCTGTCAAATTTTAACCAATCAGAGCATAAAAATTGGACGTGGAGGGTGACCAACACGTGCCCATGGTAAAAAAAGGTCTTACCCGCCTGTATTTTAATGCTGAATTTTTGCGTCTGAAGTCAGTTTGAAATCCAAATCGTAATAGTGCGGGGCGATACTGACATAAACACAACATATTTGATATGAATTTAAAACAAAAGTAAACGTGAGCCTGCGATCATTTGAAAACGTGTAAATTGTCAGCGGATAACTTCAAAAAATACTCGACCTCGATGGGTCGACACCTGAGCCCGCGATTCGGTCAGGTGATAGTGATCAGCGGATACCCTGTTTTGACAGCTGTCAATTGATGACAACATTGATGTGCAATCAGCTTTCTCCTGGGCTGCCAAAGTAGCTAGAAAGTGTGAGAGTAAACATTGGTATGCCTGTGGTGCGGACGGACGGTCGGTCGGTCGGTCACGTGATTACCAAATTTTCTGGGATGGGTAGATTTCCTTAGCAATGGGGCTCCGCCCACGCGCGTGCGAAGCGCGCGCGTGGAGCTCCGCTATAACTCGAGACGAATTACCTATGGAATAGGGTATGTATGGGGAATGCCTTGTCTGTCCCCTTTATCCTCTCTTGCCCTGGATTATCTTAACCCAGCTTCGAACAACCCGACGTAGATGTTTACAAACGCAGTAAAAGAAAGCTACCACAGAAATGTGGGTAATGGATCCGCTTGTTTTAAACCCTGACAAGAAGCACAGGCTTAGTACGGGAGTAATGCTCTTTCTGGGTTATGGGCTCCTTCGAGACGCTGTTGGGGCGTTTCCTCGAGGCAGGGGGACGCATAAGTTTTGAGGTGTTTGAGAAGATTTGAGTCACCACCATTTATAATCAAATACAAAAGGAGGCACAGTTGGACAAACGGATTGAAATAAGGACGCCTCTGATTATAACAATATATCTTCCTTCAAAAACAAATGGAGCCCACTTAAACTTCGCACCTCGGACAAATATATTTGCTGAAATTAAATAGCTTCAAAAGTAACAAGTGAAGCAGAAACAAATGCAAATGCAAAGCACGTTTCAGTAGGACAGACTCTTTATGTTTTTGTTGTTTCGTTTTGTTTTTTTTGCAATTATTAGTCAAATTTGTAAAACATTTTTAGGTTTACGTAGCTGTAAATGCTCTAACATCGTATTTTGCCTTTTTCTCTTGTCATGTTAATGTAAGCTGTTTCTATTTTCCCTCCATGAAAATGTAAGTATTGTCATAAGAAGTGTTGTAATCAAATAAATTTTATTAGTATTTACCAACTCACTGAATAGCAATTTTCACGCGTTTTGATTGGCTCCCGTAACTCGGAATATCCTCGGCTATTCACTGTTTTGCGACCGGAGCCAAGGTGGCGTCTTGTTTCAAGACATTTTCGGAAGACAAAATTTGTGCGATAAATAAAGCAGTCGTACAAAAAAAAACCAAGAGAGCGACAACCTTTGGCTTGTCGGTATTCATTGGTAGGTACAAAATTATTTTCATGCTGAATTTGCAACAACATCGTAAAATGCACTTGACAAAAAATCCCCGAAATGTTTGTAAATTGTAAACAAAGTTCCTTCTAAGTGACGTTTTTAATTTACAAAAAGTGTCTTTTTGTCAGCGCCAGACGTATACCTCGACGCTTCGCGTCTTGCTATATATTGCAACCACTATTCACCTATAATAATAAAGGACGAGTAGGTGGCATTACAAACAAACTGAACTATAGACAGCCGTGACACAGCTGCAGCCCCTTTAATTAACAGATTTTTTCAGTAAGTCGAATTCTAACTAATTGTAGTATTTTTGCGTATTCTCTTACTGTTTCACCAACTCGTTGATGCTTCTCCAGCCGAGTTCAACTCGAGATTCATCCGAGACACATTTCAAGAATGGGGTTGCTATTGGTCATTCGCATACATCACTCGCACAAAATTTCGGATGTTTCTTAAGCTTTAGATGTTGTCAGACGTTTATGTATCTCGGACGTTTAATCTTCAGACACGTTTGCCGCATTTGAACAAACTTCGAACAAAGTTAACATTTCACACACATTGCTGAAACATACCTAACATAAATTTGAACCTAGAAAATCACCTATTACACTGTAGCAAACTGTGAAAATCTGTGAAAATGATAGTTCTATAGTTATATCATGTTTATCGTTAGTTCTTAAATACGTGATGGCGTCGCTCTTTACGTTCTTGTACTGTACAGTAAGAATTTCTTCCGAAAAAATCGTCCGAAATTTTTTGCAATTGTTGAATGTAGTTGCTAGTTTTTTAAGTCGTCAAACAATGTTTCTTTAGCTTATCAACCAAGAAGCGTTGCGTGACAGCGCAAACGAAGTTTTAGGTCACGTGACCAGCAGCCATTGAAACTTCTTGGAAGTAAGGGATTTTTTTACAGACGAACAAGATTCAACTTCCTTAGGACTGATTTGGGACAGCAACATAGCCGCCATTTCATTGTTTCAGGACACCAACATGGCGGCGGACGTGACGTCCGATCATGAATTTGTGTTTTGAGTTTCCGCTGGTGCCTTGTGATAACGCCTCCGCTCCTCTTAAGACAATACTGGCCTCGTCTCATCGTAATTGCGCTGCATCATACAGGTCGAAAACGAATGACGCAAGAAGGCACAGACAAACAAAACAACACGAAACACCTGGGAAATGAAAAGAGCAAACAGAAAAAGGCAAAAAACCACGGGTACTGTGCCAAGAATGACAATTTCCACTTGTTCGCAGAAACTCCACCAAGATTGAAAATGATCGCTTAGCGGTACAGCTAATGACAGAAAAGAAGCAAAAAACACGTTTACAGTCCCTAGCAAAACTAGGGACAGCAGAGAAATGGTCTCGAGCGTGTTTGCCATTCTGTCACGAAATGGATGTGTCAGGACATGATGGAGAAGAAACAAAACGCAGAAAAAGGTCATAGTGAGAAGACGAGAGACTGGGTCGCGGACAAAAGTTCTCAGGATGATGAGAATTAGTCGACGTCCAATCATAACGCTTTCCCAGCTCAAAGACAGTTTGCTGCCATCTTCTGGTCTCTTAAAAGGTTCGTAAAGAACTCTCTCAACAAATATCATGATCATAGATTCTTGATCTGTGGATGAGTCTACGTTGTCATTTCTCTCTGTAAAAAAAGCAAACACCCAGTATAGTAAATAAGGTAAAGGAAAACAACAGGCAAGGAGGAACTTTCCAGCAGAAATGGATCCTCGGAACAACTTAATTGGTCCCCAAAGCAGGACAAACACGAAAGGTGCAAATGACATCGCGATAAAAACAATCAAAATGTACTGCCACCACTGAAAACACTCCACGTTTCCATCATAAAACAATCGCTTCTCTTAACCAATGGGAACGCATCGTAGCAGGTCAAAACTCACAGAAACAAGAGTTGCGTATCCTAGCAATATGGTTTGTAGAATACCGCCAATATAAGGACCAACGAATGGGGCTCCTTGACCTCGAAACTTCTGAATTCCCCAGTGAACAATGTAAATAATGCCAATCATCAAATATGTGCCAATCACCTGAGACGTACAAAATAACTGCTTAGTTACCACGTTGAGGCCAGGAAAGGGACAAACTAATTCACCCAATGAAAATTTTTGCTGAAAGTTAAACATCCCAATCAAAGGCTCGACAAATTTAGTTTTGAAGATTTGTTGTGAGGAGTTGGAGACCAGCAAAATGTCCGCCGCCTGGTAGAGGTAGAAGACAATCTTAAGATAACCTCTTGAAAAGTTTCTTTCTTCGTTCTCTATTTCATCTTTTTTAAACCAGAATATTTGGCGCGTTGTCCAGGCCGCAAAAGGAGGCCTAAATGTAAAATACAGTGCCATAACCAATACATATAGTAACGAGACAGGCCAAAACCAGTAATCGTTACACTCTTTTGAAGGTCTGCAGTGTGTGGAGTAAAGTGTCTCCGAGTAGGCGTCACTACACTGTCCGCATAATTTACCAGAACGGTAACCCTGACAACCATTATATTCAGGGTAATCGTTTATATCAGGTGCGCGACAGTAACCCAACGGACACAAGGTAAATTGTAGCGTTGAAGTGGTATCCTGTTCTTCAAAGCCCCAAAAGTTATTTTTGGCGATTATACTTTCAGAACAGTTTGCTCCAAACGGGCACGGTAGACACTGAAATCCTGGTATTAACTCGTTTCCAAAGGCACCTCCCCGATTCAGACTATACTTTCCCTGTGGACATGTCAAACAGTAATATCGTAGATAGCGAATGTCTACTGCGATACTGCATGTGTCATTTATCGTTTGTACTTCACAAGTTGTAAAATTAGTAATATCCATCTTCATACCAAGTGGACAATAAAACCTTGTCAAATTGTTGTCTCCAAGATCTATCAATCCAACATTCTGAACCAGCAAGAGATAACTAGTTATGATGCTGTCATACATTCGCTTAGCGTCCATCGTGGTGTTGTGAATAACAAGTGCTCCTGAAGTTTCAGAGTGAAGAAAAGACCCTATGGTGTACCTTTCTCCCACTAGCTGCAACTGGTTTATAGTTTGATTGAAAACAGTGCTTTGCAAATGAAGGCTGGATGAACCAGTTCCAATGTATATGTGACCGCCGAGGTTTGCTGCGAAATTGTCACTAAAGGAGCAATTTCGAAATGTTGCGTTTCCGTATTTCAAATATATCGCGCCACCCATAACTGCAGCATTTCTCAAAAACGTTGTATTTTCAAAAAGAAAATAACTTCTGTAATCCCATAAGCGAAAGTTCCTTTTACCACGAGACTTGCATGACCAAAATATATCTAGTGGGAAACATTGTGGATTAACCTCGGTGTCTGTTCCTACAAAGATGATCACTGCTCCTCCGTAGCTATTTTCATTCGGCGCAAAAACCGAGTTCTGCGCGAATTTAGATCCTTTGATTTTAACGTTGACATACGCGGAATCTGTGGCTTTTATGGAAATAGCACCTCCTTCTAGACTAGCAGAACAATTCTTGAATGTAGCGTTATATATTTCAACAGATAAGGACTGTCCTTGTTTACCGAAGATATTCATGGCGCCTCCAAATCCCATTCCCTTTTTAAGTGGACCCAAATAGTCGATCCGGACATGATTGCCGTCAAAAACGGAATCAAACACTCTCAGTTTACTCAAGACCATTGCTAGCGCTCCGCCATAAGAGCCTCTATTTTTTAAGAATCGAGATCCGAGTATGCTAAGAGTTGCATTAAAACCGATAAAAGCGCCTCCATAGTATCCTCCGCTATTAGACTCTATGGTAACGTTTTCAAAAACGATATTGCTTTCTTTGAGAATAAATGTGACGATAGGTGTTCCATTATTGTGTAAGAAGACAGAGTTATTAACTGTAACATTGCAGACGCTTTTTGTCAAATTTTGTGGGGAATAAACAGCAACAGCACCTCTATGATTGGAAATAAAATCGCTGTTATTTATGACAATTTCTATTTGGGCTTCATTTGCTAAAACACTCAATGAGCCCCCAGTCATGTCAGTAGTCTTCAGCGCCTGTTTACATCGCTCAAAACGGGAACCTTCTACAATCAAAAGAAAATCTTTGCCCGGCTTTCTTTTTGGGTCCGACGTTAATACTTCTATTAAAGCTCCTCCTCCTCCATGCCTTTGCGCGTTACTAGAACAGCCAATGAATGCAGAGTGACGCAGTCTCATCAAAACCATCGCAGCCTTGACATGTATACCTCCTCCCCCAGCGGAACTGCTAGCGTTGATAAAAACGCAGTTAGTGACGCTCAAGTAAAATTGCGTGTCTCGTCGAATACTGTATTGCACGCTATTATTGTCATCTGTCGAGTATTGAGAATTCTTGTAGATTGACCCTGATGTGTAAATGTAAAGCGCTCCCCCTTTACCATTCTTCGCAGTGTTGCTGGTGAAACTGTCATTAAAGAAACTAACCTTGTGAACAGTGGCAGATTCAATGGAAATTGCTCCACCTTCATCAGCAACTGTATTTACAAAAAACGAGTTATACACGTTCAACGCATGAAGATAATTTCCTCTCAAGGATATGGCTCCGCCACTCCCGACCACCCTTTGGCCAGTAAAACTGGAGTTATAGATCGCTACTGAAATGTTGGAGGCAATGATATTAAAAGACCGTGCATGTTGACTTTTGAAGTTGCTTGAATTGATTGAAATTGTTACTTCGTTGCTGTTAACGATGCATTCACTGTAACCACCCATCGTAAAAGCTTGGTGCGACGAAGGATAGTTGTCAATAACTGTCACATTCTGAAGTTTAATGAACTGGCTGGCTTTTCTTGTATCTACCCAAATGAGACCTTTCGGACTAAGCATGTTTCGGTGAAATACTGTGCTTTCCAAGATCGCATTACAACTTACAGATTGTTTAGTTGAAGATAATGCAGCAAATGATATAACTTTCCCGTCATCTGACAAAAAGTTGTCTTCAAAAAGGGAACTTTTAATCTTAAACGTTACTTGAGTTCGTTGAAAAGAACTGCTTTTACTGTTGACATTTACAGAAATACATTTGCTGTTCCTAGAGAAGGATGAATTTACAATCTGAATGTCCACAAACATCCTGGCAGAAATATTGATTTCCACACCCCGTACGCTGTCTTGGAATTTACAACCATGAACATAAACGGACGAGTCTTGGAAGCTGACAAAGCTGTTGTTTACAAGAAGTCCTGATATAGTTATTTTCATTTGCTCCTCGCTATCAGAACCGTTGAATATCAAACCTGTTCCTTCAGAGCATTGTATCTGAGGCATAGGACGGACAGAACCAATCAGAGAGAGACTCTTGTGGGTGTAAATCCCCGGATGCTGTGACGTTCCTGATGAACAGTTGTAAGGGTCTTTGTCAGTGTTAGTGCCGTCTAAGTAAATGTGATCCCCACTTGACGCTAACTTGACAACTCGCCAGATGCTTTTACAAGGTCTCTGCAGATCACATGACCATGTGTCGTTGCCCAAGGCTCGAGAAATGTATAGGCTCTTACCCTCTGTCACAGTTTTTGAAGAAAGGAGAAACGAATAACAATATATTAGTGAGATAATATCATAAGTGACAAATTACTCCCTAATTTTGGTGCAATATTTCAGCGTTGCTTTGTAATTTCAATTGTGAAGTATTTACGCAGGCTTTTTGGGCAAAATGAGAACTTCAATGATTATTTATCGGCAAAAAGGCGATCATTATTACATCCAACACGGCACAACGATCTTTTTTCTTATTACAATCTTTTTCTAGGAAAACTTAAAGAAAAATTGGCCCGAAACGCGCACGTAAATACTGATGCGAATACATCGGATCCTGCTCATGCCCCTCGGGCATCCTATAATACTCCTTAAATCCAAGTAATTCAATATGGCCGCCGTATCGGTAAAAATGTGTATTTTTCACCTATGATATTACACATACTAAATCCCCGGAGGTCGGCTCAACAAAGTTTTATTCAGTAAGGTTTTCATTCTTGAACCAAAGCAGTGACATTGGTTTGAGCTGGGACTTTCATCTCCTTCAAATTTGCTCATTCAATGCTGTAACACGGACACATGTAAAGTTTGACGTCTGAGCCTGGTCTACAATATTAAAACCTGGTAGTGATGAGAAACGTGATGGAAACTTGCTTTTAATTGAATTCCCGTCAGTTATTTTGAAAATAAAAGTTGTTTGCTCTCTGAAAAGTAATGACCACCATAGTAATGAGCCCCTGAAACTGTCGTGAACCAGATGTGACTCTTTTAGTATCACATTAGTGTTATCTTTTTTTGATTGACATTTGAAATAGGAGTAGCTGAAAAAGAGAGTAGTGCAAATTTACTTTTTGTTGAGTTCCGTCGGAGAGGAAATGTACGAGCGGAGGGTGATTTAAAGAAAAGAAGGATTTATGATTTAAGCGAGCTATTTTGTGCCCCACAAGTTTGACTGGGTTTTGACATTAAGAAAACGCCCGGTTCTCTCCGCCCCGAGGTCTAACCCGTTACCCTTTCATATTGCAGGTTTTCACCGTCACGCCATCAAAAACAAAAGTCTAAAGCGTTTTGTTGATTAAGTCCTGAATCTGGGAGAGGAAAGGAGGTGAATATGCAAAGACCCTCGGCAAGATTCACGTCAGTGCAATTTTTGATAAGCGAGATAGTTGGAGAAATCATTTGCCCAAACTTATAGAGCTTTGTATGGAGACGTCATGTTTTTGCTCATCCGAATGGGCACTAACATGGCGGTCGGAAACCAACAGAAACATCTGTCACTGAGTTTTGCTACGAAAACATGAATTCATCTCTCAAGGAACTCATAACTATTGAAAAATACTTTTTCTAATACAATGACTGTTTAGATAACAAAATCCGTCAAAGGAAGTCACATTTTTAACCTGCACGACAGCTGTCTAGGCCGCCATGTACATTACGCGTCACGCAAGAGCTTAGAAATTCGAGCGTGTTCTATCACAAAACGAAGAACTCTTACGAAGTGAAAATTTGTATAAGTGATTGGTTTGGAGCTGCTCTAAAGCTTCCTGAAAGCAAAAACTCGGAAGGATCAATACATTGGTTAAAGAGTTTGATGACGTCGTGCGAAAACCAGCAATACCGTTTTTGTCAGAAAAGGTACCCCTCTGGTATACCTTCTATTGACAAATGTTAACCCTTTCACATACTTAGTTTAGACCTGAATGCGTCCCTTTTAACTGCTGTAAATGGACTGTCCTGAACATACGAATAAAATCACATAACCAGAACGTTTTCTCGACTTTTTCACAGCCATAAAATGCATCTACTAGCTCTTTTAAGCCTTTTAACAGATCAGAATGACAGTTTTTCCTACCCTATCATATACTTCAACCAGCGAAATCCCTAGCCTTTTACATACTTGAAGCCTCAAAAGGGTACCCCTATAGGCAATTATAGGGATTACCCCCCCCCCCCCGGGGGGTTAAATCAATACAAATCGTTTCGAAACGAGCGGGAAACGTATAGGTTACTTCCCTCCGAGACAGTCGCTGTAAAAAGACAGACATAAAGTAACCTCATATCCAAGCTAACGCATCTGGCCTTATATTAGAATAATAGTAAACTGTTTATTGATCACCTTTACAGTTAAAAGAACTGAATTGCATGTAGGGATAAAGTACAAACTTCAAATATTTAAACTACTTAACAATGCTATACATATATACTACTACTTTTAGCATTTACAAACTGTAAGCTTGACAGGAGGTAATAAATGAGCCAGAACGCTTTGCAACTGCTGCCGCTGCTGCTGCTGCTGCTGCTGCTGTCGCCCGCTCCAAATATAAGCCCCCCGGGGGCTTGTACTTGGAAAATTGCCCTCAAATACAAAGTACAACGAAGAAAAACGGTAAATTTCCTACCAAGAAAAGGGCTGGCCCAATCGATTTTTAAACGCAAATTTTTCTCCGTACATAAGCCCCTCCAAAAATAAACCTCTCAAAAAGGGCCTTTTTTGAAAAATATAAGCCCAGGGGCTTATTTTCGGAATTTTACGGTATTCTAAAATAACAGGTCTTATGGTGGTTAAGTAGACTTTAAGGATTAGTCTACTATAAGGTACTCCTGCTTTCTTCAATACTAGCAATGAGAATAGGGGCTTTAAGGCCTTCTTAAAAGTATAATCGATGTGATAGTTACTTATATACACTCCGAGGAGTTTACAGATGGGGACGCGATCCACAACGTTATTGCCAAAAATTATGGGTGACAATAAAAAGTTATGATTATGCATGAAATTAACTAACATTTCTTTGCACTTTTTAAGGTTTAAACTCATATTGTGGTCACTAGAAAAATTGTAAATGCCATTAGTAACTACATTGAATAGGCTGCAACCGTTCCTAGGCAAAATTTCGAGAGCTGTGGTGTCATCAACAAATTTAATTCTCAATTTCCAATCCTTCAGTAGATTGTTAGTCATTACTGTAAACAGGATACCACCAAGTTTTGTCCCTGAGGGACGCCACCTTTGAGGAATTTCGCACTAGAGGGCATAGTCTAATGAACCTTTGTTTGTGTTGTAGACTGTTCTTTATAGTATATCTTTTATATTTTTGTTATCTTGTCTTTTTAAATAGCCACACCATACCAAGTCATATTAATTTCCGCTCATTATTTTACTTCATATATATTTCTGTAAATTCGTGATATCTCAATAAACCTGATAAAGACTGGTATTGGCCAGTCGAAATATTGCAACTTAACCCTGTTTCACGTTGTTTGATCAGTCCCTGCAAAAGTCTTCTTGACTGTAACGTTTTCAATTTGATTTATTTTGTCTGATCACGATCGTTTTGGATCCGACGTTGAGCAAGATTTATTGTACACGGTTTTTGCAGTGGTTTTTTTTTTTTACCGTAACTAAGCATACTGTTCTTTATGTATGGACGCAGACTTCTGTCCACAGGAGCCCACATAAAACGTAAGAATGGGTATACAAAGCTGTGCAGCTGTTTCTCGAAATTTACAGAGAGCCGGTTAAAAAAATTGAATCTTAGGCTGCGTTTCTTTACTAAAATCCAAGATCAGATCAAAAATCCGGATCATTAGGATTTTTCGTTAGGAAAAGAAACGATGTATCCATAAAAGGCTTATTTTTTCATCCATTTTCATAGAAAAGACCCACAATATCGACGATATCCCGGAGAAAGAATAACACGGCTGCTAACAATGTTGCAAGTTTGCAGATCTTTCATTGTATTCTGATGATTAGGTCAAGGATACTGTTTTGAACGGGCCAAATGAAGACGAGTCTTGCAATAAGATATGTACTGGAAAAGTAAATCCTCACAAGACACGCGGGCGAAGTTGTGTGGCAGTTTTGTCTTGAGAACTAGAACAATGCAGGTCCTGTTTGTATTACGCAATTTTACCACTTCGATGAAGCGGATAAAATTGATCGTTTAATCCATGCCTCGGGTTAAAGAATGGCCGTAAAGATGAGCAGTGTAGTCAAACAGCTGATGTCTGTATTAAAATTGTTTCGAGTAATCGATGGCAGTATTCCTTTTTTCGGATCCGTGTATAGTAAAGAAACGCTTCGGCTCATGTATCCAAAGTATCCGGTTTTGGATATGATTTAAAGAATCCACCTTTGTTGTGCATCAATAATCCGTTTTTGTATATTAGTAAAGAAACGAAATATCCTTTTTCGGATCAAAAATCGGGATTTGGATTTTATTAAAGAAATGCACCCTTATTGTCTCTCGGTAGGCTTTGCCAGAAAACGGCGTTTGTGAGAATAAAAAAAAAACTCTTAGTTTCTTTTTTTTTTTTTCTTGGCGCCAAAATTAAAGAGATGAACTCCCTCAAGACTTCCGCAACTGAAAACCAGTAAAGGTTGAGCGAGTCAGAATCAAATCGAACCTTGTTAGTCTTTGAAACTCGGCACGTAAGGCAGGCGTCATGATGCGTGATCATCAGTCCCTTTCTCCTGTCTTCTTAAATCAGACTACTATCGATCACAAGGTCACCGACTGGACTTCATACAGTAAAAACCCAAATATAACAACTAGAATTTTCGAGGTCAGGCTGAACAGGTTCTTATATTTTAGGGTAGTTTTTCAAAATTAAGGCTGATTAGCTTCTTAAAAGGTTCTTGTTTTTCAGAGGTTGTCATAGTGTAACCATTGACAGAAATATTGTACTAATAATACTTATAAAATAACTAAGATAGTACGCGCGCTCTGATTGGCCGAGAGGAGTGATTGCATGAGAGTATGTAAACATGGTTGTGGCGTCAAGAAGTTTTGCTTTTCGCGCGCTAATCACGCAAGCAAGAATTTGAAAAAGTGTTCGAGTTCAAAACTCGACAAGTTTACTTTATTTACCCATTCCTTCGTCGGCTGAAACTTGGAAAATCGTTACAAAGAAGGTGTGTCAATTTTTTTTCGCTTAAGCTGTCATTTTAAGCGGGAAAAGTCCGTATTTTGGAAAGCATCTTTTTGCAACACAAGAACTGATTACGCGTGCAAGACTTCTTGGACAAGACTTCACGACTGGTAAGAATTTCTCTTTTAATCAGTGCCGTACAAAGAGTTTTGCGTTATTTCTCAGAAAGTTGTTTTATAAAAGCAATAGAAAACTTTTTCCCTGTGTTTGCATAGCCGGATATGAACACTCGAGGCGTTGGGAGAATTCTCGACGGTTATGCAAACCCTCGACTTCGTCTCGGGTTTGCATAACTGTCTCCAATTCTCCCAACCCCTCTCGTGTTTATATCAGGCTATGCAAACACGGAAAACGTTTTCTATTGCTTAAATAATGGCAAACAATTAAGGTCCAAGAAGAACATCTATACATTTCTATACTTTTTAAATAAGATATTAAGATCTTGAATCGTCTATATTGAACGGTAGCTTTATGTGAAACATACTTCTAGTGAAAATCCAACCAAATGTAAATAAAAGAAAACATATCACAATAACCTTTTGTCAAAAGTTTCTCATACGATTAAAATCGTGAATTTAGCCCATCAAAATTGGGGTGATTTTTTTGCTTAAGAATGTTTCTTTGACAGGCTGAACAGGTTCTTATATTTTTGGGTATTTAAAGGCCAAATTTCTGCCTGTAGGTTCTTAAATCACTAGGTTCTTGCATGTGGGTTTTTATAAATTACTGTATTTCCTGTTGGATCGAACAGGCAAATCACAACATAAGGCAGGAATATAATAGCTGCAAGACTTGGCCAACGATTCTGTTGATTCGCGATATATGGCCACTCAGGAGTATCCGTTATGACAAGAATGAAGACCGAAAATTAAGGGGAAAATTGTCTTAGTTATTAATCAGGATTTGTATAGACATATATATTAATCATATTACGCCAGTATTAAATTTATCCATTACGAAACGGGCTCAGTATTGAAGAGATATGATGGTCGAGGTGCTCCAAATAGTCAATCTCATTAAAAGAATATGGGTGCTAATCTTAAGGTCCGAAATCATCTTACCTGTGGAAATGCAACACAAAAGAAAGAAGAGTGCTACAAAATTGAAATTTGCTGTTCTCATCTTGCTTGGAGAGGCTTCGCCGATGACTAGTTCTTCAAACAGAACGGACCCGGAAGTCAAAGGGTAGTCACAAGTTTTCCTAGTGTTTCTTGAGTCACGCTGTCTGTCAGTTACGATGTTCTTTGTTATCTATTTTAAGTGTGTGTATCAGTGGGTTAATAGATACCGACAAATTGAAATCTTGATTTAAAATCTTTAAATTAGTTTACACTAGTCGAACTCCAGAACTCCAGCACCTGAACAAAACAGGCTCCGGTGTTTGTACGGTTGAAATTTATAAAAAGTTCTTGTTCATGTAACTCGTTGTTGTCACTCGTTGTAAGTCCTTTTTTCTTGTGACTTAACAGAGTCACAGACGACCTAGTTCACCATGCTACGTTAGCTGCAAATTAAAAGTTATATGTCCTAAAACATACCCGATAAAATAGATGAGAACATACATAAATATATTTCAATAAATGAGATCAAAATTCGACGGCCTATTGTTGCTACAATAAGACAACTCTGTAAGTCATGTGAAGGGGCATGAAACCTGTTTTTCAGAAGGGCATATTACTGAGGTCCAAGTCCACGTTATTTTCAAAACTTGTGATTTCATGCCTGCATCAACAGCTAAATAAGAATTAGCCTGCAAAAGGGAGAGGGGAAGGGATAATTTAGGCGTTCTCAATTTCTCCCCTCTCCCGCCACCCAGCTCCTCCTTTCGGAAGTCTGCCACGCAAGCTAATACTGAAATGAATGTATGTATTTCTTTTTTCTTTATTTTGGAAGAGTGCGGGAGGTTTCCTTTAGCGACTTGCTATTAGCCTGAATTTCATCCGATTACTTCGAGTCGTTATTACTCCCTCAGTAATGTCTGAATTGACCGGTCGTTAATGCCGTCCAGTGACGTCACTACTCTTTGACCTTTGCTTAATTCATGCAAAAAGTAAAACACGATTTTCAAGTCGCAAACCGAGAAATATCGTTTGGAAATGTCTGCATGATACAGAACTGCTTTATTTTTTCGAGTATAATTCATGTTTAACGTTCAAACTGTCAACTGCATGCAGTACAACTCTGAACCGGTTGTACTAAATTCTATAATCAAACTCGGTCGCAATCACGCACGGAACACTTAGTTCAAAAACACAATGATTTGCTTTAATTGAAAAGAAGCTAATTGGTCCTTAACGAAGAAAAAAAACAAGGAGACAAGAAAGAAAAGCTAACAGAATCATTACACTTGACGGTAAAAATAGCAAGAAGGTCGAATTAAAACATTGATCTCAGAAAACTTCGCGTAAACAAAATCACCGGCCGCCGAACCACAAAGCGGCTCTGAATAAAAAACCTACCGACTCTCCGCAATGATTCTTCATTCGCAGTTCAATTTAGCATTTCAGTTTCGAAGACAAGGGCAATTTTGCTGTTTAAGATAAAGATTAAGCTTATCGAAATGTTTGAACTAAACGAAAAAATGCCAGGGATGCGATCCGCTGAATATCAAGCGACAATCCCACTAAAATTTTGCTTAATTATACATAATTGTGCGAATGTTTAGACAATCAACCAATCAAAATCACTACCCGGTTTTCGGGTAGTGAGTAACGTCACTGGACGGCATTAACGGCCGGTCGACTCAGACGTTGTTGAGAGCAGAAAACGACTCGAAGCAATCGGATGAATTTCAGGCTAACTTGCTATTTCCCTCGAGCAAATTTTACCAGTGGGGGAGGTTTACTTTAGGGGCTTCCAGTAAGCCATCCAGGGCCGCGCCAAGGATTTTAAGAGATTGCTCGGTTACCAAGACTTAAAGAGGCCTGCAACCATCTTTCAAGGTAACACCCCTTCGTGTTTGATGTTTCATAACTTTGGCTGTAGTGCATTTAAGGAAAAGCCACAAGGTGAAACAACATAGCTAACATTGAACTTAGTGTTAGAATATGTTTTGTTCACATCCCCTCCTCCATAGAAACAGAATAGCGAAGACATAAAAACTGTACAAAATCTACAAATTGGGAATTTTTTTCCCAAAGCTAGCAATAATCTGTTAAAATCTTCTAGTGTGCTAATAGCTTAGACCGTTGTCTTTACCTTGGCAAGAAGTGAAAAAATCTTTCAGAGCGCTTTTGAAATACAATGTTCTAAAAATTTTGCATCCCAAAAAATGCTCTTTTCACTTTTTGTTTCTTAATCATCAAAAGTGATGATTTACAGTGCCAGAACAATTTAAATTTATATTTCTGGCTTAGGGTGTGGTCAAGTTCTTTTAATAGTGAAAACTGGAAAGCAATCGCCCTTCGCGATCACACATGATCTCCGCTCTAGTCCGAAGCAAATTGTCCTATTGCTCTACAGTTTAGTCAAACACAACTGCCACAAACATCAAGAAGCTTCAAGCTGTTCAGAATTTCGCGTGCAGAATCATCACAAAAACCAAGAAATTTGAGCACATAACACCTCCGTTACGCGAGATCAAATTGCTACTGCTAAATGAGCATCTCCGATCCACTACAGAGACACTGTAATGACGTTTAGGTACATGAAGGGCCTGGCCCCCACATACTAGTGTGAGTCTCTCCGAAGACGCAAGTCTATTCACTATCATTACACTAGAAACAGAGAATCCCTTGATATTCCTCCAAGCAAGACAAAGTCCGGCCAGCGACGTTTCCTCCATAGAGCAGTCAACATTTGGAGCAATTTAGACAAAGACTTTAAACAGTTATCTTTAACATTTAAAAAAAAGTTGAAAACGCGCATGCTAAAGAATTATTTTAAAAACCGCTTTTTATAATTTTATTCATTTTTTATTAGAATGTTCTTTGCTGTTTAGTATTGAAAAGCCCCCTGGGGGATACTAACAAAGTATGTATGTATGTATGTATGTATGTATGTATGTATGTATGTGTGTATGTATGTATGTATGTGTGTATGTATGTATGTGTGTATGTATGTATGTATGTACATTTTGCTATTCTTACTCATAAGAAATATGATTTGCTCGTGTAAGCGCAAAAAGGTGTCATCTTTGGTTTGAAAAATTACTCGAGCTATAAATTTTTCAAAAAATCGGTTATTTGGAAGCTTAATCAGTGCTAAGTTTTTTATTGAAATTTCAAATCCATCGAAAATTTTTAAGTTGCTGAAATAAAATCCCTCTCTTAGGTCTCTCGCTTGTCTATAAACAGAGCGACGCGAACAAGAGGTAGTATTTCATTATTTTTGTCGGTGTCTGTCAATTGCCTTCATAGAATTGTGTTGTGTTTGGCTTCCCCAAAGTTACCCACAACAATACAGATACATACCGACGGCTCTGTAGCTAAAACCCTTGTATATTATTCATTCTTACCTTCAAATATGAAATACCACATGTACTAAAATGCGATAAAAGCTACTGTTGCAAGTCTCTCTACTTTGTGTCGCATAACTTGCACTGATCCAAAACGGGAAATTGAAAGCGAACGTCAAAGGACCTCAGCCTCATTGTCGTGTGATAGCAAATATTGAGTCATTCATTTTGATCACGCCATATTTTCCACTTTGAAAAAATGCTAGAAAGTGTTTTCACTCACATGGCTAGCTTTTATGAAAATTTATTGGAACAAAAGAAAGGGTTTGCATAAGTCCCACAGGACTGGTTTGGAACACCAACATGGCCACCGTTTCATTGTTTTAGGACACCAACATGGCGGCCATGACGTCATGTGAAAACACTTTACAGCTGAAAGTACTCTTTTTAATCATTCCTTTTCATTTCTTGGAGTGGATTTTCACTAACGCGTATTTTTAACCGCTTTCACAGGGAAGGACGAGGTTGCTCCTCATCGTCCCCTTTGTAATTTGCGGACTTTTGTCTCACATTCGGTGTTCGGGGGGGGGGCAAGACTTTGGGTGTTTCTACACATACAGGTTTGGCTCAGAGTTGCATGTAAGAGTGTATAACAATAACAAACACAGTCCAACTGTGTTAAAGACGGTACACAAATTCAACATCCTTAGCGCATTTTACAATCAATTCAGTTCTTACTTTGGGCTGTCTGATTTTATTATTATTATTTTGCCACTTAAGATAAATTACAGCAAGGCGAAGTAAAAGCAGAATAAATAGATATTATAATGACATTAAATTCAGCTTGGAAGGATTGACTGCGGCGGGGAAATCTCCGAGAAGCCAACGAGCTTATAAGAAATGTAAATTTCCGCTTACTGGCATTTTAAATACTAGGCGTCATTCAAAAATATAAGGAAAAAAAGACGTGTACTATTTTAAGGATATAAAGTGTGTTTTCTGAGCAAATATAGATATGTAGGTAATCAGATATTGAACTTGCATCCTTTCGGACCCTTAAAAATGGTTTTATCAGTCGCTTAAATACGTTAAACGTTGGGGCGTCTTTGATGTTACTTCGGTAAAGAATTCTATATTCTAGGACCTTGAAACAGCATCGAAAATTTCTTAATTTAGGCTCTGAGAAAATCGTCCGTATGGAGTACGTACGTACATGCACCACCTTATGTAAGCAGGGATGAAATTTTGCATTTTAAGCACCCGCGCGTTTCGGCGGTAAATCGCATAGCTTCCCGGCCTTTTCGAGATAAAAAGAACAACAATAAAAGCCGATTCTTTTTTTAGACTTAATCTCAATGTCTAAATGACGTGGATAACAGAGAAAGAGCTAGAGCGAGAGATAAGAACCAAAGGAGACCAATTTCGTTGGAACTAAAACATAAAAACTTTTTAGTGGCGGTTAGAAAAAGGGGAAATGCTGGCTGCCACGAAGGTGAAAATGAGCGGCAGCGATAAAAAAAAAAGTGAACAGGAACACATACGACATTTCCTCCATAAAACGTGGAGCTAGGAAGTTTCTGGAAGTTTGACGTTGTAGTCGTGCAAAACAACGGCAAAGAAATGTACAAAAAATCGTGTAAAATTGTTTTTTTTTTCTAATTAGAAAAAAAGTGTGCTGCATGTGCAAAGTTTTTTTTTGCTAATTAGACCTACTGATTTTTTTTTGGCTGTTTTCGTTGCCTTTGTCCCTTGGCGTTACACTATAGATATTAACGAGAGCTTCGCTTTTAGCCCTGGCTAAATCTATATATTATTTAAGGTTAGCAAACTTGCCAGAATGTTTGTACTGTAGGTGAACAGTAACGTGTTCTTCAGTCAATTAAAAAAATGGGTCAATTCATTTTAGGATGACCTATTTAAAGGATTGATAAGGTAGATACATCAATAGAAAGTGACTAAGTTGGGATCGCGAAAATTACATATTTGCCCAAAAGTGACTAAGATGGGGTCTAAAATATGGCCACAGAATAGACTATAATGGGGTAGGGGCTCTGAGAGGTCAGCGGCACATACCCAGCAAGTACTCCCCGCCCCGTCCCCGCTCCCCAGAGAACGCGAACGTCTTTGAGCGTGTTGCCGCCATGATTATGCAAATCGAAACCAACTTCCTTTAGGTGCTAAATAAAAGTCTTTGCCAAGCCCAGATTGGTTTCCTTTAGGAGTTTAATTCCCATTTTTCATTTGCTTCCTTTTCATAGCGGACTCCCTCACCAGGGTAAACGAGCTTCAAGTATGACAAGGTGAAATTCAATGTACCAACATAGTTTTTTTCTGTGATTTAAGAAAAACGTGAACAATATGCTTATGAAGCCAATGAAAAGAGGGAAAAACTACACTAACGTTTTTAGCCTAACAACATAGCCGACATTTTGCGACGATGCCTTTACTGGTTTCCCCACGAAGTCAGTAGGGACCTTAAGATCCGACGACGGCGACGGCAACGGCAAAGAGAACGTCAAACAAGCAATAGGTTTATTTAATAGCCAAAACAACAATTTTGCACTTGCATCACGCTTATTGGTACATTTCTTTCCCGTCACTGCACGATTACGACGTGAGAATGCCTAATTTCACGTTGTACAGAGGAAGAACACAAGCGACTACGAAATTTCCTCCCTCTTTCTGAACTTGGATATGTTTCTTAGGAATTCAATTCAGTTAGGGTTCACCTACATTAGTGACTTGGAGTAATCGCGATGAAGACTGAAAGAACGCGAATCCACTTTTTCAGCTGCCGTTTTTTCTCTGCCGTCGCCGTCCTCGGATCTTAAGGTCCCTATTGACGTCTGAGGAGCGAACGCAGAAACTCCATACTGATGACGTGTCAATTAACAGACTGTGTGAGTAGTGCTTTTGATTGGCTGAAACAAATTTTTCTCTTTGCAGAACAAATCAGAAGCACTAAATGACCCAGATCGGGGAAGTGATAAGTCATTAGTATCGAATATTTGCAGAAAACAATTGTTGAATTATTATTCCAGAATCAATATAGTCAAAATACACATTTTGACACAATACAAACAAATTAATTTATTGGGTTAATTACAATCATTATACTACTACATGAGAAATTTCTGCAATCTGATTGGCTTAGAGCAGTGGTTTAATTTGAAATTCCTACATGTGAAAATTACAAACCTTTTGCGGGTAGTAGTATAAACAAATAATAGCATGATATGTATGTGATATTTGGCATGAGAAATACCACTCGTGATATTTATGCCAAATATCACTACAAATCATGTTATTACCTATACTTATAGAATAAAAAATAAAATAATTGTAATGTAATATTTGTGACTGACTACACTAAAGTATAACCACAGGTTTCCTAAGATCACGAGTGAGAATCATTATGTCATCATTATGTAATGATTTACGTACTAATTTGTTATTAAATCATGCTGATGACACTTGATTGACCGTAGTAATCATTGCATTGCATTATCATTGTTATAAATTGTAACTTTATGTTAAACCTTTTGCAATACTGTAACTTCATAATTATAGTCATGCAAGTAAAACTTATGTTGTTGTTGTGTTGAATCGCTGTTGCATGAGTAACAAAACTAGCGTTTTTATAGGGATTTTAGCGATACCTATTTTAACAGTTGCATTTTCCTGCTATTTCTGTTCCCTAAATAACGATCGCTAAAATTCTTATACAAACTCCTTACATATTTCTGTTACGCAACAACGATTGTCACTCGCGAGTTTCCAGTACCTGTGGTACAATATTAAAAATATTTCAAACAGTGAATATAGAGCGTGTCTAAGTGGACAGCTTAAATTCAAATACATATCCTTGCCTAATCAGTTTTTGCTAAAAACTCATAACAGCCGTGCATATCATTTAGAAAAAAACATGACCTGGCTGGACAGCCTTGATTAATGATATAATTCTCTTTACCACTACACTGGTATGACCAGCCAGTTTTGGCTAATTATGTTCCCCTTTTTAGGTTAGAAAAACGTGAGAGAGGCCCTTGACGGCAAAGTGTCTCAACTAATTTTGTCGCGAATTGTAGTGAATGAAAACAACGTCAGAATTATCTAGTGTTATCTTCTACAATAAAAAGATCTAAATGCATTCAGAATCGGGATAAACATTGGAAAGGGACCAAAAGGCTGACAGGTCTAAAAAAAAAAACATGCTTTATAGAAAGCGTTACCGGGTGACTGACTGACTGTAATTTGTCAAGGACAAAAGTGGCCTCATATCTTCACTTTGTTTAAATTTACTGTAACACCACCTGAAACAAGCGAGAAGAAAGCGGATCACCAGCGATAAAGCAGCACCAATTACAAATATACTAATAATAGCAGGTACTGCGCATAGAATGGCGGTTTCTAATACTTCACAGAAATACCACGAGAACTTAAAATGATCGGTTAATGGAACAGCCAAAGATACAAAGGAGGCAAAAAACATGTTTACCATTCCCAAGAGGACAAGAGACAGCAACGAAATGGTTTCAACTCTGTTGGCAGTGATATCCCGAAACGGCTGAGTCATGGAATGATGTTGGAGAAACAGAACACAAAGGAAACTCATGATGAATAGACGGAGCATTGGGTCATTGACAAATGTTTTCAACAAAATGAGAATAAGCCGGCGTCCGATCATAACACTTTCCCAGCCCAAAGAGAGAATTCCACCATTCGCAGGCTTCTTGAAACAGCCAAAAAGTGTCGTCTCCACAGATCTCTTGGACATTTGCCTTGTGGCTGTGTCTGTTTGGGCCGCATTTCGTTTTACACAAAGCAGAAACAGGAATAGCCAGTAAAGAAGAAATGGAAATGGAAAACAGCAAGCCAATAGAAATTTCGCCACAGATAGGCTTCCGTTGTGCAACTTATAACATCCCCAAAGTAAGACAAAAACAAACGGCATAACAAAAGCCACGACAAATGCAATCAGAATATATTACCACAACTGAAAACAGACAACGTTTCCATCCAAAAACAAGCGTTTCTCTGAGCCGATTGGCACACATCGTAAGAGGTTAAAACTCACTGAAGCAAGCGTTTTGTATCCTAGCAACATTGTCTGTAAAATGCCAGCCATATAAGGAGAAAAAGTTGGGGCCTCTTTTCTTCGACACCTTTGAGCTCCTCTGTGCAAACAATACAAGACACCTATCATTAGACATGTTCCAAATACGTCAGAAGCCGAAAATAACTGCTTCGTTACTACTGTGAGGCCTCGAAAGGGACAAATCAGTCCATTTGATGAAAACGATTGTCGAAAGTTGAACACTCCAACAAGGATGTTCTTTACTTTACCCTCCACAAAACGCCGTGATGTGTTTGAGGCAAGGAGAAGGTCCGCAGCCTGATAAAAATAGAAGATTATTTTAACATAACCTCCGTCGCTGTTACTTTCCTCATCTGCCGTATCGTTGGTTTTAAACCACTTGATTTGACGCACAATCCAAGGTATTATAGGAGGTTTAAATGTCAAGTAAAATGCCATTAGCGATACGTAGACTAACGCCACAGGCAAAAACCAATAGTCATTGCACTCGTTTGAGGGCCTGCAGGCTGTAGGGTAAAGTGTCTCCGAGTAAGCATCATTGCAGTGTCCACATAATTTGCCAGTACGGTTACCCTGGCAACCGTTGTATTTGGGAAACTCTGTTTCGTTAGGAGGACTACAATAACCAACCGGACACAACGTAAATTTAAGAGTCGGTGGAGTAATATTCTCTTTAAAACCCCAAAAGTTTGGTTTGGAGATTATATTTTGAGAACAGTTTGCTCCAAATGGGCATGGAAGACACTGAAATCCTGGTACCACATGAGACCCAACAGCACGACCGCGCTGTAGACTGTAGGAATTGTCTGCACAGGCTGAACAGCTAAACTGCCAAATAAAAGTGCCGTTTGGAAGTCTACCCATGGTAAAACTGAGAATCTCGATCTGACTCCCAATAGGACAGTTAAGAATAGTCGAGTTGTCTTTTCCAAAATCCATGACAGTGACGTTGGTGACCAACAGTAGAACACCATTACTGTAATATGGTGTAGATTCCATTGTTGTGTTAAATATTTTTAATTCCTCCAAACTGTCTGCGTGTATAAATAAGGCTTTTTTGTAACTAAATTCTGACCACCTTAACTCTGCTACAGTTTGCTTAAAAACACTATCTTGTACATGTATAACAACACCTTTTACATCATAGCCTAAGGACAAAAACCCACCTTGGACTGCTGCAAAGTTGTCTACAGCATAGCAGTTTTTAAATGTTGCCCCACTATTTCCCAAAACAACAGCACCACCCCAAACGCCTGTATTTCTATAAAAAGTTGTTTCTTCAAATAGCACATGAGTTCCAAAGAGGAGAGCGGCTCCTCCTTCGCCAGTCTCTGCTTTGTCCATATGACCTGCATTGTTCTCCACGAATTGACATTTCTTTATTGTTATATTGCCACGTGATTCTGCATGGATAGCACCTCCATACGTTCCAAAACAATTGCTGAATGTGGAGTTAAAGATGACAGCGGACATAGCAGCAACAGATAGAGCGCCTCCATATCCAGCACGAAAAGCTGTAACTTTATTGCCCACGAAAAGAGAATCCTTGACAATGAGTGAGCTTACTGTAACTGACAATGCGCCACCTACATTACCCGCTGTATTCTTTGAGAATCGACACTTTTCTATTGTAAGAAAGCAATTGCCTTCAATAGAGGCAGCTCCTCCCCATCCGGTTCCAGGATGAATAAACGCCCTATTCGATTCCATAATCACATTTCGAAAAATAACGACACTTTGATTGGATACCGTTATTGAGACAGGAGTAGAATACAAACCTCTATTGTGCAAAAACATGCAGTTTTGTATCTTGACGTAGCTCCATTTAATCGAATTGCTGTTTGCTGTCGATTCAGGTAAATATGGTTCAACCCATATGAGCAGAGCGCCAAAATTGGAAATAAAATTACTATTACTAATGTTTATTTTAGTTTGTGTTTTACAAACCACACCCAAAGAACCACCAGGAAGAATAGCCTTAGTCCGGCATCCTTCAAAACGACAGCTCTCCACCGTCAATACCAAGGCGTTGCCAGACTTTTTGTTCCGTGAGTCAAGAGTGGTGTTTATTAAAACTCCACTTCCAACACCAATAAAAGTTTTACAGTTGGTAAAAGTTAAATGCCGCAGTACTACTGAGGCCTTAACAGCCTTGATATATAAAGCACCGCCTCCCCTAACTGCTGTGTTGTTTGTAAAATTATTCTGGTTGAGGCTGAAAACATCAATAGTGGCGCATTCAATGCTGATTGCTTCACCCACAACAGCAGATGTGTTTACAAACGATGATTTTGATACGTTCAAATTGCATAAGTTACTTCCTTGCAAAGAGATGACTCCGCCGTTAGTGCGTCCTCTGTGACCACAAAAAGTCGAGTTATAGATGTGAAAAGAAATATCCTCTGCACTTCCGTTGAGTACTTTTGCATAATCACTGCTAAACGTGCTCGAACTTATAGAAATATTTACATCGGTACTACGAACTATGCACAATACACTATCATCCATCAAATCTTCTCTCGTTGATAAAATACCATTGTCAAAGAAAGTCACAGTTTTGAATTGAATGTATTGGCTGCCATTGTTGCTCTCTAAGAAAATAAGACCTTGTGGTAAAATAAATTTGTTGCCAAAAAAAGTTGTATTTTCCAGGGTGATATTGAAGCTTACAGACTGGCCACTGTTCTGTGATTCCGTAAACGAAATACATCTGCCCACATCTTTTACGACATTGCCATATAACAAAGAAGAATTTGTCATCCTGAAGACTACTTGAATGTTCTTTGGATGTTTCGTTGTACTGTTCACCAGGACTGAGATGCACGCACTGTTATTGTAAAAAAACGAATTTGTAACCAGAATGTTTAAGGATAACCTGGTACGGATGTTGATCACCACACCCTGGTTGCTGCCTTCAAATCTACAACCATCGATATAAACAGAAGAATCTTGGACCATGATAGAGCTTTGACTTACAAGTAACCTTGATAAGGTTACTTTCATTTGCTGCTCGTTATAAGAACCGTTAATCTGCAAACCTCCTCCTTTGCTGCATTGTATGTGAGGCGTGGGACTGCCATATCCCATAATAGACAAACTCTTATTTATCTGAACTCCTGAATGCTCTGGTGACATTGATCGACAGGTGTAGGGATCTCTGTCTGTGTTATTGCCAGCCAAAAGAATGTGATCCCCACTTGACGCTAACTCAACAGCTCGTGAAATCGTTTTACAAGGCTTTGACTTATCACATGACCATGTGTCGTTACCCAGAGCTCGAGAAATGTATAAGTTCTTTCCCTCTGTGACAGTTCCTACAAAAAGGAACGAAAATAACAAGACATTGTGGTTAAGTCATAAAATTACTTTTAAATTTCGAAATGATAAGAGGTAGGAAGTGAAATAATAAGTAACCTCAGAAATTTTGCGACCGATTATAATAAATGTAAGGGTTTAAGAGTTTATAGTAGTCCCAGGTCCCTCACCACCATTGTCTAAGTTGGTGTCGCAAACTCTTGGTGACTCAGATCAGTAGCCTATGACTCTCTTTATCTCTCATACAAGCCCTTGGAGTCAATCCTTTCCTGAGCAGATTTATAAATAGAACAGTGCCCAGAGAAGGCTTCGCACGTCGACAGTGAAACGACCCAATCACAACGAAGTGATGACAGTGCTACTGTTCTACATCAAACACACATGCACAGGAAATACAATAATGACACGCCAAACACAATCATAAGCTCGCGAATCATGACCTTAGCGTTTTGCTCTAGAACAACACTCAGAGGTTTTCTAGCTTTTCTTTGTAGCGGGTGGATTATACAGTGGAGAATTTTAAACACTGACTGTGAAAAATCCTAATTTTGGCTGCTTGTCTCACATTAAGCTGGCTCGACCCAGTATTTTTATAGCTACACCTTCTACCTTTGAATCTCTTATACTTAAACAAATTGATCTTTACAGTATGAAAACCCGCGAGTAAGAACCTACATTTTCCGGAGTTAGCCTAAACAGGTTCTTAATAAAGGGTAGTTAATACAATTTTAGGCTATTTAGGTTCTTAAATAGGTTCTTATTTCTGTAAAAAAAAAAAAGATATTAAAAAACAAGCTACAAAACAAGATGGTAATCAGCCTACTTTTCAATTTCAACGCAATGCAACAATATTAACCCCTTGAACTTCATTTCTTTCCTGATTACATCAATAAATTAGCACTTTTATTTGCACCGCAATGCCAAGTTCCTAATTCTCCAAACAGGATTCTTGCACAGCTTTGCAGGTGCGTTTCACTAATATGATTTTAAAAAATAAGAACCTGTTTTTCATTTTCTAGATTAAATAGGTTCTTGTGATAGGGGGTATAAATGGCAAATTTTAGGCTAACAAATTCTTAATTGTCAGGTTCTTATTCGCGAGTTTTTACTGCAGTGTAAAAACATTATAATACATGTATTTACATATAGACTTAACTTTATTTTGATATTATAGAGTGTTTTCACATGATGTCACGGCGGCCATATTGGTGTCCCAAAACAATGAAACGGCGGCCATGTTGGTGTCTCAAACCAGTCCTCTGGGAGCTGAACTCTTTTCTTATGCAAACGCTTTCTTTTGTTCCAATAAATTTGCTTAGATGCTGGCCACGTGAGTGAAAACGCTCTATTTTTGGGGCTATCAGAATAAATATCACGTGAGAATGACGTCACAACAGTTTTAGCTTTAAATCGAATTTCTGCCCTTAGCGGCATCTTCTTTGTAAATGCTTTACGCTAGGTATAATTTGGGTGCTTGTCTTTTGTCGTGGGAAGTTTCACAGAAATCTATGGGAGAAATTTCGTTACATCTTTGGTATAAATTATGCATGAACTAAAGGCTGGACATAATGCAGACAAATTTGCTACCTTTTGGAGGTTTCCGAGAAGTTTTTATCACTCATTCGTTTTGCAAATGACCTTTATACAAAAATAATCTGAGCCCAGTGAGTTTTTCGAAGGCCGGTTAATCCGGGATCTTTTGTTCAAAAGCATTTTCTCGGATAATTTTCTCTACTAATTTTTAGAGCATCCACTCATCAAATTTTAGACCAAAAGAATTTGATTGACTTTCCTTTTAAATAAGCTCTCAAATCTGAATTAAAATTTTGCATCAACCCTTGGTTAAGTTAGCCCAGCTATTATAAAGCGACCCAGGTTTTGCAAACAGCTGGTTTTTACTGCAGGTCATTTTCACATTTTGTCACCTGACCTTAAGCACAACATACATTCGTGAGCTGTTTTTGCGCATTTTTACCTCTTGGACAAACCCACAATGTTACCCCTCCCTAACACGGTCATTCGAATAAAATGACCAGCTGTAACAAGGCTATCGTAAAATTCCGAAAATAAGCCCCTCCAAATATTAGCCCCTGAAACTCGTAAAGCAAAAAGCCCTCCGTTAAATCGCCCCTCCGAATATAAGCCCCCGGGGGCTTGTACTTGGAAATTGCCCTCAAATTCAAAGTAAAGCAAAGCAATACTGTTACAGTAACATATATTTCTTTCCTTTTGCCAAAAAAACTATGACGTGTGCCAAATGATTGCAGTCAGAAAGTGTCACAGTATATTATTGTTTGCGTAATTCACTCTTCACTTTTGGCTTTTTCATAAAGACAAAGTACTTGCACGGCTGGTTTTTGAAATGGTGAACGTCCTAAACGCGAGTTTCAGTAAAACCTACAAATTAGGCCCGGTTCAGACGCCGAACTTTTCATGAGCCGAACCTAATTCGAATTAAGGCCGACCCAAATTATTAAGATCGCCTGAACTGATTCAGACGCCGATCTTTGTCGCAGCTGAACTAAGTT
>OZ037992.1:32145495-32282995 GCA_964035705.1 Porites rus
TTAGCCGCTAGTAAAGGCACCTTTTTCCAGTGGACTCTGGAACATGATGTGGCTAGGAGGAGCCCTGAGAGAGGACAAATATGGGAGAACATTGTAGCAGCACTGAATTCTCTTCAGCAGCCGAAGTTTATAGTAAATGCAAGTCAAGAGCTGTTCGAGATTGGTATTCACTTCTAACTTCAAAACCAAAACAAAAGCTGCCCGACGAAGAGAAAGCCTCCAGAATCGAATAATACAGGTCGAAAAGAACAATAAATTCGCCATCGTCGATTTAACCACCGTTATAGCTAATAAGTTTTGAATTACGGAATCCTTTGAATGCCATAACAAGACTGTAACACGACAAAGTTCTTCGCAAAAAAAAAGTCGTCATCTGTCTGGGAAGCTGCACTGCTTAAACTTCGTTTTCCCCGCCGAAAGCAAAGCCCTTATTTTTTTGGACCCAGTCTGCCTCGGTTGATTGCGGAGCGTTATCGTTGTCCGTTTCGTTGTCGATGCTTAAGGTCCACCAATGACGAGTTGATTATATCTTAATTACTATAATTATTATTATTATAAGATGGATAGGAATATTCTAGCGCTGCCAGTTCGCTCGCTTGGGTGGCCTGCTGGGCCAGACCCATCCCTTGAAGCAAGGCACGAATATGCTTCGTCTTTCAAACTAACGAAGCCCCTTGTTGAACAAATTGTATCTCAGTCACATCAGTTACCAGAAGATTCCCTCACAAAATTAGCACAACAGGAAGCAAGAAGTGAAAGATTAAAGGAACTCGAATAAAGGGCAGAGCGTATTAAGGAGATGGCACCAAGAAAGACTCAGCGAGCACAAGATCTGCTGGCAGGAAGGGGATCATCAGCATGGCTTACAGTGTTTCCCCTCCAGGATTTAGGCTTTAACCCGAATAAGAGGGAGTTCCCTGATGCTGTTAAACTACGCTACGACTGGCCAGTGGAAGATATCCCCTCCACATGTGCTTGTGGGGAAGCCTTTACTGTTGATCACTTTATGATTTGCAAACTAGGAGATTTTATTACTCAACGCCACAACGAGCTAAGAGATCTCCGAGCTGAATTTCTAAGTTTGGTGTGTAGTGATGTCGAGATCGAGCCAGTCCTTCAAGACATCTCCGGCGAACATTTAAACAGAGGATCTAGTAAAGCTCAGGATACGAGTTTAGATATCCACGTACGTTGTTTCTACTCAGAGAGCCACCGATCGGTATTCTTCGATGTAAGGGTCTGTCACCCTAATGCTGTATCGTATAGGGACCAAGAGCCACAACACATTTATCGTATCCGTGAGAACGAGAAAAAGGGTCTCTAGTCAAGGAGAGTTCTGGACATCGAGAAATTTAAACAGCGAAGGGGTTTTGCCGGAACTTTGTATTGATATTGACGTTTTCTTTTTATGAATATTTTTCTGAAGATTTGTGTGCAGCTTATTATAAGATTTTAATCTTAAAGTATTTTTGAAAATGAAAAGTTATCATTATTATTATTATTATTATTGATCCTTATTCTTGATCCTTGATAACCTCCCGAGCTTAAACGAAAAAAATGCCTATTTACGCCCCTGAAAAATATGACATTGAATGAAAATCTGAGAGATTTATGACTAATTTCCGGTTACTTTCCCACGTGAGATGGAAGCCCTGCTCGATGATTGACCTTTTTTTGTTATAAGTTTCTTGGACAATCTCGTAAAGCACAATCATTTCGAAAGTACGGCTTAGTTCATCTAACACCAGAGGAACAACTCTAAGATTGTTTGTTTCTATTAAATTTCCTGGCTTTGGGAAAGGGCACTCTACCACCAGTACTCTCCTAGGCGTCCGAGATGACATGATACAATCAGTGAGACGAGAGGAAATTTCAGGTTTAGTGTTTGCTGACTGTTCAAGAGGGTAGTTTCGAAAACGAAGCACTCGAAAACGAAGACCGTTCTCTTCAGGGGTACTGAAAAAGATATATAATAGGGGTTTCCGTCAAAAGAGTTCTCATGTGCAGATTGATGACAGCAGATCAGACAAAGAAAGCATTGTGTTTGGCGTGCCGTAAGGCTCTATATTCAATGGGCCCATTAATTATTGGGGAGGGCTCCACGCAATAAGCCTGCTCGCATGGGCTACCCGAATATTATATAAATACTGCTACAATGTTTGTCTGAGTATTTTTGAGGAAAAGCGCAAAATTATCTATGGGTTTTGGATTTTCAGTATTACATTCATTAAGCATACCTGTTCATTATATCTTAAATATTTATTATTTTTTCTATGATCATACAGATAATAGCTACTTTGATATATATATATATATATATATATATATATATATATATATATATATATATAGTATATATAAGATGAAATGACGAAATTCAAATTGATCATCAACTAAAAAGTGCTCAGTGGGTTTACCAGAGCTTTGAATAGATACGTAGACTTGAACTAGGTCAAAAACATTTACTTGCTACTCAGAGTTTCATGCTTCATGAGAAGCAATCATCAGGTAACTGCCAAAAAGAAACAATACATGGTGTTTTATAGTGATTTAGAGTGATTTTGAAAAAAACGGTAGCGATTCATAATAGGCTGGGTTGCATAGCAACGGATAAATAATTTTCAGTAAACCGCTGAAAAGGAAAAAATAACATACGTCTTACAGGCTTAAATCACGTTATTTAGAAGAAATTTCTTTGCATGTCTGCAAGTTGATACGAGTTCATTTCTGTTGTTCAGGGTCGCCATATTCGGTCTACAAATTATATAGTACTCAGGGGCGGATCCAGGATTTTTCTTAGGAGGGGGTGCACCACTAACTGACTGATGACGTAAAAAATTTTAAAAGCGAATACGAAGAAGAGGGCTTTTGACTAGGAAATAACATAATGTGAACTGCTGAGAATACATATCAAACGATAGAGCAGATTTTGTATGTCTGTCAAGCGACTGCACAGTGTTAATTAGAAAGCGGCCGCAGGTCATCCCAGGCGGGGGTGCGCACCCCCTGCACCCTCCCCCTGGATCCGCCCCTGGTACTTCTCCCAGAAACATGCATGAATTACACTTCTTCGTTACATTTGAATAGGATCTTGCATGTCTAATACTCCGCCATCTAATTTGGTAGTCAGTTTTCTTGTCTTTCAAGCCCCATACATACTTGCTTAGCTCAGTGGAATTTCTATAACGTTCATTTCTAAAGGAGCAAGTGTGGTTTCTGTAACGCGATTTGAATGATGTGTCACAAAGACCATTGTAAGTTTGCTTCGAGTGCGATGTCGTGACTTCTGCTTGGTATATGATATTCCGCTCGTTGCAATTTCCATCCATAGGGCAGGACCTTTTGCTGCGGCAGTTGCAGTGTTGATAGTTTGAACTGGTAAGTTTGATGACCTGCTATTGACAGCTTTATTGTGGTTCGAGATAATGGCTTTTACGTTGTTCATGTTGTTCACGTTGTTCACTCTCAAACTTAGCTATAGCTGCATGAACAACGTAAAAGCCATCTCCTTTGATATTTGTCACCTTGGTCGTCAACAAGGCAAGAGAGTGAGATTCCTACTAACATAGCTGGCTTAAAAATACAAAGACGGACTCCTAAAAAGGTCGATATTCTCAGTTCGTAACACATAACGCCGAAAGAACAAAGTCTTCTCAGTTTATTGGAGATATCAACGGTTCTGTTATGTCGTCTCTGCTGTTAAGTCGCGGACGAAACGAAAACCACACTGCAACAACCATTCGACACAATTGTGATAAAATTGTAATCGCCAAGAAAATTCCAAAGAGGACAGGCACAAAACAGAGAATGACAATTTCCACACCCTGGCAAATGTCCCACCAGAAACTAAAATGATCGCTAAATGGAACAGCCAGGGACATAAAAGAAGCAAAAAAGACATTGACAATTGCCAAAATTACAAGAAATAGAAGTGAGATGGTTTCCACTTTGTTGGCAGTGCTGTCTCGAAACGGCTGCGTCAGGGCATGGTGGAGAAGAAACAGAACACTGAAGAAGGTCATAAGAAGCAGACGCGGCATTGGGTCATTGATAAAGGCCTTAAACATGATCAAAACCAGCCGGCGCCCAATCATAACACTTTCCCAGCTCAGTGAAAGTTTTCCACCATCCTCTGGTCTCCTGAAAGAGTCATAAAGAACCCTCTCTGCAGAGTTCCTCGATGTCTCCCTCGTAAACGAGCCTCTATAATATACATTGCTCGCCTTACAAAACTTGGCGGCAAAGGCCCAATAGAGAAGAAGCGGTAAAGGAAAACAACAGGCAAGGATAAAAATTCCTGTAGAAATGGTTCCACTGTACAACTTAAACGAGCCCCAAAACAAAACAACAACAAAAGGCACAAAAGAAACAAATACGAAAGCGATCAAGATGTATTGCCACCACTGAAAACAAACAATGTTTCCGTCGTAAAATAAGCGTTTCTCAGAGCCAATAGGAACACAACGCAGCAAACTGAAGCTGGTGGACCCTAATGTGCTATACCCAAGCAACATCGTACGTAGAATGCCGCCTAAATAGGGCTGTGGTGATGGATATTTCTGACCTCGGAGTTTCTGGACACAATAGTGACAAGCGTAGAAGGCACAAATCATGACGAAAGTACCAGCCACATGGCAGGAAGAAAACAGCTTTTTGTACAGAACTGTGAGTCCTGGAAAAGGGCAAAGTGACCCACCAAGAGAAAGCCTTTGTTGGAAGTTAAAGAACCCCATGAAGGGCTCAATAACATGAGTTTTTATAATGATTTTCGATGATTTGGAGATGAGTAGAAGATCTGCTGCCTGGTAGAAGTAAAAGATAATCTTCAAGTATCCACTATCGAAGCTGTTCTCCATTTCATCATCTAGGTCATCCTTGAACCATAGGAGTTGACGCTTGATCCATGGCAAGACCATTGTCCTAAATGTAAAGTATAGCGCCATGAATGATACATATAGAAAAGCCAGAGGCCAAAACCAATAATCTTTGCACTCTTGTGAAGGTCGGCAGGTTGCAGAGTAAAGTGATTCTGAGTAATTCACCTTGCACTGTCCACATAATTTACCAAAACGGTTGCCTTGGCAGCCATTGTATTCGGAAAAGTCTGTTTTCTTTGGAGGACGGCAATAACCATGAGGACACATGGTAAACTTCAGTGTTGGTGGATCGAAATGATTTTTGAATCCCCAAAAGTCAGGTTTCGCACTTATATTACCAGTGCAATCTGCTCCAAAAGGGCATGGGTGGCACTGCAGGGCTGTTTTATTATCTTCAAACACACTCCCACGCTGCAGACTATATGTGTGTATTGGACATACCTTACAGTCGTATCTACGGGTTGTTATATTGAACGTTTTGCAGTCGTTATGATTATGCATTGGTATGACACTTGAGAAATTTAACCTCTCCAGTTGACTTCCATTTGGACAATAAAACGCTGAGTTCCCAAAATTCAAATTATTGTCAATGCCATCATATACAGCAAGTAGAGTAAATGTAGTGGCATGAGGCCGGGAATCCAGAAGTGCGTCCAGTGTAGTATTGTGAATTTTCAACGATCTTGCACTTTCTGTGTGAATAAAAGAGCTCGTAGTTAATTTTCTTTGTCCGACTTTTAAGTACTTTTTGTTTCTTCTGAAGAGACAGCCTTGTATGTTGAGACTTGTTGAACCATCATTTGTGTGAATATGACCGCCATGGGTAGATGAAAAGTTATCTGTGAAACTGCACTTCCGAAAGGTTACATTTCCGTTAACCAAGTGTATTGCTCCTCCAAATTCCGCGCAATTGTTTTTGAACGTTGTGTCTTCTACGAGAACATGACCTTCGTGGAGTGGTGTTCGGCATTCTCTATATTGTCCGCCTTTTCCACAAAAATTAGAAAAACTCTTGGCACATCCACACTGGAATGGCGAGTTGGGTGCTAGTGACAGTAAAACGGCACCTCCGTAACCGTATCCCTTTTCTCTATCTAAGCCACCAATGGCTGAATTATTCACAAAATGAGACCTGTTAAGAACAAAGCTCGCATTGCCATTTGAATGTTTGACGAATATTGCACTTCCTTTTGCAGCTGAACAATTTATGAATTTCGTGTTCAATATTCTTATAGACAATGAATCGTTACTTTTACTCATGGCTGAAAGAGCTCCTGAACCAGGCTCGTCATAAGGATGGTTTACATCACGAAAATTATTGTCAAATAAAGAGTCCTCCACTAAGATACTTTGTGTGTCATTCATGCAAATTGCGCTGCATTCACCAGCTTGATTGTTCTGAAATGTAGATTGCAATATTTCTAGTTTTAAATTGTTAAAAATTATGGCGGCACCTCCACGTCCTTTGGGTCCGTTTGCTTTGTTTGATTCCATGATGACTTTTTGAAATGAAACAGTGCTTTTCCTGTTCAGCTGTAAAAACATAGCACCACCTTGATGTGCAATGTTGTTTGTAAACCTTGAGTTTTCTACTGTAACATTTCCGTTTCCATTTCTTGTTATCTCAACGTTTAAAGCGCCACCACGGGCAAGGTGCCCAGTATTGCCCGTAAAATTACTGTTTTTGACAATAACCTGTGTTTGGCCACCGGAAGACACGTCTAACGATCCACCATGTTCTGTGCACCCTGCTGATTTGCACTTGCTAAAAGTCGAATTTATAACATTTAATGTCAACGTCAACAATGAAAATGAATTTAAAGCTATTGCTCCTCCTCCAGATGTGCTCGACGCACAGTTGTTAAAAGCAGAGTCGTAAATGCTTACTGTTAACGTATGTGTACTGTTGCTATCAAGGCCAAAGGCACCTCCTCCTAAATAACTAGATGTGTTACTGAAGCGGCATTTAGAGATGTTGATGCTATTTAATTGATAGAGCTCATCACTCTCGAACTTTGAGGATGGATAAGGATCGTTTGTGGAGATGTACAAGGCTCCTCCTTTTCCTTTGATGGCCCTTGTGTCTTTAAAAATATTTTCTTGAAAATCCAGCTTTATTCGGGGGCATTCAATACTGATAGCTCCACCGTGTAATATAGACATCGCGTTGGAAAATGATGAGTTTGAAACGTCTATCTGACACTGCTTTCCTTTTAATGACATAACTGGGCCATAGCCTTCCCCTGTGTGTCTAGTGAAGTTAGAATTTATGATTTGCAATGAAAGCCGTCTTAATGTAGAGAGATTTAGAAATTCGAATCCTGCGTTTGAGCCTATGAATATGCTTTTCTTTACTGAAATGTTAGCGATGCTGCTGTTAACCGTAAATCCACTCTGATTTTTTCGATCCCAGAACTGATTTGGTTTGCTGGTGATGAGCGCATTCTGGCTGGTAAACGTAACGGAATCTAGGATGCAATCTGTTTCATTCACAGTTACGTCAATGCAGTTCTCTTCGTCTTGCGATGCACTCACATCGAAAGAAGTATTTTTCACCAGGAGCCTTGTTTTAATGCGTGGACCATAAGCATTTACTGAGATGCCACTTCTAATATTTCTAAACGTCGAATTTGTAACTTCAATGTTCAAAGTCAGTGCTTGTTCCACTAGGAACTTTGTACTCTGCTCTCCACCTTCAAATATGCAGCCATTAATCAAAGCGGAAAAATCTTGAAATGTCAGAAGACTTTCCCTAAAGTGTAGTCCTGATAGAGTAACGGTCATCGGCAGGTCATTGTTCAATCTGAGGAAGAGAAGTTGATACTGTGTGCACTTTATTTGCGGCATAGGAATTTGTCCTATGAAGGAGAGATTTTTATCAATGAGAAGCTGGTTATCCAAAGGGGTGCCTAGGCCTGGATGTCCAGGATGAAGACTTTTTTGGCAGTTGTAGGGGTCTTTTTCAGTGTCTGTGCCGTTTAAATAAATGTGATCTCCACTTGATGCTAACTTGACAGCTCGCCAGATACTTTTACAAGGTTTCTGAAAGTCACATGACCATCTGTCGTTTCCTAAAGCGCGGGAGATGTACAAGTTCTTTGGATGGACAGCAATTCCTGCAAAGAGTAACAAAGTGCCATAAGGTTAGAGAGCAGGTTAATTCTTCTAAAAATAAATAAAGAGGGTCACAATCAGCCTTGCTTTCGTTCAAAGGCCTGGGTACTTAGCACACAGATGTCAAATGCTAGGGTGAGTGGAAGCAAAAACTATTATTAGCAATGCGAAAGTGGCGAATCGAACTGCGCTTCATGAAGCATGTGCTCAATAAAGATCGCAGGTCTATTGCCTCACGCCTGCAGACTGGTTCGTGTAATCTTTCTTACTTGAAAAAGACGCGACTTCGGATCGGCTGCCATGTGAACGCTTACCTCTGTTTCGTATCACGCTGAAAATTATAACAGGCTAATTAACCTGTGATCAGGCGTTGTCGTTTTTGTTATTGTTGTTGATTTTCGAGGAAGAAGGACGAGCCTCCTAAAAAAATAGAGAGGAAGATCCCTTTGATCGCAAAGACATGTTCTGGTGTTACTCATTAAAAAACCTGAACGGAAACTTAGGGACTGTGCAATAATTATCAGGAGGGGGGGGGCTGAAAAACTAGAGTTATGTAGCAAAAACTTAGACAGTACCCCCCCTCCAAAACAAAAAAAATAGTTCTAACCCCCTCCGTTATGTTAAAAATAACGTCGCACCCAAACCCCCCCTCCCCCCCCCCCCCCCCACCATCCACCCAAGATTTAGGCAAAGCATTTGCTAAGTACCGGGGTGCTTACCACATTGGCTCAAAATCTAAAACTTCTGAAGCAAGAAAGGGAAAGAAGCAGAGAAAAAAAATCAAAGAACAGGAGATTTAACGCTTCAAATAACAGACGAAAAAGAGCTTGCATTATATTCAGATCCTTGGGAGGAGAGCCTGATGAACTTTGTTATGAGCCAGATATATATGGAATTCAGCAAATCGATTCAGTCGATGAAGAAACATTACTTTTATTCACATCAAAAACCGACAAAGCTTGTCTACGAGATCTGTTTGATTCCCATTGTTTTATGGGGAAGCTGAAAAACAAGGTCATGATTTTTGCTTTACGTAGGATCAGCTCAACTGCTCAATTAATTAGAAGACTGGTTAAAATTGATCAGTTGTGAATTTGCTTTTCATTTTGATGGAATATTTTCAATAATCGTTTAACAGCTGTTCGTATCGATATTTGTTACAGTCTATCATGATGCCTGTATTGAGAATCTTTTATTGCGTTTAATTTTATTTACATTTCGAATAAAACTTAAGGCCCCCCTCCGTCAAATGACTGATTTTACTTTGAGCCCCCCTTATCTTGGCAGCAATTTTATGTAATGCCCCCCCCTCTAGTTTTTCAGCCCCCCCCCCCCCCTCCTGATAATTATTGCACAGTCCCTTAGATGACTCAGATCGGTATGATTCAAGATAGGGAGCCATGTTGTATTCGGAAATGCACATGTTTGTTTAGCCTGAGTCAGTAAGGCCTTCCACAGGGGTTTAGGAAAAGGATATTTAAGAGGGAGGGGCTACTGCTTATTCAATTCTCAGATATGACATTTTAGTGACGCTCAAATGAAACAATTTAATTAAAACTCGGAAGTCTTAAACTTTGTTCGCTCGTGAAGTTTTGGATGATTGCATGCATACTGATAGACCCTTTCATGTTTTTTTTTTTTTTCAAGCTCTGATAAATGGATCAGTTAAAGTATATCCATCGAAACTGCTGAAAAAAGCGTATTAAAATCAGCAAAGTTACGTTAAGGCCCGGGGAGCTACTTTAGGAATTTCTGGGTGGGGATGTGCCGCTGGGACCCTGGAACCCTTAACCTATACTAGAGTCAACTCCCCAAATCCCCCCTATCCTAGAGTAGCTGTTTTCCAGAAAGTACTGAGGTCACTAGCACAGTCTAGCCAAAACAAAACCTTGTACCTTAAAATCTTCAACCAACTGATCAGTTTCCTGAAAAATGATACCCTATTCTAGACCCAAACTCTCTGATTTATATACCCTATCCCAGAGTAAACTGCTTGAAAACCATACCCTTCACAGCGGCACATACCTATAACCCATATATGGCAGTACCCCCCCCCCCCCCCCCTCCTGGGCCTTAAGGCGACACGGTAAAAGTGAGAGACGATATTGCTCCACAAAGTCGAGACATTTTAGACTTTTTGCATAGCGGGGGTACGAACTTGCCTATCACCATACCAAAATCTGACTGGTGACTCAAAACCCTTAGATAAGGGGGAGGGGGGCCAGTCTCCAAAAACTTTTTTTCGGCCCTTCGGGCCTCAGTTTGGTCCAAAAAATAAGAGGGGGCAGGGCCTGGATCCGCTACTGCTGGTCCCAGTCAAAAGTTGAAAAAACCCGTCCATGAGTATATTGTAAAGCATATTTTCGAAATTCAGAAAATAAGGTGGCTCGATGGGGTTTTTCAGGGTCAATATCTCCCACGTTTGAGCACAACTGAACTACGTCGCCAGTAACAAAGATTTGGAACAATTATCACCACAGCTGTATTACATGGAGATGAAAATTGTTTTGATCGGGTTTACAATGACATCGGAGTCAGTGGACAAAGCGGATAGGCAACATTTTTGCATATTTCAAATGCATTGTTAGTTACTGCTGTTCACGTGAAAATGAAACTTGCAGACAATACGTTTTAATAACGAGAGGCTGTCACTTGTAACCCGGCCACTAAATCTCCGACAAAAGATTAGAGAATTGTAGCCTTTCTTTTACTGCGTTACAGGTTATCAATAATCTTGAAACTCAAAGGTAATACAAAAGGGCGGTTAATCTCAGAATCCCAAATTTAAAGGAAAATCTATAGAGCGGTTTCAAAATTATTCGCTTATCTGTTTAAGTAGACCAAAATGTTTACAAAACCGCTAAAAAGAACTCTTCGATACATATGAATCAAATCCTTCTTTCTGGCAATCGGCTAAACCTCAAGTCGAACCTCCGCTAACGATCACCTCTCTAAAACGGCCACCTTTTTTTGTCCCGTTGAACAAAAAATCCATACATATTGATTCTTGTTTAAAACCTCTCTACAACGACCACTACTTCACAATGCCCACTTTCTTCTGTCCCCAAGGTGGCCATTGTAGAGAGGTTTAACTGTATCTCCACACGTTTTTAAAAGATTGAAACTGCTATAAGGTGAAATTGCATTTCAAAACCGTTTCGTTTCTATCCATCCCACCGGTGAATTTTACTTGCAGGTTGCAAGTAAAATAGTTGAAAGGCTTTGTAGTTGAGAATAAACAGCTCCACATTTCACCTCATTATTGATTTATGCTGTTTCGGTTTCGTAACGAGCGCGTCAGCAATTCCACGTGAGAAAGTAGTTTCAGAATTGCATTATTCTGATAACTTGGACTGTTGCCTGAGATCGATCATCTTGCTATTTCATTTTCAACAGGAACATGAAAGATTCGATAATAGAAAGAGGTATTATTCGAGGGACGGAGATAAGCCAATTATTCCAATTTCTCGCCAGAAGTCTTTCCTTTCATACTAGTAAAAATAATCACATGAAAAGAACAGAACATGAGCTTTTAGTAAATGTTTTAATCAGATTAAATTATTAGATCTTCTTGGCATCTGCAGATATTTCACTAGGAGAGCGACAAACTGTATGAGATTGGTGGGGGTGAGGGTGGGGGGAAACTATTCAAGGAAGACACTTATTTCATATTTCTCTAAAACAGAGAAAGGCTATTAATGAAGTAACATGCACCTTCGCCGTGCGGATATTTACCTTATGCTCTTCCCCTTCCCCCCGCAAAGTAAATGGATTTAAAGTTTGTTTCACTTGAAGGCAAACGGAAACGCTTGTGCCAATTACAAAAATGTTTCCGGAAAATCCCGTTAGACAGTAAATTGAACAGCACTTTTTTGGGTCTTTCCAGCGGAAAATTTCCGGGAACATGCAGCGGAATATCTGGAAAGGTAGTCCCTTATCCGTACGGAATATTCGAAACTGAAATTCATGTTCCATTTGTGAAATCGCACCTCTTTGATACCAGTTCCAGGCTTTCGCGGCCGTTTCTCGGCAAAGGGGACCAAATTGTCTAATGGTAAAACGCGATTCTGAGACGAAATTTACCAGTCTTTAGTTTGCATACCATTTACCCAAACCGTGAACCGACCGGTTTGCCCATCTAAATGGTAAACAACCTAAAGAAACAACCCGCTTCCTTTCCTAGTCGCAAATTTCATATCAGTTTGATCCATGAGAATTATCTTAGACCGTCTTTATCTGTTCACTACCCGAGAAAAGAAATTGATAAACTGTGTGTCAATTTGAATCTGATAACTGCAGTTTCTCGCGATCAAGCTTAATTTCTCATGTATAAAGTTAAAAACAACATGTGTCCAACATACGTTAGCACTCTCTTTGAACAGCCTGCAATTAAGTATGAACTGCGCAATCATGACTTCACTATACCCAGATTCAACGCAGTCTCCTTTAGAAAGCACTCGCTCAGGTATATGGGCCCAAGGGTATGGAGTTCTATTCCTAGTAACGTGAAAAAAGCTTCCACGTTGTCGTCCTCCTTCAAATATAACATCAGAAAAGTGGATCTTAGCATGCTATTAGATGACAATAACTGCTCTAACTGCTCTCTTTGCACTTCTTAATCTTTTATTTCTTATTTTTTATAAGATAATGGATACATTTGTACATATTGTATATAGTTTTCTCGAATTTCTTACTTGCTTACACGGTACATAGTTTTTCTTAATTTTAATTAATTTATTAATTGATTTATTCTTTTTAAATTTATTTTTGTGTCCCCACTTAGTGGTTATACACCGCTATTACAGTTTTGACACTTTAATAAAGGTATCATCATCATCATCATCTTTTATCTCGATATAATAGCCTGCTTGTCAAAACTGTCTTGGCAAAGTGGACCAATCGATTAGCATTCTTAACTTATTTAAGCGAAATGTTAATTGTTTTAACTTCCTCTCGAAAGAGATCCGAAAGACTGATACTAGAGTATGAAACATCCGGAAGTTAAAAAAATTGAAAGTGCTGTCTGCAAACTACGGTTCATTTACAGATCTAGTAATTCAGAACCAATACTCAGTCGACAGGTATTGACGGCATTTAAACAGATTTATTGACCGTTTCTTGGTTTCGTGACAAGGCGAATAACTAAAACCGATGTCGTCTAAAAATGTAATCTACGTAAATAATTTAGGGCCTCTTCACATGAGCCCGGTTGACCGAGCTCGCCTGCAGCTTACCGGGACGAATTTCGCCTTGGGAATTCATATGACAAATTTCAGCCCGGTTTCCGAGATGAGAAAAGGCCAAAGATCGTGGGGTGATGAGTTCTGGCTCCAAATTCGAGAAACAAAGAAAACATGGCGAAACACAAAAATTCTAACTTTCGCGTTTTTGGGTTATCACATGAATTTTACATTTTCGGGAATATAACGACACATTTTCGCCGAGGTGTATCGAAGGAAAATCTTTCAGTATTCGTCAAGGTCCGAACATAATTTGCTCTAAGGTTCGAAAGTTCGGGATAAGTTTGTAATTTTTGACGCAAGGAAAAGGAGTGTGTTTTAAAGGAAAAAATTATCACTAAGAAGTTTTTCTAAAAAAATCGAAGGTAATTAAATTCCGGTATAATTGATATACTGCGTGTTTTGACGATTGAATGCGACATGCCTTTTAATTTTTCCAGTTTACTGTTCTAAGTCTAGATCGATTTACTGCAGGCTTACCTTTCAAGATGAAGCACAAGAGAAACCAATGTACACCAACGCTGTAGTAACGACTTGCACTTGCCATCATTATCAAGTAGTCGATAAGGGCTGTTTAATCCTACGGTGAGGTCGTCAATGTGTTCATACTGGCGGTAAATCACTCACTTTAATTGGATTCTGGTTTTGGCGAATTTCCTGGTTTTGTAGCAGCTCTCACGCAAGCCGGTCGCGGTCGAGCATCGTACTAATTGGCCAAGAGAAATCTATGATTCACGTGACTTTGTATAAAAGCTACTGTTACGTTTAGTCTATAAGCGAAAAAAAAAAACAAAGCTGAATTAGTTTCAGTTATGTCGATATTACCATAGTATAGTTTATAACTGTGTTTATAAAATAACTCACGCGCGTTCTGATTGGTTAAATACCTATGGTTTATTGTGCCGGTAAACTCGTAGAAAATTTAAAGTTATTTTACAAAAGAACGAATAGACCACACTTTGTATGGGTTTACCAGCGTGATAATCCACTTGGGATGTTGGGAAAACACTCGAAAAGCTTGTAAATCACTCGCCTTTGGCTCGTGATTTACAAGCCGCTTCGCCCCGTGTTCTCCCAACACCCAGCGTGGGTGATCACGCCGGTAAACCCATAGAAAGTGTGGTCTACTGCTTAAATAAACTATAAGTATTTCAATTAACGATGTCGGGTTTTTAAGGCCTCAAGGTAGCTTTCCCTTGAAACGTGGTACTTCACGGTGGTGGTCAGTGATAAGCGGTAGAAAACCTCACAAATTATAGCCTTTGTCGTTTTAAGTCAGAAGGATCGTTCTTCATGCCCGGGGGACTACGAAGTTTCACCAGGGGAGGAAAAGAAAAGCCTGGCAACCCGGCAGCAATGGGTAAAAAGGTGAAAAGTACTCTAGTGCTCATTATTCTCAAAAAATATTTCTGTGTTTTTTTTAAAAGAGATTTTATTCTTTCAACTGGGGACCTTCATGCATGTTCTTGCGGCCGGTTCCGCTTTTGTTCTGAGCCCGTAGTAGTGTCGCGTTGCGGTTTTCCAGGTTCTTGCGCGGGGACTGGGCTTCTCACACCGTCAAAGTTGTGTCGTTGTGAATTTCGTTTGAAGTTGATGGGTTATCTCTGCTTTGAAAGGTAACGTTTTTTATCGTTTGTAAAAGATCTTAAGACCAGAATCCTGCTGCAAACTGTAAGAAATTGTTTCGCCTGCCATCTTATCGCGGAAAGTTTTATTTAGCGAGAGCTGTAAATCGAGGACAGCCAAGTATTTCTAAAGTTACTACTACAGTTAGAACCTGTCTCCTCAACGGCCGCCTTGGTGACAGATCATAAGAACGTGGCCGTTGTAGAGAGTTAATGTATGGACTGTCCGCCAAAAGGCTAAAAAAGGTGCCGTTGTAGAGAGGTTTTAGCAAGAGTCAATGTATGAACTGTCCGCCAAAAAAAGTGGCCTTTGCCTTTGGCCATTAGTGGACGTTCGACTGTATTTCAGTATTTAAGCTTCTATCTCAACCGCAGCAATATAGATTATTTCAAAATTAAATTAATTTATAAAATGCTTCATTTCTGATGATTTCTATGAACCTTTAAGATCTAACGCAGATGAAGAGGACATAAGAGTTAAACTGACTTCTCTGATCTGTATTGTTACGTAGAAAGCATAAAACGTGGTAACATCATACATTGTATGACTGTTTGTCAGTTTACTTTTGTCTCTTTTTGTAGCCAGATGTAATACAAAGTGAAAAGATCAAACAGAACAACATATGCACAATGGGAAATACAGGCCTTGGGAAACACAGAGACGTTCATAGCTCGGATTCAACCTTGGAATTTGAAACTGGCAAGAAAATGTTCCCCAGTGAACATGAAGCCAAGAGGATTTTGTCAGGTGCGTTGAAATGTTGTATCAGTACAAACTGCATGGGATGAAGAGTGCCTTATTACTTAACCCTTTAAGCCCCAATATCCACATACAAATTCTCCAAACTGATCTCCATAGATTTTCTTAAGAATTACTTGAGAGAATTTGATAAAAGATCATGGCATTTTTCCTTTGGTGATCATTCTATTAATTCTCATAACTTTATCTCTTGACAATGTATGGATATTATTAGGAGAAAATTGTTTTTGGTCACTATTGGCACTTAAAGGGTTAATACTTGCCAAAGCACACAAATTATGCATGTGTCACATGCATTCAGATTGAAAATCCCAATCACACCCCTTATTGGCCAGCTCAGGGGTGATTAGCCAAATACTATTCACCTCCCAGCAACCAAAGAGAAACAAATAGCTTTTGAGAATGAAAGTGGACTTTTTTATTGAGCACAGAGCATTGGATTCCAAAATAGTGTAATTTTGGTACCGAAGGTCATTCATTTGATCACCTATTTTACCGTGTGACTTTGTGAGCATCAATATGCATTGCATGGTGCACAAGATTTCAAAATAAAAATTCATAGCATTTGGCCAAAAGAAATTAATTCTTTGGTTTGACAGTTACTTTTCTGTTCCAGGTATTTCCTAAAATCAATTTATTTATTACTCAGGAAAGTGTTGGTTAAAGCGGTGAATATTTTACAGCAAGGAGACCGCTTTTGAGTTATTCACATTCTTTCGTGCAGATTTAATCCAATCAGAAGCCAGCTGGAAACTGTCCTCAACTTCTGATTGGTTAATGTCTGCTTGAAAGAATGTGAGTTTATTAAAGGAGGTCACAGTTTTGGGCTCCTTGCTGTTATACCAAACCATGAAGCAGCAAAGTAAATGCCCATCACTTTTTTTCACTTCCACTTTGGTTAATTACGGTTATTATAATATACACGAAAAAATCACTCAATTCTGATTGGCTGAGAAAGGAGTGCAAACTTGTAACACGAGTGCAAAACTTGTAACACGAGTGCAAATTACAAATGGTTTCTGATTGCCTGAAAACACAAAAGAAACCACCAAGAACAAATCAGATTAGAGCTGTTTTAACAACAAAATTCAAAAAAATGGCCACGGTTTTCAACAGACAATGACGGAATTTAATTTTGTACGCAAAACAACAATAGAAAAGTTAAAAAAATATTCCAAAAACCCGAACACAGTAAAAAGTACGGGCTCGTGCACTTTTGTTGGTCTTTGAAAAATTTACTCATGCTTATTTATTCCAAATCAGGGCTGTGCTCTAGCAAAGCTGGTGGCCCCTGGCACCTAACTTTTGCCCTCGGGCGACTAGAAAATCTCAAATTTTTCATGCAAATCATATGCTGGGCACCCTAGATTATAATGTTTCAGAGCACTAGGCTCCCTTCAATTTTCCATAGAGCACAGCCTTGCCAAATTGCACGCGAAATCATGTGATAACCTATACTTACTAGATTCTCTTTCTCTAGATCTATAAATTTATGAATCAGGGGGAATAAGAAGTCTCTGATGGTCTTATTCCACACATCTACTCAAAAGTATAATTCACTTAAACATGTATAAATGTATCTCTAGCAAGGGAACCAGATATGGACAGCTACAGTGACTATGATTATGAAGATGATACCATGGAGCCGGAGCCACCACAGAAAAGAACAATACCAACAGTGTTTAGATGGGAGAACGGCGGCAGAGACGTGCTACTGGCTGGGAGTTTTAATGAATGGAAAGCACGGATTCCCATGAACCTGAGGTTAGTGTTAACCATTTTGTGATCCTGTATTTGAATTTCAGTGCTACCAAAATTGTTGAAAAGGGTTCATATACTGGCTCTATCATTTACCACTAGTTAAATTCTTATAGTGATGTGAGGATGGCCTGAAAAAAGAAGGTCTTGTAGTAGCCTTGCTTCTTTTTTAGGAGAGCTTTTGGACCTTAAGGGTCCATACCAGGCTATTTTTGACAATTCAAGGTCAATTAACAATTATTGCCTGGGTTATTCCAGCAAAAAATGTACCCCCCCCCCCCCAACTGAAGACACATTATTTTTACTCCCCCTCTTCCACCTGGATTTCCAAAATTGCTTGAGCGGCTCTCCCCTCAGGATTTCTAGAGCACTTTGATTCTTTTACTCTTTGCTACATATCTTAAGCACCTTTTTGCTAATATTTAAAGGAAGTGTACACATGTTCTGTTTTTGAAAGTTTATATTATCATTGTTATTCGTTATTTTCTTTTTGTAGTCAAGGAGAATTTTCAGCTATAATTGAACTTCCTGAAGGAGAACATGAGTACAAGTTTTGTGTTGATGGGCGCTGGATTCACGACCCAAATGCTGTGAGTACTTAGCACAAGATAATTTATGAAGATAAAAGTCAATTTCCAACCATACATAATTATGTCTATACAGGGTTTTCATTAAGTGCCAGTAGCTGGCTAAAAACCGGCTGCTGGGAGGTTTGAGCCATCTACTTTTTTGGGAAATAGGGTAAAGTGAGAGAGTGAAAGCCTCGAATTGCCTACAAAACTCAATTGGCAAGGCACCTACTTTTACATCCTAACTGTCTACTTTAAAATGTAATGAGAACCCTGTAGTATGTTAATCATTAATAATAATTTATTATGTTTGTATGTATCGTCTTCCTGCCAAGCAGCAGTTAAATGTTAAGAAGTAGTGTTTTCATTGGAGGGGGAAGAGGAGCCATGACTGCAGAAATGACGTTTCCATAATTATCCAAAGTGATCAATCACCTTACAAGGTGGTCAAAGCATTTTTTCTAGAAAAATAAAGCATTTTAAAATAAGACTAAAATTATTCCTAAAGTGACACACTTGCTCAATATAAAAATCTCACTTTGCAAAAGTAGAGTAAAAACCAACTACAGTATATTACATTGCATTGCACGCTCATTAATGCACCAATTACATCTACAAAAACCTTTCACAGGAGAACATAGATCTGACATTTTAAGTCAACTTTGTTGCACTGATAGATCTTATATCATTCATTTCAACTGCATACATTAATAAGCCCTTTTTACTTTCTTCCTTACCAACAGCCAACCACAAATGATAATTTTGGTGGTAGAAACAATGTGATCAATGTGAAGAAGTCTGACTTTGAAGTGTTTCAAGCTCTCGAGTCTGATGCAAGTGCAAGTATTGGTTCTGCTGGATCAATAAGTGAGTTACTAGCAAGGATTAAAAATTAATAACATAAGCTATATCAAAGGCTTGCACCACTTGCAGTTAAAGAGCAAAAGATGCAATCATTCAAACTCAACTACCCTTAATTATATTAATTGCCCCTTTTTTAATATAACTTGAGTCCCTTTTGTACTGCTTGTGACATGAGCCTTATTAATCTAATTTCTGCAGGGGGAAAAGAACACTCAAAAACCATAATTGAATGAGTTCAAGATCTTTATAACAGCAACCCTGCAACTAGCGACTTGATTTGTAAAAAAGTCTCCCTGAACCAAAAGAGTTGGTTGCCAAATGGTGACAAAGCAAAAACTTTAACTTAGAGAGTTGAACAGGCCAGAGAAAAATATACAAGAAATACAATGGAAAGTTGACTAGAAAATTCCAATAATGATCTTTTTTTCTGCCTTCTACATTAACCTGACCTGTTTAAAATAAATTAAAAAGAATTATTCCAGAATCCATGGAGTCTTGCCCAAACTTTTTCCACCAAACCGATTTAAGCCTGGTAAATTCTCAGCAAATGAAATATGTGGGAAGCAAAAAAAGGGAAAGAAGGTGGTGATGAGAGAAAGCAAATGGTGACATTAGACAATGTTGAGTACCACGGTGACCATAAAACTAAAAAATCTCAACAATTTGTCTTTGACACTTGCTCAAACTTCAGAAGCTGTTTTTTCAGGCTATTATAAGTAATATAATTATTACTGTATGTTAGCTCATGGTTATTCAGGGCTCAAATAAAGTCCCATTTGGTAGCCCAAGACAAGTAGATGTCCTTTTCATGAAGACAAAGGAAACCATCTTAGATTTCCAAAACTGGTCTTGCCAATGAAACAGTTCTTAATATATAGATTTAGCCAGGGCTAAAAGCGAAGCTCTGGTTAATAATACGTGTAAACAAAAAACATTAAATCTTGTGACGCTAAACGGGGGACGACAATGAAAATGGCTTCAAGAGTAATAGATCTAATTAGCAAAAAAACAAATTGCACGTGCAGCCACTTTTTCTTCTAATTAGCAAAAAGCAAATTTGCACGTGCAGCACGCTTTTCTGTCTTTCCCTTGCCGTTGTTTTGCACGACTACAACACTGTTTTGTACGAGTAAAACATCAAACTTCCTAGTTACACACTATTTTTATGGAGAAATTGTCGTATGTGCTTCGCTTTTATTTTTCACTGCCGCTCATTTTCACCTTGCTGGCCGCCAGCATTTCTCATTTTCTCACCGCCGCTTTGAATTTCCATGTTTTTGTTCCAACGAATTTTCAATAACTCGCTCTAGCTTTTTCTCTGTTATCCACGTTAGTGTATACATAAAAAATAACGCCGAAAAAAGACACGACTTTTTTCTTTCTACAAGTCCGTTCGGCCATGTGATTTCCTTACAAATAAAACCTTGAGTTGCATTTGGGTTCCCATACCTGTTGATTGAGGTATTTTACATTGGTATCCCTGTGGTGGGGACGGACAGTCGTACGGTCACGTGATTACCAAATTTTCTGGGATGGGTAGATTACCACATTTCCTTAGCTATATGGGGCTCCGCCCATGCGCGCGCTTCACCCTCGGGTGGAGCTCCGCTATTAAGACTCTATGGCTACTATTCATTGTTAGGGCCTAAATCTCTTCACGTTAACAACAACATTAAAGGAGTTATACACAGTTAGGGTCAAGTAACAATAATTTTTAATACATTAGCAAGTCACCCTCTAACAAAATCACTAAGATGAGCAAGAAGTGACCCCTGGCAAGCAAAAATATACATGAGAGCTGCTTGCCCAAAGGACAAGCTGAAATTCAAGGTTTTTTTGTTGTCGTTTTTCCGAGCCCTATTCTAACTTACAATCTGCTTCCTTTACTGTTATAGAGTCATTGTCTGGATCTCCCCCTGGTTCCTATAGCCAGCTTATTCCATCACACCACACACCTGTTACAGTGCGTGACGGAATGCACTCCAGTGTTCCTCCAGTACTTCCGCCTCACTTGCTCCATGTTATACTCAACAAAGAGGTTGTGGATCACAATGACCCATCACTGCTTCCTGAGCCAGATCATGTGTCTCTCAATCATCTTTATGCACTCTCCATCAAGGTGATTACTGGTACATGGTGTTATTAATGAGAATCATTATTTTGCTTAATTGGGCATTTCCAGAAAATAATTTATCCAAAACATACCACGGACAGCTAAGTTTTAGAATTCTGGGGGCAAGGGGGTTCTTTGAACTGGAAATTTGAAGGCATGCATACTTACAAAGAATTATTGGAATCCAGCAGGTATGGGGGTTTTAGATCTGGAATTTCCACAGGGGACAGACAAAAGTTTATTCCTTGAAAGTGCTTATATGTTATGGACTACTTAAAAGAAGAAAAATGATGTCTTTTGGGAAAGAAAGCTTGATAGAATTTTTTTTGGCGCATAAATCTGTTTTGCAAGACTTAGTACATGTAAGAATGGTTAAGAGTGCACTCACTAATACATAACTGTAGCCTAAATTGGCTTAGCTAAGCAGGTATCAAGTACTTTTTGTTCTGTTTTGTTTGTTTATTTGCTTGCTTGTTTCATTTTTATGACAAAATTATTGGTGTATCTATTTTTACATGTTTATGTTCCATTTTTTTTTTTGTCAGGATGGTGTGATGACATTAAGTGGAACTCAGCGGTATAGGGAGAAGTTTGTCTCAACTCTTCTTTATAAACCTATCAATTGTAAATAGCCTTCAAAGGATAGTAGCTTCTTAAAAAAGAAACGTGTATAAATAAATTATCGAACATTTTTAATAATATTATGCCAAAGGTTACAGTCTTTTTGTACAATAATAGTTTAACAGCCATTTTTCACACTTTCCTTCAAATTCTGTCAAAATGACAGACAAACAGATGCCTGATTTTCAAAAGTAACCAAGATGAATTGTCCATCTGACTTGGATTACTCAACAGAAAATCTGTTCTAGATGGGTAGCCCTTTGCTAGGGTAAAAACTGCTAATATGAAGAGCATTCTTTGACCTACAGCCTGTACAATGTACCTACAAAAGCTGTTTTCTCCCAAAGATTTACTCAAAAGGTCCACCACATCAAGTGTGAAAACATAAGATAAATTAAGGAACTAACTGTTGCTTTTGTTCATGGTTTTGTGGATACAGTCAGCTCTTGCCTGGCTATGATGGACACCCTGATAATGCAAACAGCAGCTAAATTCCAAACAAAAATATATTACAGAATTTTCACTGAAATAAACTCCCACAATACGGGCTCTCACTAATAAGAACCAAGGGCGGATCTAGGGAGAGGGTGCAGGGGGTGCGCACCCCCCCTGAGATGACTTGCAGCTTTCTAATTAACACTGTGCAGTCGCTTCACAGCTAATACAAAATTTGCTGTATCGTTTGTATGTATTCTCAGCAGCTCACATTATGTTATTACCTAGTCAAAAGCCTTCTTCTTCATAATCGCTTTTAAAATTTGTTTACGTCATCGATCAGTTACGCCATCCCTTAGTGCTGCACCCCCTCCTAAGAAAAATCCTGGATCCGCCCCTGAGAACACTAGCTTGAGGTCTCTTTAGCGCTGCTATAGAGAGTTGACTGTACAATGTACTTGATATTCCAGGAGTGGCTATAATTTTTAGAACAGGGGGGTGACACTGCTGCACACACAGGGTACTTGCCAGATTGGGAGCATGAGGGCAGAGACAAGCCTTAAGGCTGTGCCCTGAGAAAAATTGAAGGGTGCCCTGGATCTGTGTAATCCAGGGTATCCAGCATATGATTTCTAATTATGAAAAATTCTTAGAATCTGATTTTCTAGTCACTGAAGAGGAAAAGTTAGATGCCAGGGGCCACTGGGCACTGCTGAAGCACATCCATGAGGCTGCAAAATAGCTGCATACATGTAGATGGGTCACCCAGTAAGATGGAATAAAATGTTCTTATAACAAGTGCTGACAACAATACTTTGATACAAAACGTTTTTAACAAAGTGAGCTTTCAAACTGTGGTATTTTTAACAAAATATTTGGAAGACAGCAGCCTTCAAAAACAGCAAATTTTAAGATTTAAGTTAAAGAGTGGAATTTTCTAATGTTTTGGTGGAAAAAAAGGAAAGGGATTTTCCATAGGCTTCCCAGGATTGCCCCCCAGCCATGATGTTATTAGATCTACTGGTACTTGTAACAAGAGAATGAAAAATATCTTAAACAGAGAGGGCATTCTGTAAAAGGCTGTTTGTAGTAACCAGTAAGTTGAAAATAACAAACCTAAGAATGATTAAAAAATACAGGAGTGATTTTGCCTGTTATGGTAAAATTATACCACTCAATAAAATATTGTTGTTGAAAAAAATGTACTTATTCCTGACCAACTGTTTTATTGATATTTTCCATTAGGAAGTTCTTACATACAGGATAAATGCCCATGGTCATTATTTTTAAGAAGGCCTTGGAGCTGAGTAGCCTGCGAAAACATCCGTTTCTCCTCGCTCTTCATCGCTGAGGACGTTTCGCGCGGAGGAACGTCTGCGACTCAGCTACAAAAATTCCATACTGATGACGTAAAATCTGTCCAGAATCCGGTCAGAAGCGCTGATTAGTCGACGGAGCAGTTACATTGTTTTAGCTATTGTTTACAAATGACAGACAAAAGGCCAAAAAGGTCAAATGTAGATACGAAGAATCTCTAACAAAACAGTCAATATTTGCGCAATATAGTCTTCTCTAGAAGAAGCATTTGAGTTTTGCTGGAGCTCGTGGGCAGATCAACACAACACTTTACCAAAATCGACCAGAAGACACGCAAAATTAGACAAATTTATATTTGGAACCCCATGACTACCGGATTTATTATGTAAACATTGATTTGCGTCATCAGTATGGGATTTCTGTCACTGAGTCGCAGACGTTCCTCCGCGCGAAACGTCCTCAGCGACGAAGAGCGAGGAGAAACGGATGTTTTCGCAGGCTAGGAGCTGAGGCATTATCTGATTTAATGCACCTTTCCACTGTTTTAGAACCACAGAGTAGATCTGTTCATTATTCTAAAAATGTTATTGCACATTACTCCTGTCATGGAGACAGGTACTGTTATTTTTTCTTTCAACATGCTATCGAGACTATCTGCATTGCATGGGTATTTCCAACTAAATGAAAGTTGTGATGATTGCTATTGATGAAATGACAATAATCCTGGGAGATAACTTAAGCAATGATCACAATGACTGTCACCGTCATCAAGACAAAGTTAGTAGTGAAATGACAGCAAAGAAAACAAGAGTTTGTTTTGTTTATAAAACCACTTATTGTTTATTTCCTCATTTCTGTTTTCATCATCCTGATTGCTCAAGCTCACTAGTAGTACTATGATAATCACACAAAACAATAACATTGATATGCAAGCAACAATTTCAGTGAACAACCAGTAATTTGATGGAAAATATATGACTAAAGAGACACCCACAGGTACCCATACAGAGTCTGGGGTTATACTGACTTTTACCACTCTGGACACCAATATGAGGTGTCCTGAGGGTATCTGCAGTAATGAGAGTAGACTATACCCAGATTTAGCCTACAATCATAGCAGGCGCTTGGAAGTATTAAATGGGTACACGAAGGAGACACCCAGATTCCACAGGCATTTTTTTTCATGGCACTATAGGACATTGTGTACTTTTGGGTCATACATAAAAGTACAGTAAACAAAAATGCAATAATGATGGTGACAAGTACTACACAGTCATATAAATTACAGTCAGTGGAACCTTGATATTATAATGAAGGGTCAAGAGGCTCGAAAAATATGTTCACTATAACAAGGTTTCGTTAAACATGTGTCAGTCTTTTCCAATGGGTTACCAAACAGCTACTGCGAATTTTGAGTCGCCTAATTTCTATGGAAACAGGTAAGATGAGACAAGTAAATGCCTGAAATTGCCTTCAGCACTCAATTGCCAAGCTGCCTGCTTAATGCATCCCAGTGTCTACTTTAAAACTTTTAAGTTTTAAAATATTAGAACCCTGTAGTCTGTAATTTATGTCAATAGTAAACACAAAGATGTTTATTTTATCTATACAGTCTACATGTACTATTTTAATGAATTAAAATTCCTACATTAATATTTTCACAATAAAATAAATTGTTGACTAAACTGTTGTTTGAGCCCACACTGGTATCAAATGACAACTGCTCACTCACAGCAATCTCATAAATTCCCCTCAGAGGAAGACACTATGAATAAAGTTACAATATTGATCCTACTAACTTGAGTGATTAGCATTCAATTCTCCCCATAGTAACACTGCTCACTATCAAACAGGAAGGTTGTGAGAAAAATGGAAAAGATCAAAAAGCGAGAAAGGTCTTGACCAATCACCAAATTCTTTTCATCAGTGCCTTGGGAATCATACATGGCACAGCACGGAGAAAATGCATTGGAATACAGGTTTAAATTATAGGTTAAGAGAATGGTGTCACAGCAACATTCCTTTTTTTGGTACAAAATAATGCAAAATTTCATTCCAATACCATTCTCATGAAAAAAATTCTTTTGAATCACCAAAGAGATAAAATCAGGAGAAATTTGCCACATGTATGCTGTACAACAAGTTTCAGTGTAAATGAGTTTAAGTCTACCTTGCAAAATACAGGCCCTGAAAGGGGAGGGCTCCCTTATGTAAGAAAGGGGAATGCTCACTGAAAACTTAGAAGTTAATGCTCCCTAAAGGAGACCAACCATGGCATAGCTCCAACACAGTATGACAGAATTTTTTTTTTTTAACTGGACATTTAAAGGGACTACATGTATGTCATGCTATTTGCTTTTTTAGAAAAGGGCTAAAATGTATCTTTGCATCAATTGAATTCCAAAAATAATGGTCTAGTTTTGTTATTTAGACTACATTTAGGCACTGAAACTGTTTCCTGCTATCCTTTGCAACAAATAGCAGGGATGGACATGGATTGAATTTTGAAGAAGTTGGGGCATCTTTTTAAAGTTTGAATGTTATCCCTGCAAAAATCACCAAAAAACAATTATTATGGTCAGTGCTCCTTGATTATATTTATTTGTTTGATATCTGCTCGACAACTCTACAGGAGCATTTTGTGTATGGGTAAAGGTACTTACTAGTAATGACTTCAGCACAGAATTGACCTAAAACAGCTGATTTATTCTAGTCAAAAACACGTAGCCCCTTTCAAGTAATACCTGAATGAGAAAAAAATACTGGTTTTCTGTCCTGAAAACCTTAACTAAGAACAAAATCTGCAATTTTTACCACTAACTAGGACAAAGAGCATCCCTGTCATTTTCATGTGGCAGTTTCCCGCCTTCAGGCCCCATGTTTCTATCCCTTTTTATCCACTGCTGAGAGGGCGGGGTTTTCACTAAGAATTCTAGTAGCAGGAGAAAAATGTAATGTTATAGGTGAGTATTTTGAAAGAAGCGTCACGTCCGAATAAAAAATAGTCATGGGCTATTGAAGACTTGTCGGAGAATTCTGGGAATGTAATGGAGAATTCTCTGATCTCTGATGCCTAATGAGCACCCTAGAGAGGGTCATTATATAAAAGGAGAATATTACTTTTGGTCTGAAGTCAGTCAAATTTCCCCTGTAAATGTCCTATGAAGAGAGACAACTTGAAAACAACCTTAAAATTGAGAAGTTTTAAGACTTCATCTTATGACAGTTTCTCTGTGCTAGATTACAGTGCAGTTACTTCAAATATAAGTTACCCATAACTTCTCTTTTGCCAATGATGAAAATTACTAAGTGGTAGTACCTTGAGCAGGAGTTCATAGGTGCAGAGTTCATCGCAGTGAAAAAACTTTGAGCATACTCAATTGTACATGCAAAATGCATGTTCACCGGCCTCCTTTTAGTTTTAAAAATTGTGAACACGCCAGGGCTTCAGAGTGTAGGCTTGTTGGCTCGGTGACCTCTCGCTTTATTATGTTGAACTCTCTTGGTGTAGACTTTGAACAGTTGAACTAAGAGTCTCTAAATTCTTCATTAATTTCTCCAGGTTTCCCCCACTTTTCGTGTCCTCTTCCTCACCAAATCCCTCAGTCATATCATCAAGTTCAAAATGCAGCTGAGCCAAACGCTCTTGAAGCTCGCGGACTTTATCCATCTTTTCAATAGTACAGTCTTTTCCAAACGCATGCAGTTTACCGTGGTTAAAATCATGCATAAGGTCAAGCAAACCTTTTTCCATTTGTTTCACGTCTGTTCTATCAGTCAAGAAAGAATGTTCTTGCATCTTGGACGTTGCCTGAACCTGCGATCTCTCGCCTTCCTTTGGGTCCCTTGGTTTATTCTTACTGCTGCTTGCGCCTTCCATGTATATAGCCATCGATCGCCTGTATAAACTACACAGATCAGAAAGAAATACATGTACTACATCTCGTTCGCGTCCTTGAGGACGCCATCTTAAAAATACCCAGAATGCAAAACGAGCCGACTCCTGCTCCGATCAAATTCACGCATGCGCACCGATGTTTCTTCTCTTCCACCAAAATAATCATCTCGCAGGATGAAGTAAGTTTAATGAAAATCTTTTTGCATCCAGGGTATAAACTGCCGATATTTTGCCGTTATTAGCAATGATCGGCCAGTGTGATTATCGTACCTTTATTTAACCTAAATATTTGAAAAGAGGAATGTTAAGCCTTCTCTATATAACTACTTAACGAAAACCCTTTATTTTCGTATGGCGAAAAATTTCTCGATCGTACAATAAATTCTTACATAAAATTTCCCAAGAATCTGTTGCATTTTACCACTGACGAACTTAGGTATTCTAAAGCAATTTTTGTTTGTAAAAAACATCGAATTAAAAAACTTACAAGGCAAAACTGTTTTAGGCTCGAGTTGTGTAACTTCAGTGGGTACAAGATCTACCCCGGTCATGGCAAGAGGTACGCTCGGGTGGATGGAAAGGTATGTGCAGTTTTTTTTATATTTTTGTGTGAGTATTTTCGAAACGTTCACCTAAGAATTAAGCATGATATCCAGTTTCTGCTCATAAAAACATACAAATATTCCTGTGTTTGTAAAAGTACTGTGGGTGGACTGCCAAAACTCAAAGTAAAATTTAAGGGAGCAACTACAGTCCTACAGAATACACAGCCATATCGTAAGATCTTAAAGTGAAGTGGCTCGGTGGCTGCAAATGAAGATGAGACAGACAAGTGTTTACAGAACTAGAAAGATACAAAAAATAAGTGCGAGACAGACATAAGAAAGACATACAGTACCAGTTAAAAGTAAGTTGACAGGCTAATAAGTTGACAGATTTTAGTCTTGACTTGAAACTCAAATCTTATGTCTCGAAGCTAGAACGAATGGAATTTCAAGACTAGAGAATCAAGTTTAGAGAAACCAGCATTTTTGAATATTCATAACTTAAAAGCTTTTTGCATTACAGCGAAAATTCGCACCAACCATCAGCACTGCCTATTTCCCTTTTGTAAACAGTCTTGGCCAATTTTAAGAGCCAATACCACCATTGGTAACCAAGCCTTCAGTCATGGTATATGTAATATATTCCCTGGATAAGTTACAAAAAGGCAAATAACATGTTTTTAAATACTGTTAGAAAGAACGACGTTGATGCCCAAGTTGAGTTTTCGTCAAAATTTATGAAAAGGGCTAGGGTCACCTGTTATGATGTAACAGTTAAGAAAGACAGTTTATTAGTGTATGTACTTAAATTTTTTGAAATTTTGGTGGGTTGGTATGGTAGTGTAGTGGTAAGGGAGAGAGATTAGGATATGAAAGGTCCAGGTTTTTTAGGTGTGTTAAAAATGGCAGCAACCAGTTATGAAAGGGGCAACTGCGTAGGTGTTTGTGTAAGTTTTAGACGATAAAAAGGACCAACGAGTGGTTGTTTGTCTTGAATTTCAGATAATCCAGTCTTTGTATTTTTATACGAATTCTATCTTGTGAACTACAAGAGATGTTCAATTTTAAGTGCATATGAAACTTGTAAATATATTTAAGCTTTTAAAATTTGGTTCATCGTGACAGTGTAGATAAATTGAGAAATACAATGCAGTGATTATATATTCTCATAAAAGGCTTCCATAGAAAAACAAGATAACTGCGCAATATAAGCGCTGCCAAAATTGTTGTACTGTACCTGAAATTGACGTCAGCTGATTTGAAAGATTGCCCGCTTGAATTATGATAGAGGCTGTGAAACTTTCTCAAAAACTTCAACTTTTCGGTGAGCATTGTTTCAATGAATCCAAACTATACTCCATGTCTTCTAACAAACATTTGAGTATTTTAACGTTGTTTTTGCTTTGTTTACTTTGATCATTACTGAATACAAGCAAATTTCCACTGTCAGTTTGAGACGGAGAATTTTCTTTCAAACTAGATGATTGTGGCATGTTTGTAACCAACCAATGGAAGTGTTTGTTTTCTGTGTTGCACATTACAAGAAGTTTGTAGTTTATCAAAAAGCAAGCATTTTTGTTAGCCATGTTATAAAAGAATTATTGGTTCATGCTTTTAGCTGTGCATGTATAGAGTTATGGATGCACTGGGAAGTTTTAAGAGCACTCAAGAAGTTGGCTACGCCTCAAGCAACTGTAACACTCGTCTTGTGTTCTCCAAACTTCCCATGTATATACATTGCTAGGATGTCAGAACTAAGTTAAGTGTACAATACGATCTTGTGGAGAAATAAATATCAGCCCTGAGTTGTGTCTGACGCATGGGTCATTTTTAACCAAAAGTTTTCTTTGTTTTTATCCAGGTCTTTAACTTCCTAAACAAGAAATGTGAGAGGGCTCTTCTGATGCACCGGAATCCCCGTAAGATCACGTGGACTGTTCTCTATCGACGAAAGCACAAAAAGGGTACTACAGAGGAAGTGACAAAGAAACGAACTAGGCGTAATGTCAAGTTCCAACGTTCAGTTCAGGGTGCAACTCTAGAAAACATCTTGGCTAAGCGAAACCAGAAGCCTGAAGTAAGAAAAGCACAGCGTGAACAAGCTATCAGGTAAATGATTATCTTGCTGTACCCTTGCTCCCAAAGTTTTTAGAGCTCACTGTGTCTTCCCTTTCACTCCTGAAGTGCGTTGTTGTGTGTTCAAGCCTGTGAACAAAATCCTATAATGCAGACTTGCTGCAAGTCGACCTCTCATACATATAAGTTCTTAAAAGTGAGCAAAGTGAGTGACTCGAGGTCAACTTGTTTCACTTGAATGGATTTGAATGGTATTATAAATTCACGCGGGAAAAAATGATTGACATGTTTGCTGTATCTGGAGCGACATGAATATCACTCACTGTCCTATTGGTCAAATTGTCATGACGTGACGAAAAGAATTTTCAACTGGTGAATTTCATGCCAAACAGGTATAAAAAGTCCTTTAAGAGGACATAATTATAAACCAACCAAAAAAAAGGACTTTTAGAATTTTAAGTCTACCTATAGTGGTGCTATTCCCCAAACACGATAGCACTTTGCACCAATGATATCAGCAATTTCTGGTTGCTGCTGTGACTCAGACATTTGCCACTAACTTTAGAAACAATAGGTAAACTCGGCTGAGTTAACTTTCACAAAGACTTCTGGGACAGTTACTAGGGACAGGGCTAAAAAATTGGCCAATACACTGTAGCTAAATACAGTAGTGTGTCTCCAGTGAGGAGTACCTCCACTTGGCCCAGTTTCCTTTACGTTTCTAAAGTGGTGAATAGACCTTTTTACCGATGTGGCAGCCATATTGAATTAATCAGATTTAAGGAGTATTATGGGATGCCCAGCGGGCATGACACTCGCTCAGTATTTACGTGCGCCTTTCGGGGCAATTTTTCTTAAACATGATGTTTACACTGGACACTAGCCCATGTTCAGTATATTAAAATTCTAACATGACTCCGAGACTTTCTGGTCATTTTTTAATATTTGGTTTGGTTTTCTTTGTGGTCAAGTCTCTTCTGGGATTTGCAAGACAATGGAGTCATGAAAAATTTACAATTTTGACCCAAAGCCTCGTAGTCATGTTAGAATTTTAACAAAATTTATATTGAAAGTGTGCTATTCGCAACGACAATTTTTAGCGCAATACAGCATTGCAACATTGTTGCAATATTGTTGCGCTTAAAATCGTCATTGCGAATTGTCCCATGTAACATCACCTTAAAGTTTTCCAAGAACAAGATTGTAATCGAAACAACAAAGAAGATCTTTGTGCCCTGTTTGGATGAACACTGTAGTAATGCTCGCTGTTTTCCCGAGAAATATTTGGTGAAAGACCAAACCTATTTCTTTGGAAGAAAACCAGAAGTACAAGGAACCAAGTCACTTAGCTACGTGGATGAGACTACTTTGCTGGAAGGGATTTAACGTGAACAAGTATACTTAAGTTGGCTCAAATCATTTTAAATTTGGAAGACCAGTTGACAGTCATCCTCATCCAATGCTCTTTCTGAACGGCTACAATCGGGAAATAGTAACACATACATGTTAGAGAAAAGCTCCCATGTAAAAGCTTCCAGTACAACCAATTAAGATGAAGAAGTAGAAGTCAGATACTGATTCTAAACAGCGGGTGAAAAGTTAAACAATATTCCTATAGTGGACACGCTGAGAGGAGAGCAAAATAGTATGTGTGAACCCAGTGAAGACCCTGATCGAATACTGGTGGAAAAAGTTGTAAACCGCTTTTGTAGAGATTTTTTCCCTCCTTTGCCGATTTTCTATCATTATTTTTTGACAGGTAATCTTCTCTGTCAGTCATCATCATATCGGGAAAATTATGACTTTCACTCACCCAGTTTAGCAATTTATCTGAGAAGTCCCCATTACAAGTATCACTGATGATAACAATACCATGATTTTTCAAATATTTTCACAGTAAAATACAACTGTTTCTTGACGTTCCATTCGTTTAGCTCCTCAATACAGAACTCTTTTTTTGTTTTTATCTGATCGGTCGGGCCATGACTAAGAAAATAAAAATATACGCTCTCAGATAAACAACCTTGATGCTATGCGTCATGTCATGTGAGGTTTGTTTTGCACCCTGGGCATCCCATAATAATCCTTTAATTCAATATGGCTGCCATATCAGTAAAAAGGTCTATTGAACATGATCCTTATTAGAATTTTGTAAGGAAAAATCTCGTTCACCTGCAACTTGACATTGTCTTAAAAGGTTTTCATCATCAAAAGAACTGAAATCTGGCTTGATTTCAATTATATGTATTCTGCAAGTGATTATTAAACATGTGCCAAGACTATGTTAAACATGGAAATATTTGTACAGTTGAGTGACTAATTTTATCCCTAATGCAGTGTCATTACTGTAGGTAAAATATCTTACAACATTTTATTAAGAAATGTACAGAAAGCAGAGAGGCAAAGCTGTTCATAAAAAGGTGCATTTGGTTAAAATGAAAAGCAAATGATGCTCAATTTTTTACAAGTGCAAAGGCTCACTTACATGTATTATGCTACTATAGGGTATAAAACACTGTATGGCTCCTACCTGACCACACAGTCAGACATAATAAACTTATACAATTTCCGGTTTGTGCTCATGTTGGTGTGCTTTTGAGCTTAGAAATTCTGCCATGGGCTTGCAAAAAGCACACACAAACTTGATTTTCTCTTTAGCATGTTTGGTTTTGGAGTCTTACACAATAAGAAATGTTATGTCATGTTTCGATGTTTCAGTACTATCTGACAGAGCTACGGATATGATTTCAGTAGCCTACTTTGACCAGGTGGTTTTCTTTTCTGATTTTCACCTTTTATAGGCGAATTTTTGTTTACATTTTTTGCTTCATTAACATATGCTTATCATTATCTGCCAAAGCCAATGAAATAAAATCTGAATACTTAGTAAATATCTTTTAAATGATAGTCACATTGAAAGAGCATAAAAGTTTCAATTATCTCTGAAAATTTGAGCCTGATATACCAAATGGTTTTGGAGAAATTCTCTTTTAAAAACTCGAAATTTTACCAAAAATGCATGGCTCATGAACTTTTTTGCCCCTCAGCAATTTCGCAGTTATTGATGGCTAATGCTTCTTTCAACATTGCTTGCAACGAACAGAAAATCACACAAATTACTCAAGGTAATCAGCTCTTTCAACTTTTGAATTTAGTTCATTTATAAAGCCGTTGCTTCCATGAGTTAAGTTGTATGCTCATGAGAAAAATCTAAACAATGACGTCAGCAGGGATTCGCTTATTTGAGTCACTTGGACCAGGTTTGCTCCCTACAGCAGAAATGGCTTTTATTTATGAGAATAATGCTAAAAAAATGTTTTAAAAACTTTCATTGCGAATTTTATGTTTGGAGAACAATTATGTCGGAAATGCATGTTGCTCATACAAATCATTTGAGTAGAATGCAAAGTTTGTTTGAGTCATGCAGGGGGTCTTCTGTCACAAAACCGTTTTTAGTAACAGTGCAAAGCATTATTTGTTCAGCAGTACTCACACATGACATTGTTTAAACGTGGAATAACAATAAATTGAATAAACTTTAAAAATCACTTGTTTTGGCTTTTTTTGTACTCCGATATTACAAAAACGGCTTGAAATATAGTACTTTCCTGTATATAAAGTTTAAATGGTCCAGTAGAAGAGACTAGTAGCAAAACGTTTGGGTAGTCTTACATGTATATCGGAATAATTATGATCAATTGAACCACCCAAGTTTGCAAGTTGGTATTTCATTCATTCCTTGTTAGAAATAAAATTCGTTGTTCATGGAGCAAAGATCTCAGTTAATGATGCACAGCAGACTTGATGCTGTTAACCAGTTGCTGCTGAACATTTTTCAGTGATGATGTTTTATACCTACATTGTTTGAGTGTCTGTGAGAAAAACATGCTCTGAGAAAAATGTTCTGCTCTGTTTTAGCTAAAGAACATGTATGGAAAATGTGTCGATCAACAATCTGTTAATTTGATTTGTCTATTCTTTTTTCCCAAAGGGCTGCACGAGAAAAAGCCAAGGCTAAGGAGCAACAAAAGAGGGTTGCTAAGGTAGCCAATTTTTTTTTTGTTTCTGCATCCAACTTATCCCGTATTTCTATTTTTTTCTAAAAAATGTTTTCTCTCCTACAGGCACAACAGCAGCAGCCTGTCCGGCAAAAACAGAAGGCAGCCAAACCAGTGCAAACAAAGGCTCCACGTGTTGGAGGAAAACGCTAATAAAATAAGTTCTAAGAAGTGTCCAACATGTAATAAAGCCCATGATTAAAAGTGCCTCGTGCATGAGTTATTTCGTGTATCTTTGGACTGCTTCCTTCCCTTTATGCTGCGAACACAGGCAGTCGTCACTTCCCTCCGCCCAACCACCGGAAAAACGTCGTCATTCACAGGCTACTCTCTCTTTCATTCATTACATTGCTGTAATTTATTGCATTGTGTGTATGTTGACTCGGAGTTCTATTGCCCTTCATGTCGCTTCTCCTTAAGTAGACTTTCTCAAAGTCGTTCGCATGGTTTTCTGGTCTGGTGTGGTAGCTTTCGCTCGTTCGCTCGCGCTTCGCGCTCAAAAGCTCGACTTGTGAGCAAGTCTACTCCTTAAGCTGCTACACTTGTGGGGCGGGCTTGGGTATGATTGACACCCACAGACACCAGCAATTTTGTTTTGCAGGGTGTCCGCAAAACACTTTGTTATAATACAGTTTACAAGTGAATGATACAGTTTTTAATAATTCATTGTCAAATGTAGCATGAGAAAACAGCCAACATTTTGCAATGCCAACACAGGTTCCCCTGCGAGGTGACATTTGACTTAGAAACAAGAACTGAAATTATTCCATACTGATGATGTCAAACTTCCAAGCCAGTGTGGGAGCCTGTAACCTGTGTTTAACTTTATAGTAGACATCCATATTATTGTCAAATGAAAGCTGTCAAAACAGGGTATCTGCTGACCAGAGTCACGTGACCATATTGTGGGCTCAGATGCCAACTCATCGAGGTCATGTGTTTTTTGATGTTTTCCGCTGACAAGTTACAACTTTGAATTGATAGCAGGCTCAAGTTTATCTTTTCAGTCATTTGGTTCTCCCCTAAAGTTAAGTATAAACTTGTGGATTACCTTTCAATTTTTCTAAGTCCATTGTCTGAAGTAGAAGTAAAACGCGTAAACAAGAGCTTCGCTTTTAGCTCTGGCTAAATCTATATGTTAAGCTTAAAGTCATTTTTAATTTGGAGGGTGGAGGCGCATTTGTAATGGTGTGGCGTAATGTGTAGCGTATTTGTGTTGACTTCATAGCTGTTTTTTGGAAGTGTGTGTGTGTGGGGGGGGCACTAGTCTGGGACCACTACCTCCTCATTATGTAAGTACCAAAGGGGAGGGAAGTCTTATGCGCACTGAAAAAATGAACACAAACCTTCATCTGCACGGGTTTTATTACAAATTGCAAAGCGTGCCCCTTAAAAGTACTAGAACAGCAGTTACATTTGATTGTCTTGGGCGACTGACTCTGATTTGTCAAGTCATGGAGTTTGCAGTTAACAATTCAACAGGTGCAACAGTCAAGGGGGAAATAACGAAAAGCGTTTATCTCTTTAATTTTTGTCTCGTCTCCTCCCCAAAGGGCCTTTTCATGAGGAACAATTGTCCAAGCCAATCTACCCAGTTTTTTATGCTTCTGCCTCCAAAGCTACCCCCCATGCTTATTTTTAACCTAAATGCTAATACAAGGGTTGTGTTGCTTCTACAAGCTTCACAGAACTGCTCCCTCCAAAAACCACTTGCCATGATCATGCACTTAGCAGCACCAACCCTATTACAACTAAGTCTATGAGATATCTCCCCGCGCTTTGCATGGATACACAGCTCTCATCCGGCTTTACAGTCGTCAGATTTTTCACATCTTTTGCAGATTTTAAACCTCCAACGGCGGTCACTGAGGCTGAAAAGTTAAAAAGGATAGTTAGTCATAGGCTCTGGGCACAAAGGGCAAGAAGGAAATGTCTTTAAGTCTCTTTAGGTTTGTGTGAAGTTTACAGCTTATCATAGCAGGAATTTATGAAAAATAACGAAAATACAGCGCCCAAGCGCTGACTGTGGTTAACGGAGATATATTTGCAAACGTTAAGCAAAAAAAGTGAAGTGGAATTTCTCGGGTCTTTAGGCTCGAGGACGGAAATCCAACGTTGTGCTGTTTGGTTGCGTAAGAAAAGCACAAGGTGTATGTAGTGTTCTTTACGCGTATTAGTTTTTAGTCCTACTAACCTGGAAGAGCTGTTCCCCGAATACTTGCTCCTTATGCCAACCAGCTTGTAACCATGTGGCACAACATAGTCCAAAAGCCCACCGAACTTGTTCATATACGGTGTTTTTAGACATTTAACAGGCTCTGCGAACTCACTGGAAATACAACACTTGAAGGAAACCCTAAATAAATGAGAGGAGGATGATTTTAAACAACTAAAAATCAAATGTGTAAGGAAATTTCTTCTATACAATTAAGTCACCCAGTGCTAACTCACAACAGTAATATTTTTTGCCTGCTCAACAGACGTTCTTTGTGTCCCCAATTAGCTTGTATTAGCTAAACACATCGACAATTAAATAAAGTTGTTACAGGTTATGTTATGTTCAGATAATAGGGACGAGACAAAAAAAGTGAGCTCAGCCTCGAAATAACGGCACTTGCCATTTTGCCTCAATAAATAAAAAGATTAACATTTAAATTCCAAGAAGGTTTAGCGAAAGTTCGATATTTTTAAATGTTAAAAAAAATAAAGCTGTCTGTGATCTCCTCTCCTTTCACACAAACAAGGCGAAAATTTAATTTTGTAATCACGGCAGTAAGTTCAGCATGAATTTATGATTACACAAAAAAGAACGGCTTTTCCCTGTTCATACTCAAACCTCAGAGTAGCCAAAGAAGTAATCCATTAGTGTAATAATAAGCAGTCCAGTATTCTTTTTCTCTCTCTTCTTTTAAGTTATTTTACTGAGCGCATATCGTTATCCTCAAGAGAATTTAAGCAAATCTTTCTTGCCTGAAAAGACTGCGCTTGCAAAAGAGATCAGTAATTTTTTTTTTGTTTTTGTTTTTGATGGTGGTTATGGTTGTATTATCAAGACACGTGTCATACCTTCGGTCGCTTGAGGATTCATTAAAGAGAGAACGCATGCCAGTGATAGTACCTCTGCGAGGGCAGTTGAACTTCATATCTTGTTTAACAGCTGAATCTGGTTTAGTCCAATAACAGAATTTCTCGTTGTACGTTTCATTCCGGATGCGATGGCATCTGAAGTAGAAGATGCGGTCTTTTTGGCACTTTCTGTAAATACTCAACCACACGTTCATGGAATACCCTGCAAATGAAATGAAGGTTTTCTTTTGAAAATCGTTTTGCCAGGCCATCGCTACCGGTGAATCTCTATTACCAAAGGGTCAGACAAAAAACGGGTGGTGCTTTTGCGGAAAATATATCTAACTTTTGTATATTTTGGCCTTATACGCCAAATGGTTAACCTTTTATAACTTTTTTGAGGGGTAAGACCTGGTGTTCAAAACAAACGATTCATTCTTGTTAGCCGTGTTTCACTTCTTTAGTTTTTATATTATTTTGGTAATCAAAAACGATTTTTGGAGGTTTTTTCTCAAAAACAGAACTTTTCAATGCGCCACCAGACAAGGGAGAAATTACAGGATGACAATTTTTTTTGTTAAGGCCGATAGACTGATGAGATTTCTCCACGCGCGTATCCTCGCGCTTTCTTCACGCGTGTCTCCACTCGCGTCTCCATAGAAACTGATCATGATGGCGCCATGCAATTTTTCTAACTTTTGTAAATGCGAGTTAATTCAAATTATTACAAAACTGAAATAGGTAGTCTGAACCACAAAGTAATTGTTTACCATGGCTCGTGTACCACTAAAACGGCCTACCTGTGGGGCATTTAACCCCAAACGACTGTTTCCACTTGTTGTGCCACAGTGGTCTTGATGAATCACAGGGCGGTGGTGGCTTTGTTGGTGGTGATGGTGGTGGCGGCGTTGTTGGAGGTGGCGGCGGTGGAGGTGGTGGCGGTGGCGGAGGTGGTGGCGGCGTTGTTGGAGGTGGCGGCGGCGGAGGTGGTGGCGGAGGTGGTGGCGGTGGCGGTGGTGGTGGCGGTGGTGGAGGTGGTGGCGGTGGCGGCGGCGGTCGCGGTCGCGGTCGCGGTCGTGGCGGAGGTGGTGGCGGTGGAGGTGGTGGTGGCGGTGGCCGTTGGTACCTTCTTCTTCGGCGAAACCATCTTCGTCGTCGTCGTCTCCAAGCATCAGTTTCATGGAACAGCATCACTTCCAGCACCAAGATCAGAAGAAGGAATACAGCCAGTCTCTTTCCTGACATGATGGATAATCTAAAGAAAAAAGTAAAACTGATTTTCTAACTGATGTAGAAAATATCTTTTGATTTCCAAATAGCTAAAACATAAGTTTTCGAGACCGAGAATCAGTCAGTTAAAACGGGGCTTTTATTTCGGTACGAGAAGGGTATAAAATTTCGCACATTTTTGGAGAATAAAATATTAGCTAGGCTCCGATGAGACAAATGCTTTGCGGCATTTTATATTGTAAGAGATAATTTAACGTCACTTGTTTTCCACAGGGTAACAAAATCAGTATAGTTTTATTTATTTTATTTTTTAGTCTACTTTCCTTGATAAATTTTAAAAAAAAAAACATCAAGGCCGACTAAACCTCGCCAACGATTTCTCTCATAGATCTCTCCAGAGTCATTGATTATTTTATTATACTTTTGTCCATATTATTCTTAACCAGTTTCGGTTTTCCAGTACGCAATTTCAATCAACACGATTCACTTAAACTGCAGCAGTTACTAGTTCCTTAAGATCGATGCAAAATAGAGAACAAGTTTCAGAACTGCAATAATTACTAATTAGTACATACCTCAACTGAAAATTCCTTACTGAGTTTGTGAAGTGAGTAAAAGACTGACAAATTTACAAAATTGAACGCTGTCTTATTTCGACCCTGTTTCGTGTCTGTCATGTGAAGATAGGCCCACAACAGAAAAGGGGTGAGTTAAATAACCTTATTCAGTCTAACACTGGATCTAGGTACGTGTTATTCTCAGATCGTTAGCCCGGCAAACATGTCAGAAACAAGTTTCATTTCTATCTTGAATGTTAATAAGTCCTTTTCAATCAAGATAAACGTTTTTATTGTGAATTTCGCCATGCATCAGTGAAATCAATATGTCTCGACTGAGAAAATCAATGAAAATCGCTGTGTATATTGAATATATTGTATATTATACAATTGACCTCGTTTGATATTGCAGAATCCATAAAATTGGCAGCAGGGTTAGCTTGCGTCGTGTATAGTATCTCCCCGGCTTAACCACAAACACATAAATTCATCAGTAACAAAACACTGTCAAGTTCGTGGGGTAATCTATCTTCTATAAAAATGAGCCGCACTAGCCGCAACTACTAGCAACAGTTTTCATCAATAAAAAGTACGCACTCTTAACCCAGTTCCAAAATTTGCAATAAAGATATATCCTCAATCTAGCATCCATTTCATGACAGAGATTTGAGATAGAGAAATTTACATTGGACAATTTTTCAGCTATATAGACAGACTTTTCGGTCGCTGTTTGCATGTATTTATTTAACAATGTTTTGATTGCCTGTGTTCAATTGTATGAACAGGATACACCTATTTTGGGGTTCTCAAGAACGACAGGCTCCGGTGATCGAAGGACGATAGTCGCTTGTACCAGTATTTTTCTTTAACTCTCCAGTTGCCCCGCAGAACTCGCAAGCAAAACGAGGAGAAAAGTCGTCGAGCGCGAATTGAGAGCTGCCCTGTATCTTTGGCAAGTTGCGTTTTACGCTCGGGGCAAAAATGTATCCTGACGTGATCAGGGGCATCAAACGAAAGTTTCTCCTAAATGCATTGAAAACACGTTTTAGACTATCCAAAGTACTTTTAGATCTCTAGAAATGTATTGTAAGTGGCGCTAAAAAATTTATATCTGTTTGGTCATCCTAGGAGAACTTGAGTCTTTTCGAAATTACAAGGGCTTCAGTATTATTTTCCCGAAAATTTTAGCTGCAATTTAAAGCTTTATGAAAGTGAGAATTTTTCTGATTCCTCTCTGCATCGTATTTTCGATTCCGAAAATTTTAGGTTTCCTATCTCCACGAAAAACAGCTTAACCTGGGGAGTGAAATGGGAAAAATTCAACTTCAGAAAATCGTAGGGAATTTATTAGATAAGCTTCGAAAATTGTACATGAATGGAACGGTCATCTTCAAATTTTTAGCGTTCCTCAAGCTATAGAAAATTCTAAGCAATTTTACTTCTCCGAACAGATATTTCACAGAAACAGTCGTTGGGTGCCCCTGACAAGATGGTAAGCTGAAAAAATCACTGATGCGATGTCGGCGATGTCGTAGTGAAGTGTAGAAAAGGCAGTTCTTGACTGTTCGTCTTTTCTCAAATGCACTAGTTAACAGTATCTAGTATACCCGCTGAAACTGTATTATGAAATGAATGAAAATGTTTCTGTTACTGTTACAGTGTATACTAGTGTACAAATAACGGTCTTTGGAATTGTTTTAGTCTTTCTGTTATCTGTTTTGACAGACAATGGTGGCGAGAGAATTTGAAATGCACTTCTTACCTTATTAAGATTTACACCCACGTGTATAAAATTAGAATGGTTAGTCAGACGGAAAATGATTCTTTCTTTGAAGTCGACCTCCTCTATTCGTGTTATTTTGTTCGTTTTCATATTAGCCTTAAGCAACAAAGAAGTACAGACGATCTATTCTCTAGTATATTCTCCGGCCCATAAATATTGTAACGGTTCCGAATAATCATTTATTTTACTCAAGAAGTGTACATCAAAAACAAAACAAAAAAGATGTAAAGAATCTTTTCGGTCCAAATTTAAAAGCGAAAACGGTCATGAGTTTTTTAAGAACAACTGGTGAGACATCCCTGAGAAGCCACCGAGTGCTGATCAGCCGGGGAAAAAGCCCAAGTAGAAAAAATCGACTAGTAATTTTGCCGTTTCGGCAAGTTTTAAAAAAACGGGTCCCCCACTATTACACCGCAAAGTATATGAATTTTCGTTGTATTCCACCATCGAGAGTCGCATAAAGGAACGAACACAAAATTTAGGCGCCATCTCATACGAATGCGTTCGGTACGTGGCCAGTTCTCCCCCTTGTGGGAGAAACTCGAGACAGGGCCGGGTCGTCGAAGAGTGGTTTCATCTTTACTATAGTATAGCACTCATGTATCTTGATGTAACTGTTACAAAAGATTTTTAGACCCCAAAAATGTGGAAAATTCTCGAGGAATTCCTTTAAGGTTTTTGACTGTGCTTTTTGTTTTCTAATCGAGTTAATTATTCTGTTTATGCAAGTCAGGGCCAGAACATCATGAACCTATCAGACAGAAATACATGAGAGGACACAAAGGGCTTGCACTGTAAGTATCCCGGAGAGTTCCATACAATTCCTTATAATTTTGTTATAAGGAATTGTATGGGGCTTTCGAGGAGACTTTTCTTAATTAGCTTAGGCGCGGCGGATTTTGTCACGTATGATCAGCGCGAGGTGTTTTTCCCGACACCCTTCTGTCAGGAAAATGTCATCATATGAAAGCAAAACAGACACGATCGCGTCGGCGAAGCCGGCAAAAATAAAAGGCTTTTCTTCTTCCATTTCAGAGGTCAGTTTTGTTTCGATCTGGTCAAAAATCAGGTTTTTAGGTTGTAGGTAATAAAATATTGTCTTATTCTGTTCTCAAAGACCTTTAGAAAACTAGACAAACGAGATAATTGACTAGAGAAAGAAGCGTGAAAACGCTTTTTTGGAAGAAAATATTTTTTTAATTCCCACAGCGATTTTGCGAAATCGCGAAGCGCAATATATTCACTTTCTTCCAAAGCCGTCATGATTAAGCAGTGTAATGCCATCATAACTAAAACTGAATTTAGTTTGTATCGCAAAAGCCGCGAAAATAGAGCTGAAAAAAAAATGGATCGGAAAAATTAATAAAATCACCAAGAAACCGTCTTGCGGGAGCTTTGTCAAACAAACCGTTGGTACGGTTTATTTAACCTAACCTGGAAAAGGAGACGTCTGCACGCAGAATACATTTCATCCTACATGTAGTTGTGATTTCCAGAACGGACCTCGGGAGCCTCATTGCCGTAATATCTTCTAAATTACAGAAACCACTGCAGAATCGTCCTGCTCGCGTGCTAACTTTCCGCTCCAATATTATGACTATACAGTACCAGTGAATTGTTTCAAAATTTAAAGCGGCCGAAACTTATTTCCATCTGCGCATAGTTAGTTAGTTAAGCAATAATAATGCACAGCACTGTAAATAACACGGTTCTAGAATATCTGAAGGCTTCGCGTTTTGTTCGTCGCTGCATGCGATTTAATCGCTTATAATGTAACAGAAAATGTAAATGTACCTGAAGGAAATACCGTGTATTACCTTACCTTAACGCTGTGATGTGTGTAAATTTGTCTTTTGCTATGGTTTTAGACAATACGACTTCCTCTGACTATCAATTGTGCGTCAAAACAAGCGCGATAATGAAATAGTCGAAGTGCCATGGTGTAGCACTTTATGACAAAGTTTTAACTGGAAAACTTGTTGCCATCTGATGTACACCTGTATAGTCTATGTTTGTAAGCTCTGCCTAAAGAATCACTGGGTTGCACTGCACCCACGGGTGTGCCACCTTAAGTGCAGCCTATTTTTGTTAGCTCTACCTAAAGAATCACTTGGTTACACTGCACCCATGGGTGTGCCACCTAAAGTGCAGCCTATGTTTGTTAGCTCTACCTAAAGAATCACTGGGTTACACTGCACCCATGGGTGTGCCACCTAAAGGGCAGCCTATGTTTGCTAGCTCTACCTAAAGAATCACTGGGTTACACTGCACCCATGGGTGTGCCACCTAAAGTGCAGCCTATGTTTGTTAGCTTTACCTAAAGAATCGCTGGGTTACACTGCACCCATGGGTGTGCCACCTAAAGTGCAGCCTATGTTTGTTAGCTCTACCTAAAGAATCACTGGGTTACACTGCACCCATGGGTGTGCCACCTAAAGTGCAGCCTATGTTTGTTAGCTCTACCTAAAGAATCACTGGGTTACACTGCACCCATGGGTGTGCCACATAAAGTGCAGCCTATGTTTGTTAGCACTACCTAAAGAATCACTGGGTTACACTGCACCCATGGGTGTGCCACCTAAAGTGCAGCCTATGTTTGTTAGCACTACCTAAAGAATCACTGGGTTACACTGCACCCATGGGTGTGCCACCTAAAGTGCAGCCTATGTTTGTTAGCTCTGCCTAAAGAATCACTGGGTTACACTGCACCCATGGGTGTGCCACATAAAGTGCAGCCTATGTTTGTTAGCTCTACCTAAAGAATCACTGGCTTACATTGTACTCACGGACGTTTGCCTCGCGCTCTCCTCAAAGACAAAAAACTCTAGTCTGTTTGGCCAAAAATCAAGCTTTGTTTCCCCTAAAAATTTGACACCATATTAGGGCCCCGAAAGACGTTAAAAGTTCCTCCATAATAGAAGAGTGTTTTGCTAGAGTTAACAAACGTTTGGCTCATGAGTTCCAATATAAAGGTGCAAAAACTTATCAGCATAATTATAGCACACAAACATTGTCATCAAACTCCTGGCATGTAACCTGAATAAGCCAAGCAAATATGAATAAAACATATAACAAGAAATATTCGTCAAAATAATGGTCTCGTTAAGTAAATTATACTTCACTTTGCGAAAGAAATTTATCGCTTGTATCTGTGTTACGCATCGAAAAAGCGAGGAGTCATCGCATGACATTAGGTAACAGAGGTAATACTCACGAGTTTCACGAATTCCCATTCCACGATTTTTCGCCGAGTAACAAATTTAAAACTTCAATTCTTACCTTACAGTGGTCGGTTCATTTACCTTACATTTGCCAACCGTCACTAATAAACATGAACAAAACGATGAAATCCGGTACTCTTCTTCTTCGCATGAAGTAAAATCCACCGATATGCGCTGCATGCTCACTACAAATATAAACATTTGTCGTGAAGAAAATACGACGAGGAGGAAAAAATGCCAGATCTTCGCCTCGGCAATGTATTCCAGCTACCAAGCCGGCGTATCTCCAGAAGGTGGACTCGAAGTGGGACAAACCTTGTGATTTTTTTAGGAGCCCTTTGCGCGCAAACAAATTTATTCTGGCGCGAAATGAAGATTAAGAAAATGCATCTGAAATCTAATACACGACAAGAAAATTTTCGCACTTTCGAGGAGCGCGACATATTAAATGGGATTAAGTCGGATTAGCTGCCCGCGGAGAAAACATCACTGCGTGGGATGGTACTTCCAGTAAAAAGCCTCTGTGTCCTCTCATGGTGCTGGAACATCTTTCGTTGCATAAAATCAATAGGAATGTTTCATATCACAATATTTCATATTGTTTATTGGTCGGGACTTCCTGTTCGTTCGTTCGTTTGTTGCTGTGGATTTGTGCTTTTTCGTAAATAAAATCAGATCAGGAGAGGACGTTGCGTGACGACACTAAAAACGGCTGTGTAGCAGACTAGAGAGGACAAAGCCTAAGAGAATTAATCCCCATATAAGCCCAGTATACCATGGCCAATACTATGTATTAGCTTTTTCGTTCCTTCTCAGTATAATGCACACTGCTGCGGATTACGATTCAAGCAGCAAAACAACGACGGCAAACCCACGAGTGCAGTGGCCGGCTCATTTCACGTTAGTGTATCCCTAATGAGACAAAAGGAGGTTTTTTTTTTTCTTCGCGAGCGGTATCTGACATAAAGTAAAAGCAGGCCACTGCATTCGGGAGCAAGTTGCACGAGTTTTTTCCTATGCGTTTTTACATACTCATAGAACAAATCAAACTACGTTATATATAGTTAGTAACAAGACATAAATAACTCTCTATGCACAAGATTGACAAACGAGTAACACTAAAATTTCTACAGTAGACAATTATTCAATTATATACAGACAAAATACAGTGTAAAAAAATATATCAGACATCAAAGACTGTGAACTGTGAAGGTAGTGACGGTTAATTTTAGTCCGCGCTTTTATACATTTGTGAGTAAATGTTAAATAAATACAATTACTGAATCTAAAATGAACAAAAATGAAACACAAAGATGTTCCGTTATGACCAAGAAAAAAAACCATTCACTGTATGTTTATAAACAGATCATGTTAATTAATGGAGAATTTGCTCGCAGGCTAAGAGAGTTGGTAGTGCATATCCTTAGTCACCTAATGAAAATCAGTCTTTGTATAGCGCGGGTGTTATGTTTAGAGTCCGCTTATGATTAACACTTTTGACAAACATAACCTCAAGACCCGTACACCTACTATAAAGTTTAAAATTCATGGTTAGACGGAAAGTGATTTCTCTCTTTGAAATTACGCTTTCTTCATTTTACATATTAGTTTCGACTTTCCACTTTCCGCGTTTTCCGATATATATCTATACAGAGCAAGACAAATCATTCCGATCGCTTTACAGAAGCATGTAAGATGCTTGCAATAAAATACAATTTATTCTCATTACTATTGCTTAATTTCTACAATTTCTTTTTACCATATTTAAAATATTTTTGCTCAAAATTAGGCTTTCAAATTGAAAAAATATAGGAAGATAAAAAGAAATGCCTGAGGCCTAAATGAACTGGAAGGTTTTCTCGTCAGAATACAGACAATATACGGTTTGTAATTTTTTGGCACCACTCACTCAACAAAAAAATGCAAGTCACATAGCACAAAAAGTAACGATAAAGAGGAAACAAGTAAAATAAACATCCAAGTGAAGAAGAGCCTAGTGAGAGCAAAAAAAGAATAAATACCTCTGTCAGGTATCAAGAATCGTAAAAACGAAAATTTGCATATTCAAATGTATTTAAGAAAAGACACGAACTTGACAAAGAAGCCAGGAGAAATCAAAAGATCAAGGAATCAAGCTGATCCAGTTTATGGATCAGATTGCTTAATTCAGGGGCACCCAACGAGAATATAGTTCAAAACCACTTATACATAGCATTGTTGAACGTATTTTAGTATTTAAACGGTAGATATAGGCATATTTTTATCCCCTAAAAATTTTTCATCTGCTCGGATTTCCTAGCTGAAAGTCTAGTGATCTGAAAATTATAGGGATCAAAACTTACTTTTTCGAAAATTTCAGCCACAAAAAGGGCTCGCACAAATTCTAGGTGACCTTTTTAGTGTAAAAACCCGCTAAAAATGGGCAATCATACCATCTTTTAGATGTTCGAAAATCCTAGGAGAGGCAGGCAAGCAAGAAATTTTACAACGAATGTTCCGAAAATTCTAGATCTAAAATCGTCGTCCGAAAAGATATTTTCCAAAAATTGGCGTTGGGTGCCCCTGTTAATTAGGAGATGTCCTTTGACATTGGAATTGAAGACTTATTAACTGCATGTGATCAAATTTTACACTAAGCGAAAAACGTTAGTCTGCGACAAATGTTTGATGCCATTAATTGCATACAGAGTTTGCCTACCAGCACTTGTTCAGGAACGTAGTGTCCACATACGCACGCTTGTGTACGCCCGTGCATACGTAGAGCTAAAATCTGAAAAAAATTATTTCCTCAAAGAATTTTTTTCATTAAATCGGTATAACTGATAAATTTTTCGCATTATATTGGTGTCCTTGCCCGTCTGAAGGGTAGAAGTCTCGCCCTTTGCATTAGACTTTCAAAAAAGTCCTTCGTCAGACTTCGTCGCTCGCGGTCGGCCGCTTTGCGGCCAAAAAAGGCTCGCTCCGCTCTCCAAGAGGTCGACTTGTAGCAAGTCTACCTTTGCATGTATCCTCCTTAATAGCTTCACTGTTTTACCCTTACAGATAACACTAGATGGGTAAAATAAACAACTGGTTATTACTATCGAAATTTACTTTATTGACCACAATAGGAGATATCAGAAAAAATCACTGAGTCCGGTGCTTTTATAAATAGAACGATATAAAACTCTAAGACCTCTAAGGGACCACTTGTCGCAGAATGAAACAAATGCCAGGCAAGATTTGTCGGAGAAATCTCTTTGCTTCAGTTGCACGTTCTTTGTTACGCACGGCGCGCAAATAGTAGGAAAGTACTCTGATGTTATCAACAAGGAGCAAGCCTTTCTCAAGTCAAAATGATATATGTGAATTACGTTAAAAGGTCCAAAAGGAATTTCTCCCCTCTTATGGTCCTTATGATACCTTATCCGAACCTTAACTACGGGGGTTTATGACTATTGTTTCCAAGTTATACGTATGAATAAGAAGCAATTTCGATAAACATTTGGATAAAAAAAATTAGTGTCTGTTGTAAAGTATAAATACTAAAAAACAACGCTTCATTATACGTATGTTATTGATGTTCAATAAAGGCCTCGAGAAGAGATCTGTCAGGCGGTACGGCCTTATTTGACAAATTTCTGAACAACATTAAGTAATGACTTACCATCTTTTTAAAATTTAACTTCTCAGTGAAAACATCTCAGCCGGTGTTGGCTGGATCATTAATATTTAATACACTGCTGATCGCAGAGAAAGACTCTCGTAAAATACTCGTATATTTAGGAACTTTCATAAATAATTATTAGACTTCAATGTTCGAGGTTATGTTAAAACAGAGGTTCTTCATCTGGGATCAAGAAATGTGAAAATACTTTTCAAAAACAACAACAAATGTTTCGAAAATGTTTTATATGTAAAAATCCTTTTCATCTCCCAAACCATGCATCATGGATAACAGAAGACCGCATTTTGAAATTTTGAAAACTTCAGGTTCCAATTTTTTATACCAGCTTGTTAAAAGACATCTAATGTATGCATTTATGTTTTTTTTTGTTTAGTAGCATCCTTACAAACTAGGTCAAGTGAGGCCTTAACTACAACCTTCTACCATCTGCGGCATCATCAGGAAATGCCTTAATAAAACTACTAATTCGCGAATGAAAACGTGTTTGTGAACGCACATCGCACACAAGGCACGCCAAATAAGAAGTCAAGTCAAGTCAAGTCAATCTTTATTTAAACACGGTAAAATCCATCAGGAATTTAAAAAATTAAAAATAACCTAACTATCCTAAACAAAATTCAAAACCTGACTACAACTAATCTAACTAAAACCTGTTTTTCATGAATGCCGTGTATAACATTAAAAATGAACATTAACTAATCTTTTAAATTGACTAAGAGATTCGGCTTCTCTCACATGACAGGGTAGGCTGTTCCAGAGAACTGCTCCGCTATAAGTAAAGCTGTTTTTCATGAAATTAGTTCGCGGAAATGGGACAAATAGTTTGTTAACAGAGTCCCTCAGGGAGTAACGCGTTTCATTTCGTTTAACAAACTTAGATGATAAATATTCAGGAACAAGGCCATTTAAAGACTTGTATACCATTATGGATTTCTGTATTTGAAATTGAGTGCTCAAGTCTTTCCAATCGAGTTGTCTAATCAAACGGTTAGCATCAGCATCATAGCTAGAGAAGGTTAAAACGCGAGCGGCACGGTTCTGAAGCTTCTGTAGCCTGTCAAATAATGTTTTACCACAATTACCCCAGACAAGATTGCAATAATCGAAATGAGATTGAATTAGTGAGTTGTATATATAGTGAAGGGTAGGTGGAGGGACAAAAGGTCTAATTCTTTTTATTGCTCCAATTCCGGAAGCGACCTTTTTAGATAATTTATCAATGTGTGTTTGCCACCGTAGATTTTCATCAATAAATATTCCAAGCGATTTGACAGAGGAAACGTGTTCTATCGGAACATTATTAATCGAGATCTCAAGTGGGTTCGACAAAGTACTCAATTTTTGTCTGGAGCCAATTAGCATGAATTCAGTTTTAGAAGTGTTCAAAGTAAGTTTATTGGAAATAAGCCATTTGTTTAGGTTATTTAAATCGTGACTCAGAGTTAACTGTATTGAATTCACATCAACGCCAGCATAAGTAATGTGGGTGTCATCGGCATACATTCTAGGCTGGCACGAAGTAAGGCAGTTTGGCAAGTCATTAATATAAATAAGAAATAAAAGGGGGCCAAGGATTGTTCCTTGCGGTACCCCACATTTAAGAGAGCAGATTCTAGAAAGAGAACCGTTAACAAGACATCGTTGTGTACGATTAGTTAAATACGACCTAAACCAATCAAGAGCTGTACCTTGTATTCCGTAAAGGTTCATTTTAGCTAGAAGGATATCGTGGTCAACGGTGTCGAAAGCCTTTTTTAAATCGAGGAAAACCACAGCATTAACATTGCCACGATCAATATTAAAGGCCCAATTATCCGTAGAGACAGACAGAGAAAAAAGACACAGTCACGGCATTTTCTTCCTGACGATTGTTTGTTTTTAGGTGTAAAAATATTCCGGTCTGGCTAATCGAAGCGGTCATGAAGACTCTGTTTTTTTTTTGCAGAGGCATTTATATTCTAACATGCGAGAAGCGAGAGAGGGTGTCGCCCTCGGGCGGCAAGCAAACTGACTCTTGCTACTCGCGCGTTAGGTTTCTGTCTTTCGCGGAACGTTCCAGGTCTGAACAGAAAAACTCGCTCCAAGTTGACCCAATTAGGAAAAAGGCTGGCTTCCTCTTTCTCGAGGATAAGGTATAGAAATAAAAAAAAATGTGGTTTAGAAAACAGTGAAATATAGTGTAATCCAATCAAAAGGAAGATGAATATTGAGAATTCATTTCCAAATAGTTTAACATAGTGTAACGAGCGAGTGCGTATTGGAAAATATTATACCATGTATACAAATATTGATCTGTTTACGGTGTTTCGATACAGTTTTCAGAGGTCATACCGATATTTTTCAATCGTCTTAAAAGTGGTTAATCAGTTCGAGTTCAATAGCTAAATTATTTCACTTTTTCATTTATCACTGATTTTTTTCGCGAGAGGTATCTGTTTAACTTAAAAGCCGCATTCGAGAGCACGGTGTTATTTTTTGCTATGCGTTTTATACCGTCATCCTGAACAGAACAAGTTGCTGTGTAGTTAGTTAAATGTACTTGATTGGCAAATGAGTGATGAATGTCTACAATAAACAATTATTCCTCTCTATTATATATAGGAAAAAAATAATAATAATAAGAGACATCAAAAACTCATTGTGTGAACTGTGAATGAGGTATCGACTGTTTGGTGAGCTGTTTAGTCAGTCAGCCTGCGCTCGATCACTTTTTTTGTGTTTTGTGTTTTGTGTGTTAATGTTAAATAACTACACCTAATACAAAATTAACCAAAAAACAACACAGGGTTGTTCCAATATGACCAGGAAAAAATTCTATCCACTGTATGTTTATATATAGATCTTGGTTGTCATTATGTTAGTGGAGCCTTTTTCTTTTTGCCGAGAGAATTTGAGATGCATATCGGCTCAAAATCAATCTTTGCCTCTATTGGCATGTATCGCGCGGGAGGGAAGTTTAGATTCTTATAATTAACACTTTTTGACAAAGATAACCTTATTAAGACCCGGGTTAAATTCATAGACAGACGGGAAGTGATTTCTTTCTTTGAAATTAAGACTTTCTTCACTTGTCATATTTATAGTTCCGACGTTCTACTTCCGGGGTTCTCCGATTTTACGGATTAAATGAAAAATCCGTTATTCATTGCGTTACATTTCAACTGCTCAATATTAAGCTTTTAGATCTAAAAAATGTAGAAAAATAAAGAAATGCCTAAGGCCTCGACGAACGCTGGTTTTCTTGTCAGAAATCAGACAATGTACGTGTGTAAATTTTAGGCAGCACTCTGCGCTCTGAACAAAAAATGCAAGTCACACAGCACAAACCGAGTAACGCCAAGAAACAAAAAGAAAATAAATACTTAAGCCAAGCAGAGCCAGTAAGAGCAAAAAAAGGAAAAATACCTCAGATATCAAGTTCGTTACAAGGAGAATACATCTGCATATTCAAATGTATTTACGAAGGACCCTAACTTAACGAAGACGCCAAGAATCTTCGAAGAGGTGCCGCCTTTCAGCGACTGGGAAAATTTGTTCGTTATACATAGGGTTCGTTTTAACGAAAACAGCGATTTAACGAATTTTGGGGGAAAACCGTTCAGAGCTGTACATAGCTACGGCACTAGAAGCACAAGAATAGGCAAACGAAACTGCTTAAAGCCACCGTGCACATAAAATTGTATCCCAATCCCACGGCTAGTTTTTTAAGAAAAAAGCCCTCAAAGGTTTAGTTTCCAGTCCCCTTTTTGGGTAAGACAACGTTAAAGCGAGGAGCCCACCATTTTAGGTGCTCGGTTAAAATGTTTTTTTTTAGAAGGTAAAATGATAATTTATATCAATTGAAGTGATCAACAATTCAGTAGACACCTTTAGTTGCTAAACATCCATAAGGAATTTCTCTCCACTTGTGATACCTTTGCACGGGAGTTACGACTTTTATTATTTGTTTTTGGATGTAAATCGTCTTCTTGGTGTTAAACGGCAAAAGGTATCGGCAAAAGATCTATCCGGTGGACGATCTGTATGGCCTGAACAACATTAAAAATTACTTTCCATCTTTCTTAAGTTTAACTTGATTTGTATCAAACTTAGTCATTCAGAATATCCAGGAACATCTCGGATCGCGACAATAGCCTTGCGGGCATCGTCTTTATTGCTGACCGAAAGGACTCCTAACCTGAGATCAGGCCCAATTTTAGCGGTTCTCATACATTCTCTCTAACGGCTACCGCTAAAATCTCTTTTCGTTTCGCCTTGCTCGCCGGAATGTGATTTCGAAGCGAAACGAAAATAGAGCCTGATCTCAGGTTAAGACTCCCCGCGTAAAAAACTCTAATATTTAGGAACTTTGATTACACTTAGGGGTGCAATAATATGTAAGAGATTCGCGAGAAGGTTTTCCTTTTGCTTCATCCGGTGTTTAAAACGTGAGATGAACCCTAAATGTATATTACTTTTCAAAAACACCAATAAATGTTTTATGTGTAAAAATTCTTTTCATCTCCCAAACCATGAACACTGAACTAAGAAAACCTCATTTTAAAATTTTGTAAACCTCACGTTCCGTTTTTTTCATACTAGTGTGTCTATCTTAGCGAATAAACACAAAGGTCAAATTGCAAGTGAGGCCTTTTAAAACCTACTGGACTTTTGTTATATTTCAAGCCTTCGCCCATCTGCCACATGATCACGAAAATGCTTAAAGCAAATAATTCGTGAATGACGTGGTTACGAACGCACAATGCACACAACACACTCCAAATAGGAGTAAACGCTTTTCAGTTGAGCTTATGTTGGGAAAGAAAAATTTCTACCAAAAAGTTCTAATAAAAAAACACCGTTTTGCTGAACACAGTTACTTTCTTTCCACATGTTTTCATGCACGATTGTTTGTTTTTGTCAGTTTGTTTCTCTAACGCACGAGAAGCGAGAGCGGGTGTAGTGCCACCTGAGGGCGGCAAGCAACGATGGCCCTCGCTATACTCACTGGTAAGTTCTTTTCGAGGCGCAAAGAGCTTGCTCCAGGATGGCCCAATAAGCAACAAGGCTGGCATCTGCTTTCTTTAGGACAGAGTATAGTAATAAGACACTTTGGACTAGAAAATAGCAGATTGTGACATTGTGTAACGTCAAAAGGGAAGATGAATTTTGAAATTCGGCATTTCAGGTCAACAGAGTCAGTTATTATGAATACTAATGTCGATGTCTTTCAGAGCAGTTTATTGAACTTCTATTACAATCTATAGTTTTAAGACGTCTTGTTACAGCTATGTACATATGTATCAACAAAAACGAAATGAAACGTTTGAGAAAACATTTACTGATAGCAAATGCCCTAGGTTTTGTATCATGATCCGTTCGTTTTAATAAAATTATAATTACTGAGAATTTAACCCTTTGCTTTATATTGAAAGATTTCAAATTTACAAGCATAGAAAACCCAAGCCGCACAGATAATCGACAGCGCTTGTAGGATAAGGGAACAAAAACGGTGACAACTTTCGTCAAAATGTGGGGAAAAATTATTCATATTAACTTGACGATTTCGTTGCAGTTTATTGTGGCTAAATTGAAAGAAGTTCCCCTAAAGTCAAATAGGGTCGACTTTTTGTGAGTTTAACTGTAGTACTTCCTACATGACATCACGGTTTTGGAATTTTCGTACACTTTTCCTTTTGGTAAATTTTATAGTACTTTTTCACAGCCTGCCCCATTTCAAGTTATTTCACTCTACTTCCTGAAAGATACCGATTTGGAACGATGATTTCATTACGTAAAAATCAAAGCCCTAAATTTTCAACCTCGGGTAGATTTCACTTCAGTCTCAAAAGCTTGAAGTCAAAATGTTCAGGCATCTACTTTTTCACGCACTTATGTTACTATGTCAAGACGAACAATCTTTTAACTTTTTGATTATAGTAAAGCTAGTCTTAAAAATTGGGGAAGAGGATGACGGGGTGTCAAAAATAACTAATTACCAGGGCCCAGTTGTTCGAAGGCCGAGTAGCGCTAACCCAGGGTAAAATTGTAATCCCGGCTTCTTTTTCTTTTGTTCAAAAGCATTTTCTCGTATAACTTTTTCTACTCTTTTTAGAGCATCTAAAGATCAAATTGTGCCGTGACAAAATGAATTAAACAACTGAATTTACTTTTTAAGGTTTTATGTCTGAATTCAAATTTTGCACTAACCATGGGTTATCTTAACCCAGCTTTAAACAACCCGGTCCTGGTTTGATGACCATAATCAAAGACAAAAAAAATAAGCTGGTTTAAGATTTTACAATGATAGCAACAGCCGAAAGTTTTAGTCACTGAATTAACATTATAATTTCTTATACATACTGAAGTCTTCATTTCCTTTTCTAGAAAAACTGAGGAGATAATACTGTAAAAATTACTTCCTTGACTAAACATCCGTCGCCAATTTCTATTGATTCAAAATAATATTTATCTAACTTAATAAGTAGCTATAGGTAAAGATACAAAACTGTATCACTAAATAAACAAGCAATAATATTATGCTCCAAGGCAATTATTACAATTAAAGTTAAATTTAAGTCATTGCAAGTGACCTTAAATTTGCACGAATTAAAGTCAACTTTTTAAACAACTAGGCCCACTGTCTGTCACCCTGCGGGCAGAACCTTCTTTTGCCTTCCTCTTGATCAAAACCGAGCGAGGGAAGGAAAGGCTTTGCTGCCCCCCACCCACCAACATCAGGCCCTGTTTCGTCCAGTTTCTCATAAATAAAGGAACAATTTGTTCCTGACTAATGAACTACTGATTTTGTATATATATTTACCGTATATTCACCAAGGTCTATGTGAGAAGTGGTCCTCACTTTTCACATCCACTGTGGTAAATAAAGACTTTTTTTTACTACACTACACGTACACTATGGCAACTTAAACTCCCAGTATCAATCATAGGGCTTAATGGATTGTGTGGATATACACTGTAAAAGAGTTTCATGTTACCTCACTAAGCAAACTGGTAATATTTTGATTACATAACATATCTAAAAATCAGCTGGTACAGTGGCCCCTTTCTTTTGGTCAAGAATTTACTGTGAATTCGCTTACTTTTTAATTGATTTTGGTAGAAGTTTCTCTGAAAATTAAATTAATGTCTAGCTCTACACTCGGACTACAATTCCTACGTTACGTTTCGAGTTTTACCTTTGAATAATGCTTTCAGAAAATTGAGATATATTTGTCTTTGACAGACTGCTTTATTAGAAGTTACTTCTCAGCCTTCACAGTGTCCATGTAGGTAACTAAAATCAATCCCTCATTAAAGCCCTTGGCCTTCATTTGTACGTTACATAAAGTGTACGTTACACTTTATGGTAGAAAAAAAACAAAGTACTTTCAATTACTGCCTCCAGAGATTTCAGATATTTGTCTTTGAGTGAACTTTTCACGATAAATAACCTCTGGATAAAACCTTTTGAAGCAATCTTTGCAGTGTCCATGCCTGTCAAAAGCAGCAAAATTGTCGCAGCCAGTTACTCTGCATTGCTCTGGTAATGAGTGATCCGATGGTAAAGACAAAGAAGACACTTCTGATGGGAAGTCTGCAAGAAAAAATATGATGATATAAATAAATAAATAAATAAATAAATAAATAAATAAATACATGAGTGAATAAAAATGTGTTGAAAACTATGGCTAAAGTCAATCAATAAAAAATTGTATATATATTTATCATCTCCTAGCTGGCCATTAGCTTCTAATTATTAACATTATTGGGAAAACATGTTATTAATAAGGGCTAGGAGACAGAGGAAATAGAGAATCAGCCCCGATTTAAAAATTCAACCTGAATTTAATTTTGATTTCTGCTCATCACTTCTGTGAGAAATGAATGCAAAACAGTGTGAAGAATATAGCAATTAATAAATTAGTGCTCCAAGCTTAAATTTTTCCAAAGTCGCCTTTTGGCAATACATAAACCGGCATCTAAAATATCCAAAAGCCCATAAAAAGACTGGAGAAGCTTGATATGTACAGGTTGCCAAATTAGCACCTTTGCTATATTTTATTAGTTGCCAGTCTTTTTATGTTTGTTTGTTTGTTTGTTTCCAGAATCTTCACAGCTTGGAAAGCTGTGTAGAGCTTTGCGTTCATGTTATATAGTAAAAGGGAGATAAATATTATTTATCTAAAACAGTTACATGTAACCTTCACTTGTTTTACTGTCCCATCTAGATTTTACTTACGTTAACTCTTACAACAAAGCTTTGTATTGTTGTTAACAAAGGATTTTGAGCTCACACCTGGGAATCAAACCTCAGAAACTCCCGCACAAAAGGCCATGCACTATTAAACCAACTGTTCTATGTGTTTTGTTTTGTAATTCTCACCTGGAATTGAAGCAGGACCTGACTGAGGTATTGTGCTCTCCAGGAAGCACCGAGAACAGTACCCATTTGTCTCCGGAGTGCCAAATAGTTTGCAGTTGGTTCCACGGCATTTCCGACCATGGACATCATCTTCAGCATTTCCTGAATATGCATCATGGCGTCTAACTCTGGCCCCATAAGGTGGACTTTGAGTCTGGCACACCTGCACAGGGTCTTTAAGTGGACAGGAAGATGGTACAAAATTACCAACCATCCGGGGAATCGGCTCCATGGATCTTGAACTGTGTTGCTGACTACCTTTAAAAGGTGGGGCACTTAGTTGCATTCTTCTCACCTTAAGAAAGCACTCATCACAATAACCATTTTTCTCTGGGGTGCCAAATCGTAGACATCCAGTTGCAGTGCATGGCATTGAGGTCACTGAGGCCCCCTTTTTAGCCGCCGCTGATGTCGCAGTTGGTTGAGCACTTCTAGCAGAGCTGGATAGGGTATTGATATTTCTTTGCTCCACCTTTAAATAGATGCAAAACGATAACAAACAAGTTAGACTGCCATAATATTGCACAGCTAATACGACAGTGGCCAACTAAAAACTGTTGCTCTTTCCGCCACTGTGTATGTACCTCTTCCTTGGAACATCTTTTTCCTTTACATATCTTTTAAGTAAATGCTCATAAATTTTTTTGAAAACCAATTGCTATTACAAATGCCCCGTCAATTTAAATTTGAAGTTAATTAACTTGTTGTTCAAAATTTATGAGAAACAGACCTTCTTGGTATCAAAATCAACATAAAAAAATTGGTTCATATACCAGTTGTGTGTATTACAACATTTTCTTAGACAAACTTTACAGCTCTATCAAATTTGTCCTTTTACACAGCCACCATTTTAAAAATTCATTTCAAGCATGTGTTCTTACATCAATTGTCATTTTCCAGACAGGTAATCACATGCACAAATCAGATTTGACCAGATCTTGCCTTTGGCTCCAACGACAAGAGCTCTCTGGGTAAGAGATTACACATGACAATACACCAGGTTCGAATTCATCATCGCCATTGGATAGAAGCAGTTAAGACTCATTTATACAGGGTTAGCCTCAACCTAAAGTAAAATATTCACAAACACTGGCAAGGAGGTGCCTGAATTTGCAATTCAAACGATAGACACAGTTGTACTCGAGTCTTCTTCTGACTGGAATTTGTGAATATATTTTACCTTAAGTTTAGACTAACCCTGGATACCAGTAAATGATTCTTCAGTGCTTCTATTCAGCAGCCACAATGAATTTGAAACTGGACTATTATGTTAAATGGTGAGTTGCTTTATAGTCATACCTGACTGCTAGAAGTTATTGGTGGCGTAACGCTTTGCTGCCTTTTTGGCTGTCGTACGGGTTCTCTGTTGAGTTCAAACTGAAGAGCAGTAAGGTAGCATTGCTCACACAGGCCAGTGTCTTCAACTGGTGGCTTCTGACATCCATTGATGCATTTATTACCTTGAGCTGGTGTGGATGGGTTTACAATTCCAGTAGCTGCAGTAGCCTGATGGGAGGTTCTTATCTCCTGCGATGAAGTTGGTACAGGAAATGCAAAAGCACTAGAATTGGTAGGTGTCTGTTGGGCCTGGGGCATACTTGTGGCTGTTGAACCTCCTGTGGCTCCCACATCAACTGGCCTCCTTAGCAGCTGTAAACTTGCAGGGGGAACAACATGTGGCAAACTAGCAAGCCAACTTTCACATCTTGAACATACAAATTTTCCTTGTTCAACTATTTCATTAAGGCAGGTAGGGTTGGAGCAGTAACGCCCAGCAGCTCTTGGTGATGGTGATGGGAGGTGATGCACTGAAGCAACTGTTGCTGATGATGACAAAGAACTCACAGGAGGTTGACATCTTGAACATACAAATTTTCCTTGTTCATTTATTTCATTAAGGCAGGTGGGGTTGGAGCAGTAACGGTACCCAGAAGTCCTTGGTGATGCTGATGGGAGGTGATGCGCTGAAGCAACTGTTGCTGATGATGACAAAGTACTCACAGGAGGCTGAGTCCCTGAAACATTAGCTGCTGAAGCAGCAGATGTGGTTGGAACAACAACTGGACTGGTCCTCATTTGTGGAGAGGGACCTGACTTTCTCTGATAGCATTCTAGACACAAATCACCATACTGAAATACTCCTTCATTAACACAGCCAGGTGAAGCACACAACACACCTTTCTTTCCTGCACCTGTAGGCAATGGCATCTTTTTCTGTGGTGGTGGTGGAGGTGGTGGAAGTTGCTGACTTATATGTGCAGCTGTCCCAACCGATCTGCCTTCAGATGTGATGAATGAATGAATGCATTTAGTATAACATTCAACACACATGTCAAACAGTGCAGGGACACCCGGAAAAGGGCAGCCTTGGGTCTTGCACATGTTGGCTGGTGTTGCTGTAGGGCTAGGAGGTGGTAAACCAGTTGGTGAGCTCACTCCCAAAGTGCTCTCCATGCGAACACAGAAGGATCTGTAGCATCTGGAACACAAGTCATGATGTTGTGGTAATCCAAAGAACTCACACCCATTGTTGCGATTAGCACATGGCTTTGCTGATGCCAAAGTCACATGATTCATACTGGCTGCCAATTCTTCAGCACTCCTCTCAGCTTCAAAGCACCTTTCACAATAACCAGCTCGGTTGGCAACTGCTGTATACTTGCAACCAGTGGTGCTGCATCTGGTAAAGTTTGCAGGTGGGAGATTCACGGACACTGAACTCGCTCTTGCAGTAGGAGGATTCGGCTGCTGCCCTGTGGGAATCTGTCCTGGCAGAACATGAGCTCTTGGCTCTGATGCTGTCCCTAAGCTCCTCAGATACTCATTAAGACACTTGGAGCAGCGGTTGCCAGTTTCAGTGGAACCAAAGAACTCACAACCCTCAGTTTGGCAGTGTACAATTTGTAGGGCTGGCTGTTGGGTACCGGGCTGAAACTGTGGACTTAGTTGTCTGTTGCTGGAGGCTCGACTGTATTCCTCTCTTGCCTTTGCAAAGTATCCTTCAATGAGATCTTTTATGCAAGCAGGCTGTTCCGCAAAATGTAATTTTGCAACAAGAATGTGAGACCTTGGCTCCTCTGGGTTGGCGGCAAATGGTACTCTGGCACAATCTAAGTACTGACGAAGACGATCACTAGCAAGTGGTACTTCATCATCATAAAGGAAGTGAACATTTAAGGGTGTTCCATCATATTTCACCAACGGTACTGCATGTAAAGGGCTAGTCACCCTTGGAGACACCTGATTTTCAAGGTCAAGATCCAATTTTCCATCTTCAATACTCACAACTGCTGTAAAATGGCCATCAGCATAGCCAATAACCAATGGAACTTTTACACAGTCAACAGAGTCCCAAAGCAGGGGTAAATAGACACCTCCAAAGTTAATTGGTGCATATGAATCTCCAAAGTGCCCTCTAAGCGTCTCATCTGAGACTACTATTATAGTGCGACGGAGAATATTGGCTAAGACAAATATGTGAATTTCTTCAAGGCTTCCAAACTGTGCACCATTTGGACCATAAGGGAATTCAGTCTGTGAGATATGCCGTATAACTTCCTCCCATTCATGACTCCATTGTTCTTCTGAACGTTCATATCCACCAATATGATTTAATAAGATCTGACGTTGCTCCTCAGATTTCCAGCGGCCATGATAAAACCCTACAATACGATCACAAATAGATTATGGTAAGTGACAACATGCAGGTAAGGTGTACAAGATCCACAGCACTTGCAATGAAAATCTTAAGCAGCTGGGTAAGAGGTAACATTTTTCATTTACAACAATAATTATTTTTACTACTGAAAACAGGAAAGCCAAACCTAAACCAAGCTATTTCTTCATGAAGGTCAGACACACTACATTCGATGGAGGTTATGAGTCTTATTTTAATTCAAGTATCAAATTTTTTTCCATTGCAAAGAGTTTAAAGGTAAGAAATGCTAATATAAAAAGGTCTTTAGTTTAGCTCTGCAACTTCCAAAATTTGTAAAACACCATCTTATTCATGACACATAACATTGAATCAAAGTTCTGAACTAGAATAACCTTTATGCAGATGCCCTAAAAAAATATAAGGATAACTGATTTCTTCGGTAACACCGTACTAGTCCAAAGAAAAAGCATTGAGCTAGACTACTACTTTGGACTATCCAAAGCCTATCAATTGGAAAGGTATTATTAGAACTCCAGTCTGACATCACTAATGACCCCTTTTCAGCCTCCTAAAGGAATTTACTCATCAGCGAACAACAGCAGTTCTACTTCCTCATCAACTAATGTCATTACTAAAACATGCTACAACAATGAACTCTCAGTTGATCAGCAGGAAATATTCCTGACAATACAAATGAGTTATCTTTAGATCATGAACAATAAATTACCATAATGACTTCTGTTTTGCTAAGTATCTTTCCATTTAACTTAATACTTGGATCATTTCCAAGGGTGGACTTATAGTAGGTCAAAACTGGTTCTCAGATTAGAAAAATACTTTTAAAAGGAAGTAATGCTTTAGCTTATACCTGTTATTTGAAATATGTTCGACACTCAAGAAATTTCATACAAGGCGAAAACGTTTTATATCGAAAGCCTTTTAAGGGAAGAGGGTTAATTTAAGAATTCTTGGAAGGGTGAAAGAAAATAAAAAAAGTGGATGACTACGTACTCTCTCACCCCTCCCTCTACTAAAACTTACTTGTACCTTCCACGTCCTCCACAAGAGCTTCGTAGACAGTTTTCCTCAGAGTTTGATAACGATCATTTACAGCCCACATACCAATGGAGGCAGCATGCATTAAACAATTCCCATCACCCAGGGTGTTAACAGTCACCATACGACATAATGCACCGCACCAATTCAGCCTTCTCGCCGTCTCCAGTTCCCTTAGAATGTGGCCATCGACGAGAAAGCTGAACACGAACTTGCGAAACTCCTCTTCTAAGTTTTGAAACGATGGTAGAACCAATGAGTAGCTCGTCGAAGAGCCGAGATGGCGGTGCTTGGTGGCCTCTGCCGGTACCACGACATCTTTTCGTACGATCTCTCGCACGTTCAAAGCTAAATCCAAATCATTGAGAGAGATGTTGCGCTCAAACAAATGGCTTGGAGGTTGAAAACTTGCAGCCATGTTACACAGTGATGAAGATAAAGGCGCAATTCAAGCCAAGATAGTAATGAATTTTTCTATTTCTTAATCCAACTAATCAGCACATCGAATGAACCATGACAAGAATTACAGCCTTGCGATTCTCTCACAAAGTAGTTTAAATTTGCTGCCTTTTCAAAATGACGGGTATATAAAATATCTGAAACAGGAAGTGGATGTGTGTCAGAATTCAGGGAAAAAACAGTTGTTACAGTCAACTGGACATTGTATCTGTGAGCTACATTCACTTGTTGAAATTCATGGCAAGTTATTCGGAAACATCACTTACCTTTTTTACCGAAAATCGTCGCCAAATTACCCCCGATGAATCGAAACACCAACGGCAAACCAAAAGAGTTTTATTGTAAATCGGTCCCGGGACTTTTCCCGCGGGGAAACCCCCGACGCCACCCTGGTGGTCACATGAGAGCAACGGCTGTAAGTGGTTTTCTCTAGGGTAGTATAGATCTGGCATTATTGATACTTTATTTTTAAGCCCATTTGTACGGAATATGGTGTGTAAAAACAATTTGACCAGAGAAACGAAATATTTACTTAATTCACGTTACATTTTTTTACCTTTTTTTTGTAGAAGATCTCATTTAATTACCTCGCAATTAAATTACTTTTACTATACTGACTACTATACCCCCAGTAAGGCTGTAAACAGGAAGTTAGGAATGCGGGCTCACTCGCCAGAAATAAAATGTCGTCATTTCGGTAGGACGGGATTTTTCCGCTTCTTGTTTATCCATCAAGGGACGAAAAAAAATTCAGGTTTGTTATTCCAGTCACTATTATGCTATGTATGTATTTGGTTTATTCAATACGTGTATTGGTGAATCGAATACGTCCTTGATATTTTCTTTCTTTTTTGTTTAAGCTCTTTAAAATTCTTGATCACTTAACCGCCATCGGGGGGGCTTCACTGTCAATTCACGCAAATTAAATTCAAAGTAAGGTTAAACTTAAATATATTTGTGGTTCAGTGAGAAGTGGACGAGTGGCCTGAATTCTGCAATTTATAATTAGATGAAATTTGTGTCTTGTAGTTGTAGCCAAAATACGTCATGTCTAAGATATTATATACATGCATAAATAATTAAGCTTAAGTTAATATTTAGCAAGTTCTTGATACTCAAAAAAGTAGTAGCCCAAAGTTAAACTGCAAGCAAATCTGTCAGATCTCGTATTTCAGTATTCAAGTCCCCAAAACGTCCCGGTAAGCTCAAATGTACTTAGAAAAGTGTGTCTTGGTGTGTTATAGGTAGAAATGGCATTGTTACCAAGCAACAAGGGCAAAGTGGCAATTATTGGCAGGTACTTTTTAGGCTTTCTGCCTTGAGGAAAACTCCCCTATAGGTATATAGGTATAAGTATGTGCATTGAAAATGGGCAGAGATTTTCCCCATGGGCTGAAATTCAGGGGCTATCCTGCAAAAACAACTGTCTCTCTTAGCTCCTCAGCACCAGGGACATTTGGCCGGGAGGGACATCTGAGCCCCAGCTAGAGAAATTCTTGATGTAAAATCTGTCCGGAATCTGGTCAGGAGCTCTGATTGGTCGACGTATTTAATAGTTATACATTGTATTGTTTTAGCTATTGTTTTTAAACAACAGTCAAACGACATACAATCCCAAAGGTCAAATGTAAATGTGATGAATCTACTGCAAATTAGTCAAAATGTTCATGGAATATATTCTTCTTTTGAAGTAGTATAATGTGGGTTCTGCTGGCCGAGCTCTTTAGCAGAAGAACACAAAACTTTACCTTAATCGACCAAGAAAATCATAGCATCAAACAAATTCGTGACTACCGGATTTACATGTAAACATTGATTTCTGTCATCAGTATGGAATTTCTGCCAATGAGGTGCAGACCTCCCTCCTTCCAAAACATCCTAGCAACAATCAGCGAGGAGAGAGCTTATTTCGCAGGCTATTCACAGGTGGATCCAGGATTTTTAAATTTATATAATTTCAGTTCAAAAAGGGATAGAAATAGGTAAGTTTGTGAACTTTTCAAGGAGAGGTTGCAACCTCCTCAATCCTCCTGCTCAATCCATCCCATTCATGGTTTTTAGAGGGCCCTGAAAATGAGTGTGGAAAATGGTAGGGTTTGGTCTGAAACAGAGTGACTTGGAACCAGGAAGAACACCCCCACCAGGAATCAGTCCAGGAAGGAACCCTCCCCTTAGAGTCTCCTGATCCTCCACATTTGTTTTGAGGAGCTTGAATTAATCAACATTTCAATCTGGTTGGTTGGCAGAGTGAAATGACTTGGTTATGATTCCAAAGGGTCAAGGGAAGAGGCTTCATAACATGTAACAGAAATACTAGATTATTTAAGAAATGTACTAATGTTGCACGTAATTTATGAGTTTAAGCCATCCAAGCTAAGAATTACTCATTTTACACTAGTGGGTGGGTGAAAGTTTTTTTTGTCTTGTTACAACTGACATTTGTTATTGGACAAAATAACACAACCATATTATTTAGTTAGGTGCGAAAATTAACTTTTTCCTGTTTCTGTCAAGTGCAAACTAAACAATAATTTATAGTTATTTATTATATAGACACGAGTGTTTTACTGGAAAATATACCACTCGTAAAATTCATAAAAACTACATCCGGGACCCGAGTGGTTTATTTTCCATAATCTCACACGTGAGTTTATCGATGACGTAATTTCGGTCATTTCCCTCTATTATTTTATCGATGTCTTTTTGTCTATATAATAAAAAGAACATTACACGGCGGCTTGAAGATATGAATTTTATTTTCTCATGGCAAAAACACCATTTTTTTTTTGCCACTCGAAAATAAAACTCATATCTTCGCGCCACCGTGTAATATTCCTATATGTATTGATTGATAGCACCTAATTGTAGTGACTGCAAATCATTAAAAAAAACATCCTACAGTATTCTAGATTAACAGAACGAAAAGAGCAACATGAAATTTGTATTTTTATCTTCTTATGTTGCAGTGGATTAATAGGAAGATGTTGGTCTGTGGTAAGAGATTTTGTCCTTGATTTATTTCAAGTTGACCTGCTGTATTTACTCATAAAAGCCTCATGTCAACTTAATTATTAGATGGGCCGGGTGCTTATAATTTGAAGGGAGATGTTAAAATTCCATTTAACTATTTCATGGAGAGTGACAGCTGGTCTATGTTATCCTTATTTCATTTTCTTAGTTACTTTGTAGTTTTAATCTAAGAAAAAAAATTTGGGGGACAAAAGGTGTAGTTTTTGTGTGATCCCCTTGAAGACCAACAAATAATTTATAACAATATCTTTCAGTAACGAGTATAAAAATCATTTTTACTGATCTTTGACATTGTCAGTTTCAAAGTAAAATAAAAATACTAGCTAGCTGGTACATTCTTTAGTACTGCATTAAATATGTTGTTCTAGTTCATTTTTTATCTTAGGTAATTTTTATTTTTCCTTTGTTTCAACTTAGTTAGCATACATTACCATACCCAGAAACAAAAGGAAAATATAAATTACCTGAGATAAAAAGTGTACTATCTAGAACATTTGTTTGTAAAGAATTAAACCATAACAGTGAAGTTCATAATGCACCAGTATCAGTGCTGTCAACTCTCCCAGGAAATACGGGAGACTCCAGATTTTGGACCGCATCTCCCAGTTTCCAGATTAGAGTCTGGAATCTCCCGGATTATCACTGAAGTGCCATTTTCTTGTAGAGTCAACTTTTTGACAATGAAATTTCAAATATTTTGCATTGTTTGAGCTATTTTGCTGTTAACATCGAGCGTTTTCTCATAGACTTGAGTATGCCATATTGTAATATAAGCAATAATGTGATTGGTGGGAAGTAAAGCAATCAGGTCAGATATATGTTACATTGCCAACTACACCTTTTTCTTGCATCTTCTGTCATCACAAATTCGTGCCGATCGGAGTCAACGAGTATTCTTTGCACAAACGACATCATGAGCCATGCGTTAAGACATCATCTTTTATCCCTTCCCAATCAATTCTCAGTATTTGAAAACCCGGGGGGCTGACAGCCCTGCAGTATATCCTTAGCAACCATGGTGCCAGGTATATTTGTTAAGTGGGTGCAGCACATTTGTGGGTGCAGTTGATTTAATTATGCCCCAGTGCCGTGTCCAAAGTACACGTCACATTCCACAGGTCAATAGTACAGGTCACTGCTCCATCAATAAATTATGAAACCACACAGATTCGATCCCCTCGATCTAATAGAGCATTTTGGTAAGAGATTAGGGCTTGGAGACACTATTAGTGCTATTCATTTATCTGTATCATGGTGACCTGTACTCTGACCTGTGGAAAAGTGACCAGTATTTTAGACCTGCCATTTGTGAAGCAGAAGTCGCACTGACTTCACCCATCGATAACATTAACTTTGCAAACCCTGGTGAACAAGTCCATAATTTCAGAATTTATTTTTCAGCTGTTTTCCAGTGCTGGTTACAATGTTGCTCTCTATGATACTGTTGCTAGTCAACTGAGCACAGCGCTAACTAGCATTGAGGCTCAGCTGTGCGACATGGAAAGTAAAGGACTGATGCGTGTTGATGGCATGACGGCTCAGAAGGCTTTACAGCTAGTGTCAAGCTTTGATGATCTTCAAAAGGCAGTGGATGGTGCTCTATATGTGCAGGTTGGTAAATCAACGTACAGATTCTCCAGACTTCATTTTGGTATTTATGAGGAGAATTTTTCTCACAATCTTGATAATTGATGGATCACATTGTACCTCATTAGTAAAGCCCAAGGTGATTGATAAATTAACTACTAGATTCTTCCTTTAATCTTCCTGATGCATGCATGTGCTAGTTATTGTAGTCACTGTAAATCATTTTCTCCTAACAATAATCAATACATAATTGAGAGAAAGACTATGAGAATCTATAAAATAATAGGAAAATACCTTTTCCTTCATCATTATTCTCTCAACTAGTTCTTTGAATTATGAATATTAAGGTTGAAAGGCTTTATATATAAGCACTTGCTTAATTTCTCTGTTAAATGTTTGTGGCTGCAACATGACCAAACCACTGCCTATCCGTCAGCACTAGTATCACATGACTGTGTCAAATTCTCAGATGTTCACACGTTTTCATTTGTGAGCTTAAGCCAAGAAGGTCTTTTTTTAGTCTGCACATTAACCAGAAGTGGACCTTTTGCATTATTTCTTGTGCAGTGGTTTTGCCCAAATTTTTAGGCAAAATCTCTCTGTAAGTCTACAGGCACTGTAACAAATAAAAATGTGGAAGCGTCATGGCTTTTATAAGGGGGTGGAAAAGACCTCACTTCTGGTTGGTGTCTGTCACCCAAAGGCACCTCTGCTTTAAAAGCTCTGTAATATCTTGACAATGCCTAACAGACAGAATATATTGAGTGCAGCGTCATATTCTAGTAAAAGTTCATGTTTTAGGAATGCACTCCAGAAAATGTGGACTTGAAGAAAAAGGTGTTTGCCAATCTGGACAGTTTTGTCACATCTGATAAAACAATTCTGGCCAGTTCCACCTCCTGTCTTGTTCCATCAAAGTTTACTGAATCTTTGACTCATCGAAAGCAGTGCATTGTGGCTCACCCGGTAAGTATTATCATGTCTGTTTATCATTGATTTTGTTTATATGTTTAATTACAGTTTCATTACCAACAAAATTGGATGATAAGTTTTATTAACTGTACACTGTTCACAGTCCTCTATTTTGCTGTAAGATAGTCAGGATCAATCAATTTGCATTACTGGCAGCATAATCTTGGTGACAAAAAAATATAGGGGACTGTGAACAGTCCATATTAACAGTTTCTTAACCATAAGACGTGATGATAGGCCATTAAATTTTTCTTGATGGTATTTTACTACAACTACCAAAATTCATTTTGTTTTTGCAATCTTATTTAAATTTGTCACTCTTGAGATTTTATAAGCAAAAGCTCTAATGAGAGAAAACATTCAAGAGCAAATATTCTATTACAGCGTCCCTTATTACCCGTTCTGTCTTATAACCTACGGTGTAGGCATCATGTATATAGTATAGGTAATCGCATTATTTGTAGTGATATTTGGCATAAATACCACAAGTGATATTTCGAAATTATTATACGTAATTTCACAAGCCGTTAGGCGTGTGAAATTTGAGACAATTTTGAAATATCACGAGTGGTATTTACGCCATTAATATCACGTACAAATCATGCTATTATTTGTTTATACTACTACCCGCAAAAGGTTTGTAATTTTCACATGTAGGTATTTCAAATTAAGCTGTTCAAAATACCACTGCTCCAAGCCAATCAAATTGCAGCAATTTCTCATGTAGTAGTTTAACCTTTAAATTAGTAATGTTGAAATTAGGACTGCTGATGACCGATCACATTAAAGTTATTGAGTTATTAATAGTTTTGATTAATGATGAAAGATTGTAAATGCCATCCTCAGTGAATAACGTAATGTCACCACGACAATTCTTACCGAAAGAACTCCTCAAATTGCAGATATTACCCCACCACCCCACTTGGGATCTCTTAGCTACAGTATTTACAAGCACAGATCCACACCCAGTTTCCACCGTTTTAGAGAAATCGGTCAGATTTTTCATGATAAATATATTTCTAATAAAATAGAAACTAAAGAAGAGAAATCTGGAAAATGGTTTGGGGACTTCAGGGAGTTAAAGCCCAAAACATTTCCTGGGGGAGCATAGCCCTGCGGGCCCCCTAAAAGCTTTGCGCCTTCGCCTCTCGTTTAGGAAATTGGTCAGTATTTATCCTAGATCCGCGCGTCTCTATACATGTACCTGACCTTAGAAGTGAAACCCGGGGAAAAGTTATATTCAGCACTTATGATTTAATCTTTCTGACTTAGAGTGGTTTTCGTTTGAGTATCGTAAAACCAAAACCAAAGTAATTACTCTGGCCAATCACATAGGACACAGGTAATACATTCAACCAATCAAAACTCGAAGTAATTACATGTGGCTGACGCAAAGCGCGGGAAAATGCATGCGAGCGCGTCACAATTGGCATTGGTTTTACTTCTGATTGGATGAAAAGGTGGCGCGAATCTTTTAAGCCAATCGCATCGTGTAGAAAGTGCAAAACCAATTACTTTTCGACACTCAAATGAAAACCGCTCTATCCACCATTAATTACCGTAAAATTCCGAAAATAAGCCCCTCCATGTATAAGCCCCTCCAAATATAGGCCCCCCAAACCTGTAACGCAAAAAACCCTCCATTAAATTGCCCTTCCAAATATAAGCCCCCCGGGGACTTGTACTTGGAAAATGACAATGTAAAACAAAGCAAAAACGGTAAATTTACTTCCAACTGTAAGGCCAGCCCAATCGATTTTGAAACGCAAATTTCCCTCCGTAGCTAAGCCCCTCCGAATATAAGCCCCTCAAAAAGGGCCTTTGAAAAATATAAGCTCCGGGGCGTATTTTCGGAATTTTACGGTAACTTTTTAACTGGGCTGCCTGTAAGGCAAATCCAGTTCATAAAATGGGATTTTCCCGTCAAATAATGAACACTATCAATATTATTAACTTAGTATCTTTCATCCCGGGGGGGGGGGGGGTGACTTGGTAAAGTCTTGTGTGAGTACGTGCTATCCAGCCCTCCAAATTAACACGTAATGGATATATACTCTGACATTTACTTTCGCAGTATAACCCCCAGAAAAATCCTAACTGCGGGGTTACCTTTTGAGGTTTTTCGTCACATTTGTTGCAGTTTAAACCTTTTGATGAGTTTTTTCTTTCCAAAACGTTATTGCAAATCTCTCTCTGTGTGTACATCCATTAAGACATCTCTCAAGCTATCGTTGGCACTTTTTTTCAGTGCCTTCTTCAAAAGATAGTACGGTTGGTCGCTTTCGAGGTTTCTCTTCAAATTATGTTGAAGTTTAAATCGTTGCCGATTGTTGTTTGTTCTACACTTTGTGACTTCCATCTACAAGTAGGCCTCTTCTGTTTCCTAAGTAGGTTTTTTTTTCTAGATAAATCCTCCATATTATGTGCCACTGGTTGAAATTGTGCCCGCACCTTGGACAGATAGCGATGTTGTAGATCGCACAGTGGCCTTAATGAAGGAAATTGGACAGGCACCTGTAGTGACAAAGAAAGAAGTTAACGGATTCATCTTCAACCGCTTACAATATGCTATTATCATGGAGGCCTGGAGGCTAGTGGAGGTGAGAGAAATTGAGCAAGGACAGGGTAACATTGAAGTGTATATTCAAGTTAATATCACCACTGCATTGAAGATTGTGTAAATGGGAAATGTCAGCAAGATGAAGTGTCAGTAAAACTTGTATTAAGTGCAAAGGGGATGACTCCTACATGAAAGGAACTGCGATGCTTGCCGGAAAATAGTAGTTTTGACAGAGGCCAATTAGCGAATGCCAAGATGAACAATATTGCAATCACAACTCTAGTTCAGTTTATGGCCAGTGAGTCTACGTGAATGCCATATAAAACCATTTACCATATTTCTTCAAATAAGGGTCCATGGTCTAATAACCGTCCCAGAAAAGGCGCCCACCCCTTGGCGTCCATCTCGAATAGGCACCCCGAGAAAAAAACACTGTAAAAAGTTAACAAATTACTTTAAAAACACTACGAAACACAGCACACCAAAACACAAAGTATCCAAACAAAGTTGGTCTTTGTTGGAAAGAAAATTTTATAAGCGCCCCCTTCTGTTAAACGCCCCTCTTTTTAGCTGTAATTTTAAATAAGCGCCCAGATGCTTATTCGAAGAAATTTGATTCCTGTAAGATACAATACTCGTTGTAGGATGGTGTCTGTTCTCCGGAAGATGTGGAAACAACAATTACAGAGGGTCTTGGTCTGCGTTACTCTCTGATTGGTCCATTTGAAACTATGCAGCTAAATGCCAATGGTATGTTACTTGTACTGAATTCAAATCCTTTCCGGGTTTAGTTTTTTCCCAGAATCAATGGCAAACAATTACCACCGGTTAAGACGTTGGTAAAAGAACTGCCTACTGGTCTTTCTTTGAATGGACTCATCATCAGTAACAAACTACGATCGTTAATACTAAATCAGGAACTAAAGGATGTTAAGCTGTACTTTGGGACCTGAAATAGACTAAATGCTAAAAAATCAATGCCCTATACCTCATATTCGTAATTCCCTTATCCCAGATTAATAGCCTCCCTTTTCCCTTCCGCCCTATTCCCTACCCCCTTATACGCCTGCCACGCAGGCTACAGATTAACGACTACATTGGTCAGAAACATTATCCCTATTGTTTCTCATATCGCGATCCTGTGGAGCGATCTGCAACTCTCAGAGGTAATCAACAAAGTTTAATACAAGGAGGCACTGCCTGGAGGTCCAACTCCTAACCCTTTCATGTACCATTTTTGGCTTTCGTATAGCTTCTATTGACTAATGGTACCCGTTTCAAATATGTAGCTTAGAACTTTGCATCCCTTTTAACTCTTGTAAATGCACTTTCTTTAAAATATGAAACCAACACGTTTTCTCGACTATTTTACAGTCATGCAATTGAGTCTGTTAGCCCTTTTGATCCTTTTTACGGACCGAAATAACAGATTTCCCTACCCTTTTATATACTTCAACAAGTAAAATCTCTACACTTTCATATACCTGAAACCTAAAGAAAAAGGTATCCCTTTCGGGTAGAGCCTCCCCGTATAGGGCCATCATAGGGAGTACCCCCTTCCCGGGCCTGCGACGGGCTGGCTAGACTTCAAAGTCCTTCGCTGCTTCTTTCTGGTTCGGCTCTCTCGCTCGCTTTGCCGCCGAAAACCTTAGAATTCTCCTGCTTGAGCTTCGCGCTCGAGAAAAATTTTGAGCTCGACCTGTGGGCAAGTCTACTTGCTGGTTAGTTTTTGGTGCTTCTGTGTACTGTCGTTACTCCAATATTTAATATATCATTATGACTGTATCATTATGAGGTCACTTTCTTCATTTATCTTGTAGGCATCAGAGATTACTGTGAACGATATGGAGCAAACATCAGGCATGTTTGTGAGGAGCAAGGTGGGCCGCGTTCACTGAGCGGCGAGACACTTGACAAGCTGGAGAAAGAATTAAACCAGACCATGCCTTTAGAGCAACTGAACGAAAGAAGGAGCTTACGAGACAAAAGACTGGCTGCACTGGCGATTCATAGACAACATGAGGATAAGGAAAATGAATAGTAATTCTAACCTATTCCAATTTGAATTTTCCAAGGTAAAAAATGCAGAGTGGTATCTGGTCACTTATGTCCTTTTGAATTCGAAGACACCTACCAAATCTAATCCCTATAATTACGTATACATGAAAAGATCGACGTGTGAATCAGCTTAAGCTACGTGCAAACCTTGTTGGCAGTGGTATGCAAAAGGATGCAACGATTCCCAACAAAGTTGGACCTGCAGTGCATCATGGGGAGGATGCAACCCATAAGACTCTGTAAACTCCAAGGAGACCATGGGCGCGATCCATTCGACCAAAATGTCCGGAAATTTCGGTCCAAAACTCAATGGATCGGTTTCGTCCAACCGGAAAAGTTTCGAACAAACTGGTCCACGTTTTGAGGTGGACCACTCTTTTTTTTGGTCGGACCGGTCGGAATTTTAGTTGAATGGATCGCGTCCCATGTAAAATGCGCGTACGTTACCTCAGTCGTTAATGTTGGAAGAGCTGTGCAAACGGATCCAACATTCTTTCGCTAAACTTCGGCGATCACGGAACAAAAAAAAAAAAGTTGGGAGTTGGTGGCTCAATTTCTGCTTGTGCGCAACATCTCTCGACAACACGCAACAACATGCAACAGGATGTGCAAACGGACGCAACATGTAACATCCAACAATGTTGGGAGTTGTTGACCAACAATATTGCGTCCGTTTTCACGGGGCTAAAGTCTGACATATCTTATTTGGGTCGACCCATGATTTATGTTCGTTGATCGGTTTTGATCCGTCTTCTCTCATAGTAATAACGGTCGTTGGGTTGTTTTATTAAGTCAAATCGTCAGTTTGTTCAGTCATTCTATTGCCTTTTGTTTTAATCTCCTATTTTTTTTCTTTTGCAGGGACTACGTGATTGTTTTACGAGGCGGACAAACAATCATCGACATAAACATAAAACAGATGCTTAATTCAAATATACCGTAAACTGCCGCTAATAAGCCCTGGGGTTATATATCTTTGTGAGGGGTTTTAAGAGGGCTTGTAAACTGAGGGGCTTATATCCGAGGGGGACTTATAACCGAAATAGAAAAAGCGCTGCGAAACATGCTAAAGCAGTGCTGATCAAAATACGTTTTACATTTACTGGTTTCAAATGAAGCTTTTTAATTAGGCCACGAAAAAGGTAGATGACGGACTCGAAAGGGCTCAGATTGAATCTTCTCATGCTATCAGGCTTGCTGAGAATAGAGAGTAAGGGTTTATTTCCACTTCCGCGGTTTTTTTTGCGTGCGAACGCACGTAAAAGTTACGAGCGTAAATGAAATAGAGGCATTGTCTGAAAGGCTACGCGTACACGTTGATGTTGAGCGAGGTTGAACTTTTACGTTTACGCGTGACCTTCCATACATTGCCTCTATTTTATTTACGCTCGCACGCAGAAATTACGCGACAGTGGAAATCCACCTTTAAGGATGAGACAGCGTCAGTGAGAGTCTATGGATCCTGAGAGATCTTTGCTGTAAACGAAGAAGAGTTCAGCTTGAAAACGTCATAATTCATTTGAATTCATTTGGAGAGAGGCTTATAGCAGGGGCAGCGTAGAAGTGGGGGGGGGGGGAGGGGGAGGCTAATGGGCCTATATCAGGGGCAGCGTATAAAAGGGGGGGTGGGGAGGGGTCTTATAAGTGGCAGTTTACAGTATTGGGATAGTTTCCAACAGTTAATTGAGATTATTGTTATACATAGAATGATAATATTTTTGGGTAACAAATAATTTTAAGTCTTGTTGACAGACGTAAGCCTTCAATAATAAGACCACTTAGCAGGCTATATTTTCGGCTAGGTGTGGAATCGATTAAATTGTAAGAGGCACCTCATTTTAGGAAATTTTTGTGAATTTGAGCGCGACATCTTTGAAAGTACTGGTGGTTTATAGTTTAGAGTTTAATGATGATAATGTTCATAATAACTATTTTACTAATATGAAACAATGATTACATGAGTGGATTCTTTGCTGAGTATCTACTGATGCCTCTTTGAACAAGACTCATGCACGACATTATAAAAAATCGAGACTAAGTGTATTAGGGTAGAATATTTCAGATATTAGCTTCAACTAAAAGATATTTTTCAACTAATTTATGAGCATCATACAGAGAAAGTGACTTTAGATAACAGACGACCTCTTTTTTCTCCGTAAAGGATTTATCTTGCCATAATTACAAAAAAACTGGACCTTTTTGGGGACGATTGGAAGAGCAAAAAGCGGACGCTTTGTTTTTGCTCGCTCCAGCGTTTGTGGGCACAAAAAGACTTCTGGAGAGAAGAGAGGTACAGTCGAGTGTTTTAAACAGATTTAGAAGCATCCGGGCGTGGAATAAAAATACTTCTTCTACTTTTTGATAATCAATATTAAACTTTTGACTAAATTAGAAGTCAAAGCTGTTAGAATGTCATGGTTATTTCCCCGTCTTTCGATGTTATCTCTACGTTTGGCTGATAAGCCTGGGAACATTGACAATTTACGGGTGGCTCGCATCTCTTAGTCTCCTTGGCAACCGCTCGAGCTGGAGTCGCGTATATCTCGCCCATGTTTGTGTGGTTATCCTATTGTTTTTACAGCCAATTGTGTAAGCCGTTCAGTGAGGTGCTGTTTGTCCCTATATCTCAGCAATCTCGTCCCCAGGGCTTCTTAGGGACACGTCCTGGGGACGAGGTTGGATAACGCAGCTGCTCAGTGGGTCATTTCCGAGTTGCAAAAACTCTCACTTTCAAAACGGGGCTAAGTGCGAAACCTTTGTTAGGAAAATGAGTTTTATCAGGAATGTTACTAAAACGGGGAGTGGGGAACTGGAAAATGAAAAATGGGAACAAAACCTAACTTGAAGCCTGGCCCTATCAGTAACTTCATTTCCAATTCTTTATTTTGTTCCTATTTTTCATTCTCCACGTTCAACTTCCTCTCATTTTTGCCTCGTCGTGAGAGACCTCTTTTACCAGGGAACAAGCTCTCCATTCTCCTACCCCGCCCCCGCTTTCACGTGCCTCTCGCGCGTCTACTTTTCACGATACCGTAAAATTCCGAAAATAAGCCCCGGGTTTTACATTTTTCAAAGGCCCTTTTTGAGGGGCTTATTTTTGGAGGGCTTATCTACGGAGGGAATATTTACGTTCCAAAATCGATTGGGCTAGCCGTGTAAGAAAGTGTGCTACACGAGCAAAGTTGCTTTTTGCTAATTAGACTTATTTTTTGTTTTTTCACCGTTTTCGTTGCCTTCGGCGCTTAGCATTACACGATTTTACATTTTGTTTGAGCAAACTATAAATGTAATCGGCAGCTTCGCTTTTAGCCCAGGCTAAATCTACATATTAGACTACGAGTAGTCCCCCAATATTCCTCACGGATAGTAGAGCGACGCCTTTTCTCGCGTGGGGTGGTTTTCACGCGCACTCGAGTTTTGCTCGCTCAACTATCCCTGAGGAAAAATGGAGGACTACTCGTAGTCTAGAAAATTAATGCGAGGCTGACAATAATCTTCAATTTAATGTAAACTCATGAGAGGAGGATTATTTGCGTTCTTTACAGTCTTAAAATAAGGATGTGGTTCCCTTAGGCCAGTCGAGAATACCGTCATTCTAAAATAAGAAAAGAAATAATTACGGCTCTGTGAGTAATGAGTGTGTGCAGGAGCCCATCAAATTGATGGGCTCCTGGTGTGTGACTTAACATTTGCTGTCAGGCGCAACGGCAACGAGATTCTGGTCTTTCGATAGCCTCCCACGCACACGTTCTTAGGGGTTCGTCACGCGTTCCTGCCTCATTAGTGGGGCAGGAACGCGTGACGAACCTCGAAGAACGTCTGCGTGGTAGGCTAGTCTTTCGACAGCTGAAGTTAGTGCGACACAAAATGGCAAGACTTGTAATCGTAGATTTTATCGCATTTTACTGCATATGGTGTGTCATATTTAAAGGTAAGAATGAATAATAATCAAGGGTTAGTTTAGTTAAAAGGAGTCCTAGAGAACCGTATCGGTTCCATTTTTGGCCAGCTCAAATTTGTTGTTGTAGGGCAAGCTGAACACACCACGACTTTACAAAGAAAATTGAAAAAAATACTACATCTCAATGATTTGTTGAATACCGTTATATCGCGATTCAGCATTTATAATTCATACTGCAGTATTGTCGACACCAATTTGAAACCTTTATTTGTGAATTTATGGAACGCAAGACATGACTGTAAACTAGGTCTTCTTGCGGAAGTTGTTATAACAGATACATTGCCGTGAACGATTTATGTTTGAAAACTTGTGAAATTGCTAAAAGTGATCTTTATTTAAGACTGATTGCGTTTCAAATGCGAAATTTGTTATTAGCGCATATTGTAACTGTTGTAATTTAAATATCTTACTTGATCCGTGGGAGGAAGTGCCCTCCTCAACGACAGCTTAGCTGCATTAAGCAACATATGAAGACTAACGATAAATTGCATATTAGGTGTAGACGAGTGCAGAAAACACAGAAATTGATTTTAAAAATAGTTGTAGCTCCATGTTATGGCATTGAACAGGCTAACCCACTAGTGGACTCCAAAAACGTTACTTCTTGATTTGCATATCAGTCTTTTCATGGCTGAGAGCCGTTGTTTGTGTCTTCACGCAACGCTTCTGGGTTGATTTTCCCTGCGCCGACGCGAGAAAGGGGTTGCATGACGTCACAAAGAAATTATGAGGCTAGCGATTACATAGGCACCTCCGCAGCCGCTAGGGCCGGAGTCACTAAACGCCCAACGTCTGAAATTCTGTGTACGTTTTCATACACGCAGTCAGACCGTGTTGCGCGTCGGGATCTCTCTTCTCTCGCTCCAAAATACAGGAAGACCAGAGACCCTTGAATGAACCGCTGGGTCAGCGAGGATATTCACTTTAAAAGTTGACTTGTGCCAAGTTAGTGAAAGATTTTGAAAGGTTGGATAGTCTTAGAAAGCCCGTAGCGAGGCTTTGCATACCAAGAAGAGCAATTCCAGGCAGGGGCGGATCCAGGATTTTTTTTAGGAGGGGGTGCACTCGTCTCTTGCTCTACTTCAACACCAATAAACCACTTGGTTTTTTTTTTTTGGAGAATTCCAGCTGTATTAGAAAACCGCAGGTCATCTCAGGGGGGGGGGGGGTGCGCACCCCCTGCACCCTCCCCCTAGATCCGCCCCTGCCAGGTTTAGCAAAACCTGGGACCAAGCTCCGCAGTGTGGGAAAAAGGCAAAAAACGGGGTCGAATAGGAAAAGTATCTTTACCTATGCAGCAATGCAGTTTCAAATGAACATTTTTGAACGTAATAGATACCTTAGGCCCGTTTCAAACGTCGTGCTACTGCCTTGCCGAACTCAATTCATAAATTATAAATACATTAGAATATATTTGAAAGTCTGCTAACCCGTTCCTTTATATTTGTGTCAAGTTATTTTCGACAACAGCAGTTCTATTCGACTGAATTAAATTCGACGTCTGAAACCAAGTCGTGCTAGTCGTGCTGCAGTCGAGCTACAGTCGAGCTACAGTCGAGCCAGCTTAGCACGGCAGTAGCACGACGTTTGAAACAGGCCTTAGACGGCAAGTAAACGTTGCTATGCACCGCGAAACAGTTGACAACGCGTTTCACTTACCAAGACTTTGTGACACCATCTTTGCCCACCCTTGAGGGGAGGGGGGAGGCTCTGTCAAAGTTATATTTATGCTGGAGGATAAGGTTAGGCTACTATTAGAAAAAAAAAATTCTGGTTCTTTTTCGTTTAAAATTGAAATGGATTTAACTACAGAACCGTAAACTTACTAGCCCAGGGCTTATACATCTTCGTGAGGGGTTTTAGGTGGGCTTATAAAGGGAGGAACACACTACAGCATTGCTGATCACAATACATTTTTAATTAAGGTTCAAAACGACGTAAAAATTCGAAATCATTTCAGTAGAAGCAGGAAGGGGGCTTGCATTCGTGGGGCTTATAATCTGACCTTATCTTCTGGTTACAGGTACATTGGCCTATATAACTGAATAGGCTTATAAGCGGCAGTTCATGGTATTTTGTTGTTCTTGTTTCTTTTTTGTCAGGAACTGTCACAGAGGGAAAAAACTTATACATTTCACGAGCCTCGGGTAACGATTCATGGTCTTGTGATCAATTAAAACCTTGTAAAACCATTTCACGGGCTGTTGAGCTAGCGTCAAGAGGGGATCACATCCTCTTAGATGGCAGTTACACTGACAAAGATCCTTACAACTGTCAATCAAGATCACCAGAGCATTCAGGAGTTCAGATCAATAAGAGTTTGTCTATTATGGGATATGGCAGTCCCATGCCTCACATACAATGCAACAAAGGAGAAGGTTTGCAGTTTAACGGTTCAGATAGCAAGCAGCAAATGAGAGTAGCCTTATCAAGGTTACTTGTAAGTCAAAGCTCTATCATGGTCCAGGATTCTTCTGTTCATATCGATGGTTGTAGATTTGAAAGCAGCAAGGGTGTGGTGATCAACATTCGTACCAGGTTATCATTAAACATTTTGGTTACGAATTCGATCTTTTATCATAACAGTGCATGCGTCTCAGTCGTCGTGAATAGTACAAAGAAACAGTCAAAGAACATTCAAGTAGTTTTCAAAATGGCAAATTCTTCTTTTTTGTTTGGCAATGTCGTGAAAGATAAGAGCAAATGTATGTCGTTCACGCAATCACAGAATAGTAGCCAGTCTGTAAGCTGTTATATCACCTTGGAACATACAACTTTTACCGGGAACAAATTTATCTTACCACAAGGTCTTATTTTTTTAGAGATCAACAATGGCAGCCAAAACATTCAATTCAAAAGTGTGACTTTCTTTGACAATGCCATTTCATCAACGAGAGAGGATTTGAAGGTTGATAGTGTATTTTGCATCGTTCGTGGCACCGATGTAACTATTTCTATCGGTTCGAGTAAATTTAGCAGTGAATATGCCAAAGTACTCAATGGAAGTGCAGAGGATATTTCTTTTCACATCTATAACTCCACTTTCCATGGTCACCGAGGACGTAATAATGGCGGAGTCATCTCTTTGCAAGGTACTAACTTATGCAAGTTGAACGTATCAAAATCATCGTTTGTAAACACATCTGCTGCTGTGGGTGGAGCAATCAGCATTGAATGCGCCACTATTGATTGTGTCAGCCTTAATCAGAATAATTTTACAAGCAACACGGCAGTTATGGGAGGAGGAGCTTTATATATCAAGGCTGTTAAGGCTTCTGTAAAACTGCGTCACTCAGCATTTACCAACTGTAAAACGATGGGTGTTGGCGGAAGTGGAGTTTTAATAGAGACAAGTCTCAAGGCACTGACCGGAACGGTGGGAAACGACTTGCTATTAACTGTGGAGAGTTGTCGTTTTCAAAGATGTATAACTCTGTCGTATGAAAATGGTGGATCTCTAACTGTCTTTTATAAATCACAAATTGAAATAAACATTAACAACAGCAATTTTATTTCCAGTTATAATGGGGCTGTAATCTTGAGGCCGTGGCCATATTTCTTTGAATCGACAGGAAACAAGGGGTCGATGAAATCAAGCTATGTCAGAATACAAAACTCGAGGTTTTTTGAAAACAATGGCATTGTTGTTTCCTTAAATATATATGTAAATGATCAAAGTATCGTAACTTTTTTATACGTCTCTATGGAATCGAACACTGTTCTTGGTTATCACGGAGGTGGAGTTGGAGGAGCTGCGTTGATCCAGTCCGGTAATCTAACTATACAGCAATGCCAATTCTTGAAGAATACGGCATTTTTTGCAGGTGGCGCGTTGTATGTAAGTGTTAACTTACTTAACATTACGGATTCATTTTTTGACGGTAATAGAGCTGTATATTATGTCGGATGCGGAGGCGCTTTATCTGTTGCTGCTATGTCCGTCGTCATTTTTAACACCACATTCAATAATTGTTCAGCAACTAATGGAGGTGCTATCTGTGCATATTCATGCGGTAAAATAACAATTAAAAAAAGTCAATTCGTAGAGAACAATGTAGGCGAACAAGATCCACAAGTGACTGCAGGAGGAGGGGCCACTTTCTCAAAGGACTCTCAAGTGACATTTGAAGAAACAATGTTTCAGAGAAATACAGGCCTTTTGGGTGGCGCTGTTTATTTACAAAATGGTGGGGCAACATTTAAAAACTGTTATGCTGTTGACAACTTTGCAGCAGCTCAAGGTGGGTTTTTGTACGTAGCCTATGGTGTGAAAAATGTTGTTATACAAGACAGTGTTCTTAATCAAACAAAAACAGAATTAAGGAGGTCAAAATTCAGTTACAAAAAAGCCTCGTTTATACGCGGCCACAGTTTAGAGGTACTAACAATACATAACACAACAATGGAAGCTACACCATATGACAGTAATGGTCCTCTACTGTTGGTCACAAACGTGACAGTCATGGATTTTGGAAAAGACAACTCGACCTCACTAAACTGTCCTGCTGGGAGTAAAATGGAAATTCTTAGCTATACTTTAGGCGATAAAGATAACAGCCCTTGGTTTTGGCAGTTTACCTGCTCACCATGCGCAGGGAACTCCTATAGTCTACAGCGTGGTCGTGCTGTTGGAGTCCATGCCGTGCCGGGATTTCAGTGTCTTCCATGTCCGTTTGGAGCAAACTGCTCTCAAAATATAATCGCCAAACCAAACTTTTGGGGTTTTAAAGAACAGACTACTCCACCAACTCTCAAATTTACCATTTGTCCCGTTGGTTATTGTAGTCCTCCTAACGAAACGGAGTTTCCCAAATACAATGGTTGCCAGGGTAACCGTACTGGCAAATTGTGTGGACACTGCTATAATGCTTACTCGGAGACTCTCTACTCTACAACCTGCAGACCCTTGAACGAGTGCAATGATTATTGGTTTTGGACTTTAGCGTTAGTCTATGTATCGCTAATAGCATTTTACTTGACATTTAAGCCTCCTATAACGCCTTGGATTATGCGTCAAATCAAGTGGTTTAAAACCCACGAGACGGCAGACGAAGAACGTAACAGCGACGAAGGTTACGTAAAAATAATCTTCTATTTTTATCAGGCAGCGGACCTTCTCCTAGCCTCAAACACATCTCTGGTTTTTGTAGAGGGTAAACTAAAGGACATACTGGTTGGAGTGTTCAACTTTCGACAATCTTTTTCGTCAAATGGACTGATTTGTCCCTTTCCGGGCCTTACAGTAGTAACGAAGCAGTTATTTTCGGCCTCTCAAGTATTTGGTACATCTCTCATGATAGGTGTCCTTTATAGTTTGCGCAGGGGAGCACAAAGGTGTCGAGGAAAGGAGGCCCCATCTTTTTCGCCCTATATGGCTGGCATTTTGCAGACAATGTTGCTAGGATACAAAACACTTGCTTCAGTTAGTTTTAACCTCTTACGATGTGTGCCAATCGGTTCAGAGAAACGGTTATTCTTGGATGGAAACCTTGTCTGTTTTCTATGGTGGCAATATATTTTGATTGCTTTGGTGTTTGCTTTTTTCGTGCCGTTTGTGTTTGTCTTATTTTGGGGTTGTTATAAGTTGCACAACGGAAGCCTTTCTGTGGCGAAATTTCTATTGGCTTGCTGTTTTCCACTGCCTTTTCTTCTTTATTGGCTAATCCTGTTTCTTCTTTGTATAAAACGAAATGCGGCCCATGTAGATTCAGCCACGAGGAAAATGTCCAAGAGATCGGTGGAGATGACACTTTTTGGCTGTTTCAAAAGACCTTCGGAAGGCAGCACACTTTCTTTGGGCTGGGAAAGTGTTATGATCGGACGACGACTTATTCTCATTTTGTTGAAAACGTTCGTCAGTGACCCAATGCCTCGTCTTCTCATTATGAGTTTCCTTTGTGTTTTGTTTCTCCTGCATCATGCCATTTCTCAGCCGTTTCGAGATGTCACTGCTAACAACCTTGAAACCATTTCGTTGCTGTCTCTTGTCCTTTTGGGAATGGCAAACATGTTTTTTGCCTCCTTTGTATCTTTGGCCGTTCCATTAACCGATCATTTTCAGTTCTGGTGGTGTTTCTGGCAAGTAGTGGAAACTGTCATTCTCTGTGCAGTACCTGCAATATTTGGTATCTTCGTAATTGCTGCGGCTTTATCGCTGGTTATCCGGTTTCTTGTTGCTTGTTTTGGCTGGTGTTGCAGTAAATTAAAAAGAAGTGAAGAAATTAGGCCACTTCTGTCCTTGACAGATTAAAGTTAGTCTTTCTCACGCGATATAAACGCTTTGTATATAAACAATTTTTTTAGACGCATCACCCTTTTTGGTCCTATTTTAAGGTCGCTTGACATGATTATAAATGTTCATTCTGATTTTAAAAGCATAGCAGATATGACAATATTTTTGACTGGTTGACGATTCAAAGTTGAATCTTATGGTAGACTATTTTGGAAAAAAACCAGCATTTGCAAGGACTGGCCTGGCCTGCCATACCAGTCTAGTGATAAAAAGAATTCTATTATTAATCAGGAGTTATTCCAGCCAGGTCAGTGTATTCCTAAATGAGATGCAGGACGCTAGACATTTGAGACTTCGATTTGGTTATACCAACCTACCCCAGGGGCGAATCTAGGGGGAGGGTGCAGGGGGTGCGCTCCCCCCCCCCCCGAGATGACCTACGGTTTTCTAATACAACTGGTATTCTGCCAAAAAAAAAAAACTATGTGGTTTATTGTTGTTGAAGTAGAGCAAGAGACGAGTGCACCCCCTCCTAAAAAAAAATCCTGGATCCGCCCCTGTACCCAATGACGCTCTGGTCTGGATTCACCACGACCTTTGAGTGCATTGGATAGTGGACAGTGGAGAAGCTAACCTTCGGCAAGGATCGTTCGGAAATACATGAGACGGTAAGTCTTTTCTATCATCGGAACGATTATTGCAAAGCGCAGCAATGCAGCATTTTTGAGAACTATGTCTTTTTGTCGTAATTGTAGGGTGCGCTTCTGCCACTGTATACAATTTAATTGCGATCTGGCCCTAAGGCCTCGCTTTTGTACCAGGGGGGTACTCCCCTATATAAGCCATATAGGTATGTCCTCCCCCGAAGGGTAGGGTTTTTGCGCCGGTTTGGTCTGAAAACGAGTATAGATTTTGCTCACTCTGGTCTGGAATCGGGTATGGTTTTCAAGGGATTTCGGGAGAGTACGAACGTATTTGTTTCAATTCCAAATGAGTAAGAAAGAAAGAGAAATATGCGAATTCGTAATGGATTTTAAGAAATTGTTTTTGTTGCTATTCTCATCTAAGTAAGATGACATAATTTTTAAAGGCTAGGTCTGAGAATGGGTATGGATTTTCCCAGAGGCCAGGTCTGAAAACGGGAGTGAAAAATAACATTTTTCGGTCTGAAATAGGGTCAAGATTTGGAGAACCGGGCGGCACACCCCCACCATTAGTGTTTACTAGAAGATGACACCTGAGTACCTCCGTGCAGGAGCTGTAAAAATTATTCTGTTATAGTCCCTCTTTTCAACATTTAAATTTTACGTACATGCTGTGATTTGATATGTCACTCTAGACCCCAGATAGGCCAAGTAACCTGCCTAGGTGAGGTAACCCGCCTGTCTATATAATCTCTCCTTTTAATCTGATCACATTTACATGATAGGTGGGGTGACCCACCGCATGTTACCTCCCCTGTCTGGGCTCCCCGCTCCATGTAAACAGGCCCTAAGACTACGTTCACACTATGACCGTATAGCTTTCTGTGCCGACACGAAAAGCTATCCGCTATAGTAGGCTGATTTAGCAACAGGACGGGAACGTCAGTTGACGACGGCGCGCGCAAATCAAACAACTGGCTTGACCAATAGCAGAGCGGCAAATTGGGCACCGGAAGTCGAGTGTAGTCCTTTCCGCGCGCTTTCCCGTCGTCAAATGACGTTCCCGTTCTGTTGCTGAATCAGCCTAGTATGAAAACGTATCCGATACGTGTGTCTCCATTACATAGAGATCGGTGCGGCGCAGCTTGGCTCCGTTACAGGCCTCGTGCCGAAATCACCGTTCTTATGTGTGAACAGAAGCCCTATCCAGTATGGTTTTCTTGTCGGCGCAAAAGCTATCCAGTATAGTGTGAACACAACCTCGTTCCCAGGGTTCTCTCCGCGGGTAGGAGAGTACCCTGGGAACGAGGTTGGGTGAACAAAGCCTAAATCATGAAGAACACCCGCTTACTCAACACATCTCAGGGTTCTGTGTGCAAGAGTTTTCTAAACGAATATTTGATACCTTAAAGCCAATCAAACTACCAAATTTACCATTTTTGTTTTGTTTTACTTTGTATTCGAGGGCAAATTCCAAGTACAAGCCCCCCGAGGGGCTTATATTCGGAGGGGCGATTTAACGGAGGGTTCTTTGCGTTACGATTTTGGGGGGCTTATATTTGGAGGGGCTTATACATAGAGGGGCTTATTTTCGGAATTTTACGGTAACTTATCTATATGGTTGGGTCTTAAATTTTACATTGTTTGGGAAATCATCGATATACCCCTTTTGACATTTATTAGTTTTAGATTTCTTGATAGCCAAAGTATTAGTAATGGTAACAGGACTGACCCTGACTGAGTGGAGTCCAATTCGGTCTGTAATCATACGAGTGATTAACAAAATCGGACGACCGCGTAGCGGAAGTCCGATTTGTTTAATCACGAGTATGATTACAGACCGAATTTGGACGACACGAAGTTCTGTTACCAATTAATCATAACTTAAACAAAATTTGTGATATAATAGGCTATTTTTTAAATCAAAACACAAGAAATTCGAAATTTTGTTTTGCTAGCAGTAAAAAAAAAGCCATTTAAGCGCGCACGTGATGGCGCGTACTGTCCAATTACTTAGACACGACGCGTACTGTCCTATTAAACTGTCCAATTAAGGCTGAAATCAGGGGAGTTGATAGCCAATCAGATTTGACAATTTTGTCATAGTTATGATTATTACTTAAATGAGTCCGGCAGAGAAAAGTGATTGTAAACATTAGGCTATAGGATTAAAATAAAATTAAAAACAAGAAAAGCAAACTGTAGGTGGTCACCAAAATTGCCCTATTTTTTGGAATATGCGTAAAAAAATTCTATTTTTTACCAACCTCGTCCCCGGGGCTTTTCCCTCAAAAAATGGGAAAAATGGAAATTTGAGGGAAAAGCCCTGGGGACGAGGTTGATTTTTTACATTAGCTTTTATACACTGTGTCTACTATGGTCAACGAAGAGAGGTCCGAAGAAAGCAGCTTGTTTTCGCCGTGTGACAGCAAACATGAAAATATAATTTCGTAAAGTGATCTTGCCATTTACCATTCATCCGGAATTTCCGAACTTTTCGGTCGAATGGTAAGCAACTTGTAACGTGTAAAACTGTGAATAAATCGTACTCCTGGTCAGCGGACTTTCGTTTTAGCACATGTTCTATCGAGTCGCGTCATTCTGTTGGCGTCTATTTTGAAAGTGTGCGGACGGAAGATTTGAGGGTTGCAAAAATCAGTAGCCTTCAGTAATCAATTAATTCACTTATGAAGCAAGCCTTTCGAGAGAGAGGACCCGATGAAGCGGGAACAAAGCTGAAAATAAGCCACGCCGGTTATTAGCGTCAGGAAACGGAGTGTTTTTGGTTTCGTGAAGGGTTAACTGAACTGACGTGAAACGTGATTCACTCGGTTTCCTGACCTTAATCACTAACCTTCAAAGTTATTCGGCCGTTTGGCGGCCTCTGGGCGTCCCGCAAAATACTTCTACCGGATAAGGCATGGTTGTTTAAGTACGGTCCACCAGGCTCAAGATCTTGCTGGGAAAAAACAGATCGTAGAACCAGGTAAGTTTTCCAGGTTTATCTTTCTTTCCACCTAACTTTTCGAAATGTAAATTGGGTTTTGGTATTTCTGCTTGTGCGTCGCATATTTATTTTTTGGTCAAATAGCCTTCTCCATAGTGCAAGGTTCTGTTCTAGATCTGGGTTTGCTAGTAATCGACATTGCCAACAAATCATGCCAATTTTTACCGAACAGCTCCCCATATTCCTAAATGAACTGTGGAAACGTACCAGTATCACGAAGGAATGTTGTCCACTTACAAAGTTTAACAAATTTGAAGCTGTTGAACAAGGGAATTTACTTGCTTTAAAACTTGTGCAAAATTTTGTATCATGCAATTGTACTGAATAATAGTTAGGCTTCCTAAAACAATAGTGTAAATGAATGGATCTATTCATTTGAATCAAATTGATAGGTGCAATAAAGGTCATAGCATCAAGCATGATTTTTTAGCCATATTTAGTATAAAGAAATGAAAGAAAAGGGGGGGGGGGACCGGGCAAAATAAAACTAGGGTGGGGTAGTTTTTCAGTTGGTGAGAAATTCTTCTGGTTTATTCAAGAAATATAAACATGGCAGTATATGCTAAATCAGTACCAAAATAATTCTTAGCAAAGTTTACATATAAATCAATAAAGTTTAAATAACATCACTTTAACAGTAACAGGTTTTTATGAATTTTGTAAATTGTTGTTTGGTACTATTATGCCCCACTCACACAAGCAAGATATGTTTTGTTATTAAAAACAGGTTTTAACAGAATGGAAACAACAGCATCTCAGAGGAATAGTTGCTCTGAGATGCTGTTGAATTTTACTCTGGGTTAAAGGGAGCATGGACTTAAGTTTTCATTGCGCTAAATTTGAAGTCAGCAAACAGTTTAAGCAACTTCCAGGAAAAAAAAAATTTACCATGTTTGACAAAACAGTATTACAATACTGGGCCAGCTTTGGTGTGAATTGCATAATATATAGATTTAGCCAGGGCTAAAGGCAAAGCTCTTATTACTATTTATAGTTCACTTAAACAAAATATAAAATCATGTAATGTTATGTGGCTGAGGCAACGAGAACGGTGAAAAAACAACAATAGGTCGGTCGTCTATGCTACTAACCGGAAAATATTGTAAGCTAATGGCTTTATTTTGTCTTGTAAAAGCCATGAAAATCAAGGAATCAAAACTCAGAGTTAAAGGAAGATTCCTCAATTATTTAACCCTTTATGTCCCAGACCCAAAAAATGAGGAGGTGGTTTCTAAGCCCAAAGCAAAATGGCAGTTTATCAAAGAATAACCATTGTAAAAGAAAAAAATTATTTTTACCAGATAATTACTACATCAATGCCTCTACAAAAATACTGACGCTCCTGAATGCTATTTGGATCATAACATCATATTTTCAAGGCCTTAAAGTAAGGCATGAAACAGTAAGAAATCTCCATATCTCGACAAAAAAAAATGTATGGAAAATTGTCTCCCTATCTTGTCTTCCCCAGCTTTGTATCAAACAGATTACATTACTGACAATACAAGAGTGTACTGTGCAATTTTCATTCATAAGTAATCTTATAACACAGCACTTTTATCAAAAACTTTCACTTGTTTTTTCAGTCACTGAATTTGAATTTTGCGCACGCCATCTTGATTCGCTAAAATGTTCTTTATGTTGTATAATGCTCAAAACAACCAACACACCACGTCACTCCACACAAAGCACGTCCCCAACTTGAGCGATGACTCTGGCCTCTCGAAGGACAATAAGCACAGCGATTTCAGGTTTCACAAATGGCAAAATGGGATTTGCTGTCTCGAACTTCTATGTCAGTTGATGCTATGTCTTGTTTTTTCTTGCATGATGAATAGTTTCCATTAAGTCTATTGAGCAATTCTAGGTGGAAATCAAGCTGTGTGATGCCTTGTGGTTTGGAGAAAGCTGGTGTAAAATGTAAGCTTTTACCATCCCAGAAAAAGGGAACCAGCGTGGTGACTTTATCGGTATGCAATACTTGTTTCTCTTCTGGGCGGCATTATCAACACTGCCCATACATCGAATATTTGTTGTAAGCTACAACACAGGGTGGTGCATTCACACTTTCTTTTTTGCTGTCTTTCTGTCTCTGTTGAACAGTATCGTTACTTTTTTAATAAATTTGATTACTCCTGTCAACTAAGAGCTATCAAAAGCATTAATCCTTCTTTTCTTGAAGTTCCTTATGCTTCATATTATTCCCCGAGGTATTTGCCACATCAACATTATGACACAGTGCTTTTTGATCACAAGAGTCCCTTGGCACATCAACTCAAGTTCAAAACCTTCCTAAACATCGCAACCCGTGATCATGTGCAACTACAGTAAGTCATGTGTAATGCTTTGGGAATACAGGGTTTAAATCAATAACATCTTTTTGGGTCTGGTGAACATTTCTTGTTTTGTTGTTTTGGAAGTTTTTGAAGGGTCCTACTTGATACAATCTACCAAGGCACTGAGGTCTAAAAAGGCAAACAACAACCATCATGACCCTATTTGTGTCTACAGGGGTAGCTTCAAATTTGCTTAGCAGCAACTTGAACAAACATTTCTCCTCAGTTTTTCCAAATTTTTTTATGATTGCTTCATACTTAATAATAATAATAATCAACTTTATTTAACGAGGGTAACACGGGACAGTACTTCGACTGAATAACTAGTGGCCCTCAAACTAAAATTATAAAAACCAAAATTAAATGACAAAATACATATCATTAAGGAAAAAGAACTATAAATAATTATATGTGTGGATAAGACTAAAAAGAGTAAATAACTATATTACAATTATAAAATATCCTTACAATGAATATCTACGAACTATAAGTAATGGTAACAGGACTGAGTGGAGTACAATTCAGGGAGTACCGGTAATCTCAAATTGATTTGAAATTAAAAGCCCGATTACCCCTGAATTGTACGACAGGAAGTCCTATTACCAATTAAATGTGCCAATAACAAAATGCAAGAATCTCAGTCTTGGAATATTTATTAACGTAAGAAATAGATTCCAAAGCAAAAAAATGACTGGTTTCAACTTTGGATGTGGAAGCCCGACCGCATGAAGATCTTTTTTTCAAAAAAGTATGTTTTTAATTAAAATACATGTACGTCAATATTTGAACAAAATTGTTTTTTTTTTTAAAGTAATGGAATTGAAGTACAGCTTGTTGCGTCAGCTTTTATACAGATTGCAAGTGCCAAAGGAACCGGAAATGGTACAACTTGTTTGAACTGACAAGTGATTGACAACTAGCTCAACATTACCAAATAAGGTGTATGAGATCACCCGCTCATAAAACACTTTCGTTACGGGCGACATTTTCGAGAACGGCTCACATGGTTAACAGCTTTTAACTTTTCAAGCATGAATATTTAGACAAAATTAATAAGTATGTGAGAGGAAACAGTCAGTGTTAAAATTCAGTCTTTCAGAGTCAATAATGTAAGCTCGTTTAAGCTTTTGTCTTGGAATACTTGGGCTTGTTATCTCGCCAATCTGACATTCTACTCTCGAAGAACTGGCTTGATTTGTGGACTGGGGCCCAAAGTAGTTTTGGATGGGTTGTTTGTTTGTGTAATTGGAGACTGGACGTTAGAATACTGATGGGCGAGAAAATAAGCGCTTGCCTGGCTGATGGCTGCACCTAGCGAAGTTGATGAAGACGTTGCATATTTGCTTGATGGCACAACAACATCTGTTGAAGGTGGAACTGGCAATGAATTCAAGCTTGGCGGCGATGCTTTGGAAGAACTTGTCATTGTGGATGGTCCAGAATAGCCGCTTATGATATGTGACAGAGTTCTCCTTTCTTCTTCATCAATCTCGTTGTAGTCATCGAGCAAGGTTTCGTTTGCATGGCCCGTGATTTGAATTATTTTGTGCCTTGGTTGTCTGGCTTTTTACAATTTGGCGACAACTGCTTTTCTGGTGGAATGATTTGAAATCTTTTTTCCATCAATGCTGATCGTCTGTGCTTGGACTCTTTCGGCAGAGTTGTATGGCAGGGCGCGATTCTTTCTCTTGCCGTAACCATTCATTTGTAGTTGTTTTGCTTTTGATTCAAGAACAGCCCTGGAAGATGGGAACTCCAGACTATTTATCAGAGTGGATATTTCTGGGTGGATAGGTACCGTTCCAGGGCCGCTTGCATAACTTTAAGTGAGTCCGGTTCATACTCTGAGCCGTCTTGCTTTCTCACTTCCAGATAAAATTTTTGGAGGACTCCGTCTAAAGCTGCGGGCGCCATTGTTTCTATACTCTCGTTGATTTGATGTGACTTTGCCCAGGAATACCAAACTCTCATCCACGTATTTGTACTTCTTAGCGTGTTCTTATTTGCTGCTTCGTTAATTGTTTCTTGTATTTGCTCAGTGGATTAAGCTATAAATATGGGCTGTTAAGAACCAATCATATTCAAGCATTTTGTTATTGACACAATTATTACAATAAGAGTACAGCTAGGATGGGTCAAGCGAAAGGAAGGTTGTGAAATGCCGGAATAGCATAAAACTAAGAAATAAAATTAGGTTTCACTTAAGCTAAAATGGAGACCACATATGAGCGAGGATTTTGTGGGTTAACTGTTGCATCCATTCCTTCTTAACAAATCATCAACTTGGGTAGGTGGACCATAATGTATAACCTGGCAGACCCGCTGAAGGTTTACATCCTTTCCTACTGTGTTTGGTTCAAATACCACTCTGCCCATTCCTTGATCATGAAAGAGGGAATCTGAAACACATTCTTGTTTCCATGCAGGTCCATCTGTGTAACTGATTTAAGAGCTTTTTGCAGTCCTCCTTGAGCTTGTAAAAAATAATGGTCTTGACCTTAAACAATGTTTTTCAGAGTTGTCAAAGAATGAAGAAGTTGTTGATATTGTATAGAATAATTTTTTGTAATTGCCTGTGCTTTACAAAAGAAACATTTTTTTAACCCTCCTTAGCCTTCAGTGTGGAAGAAATGGGAATGTTTGTTAACTGGAGGATAAGATGACAATGATCCTTTACAAGATTGTTGATAAGAGCTCCAATTTTTATATTCCTTCTTTGGTCATGTAAATAATAATTTTATGGTTAGCACAATGATGAAAAACATGAACATATATGTTAGATTAAAACAATTTCATTCAGCAAAAGGTAAAAATGTCTTTACTCTATTGCTAATAATGTTATTATTCAGTGCCTCTTTACCTGTATAGGTTTTCGCATAATTTTTCTCAGGCAGTGAGTGTCCTTTGCCTGATGAAGGAATTTTGTTTATTTATCTTTCTTTGATGGTTGTTATTATAATTCTCTCTTTTTGGCTCACTCTTTTCTTGTGTTCGGACCAGTCTTATGGACTTTGATCTCCCTTACCATTATGTATGAGTCCACTGTCAAAGTACTGTCATGATCTAATACACAAATACACATACCTGCATTCTAAAAGATGTGCCCATGAAAATTACTAAAAGATATAGGAACTAGGAAAAAAGGGTAAAATCATTGATTTGATATTAAGTTTCTTGATGTTGTTTTTTTAGACATATTGCTTTCACATTAAAGTCGTTATGCTTCAGATCCCTTGACATTGCTTGTGCTGATTTTACATGTACGTGTAGTTTAGGAGGCTGCTGAATTTTGCTGATTTTGATCCCACTTTTAGAATGCAAGAACAATTAAAATGTCAGGTGGACAAATGTGGTTGATAAACTATCAGAAATAAGTGGCTGTTTAAGATTAGCATGTGAAGTATGCAAGGTCATACAAACAGTTAAATGAACTGTAAGGAGAGAAACGTCACTACATGTACGTTGAGGGACATTCAGCCTGTCAAACCAAATTGGTAGGTAAGTCGATGTCTATAAACAACAGTACTTGGTAAGTAACACTCTTTGTGAGGGTGTCAGAATTAGCAAAATTAATGGTGATCTGCTAATGGAAGTTATTGACGGGGGAAACTACAATTCGGTAGAGTGACTGGTTCATTGCCGACACTCATTACTACTGCCAGAGGTGGACTGGCAGGTGTGTTAACTGAAACAACAACAAAGTACATGTAATTAAAACAAGGCAATGAAAATGAGGGAAGGAAGAAAAGTTTAAGACAAGGCCAGATATTTAAGGGCATCATTAAGAGTTGTTGTCGTCACTGGTTGTAACTTGGCGATGTTGTGATGAATGTCACAAAGCTGGATGGTGACTTCTCCACCCAGTTGGGAATAAAGGTCATCAAGATCCTGTAAAGTTTTATTGTTGAAGGACAAAAGGGGTAAAACATTAAGAGAGTGATCATGTAGTTGAACCCTGGTATTGTTAGTTGCTGGTTGCCATGGAACATAGGAAAATCGATTGGATTGGAAAAGGGTAAAGATAATGAAAAAACTGGTGGGCACTGTCCAAGGCCAATTTCTTGGTCTTCAAAAGAATTGTTACATGGCATATCATGAATGGACAATGGGGTGAGTGACACACGTGTTGATGTATCATCAGCTTTGTGGGGAGTTAGGGTGTGACCTTTTCTCAACGGCATCCATCTTGAATTATTACACTGTACAAGGTGACCAAGCATTTTTGATTGTGTTTCATATGCAAAACATGATGAGACTACACATAAACTCCTTCTTTTACTAAACCTTAAGGGATTCTGGAATGGAATCAGTAGAACTACAATAAAAATTGTAAAAAGTGACGGTACTTATCAAACTATGCTTTAACATGAGTCAATACAAAATGCCATGATGTTTTAACAAAGTACTGTTTGTACAGTAGTTTTAGAAGTGAAAAATCTAGCCAGTTTGAATATAATTTTCAGTGATACCCTCTCACTGAACATCAAAAGACCATCCTTTTTTTAGTGTTTTAAATTGTTACAACAAATAATATTAGTATTTGGTTAAAATGCTTTAACAGCATGATAGGTCCTGAAGTTATGAATTAATATCTAAAAGAAAAAATATATATATTGAAACGAATGCAAACTTCCCCTCATAGCTGTCAAACACGGCTGTCAAAAATATAAATGCTATTCTAGATTTGCGTAATCTGTTCATGTGCTGGCATTCAAAAGTATCTACTAGTCTACCGTTGATGTGAACAGATTGTGCAGCTTTACATTTCTCCAAGCTACACATGTACACAGCCATGTGTTTCCATGACAGGTAACAAAGCAACAGTCACCTTAGTCAGAAGTGCGGCAAGAGTACAGGGAGTGACTGATTTCCATAACTGCAGGGTTACTTTGTTTTGCTTTCTTCTTCTTTCCCACAAAAAAGCCACCCAAATGAAAGCCGCAGCATGAGCAATCTGGGGTTTTGATTGATTGCAGAACTCTGGTTTGCACTTCAGACTCGTGCCATGGCCTCTGCTGCTCATTGCAGGTGCAAAAATCCACCAAATCAACAAGTCACAAATCCAACAACGTTCATGATCAAAATAGCCACAAATACTCCAATGAAAAAAACTATGTCAACAGTTAATAAGAAACGCAACTGAAATCACACACTAGACACAATGCAAAGTAAATCTTTAATGAAAATCAGTATGAAAGGATATACCAGGGACAAGGTGTTACATTGCAGTGATAAGAAGATGCTGGATTTGATTGGTTGACCACTGTGATCACCATAGCTAATACACTAGCCAATCGCTGACGACATTGCAAACAGTGCAGGCCTGTTAAATTAACATGCCTTTTTTAGAGTCATAACAAAAACACATCAAATCCACGTTTAGCAACCTGGATGGTTGGAATCAGGGATTCTCCATCTTTATGGCGGTTATGATAAACAAACGAAAAGGCAATTGCAGAGGAGACCACCTCTGAGAATTGTTCCCTTCAATAGCGTTTCCTTTTGCTTTCAATTTTCCTTCAACAGCGATTGAATTTTCAGGAGAGTTATCACCCTTTCCTAACATGTTTGGTGAAAATACCACTCTGCCCACTCCTTGATCATGAAAAGGGAATCTGAAACACATTTTTGTTTCCATGCAGGTCCACCTGTACAAGTAATTCACCCTTTAAGTCCCACAGGAGACTAAGGAAACATGACCCCTTATTCCCGGGAGCTAATTAGATCTGCAGTAGCAACAGACTCATTTTGTACCCTTCCTCAAAAAGTTTCTTATATCTAGAAAACTACAAAGTAAAATGCAAAACACTTAAGACAAAAAATGTTCAGCAAGGAATGATCTTTAATTCTAGCCTACAATTACGGCAAACAGTGAATCATGGAACTAATTTGAGGAAGATAAACATCTGCAAAATTTATAAAATAGCCATGATCACTATTTATTTACAATGCTTTGAGAATGGGAAGGGGAAAAAATTTTCTAATTTGTTATAACATTAACAATAGCAGTTAAAATTATCAAGAAAGAACCTTTATACAATAAAATAAATGTCACTAATGTCTTGAGTCCAAATCATTCAAATATATACTACAATGCACAATGTTTAGTTTGCAGTTTGAATTTTGTGCCCTTGTGATGCATTAGCTCCGACGGCACCGATGTGGTTGGGAAAGCATGCCAAACAAATTTGTTTGTTGCAGTGCTTGCAGGCCATTGAACAAAATTTAGTGGCTTTACAGCTTAGACAGCGTTGACAGCATCCCCTTGTGAATGGATAAGGCCAGTGGCCTCCTTCCATTTGACCAGAAGCGACTGTTCTTGTACTGCTGCTGAAATCACCGAGGAGGTCGTGAGCAAGTTCAGTGCGAAATTCTAGCTGTCCTCTTGTCCAGTGGTTCAGCGCTTTTTCTCTAAAATGAACGCATTAACAATGCTTACATCCACACAGAACCAGAAAAGATACCGCCACCATTTTCTCGATTTTGTGCCGATGGCGTAATAACCACGCAACTGATCGTGAAGGTCATCTCCTGGAACACTTGGCACCTGGATGATAGTTCCATCCCGTTGCTTTCGATTCACTGTTTCCTCCCCTGTCGGATTACTTTGAGTGCTCAGAAAATGGACAAATCTTTTATCTTTCCACACAGTTGCGACTAAATCCTCTCTTCTACGAAATAAAGATTCTTTTTCCCTTAAGCATTTTACTTGAGGATTATTTGCTGCGAGTTCTTTAGGGAAGTCTTTACGGTTAGCACGGGTGTTTCCACATAGATAAATGTTATCATTTAGCAGATCTTCAGCAAGGCTGACACTTGTAAAGAAATTGTCGCAAAATACGTGGTGATTTTTGCCGGTAAAATTCTGAGTTAAATCATGAACAACCGATAAACCAAGTTCTTTTCAGCGACGCCATCTTGTCGCTTCCCTGTGCAAACTTGAAAATCACAGACGAAGCCGCTCGATGCTTCGGCACATTCCCACACTTTGATTCCATGCTTTACCAATTTCATAGGCATAAACTGTTTCATACTCAGTCGTCCATTATGCTTTACCATTGCTTCATCAACAGTTAAATCGCTTTCAGGCATTAGTTCCATTTGACAACACTGAATTTGATTAATAACCGGCTGCACTTTGAAGAGCTTATCATATACAGGATCTTCTCTTGGGACCTGATTTACATTGTTATTTACATGATAAATATTGTGAGTGCCATATGGCACTCTTTGGGAAATGGGCAGTCACGCACGCGTGCAATATCTCACTATTGGGGCTTGAAGGGTTAAGGAGCTTTCCACAGTCCTCTTGGAACTAATGTAATAAACAATGGTGTTGACCTGAAAATATTGTGATAACTTTTCGAAGCGGTTTCTGGACATAACTTTCTGTACATAACTTTCTGTACTGTAGGAACTCCTATCAGAGGATCTTTACTCCAATAGAGTTTATAGGATGGCAACTGTTTGACGCTAAAGAGCACATGAAGCCCCAGGAACACTTTTATTTCTTCCAGACTTGTGTCTTTCCACTCTGGGTCTGGCTTCGTGGCGATGCATTCACACACATAGCGATTTGTTTCACTGACGATACGTTCAATCAGTTCTTCTGGGAACATCAAATGAAAGAAATCAACTGCTGTTCCATCTTCAGTAACCCCAGACATAGGACCAGCACGCGCTGTAAATGGCGCAACGTTCAGAGGGTCTTCATTCTCGTTCCACAATTCTTCTTCCTCTTCACTGTCTGTCACGTCTGATAGGTCCTCAGTAGCTTCAGAAGAGACAGAAATATCTGACTCTGAATCTCTTTCCTCTATTCCCTCAAGTCTCTCTTGACTCGAAGCAGCAACAGCTAACTGATCTTCTTTGTCAAAACTGATAAACTCTTCGCCTTCACTATCGCTCTCTCCTGCAGAAGCCATGAAATTTCAATCGCGATATTCGCGGTGACACTCAGTGAAACCTTATGACGTATTTGGCATTAATTCAAAGCTTAAACTTTTTTCTATTGGTTGAAACACAATAGCACCACCAAACAATGCTATAACACTCCTTTTGATTGGTTCAAATAATACAGATGGGTCGAAGAGTGCCATATGGCACTCTTTGGGAAATGGGCAGTCACGCACGCGTGCAATATCTCACTATTGGGGCTTGAAGGGTTAAGAAGCTTTCCACAGTCCTCTTGGAACTAATGTAATAAACAATGGTGTTGACCTAAAGCAAAACTTTTTCTTGGACAGAATGAAGTAGTTATTAATAATGTTTTAATTGCCTATGCCCCTATGCGTAGGACCAATTTTTTGTCCTCCATAGCCATCAGTGTGGAAGAAGTGGGAATGTTTGTTAAGTGGAGGGTAAGATGACAATTGCAAGATTGTAGAAAAGAGCTCCAGTTGTTACGGTTAAAAAATGTATCCTGACGGAAACTGACTGAGCAAAATGCTAAAAACACCATGGAAATGGGTAAAGTCCTTTTCATTTCCTCACAGCAAGGTGGCTTTACCCCAGTAAATTTTGCAAGCACCTCATCTGATTCGGGAAACATAACTAATGTTTGTTCCAACAAATCCCACTTAAAGAAAAAGTGATTGTAAACAGACTTCAGCTTCAGTAGGGGAAAGTGTTTGACAGAGACAGCTTGAATCTACTCTCAAGTCTATATAGTGAAGCCCATGTTGAGATAATCTTTAAACAGCTTCATGTTGCATAGTCTTTTCTTAACGGCATACATATTGAACTAATAAACTGTATCAGGTGACAAAGCATTTTTGATAATGTTTCATATGCAAAACATGATGGTATTACATATTTACTCCTTCTTTTACTACCCTAAAGGGACAGATCTGGAATGGTAGGACTAAAATTGTAAAAATTGATGGTCTTCATGAGACTAAGATTTAACACAAGTCCGTGCAAAATAATCCTACGTAAGTATCCAAACTTGTGCTAAATCTATTGCCGGTTTAAACATAATTTTTCAGCTATAATGCTAATACACTTTACATCACATGTAAGTGCAAAAATGATAAAAAAGGGTCAAGATTGATTTCTAACCTGTGTTGAAAAAAGGTGACGATTTTTGTTGATTTATCGTGTCTGGTTAAGTTTGTCTACTCTTGCCCCTTGTGTCACCAAAATGAACATCCTCGGTTGTGAACCCTTTCAATGGTTTGTTGTCTGAATCAATAAGTGATTGAAATTTGGTGTCAGAATATTCTTGTTGATTCATGTTGTTTGCTTGGGTAGTTTTAGACAGCCAAATCAGAGCTCCATTGTATGACAGTGATAGACAGATCACTGTACATAATAATGAATTGCAACTAAACCAGCACTTAAAGGCAATTTTTATATTCCTGCGTTAGCCAAAAATAATCTTATGATAAGCACAATGATACAAAACATGAGCATATGTTAGATTATAATGATTTCATTCAATAAAAGGAAAAATGTTTGTTTTTTAGTTAATATGTTTAACTACTGATCTGACCATGAGAAGCAATTTTTTCAAGATCTTTTACTTTATTGCTAGTATTATTCAGTGCCTTTACCTATACAGGTACTCACATTTTCTCAGGCAGTGAGGGTCTTCTGCCTGATGAAGGAAGTTTGCTTTATATTTTGTTGATGGCTGACGTGATTACATAATATGTAGTTCTACTAGTTCTACTGCATCAACGTATTCAGCTAGTTGCTTGCTTGGAATGCTGAATGTCTTAACAAGAAGGACAGTACTTTAAAAAAGAAGGAAAGAAATTGATTATTGTATTTCATTCAGGTGATGAGGCAACTGGTTTATTCAAGAGCAAAATTGTTCCAGAAAGTATCTATACTGAGCCTGATTACCAGGAAAGTGATTTTAAAAAATTGCATGTGGAAGACAGATGAGAAAGGAAAAAAGGGAAATAATAAAAAGTTTAAACTGGTCCACATATAATTATGGAACAAGTCAGTTATTAGTATGGAGGAATCCCTTCAGTAGCATAGTGGAGGAATGACACTTATTGTTTGGCTTTGGAAAAGTGATGTCATAAGTAGACACTTACAAAGCATTCATGAATACAAAACAGAGGGAAGAAATACAAAAGACATGATGGATCGCTATTGCTTAGCAAAATAGCAAATTTCATACACTCAGTTGGCTTTGTTTTTCTGTTTTGCCTTTTTTGTTCTTTGGATCTGCTCTTTTGAGAGACTTTCTTACTTGATGGCTGCTTTAGCAGGTTTATTCTTGGTTTTCAGCCTCTTGCCCTGAAACATAGCAACCAGCTTTTATGCTTGGGAAGAATACCCTTAATTCCATTGTATCCTTTAAACCAGAGGAGCTAAAATGCTGACACAAGACCAAAGCGAAACACAGACCCACAAAGGTGTATTTGTATGCGTGCATGTGATTTTGACAAGTTTTCTTTAATACAACCGATCAAAATGAAAACCTATTGGGTCAGACTTTACCTTTTACCTCCTGTCTATCAGCCAGCCTTTTTTAGAGTGTGATTTTGTTCAAAAACAAAATAGTCCCTTTTTTTCCCCAACGTCTTGCTTTCTTACTTTTTGCTCATTTCAATGGATGAAATTTCACTCAGGCCCGATCATTTTCATTCTTTATGACTATTTTTGTTATTTTTCCCAATATTACACAATACACATTACTATTATTCATTATACATAGCACATTTAAAACTAGAGAAGTAAAGAGAAAACAATACAAATGAAAATGAAATTTGGAGGAAAACAAAGAAACTGTTAACAAAACAAGTATCTTTAAACTACACTTTATGTAGTGAATGCAGCGTCCTTGCAGAAAGATAATAGGCTGTAAATAGGCGGTAAAAGAATTATCAGAGGCAGTTGGTAAAGAGAGTTAATGTTTTAAAGAAATCCATGGTGTGCCAGTGGCAATTCTTTTGTTTTTCAAAACTAGATGCAGTTTTTGGCTGTAAGAAGGCAAAAGTTTACGTGATGATTAAACTTTGAGGAATCAGGGCTTTAAGCACACACAGAATAAGAACTAACGAAGGACTTGCCTGTGGGAAAAACACACATACACATAGCTAGGCTATTCCAATTTTGGGTTTCAACCTAGGCGGTATAAAAAAAAGAGGTGCTATAGTTAAAGATGAGCTATCTTGAACAATTTAAAAAACTTGTTTTGATGTGACATGGCTATCTCTTATGCAGACATTGGTCAATTCTACCATTTGCAGTCTGTTAGAGTTACACATGGGAGTGTCTCCCTTGTGTTAGTTAAATTGTATTGCGCATTGGTATTTCAAACATATGTTTTGCGATATGACTGACTTTGTAAGCACAGGTATTTACCATGATAACTGTCTCATTGAAGGCAACCACCAAATCTAAGGAAACAAAATGACAACAGACCACTAAAGGTGAGATTGAACATAAAAAAAAAAGAAAAAGAAATCAAACACACTTAGGGGTATCTCTAGGGGTGTGAGCTTTGAAAGTCGAGTATTTGCCATCAGCATCCACTCCTCAGATATGAAAGGCGACTTAGACAAAACTTGTCTTTCTTGAGTTGGGCTTAAGCGGATTGTGAAAGGGGGATTGTTCATGTTCTATTGTAGACTTCCTCGTTGCTAACATGATGAGTACGAGAAATGCCAAGTACGATTGTAAGGCAAGACATTTGCAAGGAATCAAGTTGACATTAATTCCCACTTGGCAAATTCCAGATTTATATACTGTTTCCATTCGCTAAATGTGCATCTTGCAGATTTTATAAGTGGCAGTTTTAACACCAATAAGCTAATTGTTCATGTTCTAGCATAGACGTCCTCGTTGCTAACATGATGAGTACGAGAAATGCCAGGTAAGATTATAAGGCAAGATGTTTGGAACGAATCAAGTTGACATTCCCACTTGGCAAATACCAGATTTATATACTGTTTCCAATCGCTAAATGTGCATCTTGCAGCTGTTATAACACCAATAAGCTGAGAAGGTGTCTCAACAGAAAGAATTCCTCCAATAAGCTGTTCCACTAGCAACTCTGAAGTCACCAAGGGTGACACCTTGAGCTACTTATGCAAATCGCTTTCTTGAAATACGGAGCTTTCTTCTTGCAACAGTAGTTTCTTAACAGCAAGATCTGGCATGCTAAATGCAATCTTGTTTTTTTGCCATGTTATCAATGGTTGCTTACTCCAATGATGTCACCTTGTCTTTCAAACATGTAACAAATTGATCCACCATTTCAAAATTGTTCTCTTCTTCTTTTCAAAATCTTATCTCTGCTTGCAAAATGACATTTTTGATGTTTATCGTGTGGTTACAGTAACAATCAAACTGCTTGAGGGCTTTGTCTATTTGAAAACTTTGGTGGCATTCTTGACGGCACATCTGAGTAATGCCACTATTTTCACTGGATCATCTTTCTTTTGGTTGCCTAAGATCTCATGGTGCTGTTAAAAGCTTTGCCAATTTTGGGACATATTCCTGTGAAACGTCAATGCACCAGACTTTTGAAAATTACATGTATAAACCTGCACTTCTGAACACATTGTCTCATCAGGTGAAGAGCCTGAAAAATAAATCAAAACACAATGGCAAAGTAGAGTGCTTATAATTCCTAGCTGCACGTACACAGCTTGTTATGAAAACCTTGTGACAATTTCATCCTTGCCTGCTCTTCCAAATGAATTTTCAAACAATTCATTGTTGTTTGTAAGACCGTAGTTGATAATCTGGTGTAAAGCTGTAACTCATACTAGGGGCACTAGCTACAATGACGATTCGAACACCACTTTCAGGAATGATGACGTGTTGGTGGATAGTTAATGTTTTCCCACTGTGATATATTGAAACCATCCCTTTATTAATTTCGTCAGTGAACATTTCAGGCAGGAGGCACTGGTGTAGGATGTTGAAAAAGTTTATTGTATGGAGAACCCACTGTATTATCTGATTTGTAATAGAATTAATTTAGCACGCCACAACTAGTGTTTTTAACTGCGTGCCAAGAAGTTGTACAGGAAATGTTATTATTATCATTTTTATTATTATTATTATTATTATTATTATTATTATTATTATTATTATTATTATTATTATTATTATTATGATGTCTTGTCTATTTTCTGAATTTTTCCACACAACAGGTGTTGGAATCATTCTTGATATGCTCTTTCATGTGTTTAGGTTTTCTAAAGCGTCTTTTAGAATTTTAAGACGGCGATACCATTTTGGCACTGTTATGTATGCAACATTGCTAGAGCAATTTTGATTTTTCACAAGTGATGTTTAAATTGAAGGAGTAATTTGTCACCCATGCTAAATAAACAAATATTTATTCATGGTTGATGTATCATTACCAGTGAAGGATATTTCAATTTAAGCATTGTGCAACCCTAATTACAGAAAGCGTAGCATTTATTTAATTTAAAGGGGCCACTACTCTTGTAATGCAGAAGAAGTTGATTTTAGGAAATGCTGCAAGATAGCATGTAAAAGTACTTGAAGGCTCACCGTGTGAGCTGAATGGCTGTGCGTGAAAATCTAAGAAGCCTAAGCAAACATATTTACGAGCTATTTTATTGTTTCTGCGAAGAATTTTGACGCAACCCTAAAAATGATTTTGAGCGACCATCAGAAGTGGTAAAGGGTTATTTTCCAATTCCGATTCTCCCAATTTTGCTTTCTCTATGATTTTTGCCTCTGAAGCTCTTTGCTTTCTTCTGTCTCAAGAGATTTACTGTACTCTTTACCGTTAACTATCTGTTAGTTTTGTAAAGGATAACAAATCATCATTGTAAGTTTTCCCAAAGAAGAAAGTCACCTATCTTGGTGGCCAGGTTGGCGCCCAGGCGTGAAAATTTAGTCGCCACTGAGTAAAAGCTGATCGCATTGGCGATGTCACAGGTCGCAACGTCGAGCCCTGAGATGGTTGCAGGGTATACGTTTAATTGGCGCATGTTTATTAACTATGCCTTTATGTTTTTCAACAAAGCTGCTTGCTTTAGTGTGGATGTCAGTAGGGTCATTTAGTGTACCACTCCAGTCAGCTGACTTTACGTCATTCAGATAGGCCTCAGAGTGAAAATTTGAATAGTCCCTGAAAAATCTTTTCGGTTTTAGCCTTGCTATCTGTCTTCTAATGAAACGGAAGGTGGGCAGGTGGTCTGATATGTCCATGGTTACAATACCAGGTATGATTTGGTCAGTAGAAGCGTTTGTGTAAATATGACCATTAAGAGTTGTGGTATGGCTTGTGATCTTAGTAGGTTTTGAAAAAAAAGTCAGACATCAAGAACATACACAACATGCCCATTGTGTGAGGTAAAATAATGTAGGGTCCACGAGACACACGATGAGTACGAGAAATGCCAAGTACGATTGTAAGGCAAGACGTTTGGAAGGAATCAAGTTGACATTCCCACTTGGCAAATTCCAGATTCATATACTGTTTCCAATCGCTAAATGTGCATCTTGCAGCTTTTATAAGTAGCAGTTTTAACACCAATAAGCTGAGAAGGTGTCTCAACAGAAAGAATTCCTCTAATAAGCTGTTCCACTAGCAACTCTGAAGTCACCGAGGGTGACACCTTGAGCTACTCATACAAATCGCCTTTTTGAAATACGGAGCTTTCTTCTTGCAACAGTAGTTTCTTAACAGCGAGATCTGGTATGCTAAATGCAAACTTGTTTTTTGCCATGTTATCAATGGATGCTTTTTTTGATGTCACCTTGTCTTTCAAACATGTAACAAATTGACCCACCATTTCAAAATTGTTCTCTTCTTCTTTTCAAAATCTTATCTCTGCTTGCAAAAATGACATTTTTGATGTTTATCGTGTGGTTACAGTAACAATCAAACTGCTTGAGGGCTTTGTCTATTTGAAAACTTTGGTGGCATTCTTGACGGCACATCTGAGTAATGCCACTATTTTCACTGGATCATCTTTCTTTTGGTTGCCTAAGATCTCGTGGTGCTGTTAAAAGCTTTGCCAATTTTGGGACATATTCCTGTGAAACGTCAATGCACCAGACTTTTGAAAGTTATATGCGTTTGTGTAAATATGACCATTAAGAGTTGTGGTATGGCTTGTGATCCTAATAGGTTTTGAAAAAAAAGTCAGACATCAAGAACATACACAACATGCCTATTGTGAGAGGTAAAATAATGTAGGGTCAACGAGAAAAACACATAATGCTTAATCTCTCATAAAGTCTTGTGAATAATTAGAATACCCAAACTATATATGCAACAGTTAGCCAGTCTTTACGTATAGGGGGGAAATAGGATCATATTTCTTGTGTTGCTAACAATATGGGCGCAAAATTTTGCACAGCTTGGATCCTATTCAGGTTGTGTTCAGAGGTATTGCTCCAAACATTACAACAGTAATATAGGTTGCTGAAAACTAAAGGTAGGAGAGGACTGCTCCTTTTGCCTCCTGTAGCTGGGTGAAACCAGAAGTTGAACTAAAAGCCCATGATTGTTGTAACTGGACGTTCTTTTCACCTACAGGCAGGCGATCCGTTTCATCATCTTCCATTATGAGGAAGGACTTATGTAGTTAAGATATTTTTCTTTGGATTTTGGTGCAATAACACACGAAATCCATTGCGTATTTACAACGCAGTGACATCGAATACTACATGTTCCTCGCTATCAACGTCAAAATTGGAAAGACTTAGCTCACAGGAAATCGGAAGAGTCCATGTACACTTCAATTTAAACATTTTTCCCACACCTCTCAAACAAATGATGAGGACCGGCAATAATACAAATGTTGAGATCAAAACAGTCATAAATAACGGTTTTCCCTCAGGTCCACCATTTTTAAATTGGGAAGTTTTCCTCCAACAGAAAAATTTGCTCAAACCAATAAATTATATCTCAAGTTGAGCGTGGTGTAGTTGGCCAGTGGTACTGATTTAGGTATCGCCTTCAATTTTGCTCGGGAACAGTCTATTAATTGCAGTTCCTTCTTGCAGTAATATCTTTTCTTTAAACACTTCATTCCCCAAATCTCGGCACAAACCAAGTAGAAGAATAAAACAATCCACCACAGAGTTCTTAGAAATCCACTCATCTTGTTTCCCATGTGTGGCATGAAATTTTAGGATGTGTTAGAATAGAAATTTGAGAATTTGGGGGAAAATAGTCAAACAAAAGAGTTAACAACAAGAAATTTATCGTTGATTTTCGAGGGTATCAAGTGCAGGAAGGGCACTAGTGTTCTTTCTCAGACACACGCACAAAGATCACGCGTGGAAGTTGCACATGGGAACACACGAACTTCAGGTCAGAGAATGACTTGACTTAAAGTGTTTTATTTACGAATCACTCAATTAAAAAATTTAATTGTGGTCAATTTATTGCAATGTAAGTGTTTCCGTAAACAGGGGCATATCAGTTTTGAGGTCAACCAGAAGATTAATGCCACAGTGTCTTTCTATGCATAATTTTATTAATAACAGTGAAAGAATTAGTATGATTACTCGAGACTCAGACTATCATAACCATAACACCCGCTCCAAGCAAACTATTAGATTTATTAGATCAAACACGAACTGGGGTATACTCAGATCCTTTAATAGTGCATTGACAGACTGGAATTCCCTTCCAGGAGACATAAGATGTCTACCTTATAATGGTTTTAAAATTTCATTACTTATACATTTTAAATCGTAATAAGTTCGTTTAGTGTGACATTTTTTAGTTCATCTATTTTAATATTTTGTTATTTTTAGTACTGTAGTTTTTAGTTTTTATGCAGTGCCCTATTGAAAACCATATTATGTGACATAGGCCATCTGTGAAAAGAACTTTCTTCTTATTATTATTATTGTTAAAAGGTGTGTTCCTGATATTTACTTCTCTTTCAAGTTGTTTTTTCTTAAAAAGAAAACACACTGCTGATGAGATTGTATGCTAATCAAAGGTCTTATCGCTCTGTTTATTTCAGTCCTTGTGAAGTGAATGTTATTTAGAACAACGCACTAGATGCATGCTCTCTCATTTATAGAAAAAATTGTTTTGGGTTCAGCCTCCCTGTCATGAATCGCATCAGTATTTTGAAATTTTGCATATTGAAGCCAATGTTCTTTGTTCAAACTCTGTTAACTCGGGTACTCAATAAAAACTGAATGAAACTGCTAATGACACGAAGTTTATGACCACTGAGAACGGGCCACAGGGGCCTTGTTTAGCACTGTTTTTTCTGTAGGCAGGTGATTGAATCCTGCGTGGCTAGACAGACAACAAGCCATGTTTAGCATATCAAACCCTATTTTAATTATGTACAAATGACATTCTTTAGAAATTTGAAGTCTTTACAAAACCTTTTATATACAATGCTATTTACAATTCAAAGAAAGCGAAAATTATCCACAAAATCTAGTTTTTTTCAAACAAAACTTAAATCTCGAGAGACAAATTACTCACGCCATCTTCTAACACTGCGCACGCATCTCAAACTTGAGTATAGGTATACACTGTGTTGTTGACTACTCTGAAACTGTGATTCAGTCCACCACTATTCTGTTTACTTAACAAAACTTGAAGGTACTTGTCTTTGTTGATGTCATTGCATTTCTTGTTGACACCCTTGCAACTAAACTTATCTTTTGCGCCAAAACAGTAATAAGTCTTAAAACACAAAGCCACGATTCCTTGTCCTTCCTATTCGACTTTAAATAACCCTGGCTTTCTCTTATCATAGGCTTGCGGCTGGAGTTTCCAGCATAGCATGTACCACTGGATCCGGAGACATTGCCATTCTAGCAGTTCTCGCTTGTTTCATGAGTGGAAATTCGTGCTCTAGCAAAGGAAGACTTAATCCACAATCAACTGCCTTACTGTGGAAAAAGGCGATTGAGGTATCTCTCGGTAGTTTAAGCCAGGACCTAACAGCAGATCGCATAGTCTGATCGAGCCATCGCAAGTACTTGGAAGATGAGGGTGTAAAAGTAAGCTGATGGAGTAGCTTGGGAACTAGATGACAACTGGCAATATACAGCCTCTGTCGTGGCTTCAGCGGGGCCTTGCTGATGTTACTCAGCCCCTGCTTCAGCACTTCAGCAACGGTCACCTTAGTACTTTGTGGGCTGATGTTAACAACCAAGTCCTTATGGACTTGACTGACAGTTAAAGTTGGAACTAACTCTCCGCGCATCCGAAGGTATGGGCGTGGATACATGATCCACTTTTTTGCCCCGCCATCTATGCCTAAGCGAATACTCGCCGACTTTCCTTGCAGACTGGTACTGAGTTCCAAACCGCACAGCGTGAGCTCGCGATCCAGATCATCAGCCAGTGCCTGTAGTCCAGCTGGGGACCTTGCAATTAATGCAATGTCATCTGCAAAGGCATTATGGCTCACTTTGACACCTCCAATTTCCATTCCAAGCTCTGGGCTGAGGCCGGCGAGCGACAAATCAATCACGGCATTGAACAAATGGACGCTCATCGGGTCTCCTTGTCTGACCCCCCGCCCCAACTTAATTGGTTCGCTCAACTCGGTGCCGATCCTGAGTCTAGTCCGCGCATCGCCATATAGCTCATGCAGATAGCCCAAGAAAGGCGGTGGAATCCTTAAGCCAGCTGCCGTTGTGCAGCCGTTGTGCCATGATCCTATGGAAACATCGCACCACTATATTTGATATGGTGATGGAACAAAACTCATTAGGGGCACCAGCTCCCTACACCTTAGGGAGCAGCACAGTCTCGCCTCCTCTCAATGTACTCGGCAGGTAGCCTGATAGTAGCCACAGATTGAAATGAGCCGCCAACTGGTCAAATAGTATGGCTCTCACGTCCTTAAGGTTTCGGCCGTCTGGGCCCGGCAGGCCATCCTTCATCCCTTTCAGAGACTGTTCGACATCCTCAGCTGTTATAGGCGCCATAAGTTCCCACTTTGGCGGCCCCACAGGCTGCGGACCCCTATTGTCTGGAACCGAAGGTTGCTCGAAAAGACAGATTCGAAGGCCTTCTTCACATCCATAAAGGCAATGTTGAGAGGGCAGAGGCTATGTTGATGGTGTTTGATAACTGTCTGCATAAACCATACCAAGTCGGCAATTCCGTCACCTCTCCGGAAAGCCTTTTTGCGGAGACTGAGCAGAAGATGCATCTCCATTCGTTGTGCCATGATCCTATGGAAACATTGCACCACTATATTTGATATCGTGATGGAATGAAACTCATTAGGGGGACCAGCTCCCTACACCTTAGGGAGCAGCAAAGTCTCGCCTCCTCTTAATGTACGTGGCAGGTAGCCTGATAGAAGCCACAGATTGAAATGAGCCGCCAACTGGTCAAATGGTATGGCCCTCACGTCCTTAAGGTTTCGGCCGTCTGGGCCCAGCGCGCCATCCTTCATCCCTTTCAGAGACCGTTCGACATCCTCAGCTGTTATAGGCGCAATTCCGTCACCTCTCCGGAAAGCCTTTTGGCGGAGACTGAGCGGAAGATGCATCTCCATTCGTTGTGCCATGATCCTATGGAAACATCGCACCACTATATTTGATATCGTGATGGAACGAAACTCATTAGGAGCAGCAGCTCCCTACACCTTTGGGAGCAGCACAGTCTCGCCTCCTCTCAATGTACTCGGCAGGTAGCCCGATAGTAGCCACAGATTGAAATGAGCCGCCAAATCGTCAAATGGTATGGCTCTCACGTCCTTACGCATTCGGCTGTCTAGGCTCGGCACGCCATTCTTCATCCCTTTCAGAGACCGTTCGACGTCCTTAGCTGTTATAGGCGCCATAAGTTCTCACTTTGGCGGCCCCACAGGCCGCGGACACCTATTGTCCAGAACCGAAGGTTGCTAAAAAAGACTTCTCCAGAATGTTTCCTGCGTCTCCATAGGCAGCTGGGTTGGCGGATCTTGCCAGGCACCCGAGATGACATCTTGGGCACAGCGGGATCTGTTCTTAATGTACTCCTGCTGAAGCCAGGCATACTGAGCCCTGCGCCTGACACTAGGTCGTTAGTAGGGCCTTCCGCCCTACCGTGCCTTATTTTCCAGATGTTGTCAGACTTCAGCTCAAAAGAGCAAAGGAAGGGACAAAGCCCTGATGTTAAGTATGCGAGTGCTAAGCTCAATCACCAAGTCAAGCAGACAAGGCCCATGCCAGGCGCGGCTGTGTAGACTAGGGGCAGCACGCACCGGCCAGCTAATTATGACTCTCGCCACAAGAAGGCAGCACCCCTAAGAGAGTCAACAATATTCCCGTTCCTGTGCTTCAGATGGTTTGTAATGGTTTTTCCGTAGCCTGAATTGCCCACCTAAATACAAAATGAAAAAAAATGTACTTTTAATAAAACGGATTTGTATACAAAAAAAGTAGACTTCCCCTCCCCTATAACCCAAAAAAATGAAACAAGAAACTTACCAGTTTCATGGAAAATGCAATGATGGCTTTCCTAGGATCAGTGTCACCAGCTCTCCTCGTGTCAGACACAGCATCTCCAAAAGGTTTACAACAGGGCCCAGGGGTGAATTCAACCACTTGGTGTACTCTGGTCGCTACTAAGCCGTGTTCTAAGTACCATTTCAGTAAAGGTGTGGCCAACAATAATTTTTCTCCTTTCATACTCCCAATTAAACTGCGTCGAGGCTGAGCCATGATGTTATGCTGTTCTGCATAGCTTTACAGGAAGTCTCCAATATTGGCGCGCTGATTTAGGTGTTCTTGAAGATGGGGCCAGGGCTTGACACTAACTTTTGACATAACTTGCCACTGTGGAAAGTACATATGAAAATTTACTTTCCATAGAAAAATTTTACTTTCCAAAAATGAAAGAAACATATTTTCCACTATCCATAATAGAAACATGAAATTAAGAGTCTACCTCAAATAGAATGTTTGTTTTTCAACCCCATTAATCATTGAAATATGGGCGTCTTGCTCTTGGACCACTGTTCCACTAACTTTGCAGTGCAGGATGTGGGTTAAAATCAGCAACAGAAGGACCTTCTATGCTAACTCGCATAAGGCAGTCTAATATGTCCACAGATAAGCAAGATGTCCAGTCTGATTTTATCTTCCCCATGATTGAAAATCCCCATTCACAGCATGCCGTTGCGAGGGGTAAGATCATGACAATCTCAACTAACATCAGAGCATTGGGGAACCTGTCATGGTAGTTGTTAAACACTCTCTTCCACAAAGCTTTGAAAGTAAAATCTTGGTAGTTATTGGGGATGCATACTTTCAGACAAGCCCATTCTTCACACACAACTTCAAATTCGAAATTATTCTTTTCAAGCACGGGCCTGAAATGTTCAACAAGATGACGGATTTTTTCTTCTCCATAAGTACCTAAATCCACCCTATCATCTGGCCAGAGAGATGCATCAAACACTGAAAAAGCAAGCAAAGTTGGATCAGCCCCTTGGATGCTCGGAAAACGTTCTTGCAGATAGCTGATAATGCAATTAATGATTGGAGGATGATTAGGAGAACACTTTCTTATAATAATGTGCAATTCATCACTGAGAGAAAACAGTAATATTTTCCGTTTCCCATAGAACTATTCGGTCATATCGTTCGTAGTTGATACTTTTTTACCCGACGTCAGTTTTGTCAATCATGAAATGAAACCAGCCAGCAAACCAACGATAGCCGGGTTTACATCCATGATTATTATTTGAACGAAGTAGTCCCTAAGAAATTATAAGTCAAATTTCCTACTTACTCAGAATTTTTAGTTTTTCCTCAAGCTCCCTTATCTTTTCAGTGAGGACCATACAGTTGGAGCACTGCCTGTGTACCTTTGCTGGAGTCGTGTTGTCCCCCATTTCTCCCTCGCTCTGCTGAAGGACGGCAATGCTGCTTTTAACTAGCGATCCCACTGATGACGGCGAGGTGTTTTCTAGGCCATCCTGTGAATGATGTGGCAGATTTTCTGTGAGTTATCCCAAGAGGAATTCAAAAGGTCGAGCATCGTTGAGTTTTCCTCATTTGGCTGTATTGTCATACATTACATATTGCCAGACCGGATGTTACGTACTTGAGGTTGCTAGATGTTAAGGAAAGCGGCGATGAAGTAAGCAATGGAGACGGCAATGCTAAGGGTGGCTTTTGCGACGTTGAAACTGCTTCTGATGGGCCAAGCAAACTTATAGTTGGTGCTGCAGGCTTCAATACTGGTGCAGTCGTCATTGAAACGTCTCATGGGTCAACCAGACTTATAGTCGGTACTTGGCGCTTAACTGGTGATGCAGCTGAATTCGGAATAAGCACTGGTTGGTTAAAAAAATGTAGGGCAGCTTCCTCGGCAGCCTGTGCCTTGGCGATCTCCTTCTCTTTTCGGTTACTCGTCTTTGTTTGAGTTGGCTGATTTTCTTTCTTCTCTCCTGTTGTCTTACGTTTCGCTTTGGACTTCTTTTCTTTCTCGTCCCCCCCATCACGTTTTTTTCTTGTCAGACGTCGCCGATTTTTCTGTTTTATTTTCACTGGTATAAAACTGTAGTTTCCTTTTTCAGTTGGGCTTCTCAGTGCTGTTTTTCGCTTTGTTTGGCTCTGACCCTTCAGTCGCCTGATGTTGCTTGACGACAGTGTCAATCAACGCGTTCATTTCTTCCGTCAAGGCATCTTTTCGTTCTGTTAGGAACACAGGGTCCATTGGTATTAACGAAAACAAATCATACCTAAAATATCATGCTAGTTCTTCGTTTTTAGCAGTCGGGCGTGAGCGGCCTGGACAACGATTTTGGGTAGCAGTTGTCAAAGATCTTCTCTTCATTTTTGGCTTAAAAAAGGTAGTGGTGGCTTACATGCACAGCCAAAATTATTAGCTTATTGTATTGCATTGTGCAGGATGATAGGCTTTTTTTCTAAATGCATGTCGATAGTCCAAACAGGTGGGACTTTTGGAATAAACATCCCTTCTCACCCCTCCCTCTCTAGCGGTTCTGCAGTTGTGGGGTCTGGGTTTCCTTGTAAGTACAAGAACTATCATGAAAATGAAAGGACATTCGATAAGAGGTTGTCATTTGTTCAAAGTAATCTATTTTTGATTATAATGGTGTTAAATGAAAGGTCTATATGATCTGATATAAGTTGCCTCTTTTGTGACACAATCCCCCAAATAATGTGATTTTATATGTCGCTCTTACTCTACTGTTAAATACTACCGGTAATTGTCGCTGCACTGATAATAATAAACCGGCATTGGTATCTGAACTGCCATCTCTAGTGTATTATTACTGCATGTCAAAAACCTTGATCTACGCCGTAAATTTACTGCTTTGGGGCATATGTAAAATTTATTGTATTTTACAATGGATATATTGATTTCATTGTGAACATAAAACCCGCTAGTCTTGTCACAAATTCTTCAAATGCATGAAAATGAAAAGAACTGCTGTTCGAACCGTGTTCGATCGTATCTTTGAAATTCTTTATTTCATCTTCGGCAATCTTCGCTTATCTTCGGAAGTAGGCAATTCATCACGGCAAATTTTCTGAATTTTGGCGCTCCCAGATGAAATCTCCCACATTAGACTCAGGGAAAATTGGCTGATATATACTGGTTTAACGTCACCGTAGCGTTAAATGACAAAGAAATTAATGAGCTCTTATCATTCGTGTCTGAACTAGGTAGTTATATGCATCCATAGCTCTAACTGTCCTTTTTAAAACATTTCCTGCCTTAATTTTGTAATATCGTACAACACAAAATATATGTATATCTTGTTACCTCCAATTTTCACTATCTTAGTCCCCCACTCTTTACGCTCAGCTTTTAAGGTAGCTGAAACTCCTTCTTCTCTACTTCCTTTAGGAATCTTCGATAGTGGCATGACATTGAACTCTTTTGTCTCTATCCAGTACACTATGGCATATTTGGTAGGACTTTTTACCTTACTCACTTCAGAGCTGACGTTCTTCGATGATTTGAGGTTTAAAAGCTCGCTTGCAAGATGTTGAATAGACATAGTTATTTCGCTATAAGCTACAACGAATACAGTTTCAAACAGTAACGGCCAGAACAGATCGATTGATGTTTTTCAGTTCAAATTGAGCACGCAAGCAGAAAACCACATCGCTTGGGGTCACATGGTATTCCAAGGTCTCGATTACAGTCATTCTGGGCCAATAAGATGTAAGGGTTCGCTATCTACAGCACGTAGATGTGGTTTCGAAAGAGAATGGTTCACTCGGGTTGCTTATTGAAAAAATAACAACCTGATGCGACGTATTCCTGTTTTCTGTTAGCAGTGGTTAAGAAGGATTAATAATTTCAACTTCTACATGTCAGTTCAAGGACGAAGAGGTTGATTTTGACTATGACGTTTTTTATGAAGTTGAAGTCTCCTTAGAGGGAGCAAAATTAAACAGTTGGAGGGAAAAGCTAAACGCCAATCAAACACAATTCGCCACTGACAGTTTGAGTTATGTAAGGAAATACCCTCCATAGTAACGACGTTAATTCAGCAAAACTCGCCAGCTTTGAAATAAAAATGTCCGTGCTTCTTTATTATTGAATAATCATTCTATTACGCAACTCTAAGGCGGAATGACCTATCTAGACAAAATACTAAGGTCAATAGTTAAGGTATAGTCCTAGAGGTGCACCTTTGTGATCTACTATTTCTGCAAAGGGAATTTACGTGCTCATTATTAAACCTGCCTGTCAACACAGTGCATTTCGTGGCTTGTCCTTATGTCAGTGAATTTCGTGGCTCGTCCTTATCTCACCTGCAAATATTGCATGAACACATTTGTGACCCAAACGAACCAAGAGTCGCAGTTTTCAGTTTTTAAAACTGGGGACATGGAAAAGCCCAGTTGCCTGGTCTATGGTATTACAAAAGGAATTTCCCAGTTAACAGAAGCTGACTTAGACAAAACAACAAGCGATTTATTCCAAGTCACAAAGCAACAAGTAGAACAGATTGCTGAGTCAGTTGAACTTCATTTTGACGGCGGCGATGCAAATTTCCCTTTCGTAAACGGTCGTTGCCATTTGAAACGGTCGATGCCATTTCTCAGAACGGTCGTTGCCATTTGAAACGGTCGATGCCATCGTAAAGGTCGATGCCAAGAAGGAACCGATATTTCCGACTCTCTCCGACGACATGCGTGACAATCAGAGCAATGCGTGACTAGCTTTCCTACAAACCATCGCGATTTTTATCAAATCAAAATGGCGGACAAACCCGACAATTTTCTCAAAGATCTAATATCTTCAGCTATAAAAGAAGTCGAATCGAAAAGTAAATCTTTTGAATCGACCGAAATTACAAAGGAGAGTTTTCTGGCTTCGCTTCCAGATGATTCATTTTACTACCTGAAGGCAATTTCAGGAAATGGAGAAAAGTTCAAAGTGCACTTTTTGACCGAAGATATAACGAAAGAAAACCTGGAGCAGTGGATATCCGAATATGAAGTGATAAACAGCATCTCAGTGAAGTTAAAGACAAAGAAGGCACCAACAAGCGGCTATGTGTTGCAAAACTACTATAGATGCCAACACAACACTCGCAACTGGAGTCCAAGTAAAGATCCACAGCAGAAATTGTACTTGAACCCATCTGCCAGAGTAAATTGCCCCTTTCAGATGATAGTCAAAATAGACAGCGAGGGATGTTGTTCTGTGGACATAGAGTGGGAACACAACCATTCACTTGAAACTCTGGAGGCCTCTAATTTCCGTGACCTTTCTCCTGAGTGCACAGAAAGGGTTTTGAAGTTGTTTGAAAGTGGGCATACACCAGCAACCGCAAGGCAACAGTACTTGAAAGAACTCAAAGAATCATGTCAGGATGAATTGGAATTTCACAGGAAAAAGGCCAATCGGGCAGTTATGCCGAGAAAAAGGGACTTTTAGTTACCTCTACACGCAATTTGGTAAGGATAGGTATGGTGGACAGGGCGTTATGATGTTTGAAAGACTTTCCGAAAGGCTTCAACAATACAAGAAAGACAACCCTGAAGCTACTACTTGTTACCAGATGTATGAAGGTGATGATACGCCTCTTATAATTGCTATTGTAACGCCTCTCATGAACCGTGTACACAAGGAAGTGCAGCAGTCTGGTGAGATGGTTTTTGTTGATGCTACTTCTAATACAGAAGAGTACAATCTTAAAGTGTTTTTAATGTGCACAAACAATGTATCTGGAGCACTTCCACTTGGCATCTTGATCACCAGTGATGAGCAGGAGCGTACACTTAAACAGGGCTTTGAAATGCTTCGGTCCTGTTTACCAGAGTATGCATTCAATGGTCGTGGTCGGGAACAAGGCCCCCAAGTCATCCTAACAGACAACTGTAAAGAGGAAAGAAATGCTCTGAAGTCTGTTTGGCCAACATCTGTTTTACTTCTTTGCATCTTCCACATGCTCCAACAACTTTGGAGATGGCTTCACGAGAGCAAGAACAGTATCAGCCAAGCAGTTAGACCCTATTTTCTCACCCTTTTCAAGAGGTCCTTATATGCCGAGACAGAACAAGATTTTGAGAACTGCTTCAGTGAACTTTTGAATGATGGCCGTTGCAAGAAATACCCAAATCTAGTCAGCTATTTGCAAAATCTATACAATGACAAATAATCGTTTGCTCTATGCTTTAGAACTGAACTGCCTGTTAGAGGGAACCACACCAACAATTTTGCCGAGGCTCAGTTTTTGGTTCTTAAGGATATAATTCCGCAGCGCACCAAAGAGTACAATGTTGTTGGGCTTCTAGACAAGCTGACTCTTAATCTAGAAGATCACTACAAGAATAAGCTCCTTAGTATTGCTGATGGGAGTTTTGATGGCGTGTACAGACATCGATTCTTTGGGAAAGGGAAAGATGGAAGCACAGGGTTTAAAGTCCCAGATAAAAAAGATCTTAATGCCTACATCTCAACTGTAGAGAACTTTGGCCATAATGTATTCAAAGCTGGAAGCTCTTCAGATAGCAGTCACAGGTCAGTAGTGTTTTTTCTTCGCCGTCGCAATAGCATAACGCTCTGGTGGTACAAGAGGGCATGTGTGGGTGGCCATTATTTTCCTATCTTTCCCCCATTGTCTGATTCAAATTATCTTGATAGGGGAAGCGGGGGGGGGGGGGAGGGGGCAGTGTTTCTAGGCTCCTCCCCTTTGGAGCAAAAATACATAAAACATGGGGACATAACATGCATAACATATGAGATAATTCCTGCAGTTCATCCATATGCTGCATTTCAAGGATGTTGATTTAGCATAAGGAAGACCAAAACATGACTAATATATTGTCCAGGGGGTGGGGTACCTTTAGTAATTTCCCTTCTTGGCAGGGTTATTGAGTTTTTTATAGCAGAGTAAGAGCAAGCCCTTACTCTGCTGTTAGGAATATTTCCATTAATATCTTAGCGGATCAACCAGTTGAAGGTCTAGAATGTATCTATTACAGATTGAAAAACAAAAATTCCAGTTGTATTGAGATATTTATGAAGTGTCTCATTGGTTCTTTGTCAGTTATACAGTGGACATGACTCTTGGAATATGTAGCTGCACGGTTGGTAAAGACGGGAGCCCATGCAAACACCAGTATGTCCTGTGGGTGGCAAATCTAGCAGACTGCATAAACTTCATTCCAGTCAGTAATCCACATGAGAGGCAGAAATTGGCCTGGCTAGCAATAGGAAAGACACTTCCTGTTGCTTGTTATAAGCCATTACGCTCTAGTGATGCTGGACAAACATCACAAACTGATGGTTCTAATGGTTTTGTAACAGAGGCATCCACTAGTATGGAAACAGCACAACAAGGGCCAAACTGCTGCACTGCTGAACCAATACAGAGCAATGATGATGATGAGGATGATTCCATTGCAAATGCTGAACAATTGTTGAGAAACTCTTGTGAACAAATAATTCAAAAGCTCCAAAGCTCAAGAGACCTTAATTTGGCTAAAGGTGTAATCAGGTTCGCAAAAAGGGTAACATCCTTAACCGCTGCTAGATCTATGCATTCTAATTTGGCAAGCGCTCTTTTTACTTTTGGGTCCAGTGAGGTGAAAAAAACCGGAAATGGAAAAAAGATCCGAGTCCAGCCCAACAGAAAACGAAAGTGTGGTAGTGGAAGCCGTCAGGTTGTATCAAAAGGGCGACCAGTACAACTTCAAGAACCCACCTCCAAGAGGAAGCGCAGCCATGACTTGGCTAAAGCAGTACAAACAAACACTAAAAGTAGTAAGAAGTCTGGGTCCCATACTATGAAATCCAAGACAAAGCACATGCAAAGGAAAAAATAGGAAAACAGAGAAATCTTAGTGAATAAACAATGGAATGTTCGCATAATGTTTAACATAGAGGGAAATTCACTTAAGGCAAATTGCCTAGATTAAAAACCTCTCTCCTTGGATCTGCCCCTGAACAACAAGGTTATTAAAAAGATTGAGGTTTTGACATTGTAAATAAGTTTTAATTCATTTTTCCTGTTAAAGTCTAACACAACATTTGTAATGATTTAAAATTTGGTTTGAACAGTAACATGATGTACATGTGCTGCAATGACCACAATTAATTTCAAAAATCGATAATAACAATAATAATTTAAAAACAAAAACAATTATGTATTATAGATTGATCCAATAGTCCTTTCAAATCATCTCCAATTAAAATCACTAAATGCAGGATAGGTTAACTAAACATGTGACTTTTGGTGTCTTATAAGATTTCGTTTCTCAGCAAAAGTCTTTTGACAATGATCACACTTGTAGCTGTCTTTATGTTTCTTGTCTTTATGCCTTTTTAGCTTTTGCTCATGGTCAAACGATTCATTGCATTCCTCGCAAATGCACTCATGACAACCTTTCTGGTGGTATTTAAAGTCCTTCTCCCTTGTGAACTGGGTGCTGCAGGTTGGACATTTTTTTATCTCTGCTATTCCCATATCAAGGTCCCTCAAGCTCTGTGCTTTATCTTTCCAGTCCTATGAAGATCATAGCATGATATTTTAAAAGGGGGTAAATATATTAGGGAACAATCGTGTATTTATGATCCCCCCTATTTTTATATAAACTAGATTGCAAAGACAGTTTTTTTTCACCCTCTATCATAATTTTTTGAGGATAATACCCCCTTGCCCCCACCCCCCCCCCCCCTTCCCCCCTTTCCTCAAAACCTGCATCCGCCACATGTAGGTTATTTCTAATTAAAATTTAGGGTAAATTAATTGGTACATTATAATGGGCCATGCTATCCCCTAGGTATATTTTAGAGTTCTTTCTGGAAAAATAACAAGTCTGAACATTATATTACAAAATTGACATTCAGCTTGAGGTCCCAGCTTGATTCAAGATCAACATTCATAACCTAAAATACTTTTAATTGGAAAGTTTGACGAGAACATTTACACTCTCGGTCCTTACAAAGTTAGCCATGTAAACCACATAGCAGTCCACTGAAATGGGGCAGGGTTAATACACAAACACTCGCAATGTTAGAAGTTTATAACTAACCTTTCGTCTGTCTGTCGGCAATTTCTTCCACATATTGCCAACCACTTTGGAAACCTGCCCGATTCCTGCCCCCTTTCCAAGTTGTTCCTTGACATCTGGCTGTGGAATGATACAAAGAACGAGGAAACTATATCAGCTTATATCGAATGTAATTTCAAGGCCTACAAGAATAACGAATATAAGTGCAACACTTATAGATAACATATTTGTTAATGACATAGACAAAAATTTTACATGCGGTTTATTTTTCACTGATATTTCTGATGACTTAATCTTAATCACTTGTAATCGGATGTAAAGGATGAACAAGCACTTTATCCAGGCTGAAAATGATTGAATATTTCGGGAAATACAAAACAAACTCACCGCAACTGACTGCATAAAGGAGTTCCACCCCGTTGGCTTCTTAATTGATTTTTGTTTTGTTTCTGCACAAGAAGAATGGGTTGGTTCTGGTTCAGCTGGCTCAACTCTCGCGCACGTGGATTGCTGCTCCGCCATCTTGTAAACAACACTGCCCGGAAGTGACGTCCGAGCGTGCCAACCGCGTACGAGCTATTCACGAGGGCTGTCGTCTGCTCGGCTAGTTTTCGAAATGGCATCGACCGTTTCAAATGGCAACGACCGTTTACGAAAGGGAAATTTGCTGCGGCGATAATGAACATGGTTTGCAACCAAAACGTTCTTGTCCAACTGATGATGATGATGACTATGAAAGTAGCGATTACTTTTTAGAAGAATCTGTTACTCTTGACCATGTCAATGAATCTGGATTTCAGAAAGAATATTCTTCTCTCACAGAAGACGCCTCAAACGTTGGCGAGGGAAGTCAAACAAGAGGAATGTCCAAAAAGTTGGCTCCACCAACACGCAATGAAACTAGAGGACTTGTATTACAACGAGCTTCAAAAAATCAATGAAAACATGGGCTGTCATACAGGATTAAATGAGATGGAGGGCGAAGACTTGGAACTGTTACCTCAAAACCTCGACAACCTAGAGGAAATGATTTGTGATGAAGACAAGAACAAGGACAATAGAAAGCTATAGGACCGGGCTGTGTATGAGGGTTGTCCAATAACTGTTGGCATTAGCATGCTGTTGATTATGACTGTTGCAATGTGCCATGGAATGACTGGCGATGCCTTGCAGGACCTCCTCACGCTAGTTAGCCTTCATTGTATTTCTCCCAACTATTGTACCGAAAGTTTACGGAAATTTAAACACTATTTCGCTACTGCAAAATCTCCACTGATTTTTCACCATTACTGTTCTCACTGCTTTTTGTATCTCAAAGACAAACGAGCCGAAACTTGTCCAAATACTCTCTGCCAGAAACTTCTCAAAGGTCTCGGAAAGAAATCATTCTTTATCGAAATACCAATTGTGAGTCAACTTTAAGATCTCTATAAACAGGTTTTTATATGGAGAACGGTCACTACGCATAGATTTAACAGACAAAGAACAAACGATGATTCAGTAGGAGACATATATGACGGTGCCTTGTACCGTCAACAGTGGGATTCTGGTTTCCTGAAAGACTATAGAAACATTTTTTTTATATACAACACCGATGGTGTACCTATTTTCAAATCTTCTAAATAATCTTTATGGCCGCTGTTTCTCACAATCAATGAATTGCCATATTCTGAACAATTCCGTAGAGACAATTATATGTTGTTAGCTGGTGTATGGTTCGGACCGAACAAGCCTTTTATGTTAACTTTCCTGAAACCATTTCACACCATCTTCTATCAGCTAGAAACGAACGGTGTTGACATTCTTATCCTCAATGGCGAGGAGACAACGGTTTGAGCAATTTTGTTATGTGGAACATGTGACCTTCCTGCCCGATGATTAGTTTGCAACAGCGTACAATTCAATGGATTCTATGGTTGTTTACGCTGTCGCCAGGCCGGGAAATCGCTAAAAACTCCGAAGGGTGGGCATGTACATGTCTACCCTTTTAACAAGGAGGATCCGAGTGGCCCGGTTAGGACCAAAATGGGAACCATGAGAGACGCTAAACAGGCTGCCCAACAAAAATCGTCTGTCAATGGTATTAAAGGTCCGTGTTGGTTTGCCGCCCTTTAGCATGTTGACATTGTCTTAGGAAACAGACGACTTTCCAGACATTGCTTTCGTAGCTATTTTCCCAAACATGATTGAGAAGGACTAATAACTTGTATATTATACACACCTATACATTGTATATAAAAATTATATTAAAAGTTACAATTCAAAGCAATTTGTAAATACTGCTATAATTCAAAAGACCGTCTGTTTACTTTCACTTCAGTCATATTTTCATCGCTGCAAGATCAGATAAGCCTGCGTCGCAGACAGTCTAAAAATCGTTGATGTATAAGACACAAGACATAAGGGACGGACCAATAGAATACTTATGGGGGGGTGGCAGGCAAAGTAAAAAAAAAAATATTCGAGCAAGGGAAAATAAAATGAAAAAAAATTCTTGCACGCCAATTAATCCTAAAAAATGTTCATGTTTCGGCCTAAAAAAAATTCATACCAGGAATTTGATAAGGAAAAAAAAATTCCTGCAGCTCGAAAATTCGCCTTGCCCCCCCCCATAACTTTTCTAATGGTCCGTCCCTTAGGTCTCGAGTGACGACTCCGGCTGTAACGCAGGCTAGATCAGATGACAGAGAAAATACAAATTGAACCCAGAACTAGAACACGAACGTTTTAGACACACTAAAAAGATAGGTCTTAAACAGTGGACTTAAAAATAACATTGAATTTCATTCAAAACACAAGTAGCGGGCAGCAATAGAGAGGGTAAACCTAACGTGATTTGCCGACGGCGATTTCCAGTTTTCCTCAGTTTACATTTGTCAAGAAAGCATTGCCGCAGGTTTAGCAACACCGCATTGATTGATTGTCGAGGTTGCGCGCCATGTATGTCCGTGGCTGAGGTCTCGCTCACTCATGGGCTTTCCATTGTTGCTTGGAAGTTTGAGGAACCGGCCTCTGTTGCTATTCATGGTATCTTGCTTTATCCGTTTTAACTGCCAAACGAGCATTCAAACATGTGTGAGGTCTCAAGTTCGAAACATGCACTGAATATCATTAGTGACGCCGGATCATTTGTGATTTTCATGGCCAAGGTAATAAATTGTTTCAAAAGGAACCTCCAGTGATGTATTTTCTTTTCAGGGTTTTAATTTTGCAGATCCGAAAGTCCTTATTTGATATCTGCAGCCTTGTGCAGCGATAATGCAGCGTCAAGCATCGCTTGTATTCAGGCTGTCTTATGGAGTGCTGTCAATGTCATTCATTGCAGCTTTTAAGCAGCAGCCTGCAGCGCTGCTTTGCCGTGGCAAAATTTTGCAGCGCTTTCGCAGTGTACGAAATGTGGTGTTCTCTGCTTGAGCGACTCACGAGCACTGCTTTGCAGACGCTTAAACACTGTGCAACCATAATAGTGAACTGCTGCAGCGCTGCGGCAGCGTTGCGTCGTTTGTACGGGTTGCCATCGTCCCAAAACACTTGGTTGTTGTTCTTGTTTGTTTTGTCTGCAATGTCTACTTTATTTTTTGTTGAAATGATCTTGAACATATGAAATTGTAAGGGAGAAGCTAATGATTACTTTTGTAATTACTTTGATCTTCAGTGAAATAATTTTTCTGATAATCATTCTTCGGTAAAACTATTGTTCCTTGTGAATGTCATTGTAATAATGAAATTTCTCATTTTCTCATTTTTATCTCATTGATGACGTAGTCGTGCCATGGGCTTTTGGAAGGACTCTGATGGCACTCGATCACTCGCTCACTCCTCGATTCTCAATAATTTATTCATTAAAGTTAAATTAAAAACACTTTACTCTTACCTCTCTCACTTGTATATTCATATTCTAGAGAGTACTGGTAAGGCGTGCATTTTTCCCGACACAAAAGATTAGCCAGCCGAAGATGAGTTTTGTATGTAAATGGAAAATATCTAAAGAACACTGACAATATCATCTGCAAGAAATGGACTTGGTGCAATTGTTAAAACGACGTTGAAATAATTGATGGTGGATTATTGTTGTATGTTTGGACAAATTGTGCACATTTGTTCCCCATATTACTTGATATGGAGAAGATGCGATTGACAGGAGTGTGAAAAAGCTATTGAAGCCTCATGATGGGATTTCATTCAGCGAATAAGCCAAAGAGCCTAAGCTGCAAAAAGCGGTCCTCGAATTGTAAAGCGACATTGATGTCACATGAGAAAGCACATTATTTTACGACTAAAAAGCGGTAATAAGCTTTAAGTGATCCTGTGTTAAGTAGAAATGCTGCACATGCAATCAGGTACTTCATCTGTGTCCGGTTTGAATTCCTAATATCAGAACATGTACAGCTTCGGGCAAGGATCTAGCTCCCTTAAAAGCATGAATGCATAGAGATGTTAAAAAGTTATTGGTTTTGTGGTTGGTATTGCTATGTGTGAGCGAAAGAGGACGGACACAAAGCTTAATTAATGTGAAACATTTGGCGTGAGAACAAGAACGTAATTTGATCAATAACTGTAAAGGAAAAGATCGTTTCATACGAACTTAAGAAGTGAAACTGCAAAAATATTGCGATTACCTGATGTATAGTTATTGCACATGAACAAGAAAGACAAATGTCGCGAAATATTGGTTGTACACGTCGACTGAATCAATTTGTATTTGAACAAGATGTATCGCCTATGGTGTATCAAAATTACTGTGTATCAAAACGACCGGTAAGCAAACGTAAACAATAGCCAAAATGGCTCTTGCTAGTAAATTAATTGACAGCACTCTTTGAAAGGCCATTTATCCAATTAGTGTGTACTAAAACAGTGGATAGTGTTTTTCGTGCTGTCTGATTGGCTACTCAATCAGTGAATATCCTGCACTATTCACTGATTCATCTCCAGTTCCTCCGAGCAAGTGATGTCAAGGTCGCGTAATTTGCGAGCAAAATACCTTCCCGGTTTGCTGCCATAACAAACAAAGAAATTTCACAACTAATCAAGCAAGCTGTTCCCGAAATACACGAAGAAGGTGCTGACGTTCAGTTTGGAAGTTTTAACAGGTAAAGCCTTGTCTTTTTGACTGGAATTTATTGATAAAACCAGTGAAAAAGTTTTTTGTTTACAAATGCAAATTAAGCTTAAGTCTTGCGTTACTTTATTTAAGGTATCATCCACCCTTAAGCACCCTCCCCGCGTTGATCGGCGCTAGCGCTTTTGCGTTTAATAAATACCCCCATAAACCGTACATTTTCTGAAAGCTTAATAGTTCCAGATTATTGCTTATTCCTTCTAAAAAATCAAAATATTAACACGATTCAGAAATGAGAAGCTTTTTGTGAAAGTGGGTGTCGCTGTAAATTTAAGTCCAGGCCAGCCAAAAATAAACCGAAGAAGCCAATTAAGATCGCATTCGCTTCTTAACACGTTTGACTAAAAAACCGTGTCTCAGATTTTTGTCAAGTGGGTTTGTTCTTTTGTTATAAGCAGTTGAAGTTAGGGATAGCAAATCATTAGCACTACCTGTGAAAAAAATATTCTTGCTCGAAAACGAAAAAAGAAATCAAAATTCGCAGACACGGGTTTTTAGAAAAACTATCTGACAGTAAGTTGGCCACATTTCAGCCAAATTGGTTCACGGGTTGCCGACTTGGAGTTTAAAACGTACCCTCAACTTGCTCTGATTTTCATTTCGAGAAAACAGGGGAAAAAGATTTTTGGCGGCGTGCTGCCCGTGACGAGATTACAACAGATTATAACACCAAAGCTGTCAATGTTGATGCATACCAGAAAAGGGACAACAATAGTGACACAGCAGGAAAAGGTTACAAACGAAACCCAACAACAGATGAACAATTTATTTCAAACGCTCTGCTCTGTTCGATCCTTCTGTAGTCGAGAAAGCATCTTTAGTTATTTGCGACGGGCAGTTTTCATTTTGAGCCAACCCAACTTTTACTCGATACATTTCCTAAAAGTTCGACACTTCCCTGGAAAAAATCGACAACAAACCGCTTCCTGGAGTTTTTCTTGAAGCTGCTGTCCCGCTACAATAGACTTGACCTTCGTCCGATTTTTACATGGCGCGGGACCGGTCGCGAATTTGTCGCTTGCTTGGCCGCTTCGCGGCCTAAAAAGCTCGCTCCGCTCGCTAAGAAACTCGTGAAACTCGATTTCGCGGTGGTTTCAATGAGTTTTTCAGAAGCTTTGTCATCTTTTAGCCATTTTTCTTGATTGTAGTAGGAGCCCTTGTCGCTCTTTGCTAATTTCGAAACCCACACTTTGCAAAACGATTTTGTTGTCTTCTTTTTTCTTGGAGTCAAGGACGAAAACGGACAAGCTCTTTTGTCTTCTTTGGAGGCATTCACTTCCAAAATCCAGGGAAAAACAGTGAGCACTATAGTTGTAGACCACGATTTCTGTCAAATTGCGTGATTAGCTTGATTCAACAGCGGCATGCATATCAAGTATGACAGAACTTGTCAACGATCAATTAAAATAATTAGCATAGAAAAAACGTTTGCGCTCCATAAGTCTGCACAGAAAAAACATTTTTTCCTGGAATGTTTTTTAAAAGAAAGCTCTTGATGAGTTCTACTTAATCATCTAAAAATTGAAAATTTCGAAAAATGATGGGTTTTTACCCTGGATGATACCTTAAGTGACTTGTTCATAAATAGCCTTAAAACTAAATTTAATAATCTTTGTTTTACAGAATGATTTTAAATGCAAAAAGAATTCACAACTCCTTTTTGAAGAAATTTCCCTGCAAGAGTTAAATGCCTTCAAAAGTTTTATTTGCCGGCAAGAAAAAGCGACGGCCTCGGTGTGTGGTCATTACACACCAAAATTGTAAACGGTGGCATCAGTACTTGAGTTAAAAATCATCATTTTTGTGCTCAGTTATCACACTGTTTTAGTATGTACTAAGACAATTATTCACCTCAGTGTCAGTGGCTGGTGGTGGATATTTATCTCGCTGCTTCGCAGCTCGGTAAATACCACGACTAGCCTCCTCCACTTTCGTGAATAATTGTTATGTCCTGTTCATAATGCTTATGCCTAGACGTTCCAGTAACAGATTATTCTAAAATAAAGAAAAATCACACACATTAATTCGCATCTCAAAGACTAAAACAGTACGTGTGTCCACCAGTTGAACTTAGATCTGTTCCTTTAAAAGTAAAAGCAGTCGCTGACAATTCAGAGACATTTTGATTCGTGATGAAAACAAACTCTGCGCATCTGGACAGTCCACAAAGTTGACAAATACTATCTTTGCGCATTGAAGAGCAACTCAGTGCAAGTTGCAACCATCAACAGCCGTCCGCCATAATTGTAAAATACAGAGACGCTTTGTTCCTTAGCACATGGTTTTACTACGTGACTTTATTGTGCAGGAAGTCCCCGAGCGCGTGCTAAGTCGAGCAAATTTTATTCATCCAGTATGATTTATGAACGTAAGATAATGACGTGGTTCTTCATGCAACACGAGAGGTGAGCTCCTACTTGTATAATTTTGTTTAGGGCTTATTTTATCTTTGTTCACTGTATCCAGTTTTACATGCGCAGTTAACTGCAGTTCTGTGTCAAAAGTGATTAGATTACTATATAGATTAATTACACTGTATGTTCATGTTACGTTATGATTGATGCGAATTTTAGAAGTTTCAAAACTTAGTAACTGATCAATGATTGGCTGTGTAGAGATATACACAGAGAGATTTGATGAATAACGATTGGGGATCGATGTGTCATGCTGTCGCACATTGTGATACAACGCGTGTTATCAAACCGGTCGATGGCCTTGACACGCATGCATATTTCGATACTTTATTTGACTGATGAAGTTTAAGGCTGATTGTTGGTTTTTGTTGGGAGATACATTAGCTCCCAACTGTATGGCAGCTCTGTTTCTTGGTTTCTAGTTGACTTAGGCTTTATAATTTTGTGCCGTTTATACTTACTGGTTACTTATTAAGTACACGCATGATTAGAAGTTGGATGTGTCCAGAACTGAGAATTCGCATCAATTTAACAAATAGATTCCATTTGGCCGTGCATCTGTTCAGTTATAGATCACAGATGACGTCAAAATGTGGTAAGAACAGAAAAGTGGCCCACGAGCCGATAGACGAGTGGGTCACTGATGTTCTTACCACATTTTGACGTCTTCTGTGATCTATGACTGAACAGATGCACAGCCAAATGGAATCTATTTGTTTTATATAATAAAGAAACAAAAATTAACAAAACATTTTTATTTTGAAAGAAGATACAAAGCAGGGCCGTGATGGGTTTTTCCGACCGTGAAAAAAGTGATTTGACGTCATTTGTTATCTATACAAAATGGAGCAAACTGATTGGTTTCTGGGTGCAGCAACGAATTGTGATTGGCTAAGGAAATCACGCCACTGTCAAAACTTAATCGAGAAGTTCGCCTTTCATGGAACAAAACATCACAGCGAAAGCTCAAATTCGATTCGGAAATCTTGAAATGTGTTACAAAATACTGCTAAAATCTAGTCAGTTTTGCTCATCAGAGCGGCTCTGAAGCCCGAAGAACACTTGCACACCCCCTTGAATATTGCAGTTGTTGAAAAAACCGCTCTGGAAGCTTGCTGATGCGGACGACATTGACACACTGGAAGCCATGCGATTCGAGCTTTCAATTAATGGTGTAGCTGATGGAGTGCTGGAAACGGTAGAAATTTGTGTGCTTTGAGTTTGGTTGTACTGAAGAGCATTGGAGATTGTGTCGGATACACTTTCCAGCTGAGGTGCCGATGGCCTGGTGCTGTTGTGTGAGATGCTTTGCTGGCTGCTATGCCCGGAGACGAACATTATATGGCGGTCGGGTACATTTGTATCTGAAAGCACGGTTATTGCTGAAGCCCGGACGGAATGATTGGTGTACACTTGAGAGAGATTCTCTCCTTTGGATATGATCTTCATCATGTCTCCCAGCTTGTTCACGCCAAGTGGGCTGTTTTCATACCACACGATGTCTTCTGTGGTGAATCTGGCTTTTGGTTTTTGAAAGAACGCTGGGCAGGAGGGATTCAACTTGGACACGTACAATTTGAGATTGGCAAATGCATCATCGTCTGCTCCAGTGCTGTAAAGCCTTGTTTCTCGTTCAGCTGAGGGCTTGCTGGTTTCACCACCAGGATGGTTTTTTGTAGCTTCTTCGTGGGTCATAACTGCATACTCGCGGCCGTTTGCATCTTTGGCGACGATCTCGTTGTCCCTCCCTTCCACGCCTGCACCAGTACAGAGAAACGTAAAACCACGTTCTCCTTAGCATCCGGCTGGATTTGTGACACTGAGGAAAGGGCTGGCTCTTATCTTTGCGAGGTCTGAAGGTACGATAACTGGTTTATGTTGAACGTTTTCCTTGCCCGCGCGGCGGTTGATTCGTAGCTTCGCGTCCAGAATTTTGTTACTCTTTTGAAACACTTGGTTCCTTGAAATTTTCACTGTACGGCCATTGTTGTTTAGGTATCTTTCAATTGAATTCCGAAAACCAAGAAGTGCTGAGCGACTGTATTCTTCACCTTTTGTCGTTCTCGCTTCGACGTAAAAGCTTGCTAGGTAAGTAAGATAGTTGTATTCACTTTGCTGTAATCCATAGTACTTAAGTTTATCTAGTAATATTTGATGTTTACTGTATCGAATGCTTTACTTTAATCTAAGAATAAAGAAACCACATAAAGTCCTTTATCAGGAGAGGAAAGTTATTTCTTCAATAAGGTCAAATAGACAATCAGAGGTTGTAAAACCTGGTCAAAATCCATATTGTTTTTAGGAAATCATATTATTATTCGTAAAATAGAACATCAGCTGATTAAAAATACTCAACTGATGGCGTACAAAAGCCTCAAAATCTTCTTCCACCGTTTCCTTTTGTTTTCCTCTTTTTGAAGACATTGTTTGTTACTTGTTTGTTAAGTTTGTAAAAGAAAAAGTAAGGTTTACGTAAGAAAAAGCAAGAAATTATCTCAAGTTAGCAGAGCCAGCAAAAAATGCGGGCATCATGCTCGCTCACCGCTGACCGGCAGCAGCAGCCTTTTGATTACTTACTTGGCTGACATGAGTGCAGCTGAAGAATTCAATGCAATTTTGCATTAGTCCAAAAGGCATCTTATCCATATCTATACTGGATTTTCCTTCAGAATTGTGCAGGCATCTTGACCACTTATATACAAGATTTGGCTTGTCTTTTTCTTGCATTTTCAACATTGCCTTATGCGACAATGAAGCAAAGTCCCCAGGATTAGAGTCAATGCCTAGGTCGACTGTTCGTTGAAGAAACAAGGCATTCAAAAGGAGATCCTTTTTCACGACAGGCATATGGTTGTCTGATGGGTAGACTAGAATATTACGGTAGGCTGCCTCCCTCTGCCGAGACGGGACACCATGCGGATAACTTGGTCAACTGTTATGTAATGCACTTATCAATGTTAAGCCGGCGGGGGGGAGGCAGGGCATGGGGTGGGGATTTGACATTATTGAAAAATTTGCCGTCAAATTCCCTGCCCACGGGCAAATCATTCCAGTCAAATGCAACTAAATTTCTCCACCCCGGGCTGCACATTGCTGTCAAATATCCCAAGGCTGGACCCAACAAAGGCACAATTGAAATATCTCCAAATAAAACTCTACAATCTTTATTTATGGACGTTGCTGCATCACTAAAGATACATGTTCCTGTCACAACAGCAGTTATACCTTTAAACAATTCAATCCATGTTACACTGCGTAGAATAGAGAAACCCTCAGGAGAAAGTCCACATTTTGTAAGTTTAAACATACCGTTCTTAGTAAAGGGCACAAAGAAAGTTAGTTTTACAGCTTGCCATTCGGGCTAGTTTGGACTAGCCCAAGAGTCACTTTAACAAGCCTAGTCTGATCGATTAATTCATTGCAATATCAATAAATCTAATAATTTCACTTCGTCAGATCAGCTTAAATGAACTTATATGGAATTTAAACATTTGTCTTATGGTACTTCTGTAATTTGAATTGCCCCAGAAAACTTCACTTGCCCATCGCCCATGTTAAGAACAGAATTTACTAGCCCAGTTGCAAATCCACTAGCCCGGGCTATCGAAAATGACTTTCTTTGCACGCTGTAGTTGGAACAATTCAACCATGCAAGGTTTTAAAATCGGGAATGTCAAATGCTCTGGAATTGCCATTGACCTTAGGTTTACCTATGTTCAGGTTTCTGGTATCTTTTATTGAAGTGAGACAATTTTAGCCTCATACAGCATTGTACTAGTCATTTCAAAACTTAAGTTTTTATAACCTAATGCTGAGCTCAATCTCAATCAGCAGAATGTCAACTAATGTTCCTGTCCCATGGATAAGATAGGAAGCTGGGTTCTTTTGTAAATAGCCACATGTTTTAACTTTTCCCAAGTTTGAACTCCACCTGATGATATAATATGGCAGGCAAGAAGGCCTCACATATGCAAAAAAGTATAATATCGTAAGACAGTTTGCCCTCTGAAAAGTCACGGAGTTATCTGCCTGTTGGCAATGAACAACTAATCTCTTTCAATAATACTATCAGCAAAAATGAACATTAATGTAAAAACTATACTGGCCTGTTCCAGTCGTTCAGATAGCTGGGAAGGCGCAAGGAGAACAGAGCAGGAAAAATGGTGATGGGTACGTCGTCCATTCCACGAATCAGAACGCCCAGATCAGGTTAAGTCTGCACTGGAAGATTTACCAGACCTCACTACATCTTAAACCATCGCGTGAAATCCAAGAAGCCATGTCCAGCTCACGGTCTGGGAGATCGGTTCTGCCACACTCCTGGCAAAGTTCCTTAGGGTCACGTTTGTCAAAAACAGCCGAAACAGTTGTTTTACCTGTTGAACCACTGTTGCAAGAGCTTACTGTCTTTGCGCATCGTTTCTCTCTCTGTGTTTCAGCAGCCTTCTTTGCTCCAGCTCTCCGATTTTCTGCTATTTGGTGCTGATGTTCAAACCACATAACAACTTCCTCTTTTGGCAAAAGCGTTTTCTGTGCAGTTTCCATCACCACGGGCTGTGGTGGAATGGCTTTATACTTGTTGTAGGTTTCAAGTAAAACTACAGAAGGTGGAGCTACATAATCGCACTTTCCTTGTTCCAAAAACCGTGCTAACACTTTATCATATTTCATGTAATGTCCATAGCAATAATGAGTTCCACAGTCGCTACAGTTGCCACCATTGAATGGGCACGCAGGATCTGGAACAGTTAAGGGCACAAAAGTAATACTGGGGCCACCAGGATACCATGTCTCATTCTTAAGTTTTCCCTCCTTGAAAACAGGATGGATGCAGTCGTCCTCAAAACAACACTGAAGCATAAAAATATATTTACTTGGGACATCTTCTCTGATATGCTTCCCACGAGTTCCCACGTCTCCTTTACTAGAGAATACAACGCTGGTTTTTCTGTTTCTATTGTGGACTTGGCAGCCTTAGTTCCATTCAGAAACACTTTGAGTACCTCATTTTCCTCCTGGTACTTCGCGCTATCTACCCCTTTGTAAAGATGGATGTCAGTAGAAGCGTAAGGGGCGCCATCTACTCTAGAAATGTAAACATCTATAGCAGATTCAAGGTTCTTATGCAGCATGTTCTGATCTACCCCTCCCGAAGATGTTAAGCATGACCCATTTAGTGTAGATGGTATGAAGAGGTTTGTGTGCCCTAGAGCAAGGCATCCATTCTGAAGTTTGACGCGGTCACGAAAGCTTGCACCACTGTTACGTGATGATACGAGAGTTACAACAGTTTCCGCCTCCAAATGCCTTCGAGTCCACCAATACTGCACCTCTTTATGTGGCGGTCCTTCATCAAATCCACCGTCAACACGAATACATTCTATTTTCTTTTTCTTTTGAGTAACCGGATTAATGAATGCAGATCGAACGGAATCCTTTTTCTCTACTTCTTTCAGATCAGCAAAATGCTGCGCCGTGTTTTTCGATTGAAGCGGGGTTGCTTTAACCACACCACAGCATATTTCACCCGTACTATCAGTCCCAGAAAAATTGTAGGATGTTGTTTTCAAGGTTGATGGATACTTGTTAACATAGTCCGTGTAGGTTGTAAGAGGCTCACTTCCCTTGATGGAAAGAGTGGAGTGAAGCTTGTGTGTGGTCATTGTATCAAGCCGGAAACTGGCCTGGTCATCTCTTCCTAGATTGACAATATTGTGGCCATCTTTATACTGAAGATGATTGAGTGACGCATAAAAGGCCGAACTCCAGTGTACATCCGGATTGTATTTATGGTTGAATCGCTTGCGCGCTCTTCTCTGGATAACATTTGCCACACCTTTATACCCAACAGCGGAACGCCTTCTCCTATTTCATGCTACACATAACTGGACTACGGAACCATATGAAATGGATCGGTTGTACTTCTGTTCTAGGTGCACCTTTATTTTCTTTAATGTAGCTTTCTGTTTGATCTCTTGTTGCCATCAAACGTTAAGGCACCAGTATGCCGCTAGGCATCAGCACCTGCTCCGCATGCTTTTACAAAATCCTCTATGGCTTGACCAATGCCTGGACAGTCTCGCAGCACTTATGAAACTTCGTTTACTGCGACGCCTTTTTTGAAAACGCCTCTCTGCTATTCTTCGCTTTACTTCACGAATCCCTTTCCTCCGCACAGCAGATCGCTTCTTGTTCAAGATAGCTCTCCCTCTTTTCCCCAGCAAGTCTTCAACCTGCAACATTTCACCTTCACTTACATCAGACTCAGACACAATTTCTTCGCCAGTGTCTTCGCCTCGTATGCTTTGCAGCCTTTCACTCAAAAGGTAAGCCTGGCATGACTGCTCTATAACACGTTCCTCTTCAACACTAAGACCAAGGAAAGCGATTTGACCTCCAAAATCTAGCAAAAGCTGATGTAAGGCTTCATCCGAAACGTTACTGAGCAATCTTTGGAGAATCATGACAAATGCAACCAGTTCAGTGGCACTTTCTAAGGATGTCCAAGAGCTGATGTGAATTCATGTACACACCTTCTGTTTCTGTAACAAGTTTGTATGTTTCATCACTGTTCATGTAATCTCGGAGCTGAAACTGATGAGGTATCACACCTTCCTCTGTTGGGGGAAGCTCAGAACTTCCTTCTTTTGAGCCATCCTCGTTCCTGTTGCTAGACTGGCTTCCATTCTTTACGCCATCTAACATACCAGAAGTATCGTCAGAATCAACATCAGTCTCACTCTCAGATTCACTTTCTTCACTTGCACTGTAATCAACACCAAATGCCTGTAGCAGTGCTTTATCCTTCAAGCGGACAACAACCTTGAGCATGCATTCCTTGATATCTTGTGCTTCCTCAGCTGCATCTAATACCTTCTTTGTTCGTGTCGTCATGTCATGGAAACCATAGACACTGCGTGCCTTTTCGGTGGACATTCCAGCCCCCCTTACTACAGCGAACCGTAACTGTTCCCTTTCTGCCTCACTGTCAGCAAGATTGAGAAGTTTTTTCATTTGTTCTTTGGACGTGCATTCCTTCTGAGATTCTACCAATGTACTCTGTAGGGACTGAAAAATCTTGTAATTAACAAACTGCTGCTTTCGGACAAGAAAAAGCCTTCAGGTTCCTTGTTTTTGATTGCCTACAGCAATGGCTGCCAGCGGCATTTGCAAACGTTTTTGACGTGCATGTACAGATGATGAACTCTCCCAGGACTTGACAACATAAAAGCCTCCTTTAAGTTCACCCACCCCTCCTGTTCAATACATCTAGCAACTTTTATCAACCCTTGACAGGAACACAGTGATCCAGCCGGTTGATGCTTTTTTGCACAAACAACACTAGCAACTTTCATGTAATCTGTCAGTTTCAACCCTTCAAAATTGGACATAAACGTCAGTTCCATAAGCCTGGTGCTCACTCAACTTTTTCTTTTGTTGTTCATTAAACACATCAACTAGGCGACGAAATCCTCCTCCAGGCTCTTCACAGCTGAAGGGGCCACTTAAAAATCCGAATCCTCAATTGAATCACTGAGTATTAATGTATCAGTCTGTGACAATGGAGCATTTGTGACTGTAGAAAGTTCAGCTGTGGTTTCTGAGGAGGTACACGTATCTGAAGTAACTTGAGTTGTAGGTATTGTAGCTTGGGATGATGCACTTGTTGCAGATTCTAGAGGAATCTTAGCAGTACTTGTGGTTTCATTACTCGAAGTAACTACTTTAGCAGCAGAGGTATCTTTAAACAAAAACTTCGTTAGTGGCTTGTTTACAACTTTCTCAGTTTTGGGTTTCTTTTCTTTTTTGGAGGACTTTGTTTTATGATACCATAAGGACTTTGCTTCTTTTTTCTGGATGGCAGTAAACTGCCTCTCATGATCACTTTTCTCTTTCAGAAGTGTTCTGATTTCAAGGGTTAGCTGGTCACATTGCTTAAATTCTTTCACAGATTTGGCCTTTTTCCAATCTCTTCTGCTTAATTTGCAGATGACTTTTCACATTCTCGATTAATGATGTTAAATTATCAACTTCTTTTTTCCTTTCTTCACTATCTCTTTTAGCCCTTTTCAGTTTTGGAGGTGGAGTCTCACTATCGCTGTTGCTACTGTTACTTGACCTGGAGTACCCCTTTTTGAAGGTATATGTACTTCTCACTGTTTCTCTCGCTTTGTCATATAGTTCTCCTATTGAAATAAATAAATAAATAAATAGCTACTATCTCTAAGAAGAAATCTTTTGGATATCTTCTACACTACAATGAGAAAGTCTAAAGAAACTAGTACCTCTGTTGCAGAGCAACTGTGGATCTGCTATAGCCAGCTTCCCAGCTGCTTCATTCACTGCTGTCTGGTAATCAGTCAGTGCTTTTGAATTATCTTTGCCAAAAATCTTTGCACTTTGCAGTATTTCTTCCTCTGGTTTTTCTTCTTTGACAACCTTTTAAACAAAGCGAGTGATACCAGTGAGGTAATTTACCCTTGCTGTATATAAGTTAGCCTGTCAAAGGGTGCAAATGGGAACAAAACACTATTCTCTGGTGTTTTTTTTTAAGTTTGAGGCAATCTTACAACATTTTTAAAAAGTAGGTCCAGTTGATAGATGAAAATAATTAGGCAACTTCTAGAAAAAAATGGGGCATGCATTTAAGGCAAACGTTTAATAAAACATGTAGCTATTCTCTGACACAACTAACTAACTTTCTCGGCAATAAATCATACTTCTCAGTACTTACTTTAATTGGGGGTCCCAATGATAAGTCCCTTTTAAGGGTTCTCTGCTTACAAAGGTTTTCTCCTCCTGATGTAGTATCCAAAACCTTGGGAGACTCACGTGGGCTTTCTTCCTTATCAGCTATGTATTCTAAGTAGAAAAGGTAAGTAAGACTATTAGACCAGCTGTTTAATGGCATTTTATTACACTGTATTTGGTAAATGAGGTGGGCTACAATAAATATTAAAAGAGAGTATAAAAACATGTAATAAGAATGTGCATCATACTTGGGTGTAATCACACAATAATTCGAGACTGTTTACCTTGGTCTGTCCATTTCTCTTGTTTTTCTAGTAGCATTATAACACTTTTTTGGTCAATGATATCCAAATACTCTTCCTCAATTTCAGTACCATCCTCAGCCAAAACGGCTTTACATGCTGTGATTCCTAGTTTCCCAGTGCCGTCAATCATATTAACGGACCTCTTAGGAAACAATACTTTACTTTAACGGGTTCAAAAGGTTAAGGTTTGTGATTTGGGATTGGTAGATTTCGATCCGTTTAGTGTGTTTCGGTGTTTCAAGGTTCGTTGCTTGTGATCGTAATTATGATTGACGACAGCGAAAAACGCAATTGTGAAGGCGGCCTTTGAACTTAAGAGTTCGTATGTTTGTGAAAAGCGCAGTAATGTCACAGAAATAAGAACGCTCCGTTCCTCCTCCTTAAATGCACGCATACTTGGTGCACTTCTCCTTTGAGTGTTTAGCCTAAGGCTTGCAGGCAAGGTAAGCAGCTCAAAAAATCGGCTAGCAAAGAAGGTGTCTGCAAAACGAGGACATTTTTCTATCCGCATTTTACCATCCGCATCCGCCATCCGCAGATATCCGGTCCTCGTTTTACAGACACCCCTTCACAACTCCATCTCTCCGCTTTGGCCTTCTTTCACTTACCTTGGTTCCTATTCTCTTCTACCACTTAAACAATTCCTCCGATCTCAGGTATTTGAGGCTTGTCCTTTCTGACAACTGTTTGTGCTTCCATTAATCTGTGGACATACTCTTTCTGTCAATGGAACCATGTATGTTCTCTAACATTCTTAAGACGTCTGGTAACTTTATCCTCATCGATCTCATTGTCCTCTACCTCGTTAGCATTTTGGCCCCACATTAATACATTTGGTAGCAAGGTTTGTGTTCCACCCTTGTCACTCTCAACATATGTCAGGCGTCTGTTGTTTAGATGTTTTTCCATATCCAAGACCACTTCCTCTAAGTGCTCAAAATAGAGATGAGTCTTCCCAAGTAAATGAATGAATGAATGAATCTTGTATAACATCTTCTTTACTCCTCAGAAGCGTTTCATAAATGCCTTCCTACCGTGGGATCGCAAAAGATGAAACTGCATCACTTTTTCAAATGTCATGGCCTCCAACTGGAAAAAGCACTTTTTCAGTATAACAAGTCTATAACTCATTTCCTGAGATAGAAGGAAACTTTGGAAAATCGTCTACACACGCATGTTCTCATTGAAGAACTTTTTAAGAACATTTAAGAACTTTTCACCTTCTCACTGGAAATGTCAAGGACATCAATTCTTTGAGAAGGCCGTGGTCCTTCTCTGATTTCCTCCACTCAAGAACAATTTTTTCGCGTTCCTCACAAGTATTTTCTGTTGCCCTCTCACTAATGGCAGGGAAAGCGGATGATTGGATGGAATGCACTTTTTTTTGCTGGTCTTCCTTTGGGGGCTTCCTGTTCTTTATGTATAAAAAGCTTTTTCATTTGTTTTTCTTTTTGTTCAGGTTTTCAAACCCGTCTTTAATTTTTTTCAAAATAAATGCATTAAAATTATTGTGAAAAATGATTGTATTGTAATACAACAACTAAGGTAGGTTGTCAAAAACATGAAACTTCAGCTACTCAACGTCCATCAATTTGAACACCATATCACACTTTGATTGGTGTTGTTACAAAAATATTACATAACTGTCAATCTTTCCACAACAATATGGTTGTGTCTTAATAATGGTCATTGTAATCTCGTTGTAATAATAAATTGAGCTGTGATCGTTTATCTTAACTACGTCAAAACATCAAAATGCTTTGCCCTTAGCCAATCAGATTTTGGGCAAGTGTTACAGTAAACCATAACCTGCATTATTGTGAGACCAATAAATCAATGCTACTAGTGTTAATTGCCTCTTGCTATATGTGAAAATAAATAACTTACATGACCAGCTCCAACTACACCCGTTAAGCATGGATGCTGTTACACTGGCAACACCACCATGTGCTCTTGTTTTGAATTAGTGACAGCATTTGTAAAAGCACGTATGGACATGCAAAGTTGTCTGTTCAGAGCATTTTTATGTTCTGCAGTCAACTTTTCTTTCTCTAATGCTGCTTGTACAGAAGGTTCCCAGTAAAAAAAAAAAATTAACTAGAGGTTACATATTGTAAGTGAAGTGCTTTGAGCAGTTACTGGGGCATTACTACATCACGAAATAATCATCTGTTATAGAAACAACAAGAAAGAATTCCTTTTTAAGTCAGCGTTGTAATTTCAACTAGTAAAATGTGTAAATAAGCAAGATACACTTGCGTGAAATAAAAATGCTTTAGTTTCAACTGATATGTACTGGATTTATAGTTATTTGGCACGTTCACCTTTAAACGAGTCTTGTACTCATCCATGTAATGTTGATAAAGAAAATGCCTACCTACCTACAATGCAACGCCATTCCCCCAATTACTCGGCCAAAAAAAAAACAAAACATGACAGTATAAGGTGACTTTTATCTCACCGGAAATTGCGAAAATTATTGTTGTTCTACGTCTCGGGCCAACTTTATTACACAGCTTTGCAGCAATAATATTCTGTTTTTTTTTTTTTCGCAATGCTTAATCGAGGTACATATCGTCTTCAGGGTCCTGTTTTTTGGAGAACCTGATAATCCTTCAGACTCGAAGGCACCTTTTTTAACCAAGGGGGCGTTTGAATATAATGGAAAACTCGCGGTGAAAGAATGGAGGGAACAACCCACAGGTGTTGCTGCTTGTTAAGGCTCCGGCAATAAACTTGATTATACTCAAACTGGCCAACGCACACTCCAAAAAACATATCACACTACATAAAAGTGCCTTCGAATTTTGACGCAAAACTTAATAAAAAAAATGCTGTGGACTTCATAATGTATTGCAAAAATGTCTAACTCATTGAATTGCTTAAGAAGGTGAAAAATGATAGCTTGGGTGAACATAGCCCTGAATAGGATTGTTGTTGACAGTGATCAACGTTTCAACAACGTGTGCGTGTGCTGGGTTCGAATCTTTCAGAAATACAGTAACTATGACAATAATTTTCAGAGATGATAGGAGATCAGCTGGCAATATTTGGTAGTTTTCATTTTAATTTTGGTTCTTCTGAATCCACCTTTACACTGCACTCAAAATAGAGAGGATCGTGGGTAGCGCGGGTGATGTTCTTCCCTAAAACATGGTCAGTATTTACTACAGAGTAAGATCCATCATTCCTGATGTCAATCCAATGACCTGATTATTGTAATAGTGGGAGTAACAAAGATCACAACTGCCCCCTCTTGTTCTCTTCGATTCCCATATGAAACCAGCAGATGTGGTGTTGGATGAATTTCTCCGGAGTCTAGCTCAATATCTTCGCAAATGAAGTTCAAAAGTTCACTTCCAAGCGCTGTTTTCTCACAATTGTGGACAGTTTTTAATGTCAACAAATTTTTCCCACACAAGCGGCATCTTTTTGCCAAAAAAGCAGCGTGCTTTTCCATCCGACTGCAGAAGAACGTAAAATAAACATGTTTCGGAGTATTATTAGATGCAAAATTTACTTTGAGACTCGCGTAAGTATATATGTAAAAAGGCATGCACTGGTATAGGAGCTCTAAGAACAGTCCGGGACACAACCAGATTGGGATATATGATGACGTCAAACAACTTTTCAAAATGGCGCTCACGCCGAGGAAAACAAAGAAGGTAACTTCCAGGCTCTTTGCTACGCCTAGAAGTGCCTTTTTCCCACAGTACTTTGGGAGCTGTGACTTTAGACAATGAGGAATCAGCGATGTGAAGAAAAATGGCGTCCGATGACTATTTGTGCGTTCTTTGGAGTTAAAACGACCGAAAACGAGAGTGTTTCTGCTCAACATTCTGCCTGACAAGGTGCAAAAAAATCTAAAGAAAGGTGAGTGTCAGATTTTGATACTTGGAAATTTTTTTTTAGAAATTTGCTTGTTGATGGTGGAATGTTGGGGGTTGTGCAAACTTTTTTTACATAGTGCTGTGCTTTTAAAGATGCAGCAGTGAGTTGCGCCGTAAATGTGCGGGTTTGGTTAACGCCATGAGAGTTTACATGATAAAAAATATTGTCAATGGATATAGCATTAGGTAAATCTTTAGATTTATATTAAAGTTATATGTCGTCGACCCAGTGAACGTCAACTTGAGCGAGTCACAAAGTTTTC
>OZ037992.1:32287995-32330495 GCA_964035705.1 Porites rus
AAACAACCTTCAGGGGAACTGCACCCACTCCCCTACCTTGTACACCCAGGGTTTAAGGGTACTTAAAGTTGGAATATTACAAAAAAGTAGTTGGCCCTTTGCTGACCTTTATATTACCTACATCTAGCAGCGAAGTGTATTGAAAAGGGAGTGTAAAAATTCAGTGCCCGCTTTAAACAGCCGAAACCCCATCGGACAGAAAAACAGTACTTTAACTAATACTTCTTTTTTTCTTCTTTTTGCAACTCAAGACAAATAAAATTAGTTTTGGGAGCATTAATGCGTAATCTCGTTGGGTTTTAATCATTACCATCTTGCGGGTGATCAGTCGTAAATCTTGTTTCCTCCATGCCTTGTACATTTCTCTCTTCCTTTTTGAGGAAAAAATGGAACAATCTAAATTTCGTCAAGACCCCTCTCCCACACCCCAAGACCTGAAAATGGTAAGTGATACACTGTACCAAGTTTTAGTGCTGTGATAGCTTAGACAGGAAATAGTTAGAAATAGCTATTACATTTAAGAAGACCATATAATAGTTCAATTAGAACTTTTTTTGTTTTTCAACTACGGGCCCTTGAAATTAAACAAAAAAAAAAAATGATTAAGACCTCCAGCAAAATCTTACAAAGGTGGCTACTGCTTTGATAAAAGCAATCTCCCCTCCACTTAAACCACATTCTTGACCACCCCCTATGTTTTCTCTCTCCTTCTTGACCCCTTCTTTATTCAGTTTAAGGGTCCTCAGTGTCAGCTTATGTGACTTATCCACTTTAAAGAAGTGCTTTTTACCCTGTGTATATATGAAGACCTAATTTGGCTCATCGAAAATACAGCTTTGACTTCTTTTTACACTTAATGAGACTTGCGTGTACTTACGTCATCAGCAAAAAGTATGAATCGAGAGTTTTCATTCGTCGTTCGTGCTCAATTTTGGCGTTGTCAGGTCACAGGAAAGAATTTGCAATCCTGGTAAATCGAATTTTTCACACGTTACTGGAGGCTTGATCACGGCAATAATACCCGTGCATGTGGGTAAAAGTTTCATTAATAGTTCTGATTTCAAAGAGTGACAAAAAGGAAGAACATTTCCAGGTTTACTTCGATAGATCGATTCTTTATTCTGATGGAGTCCGATAGCTCCGTTTAGTTTTTGGGGCCATATATACGATTAGCGCTGATCCTATGGCCCGCATCCGCACCCGCGACTTCTACCCGCAAGTCGCGACCCGCAACATTTAGACATACACGCGTTGGAGGACTTTAAAAGAGAAAACAGAGGGCCTGTGAACAGGCTGAGCCTTTCTCCACCTTTAGGGGATTTCTAGGCAAAATTTGCTCCTTTTGACAAATTTGATTAAAAAAGAGGCGTTTGGTGCCCCTAGTAGGAAAGTTCCAAACAATACAGGCGGTATGCATCACGAGATTCGACCAATCAGAATGCGTCATTTGTAGAGTGATTTTCGCGCTTGGAAAGAGCCGTTTGCAGAGGTATATGTGGTGAAATTTTCGCTTTATTCCAAGCTTGTGTAGGTAATTTGGACACTATACCGCCATGGAAAGTTGGTGGCACACTTTATCTTGATATCAGTTGCGTTAGTTTTAAATATTTTGCTTTCTTGACCGTTTGTGACAAGTTTGAATTTCTTGGTCATGTGCAAGCCGCCATGATGATTTGAGTGTCATTTTCGCCGTTCTACTTGAATTCATTGCTCCTTACTGTTAGCGGTTTTATCGGATTATTTCGGTCAACTTGTCACTTTAACTTTTCTTCTTTGTAAATTTTGGGGTCTACCCCTGTTATGAGGCGTTGAAAGTGTCTTGGAATGAAGAGATTGTCTCATCCAAGTTGCACAAATCCCCGGAAACGGGCTGAGAAACTTGCCAAAGCGAAAACCGACGTGAAGCGAGTATCGCAAAATCCAGGAAGAGTTTGTTTCATTTTAAACCAGAAAAGGTAAATAAGTTTGACTATTGTGATAACCTTTGGAAACAAAACATTTTTGATAACCCAGTGCGGAAACTGAAAGCGTGTCTTTAAAATAATTTGCATGCAGTGTGTGCTATGTGTATGCAAATCCTCATGTAAATTTACGCGAGGGAATAAATCTCAACCAAAACACAAAACGATTATGGAAGATCTAGACAACATCATACAGGATTTTAAAACTGTAAGGTTAGGTTTATAACAAAATCGATATACTGAGCTCACTTCAACGAACGTACAGACTAGATTGTGGTTTATTTCTGCGTGAAATTCCTATTGTGCTGTAGCTGTTTGGGCGCTACTTTTGGTCTGTTTTTCCCTTGCCTATAGAAGATTTATTTGCTTATAAGGATTACAAACAGTCAATGTTTGTAAAATAATATAAAATTGTCGATGAAAATAAAATTGTTATGAGAGACTATGCAAGATTTCTCACCTTGCTCTTTGTTCGCACTCCCCCTCCTTGCCAGGTTATTAAAGTCCATCAAACGTTACTATTAAATGGACAAATTTTTTATTTAAGCAGATCCAGGTATGAGCTACAGATCTCTTTCACTCTTCTGAAATAGAAATATACATATAAGCACAGCACTAAACAGTACAAAAAATCTTCAGAGAAGCAGGAAATCGCCCCCTTAAATCGCACCGGCTTCGATCGTCTCCGAATCGCGATAAACTTGACATTACCTTGTGAAACCGATAGCAAGCATCTAAGGCCAGTATGAGATCCTGAAAAATTCTCCAGATCGCTCTCCTCCGTAATGTTTTTCAGAAAAGGAAGCAGTGTTTTGATCCCGGGTTTTGATTCATCTCTCTCACGAGATGCGAACTCGACCGTGTCACGATTGAAATGAGGCACATAAACAATTTTACCCACGAACCTTTGTGGGTCGTGACGCACACCGCCTACAAACAATATAAAACAATTCAGTATGCCCGCTGCCTCGCGACACGTTATGCATGTTATATTAAGGGCTGTGGTTTTTGTTTCATTATCATACGAAGCTTTACTTCTTAGAATGTAGAGACGGTCCCAGACTTTTCAATTTTCAGTTTCCTTTTTGTACTTCTGGTGAGAAAGATTTTTGGTGAGTACGTTGATCTGGGCATTTATACTTCCTAGTTTAAGATTCGATGAATATTAAGTTTCCGTTCTTGACCTGTCAGTCAACTAGGAAATTAGAAGTGAGATTTGTTTGTTTCTCTCCTTCTTCTCGGAAAGCGAAATGATTTCTTGTTGATGATCAGGGGCAGGACAAAATAAAGATTTTTTTCGTTGCGATTCCTAAATATTGGCAGACTCTTCACTGACAAGAGATTTTGAGAACTTTCCCTTGATTGCAAGGAGAGTGGTTGCTTTAAAGCATTGCGAGCTTAATTCAAACTATTTAGTTTTGTGTCCACAAAGTTATATATAACCTTGTTTTTTCATAGCGATATTTTTAACATGAACTAACAGAAGTGTCGGGAAGGTACAGAAAAAGCTTATTTATTCTCACTGAAAGTTTTGAATCTTTCAAGTTCATCCATTTTACAGGTTGAGCAACAAAAATTGACGGGTTTTTTCCCTCTGTTTAAATTTTATTCATGCTTGACTTTGTTTATTTTTTTCGTTTGATTGATTCTTTTCATGAGCAAAGGCGATTTTGTTGCTAAGAACTTTGATCTCCTCTGACAGATTGGTATATATGTAAGTCAGCAGCAATGTACGGAAATCGCTTTCCATGTTACCTGTATTTGATATACTATTATGGGAGCAAGATGGTTTTGTCTTTCTTGCATTCACCAAGATCTTAAACATAAGTTCCGCTTCGCAGGTTGAGCGGCAGCGAGCGACATTTATTGTCTTTAGTTTCCGTTATATTTATGTAGCTTTTCTTTACAGTGGCGGTATGCGAGTCTAATTTTCTTTGGTAAAAAAGTGTCAACGAAATAGCTTGCCGTCCATTCATAACGAGGGACTTCTTGATTTTATCTCCCAGAGCATAACCGCCTTTGAAGGTCTGAGAGCACGCCAGACGTGACTGACAAACGCCCGGCGAAGGTAAGACTTGAGGTCTTGATGAATATAGTTAAAGAAAGGGATATATATTTTCTCTCACATAAAAAGGCAAAAACTGCATTGTGCTTGAAAGAGAGCTTCCTTCTTCGTTTTGTTAAGGGGTATTTTGTTTAAGATGTCTATTTCTGAGAGCGAATGTGTTATTTCTTGAGTAACCTGGAAAAATATAAACTAGAAAAGATGAATGACAAAGAGAAATGTTTGTAAACGACTTTGCAGATTCGTCTATTCTGAAATGTAAAGCCAGTGCCAGTGTACGCATTTGTATTGATTAGTGTAGGGACGGGATATATATTTTTTCTGACATAAAAAGCCAACACTGCATTATTGCTTGAAGAGGAGCTTCATTGTTTGTTTCGTTAAGGGTTATTTCCCTTTAAATGTTCAAAAACAAATAATTATGGATAAGGTGATGGGAATAGGGTTAGAAAACGTTATTTGTTATTTCTTTAATTATCTTGAAAGTATGAAAAATAGTGGCTGACAAAAAAAAATAAAAACGTTTGTAGAAGAGAGGGTAACGCAAGTGTACATGTAGGAGTCTGTATCAGTAAACTGACTCAGTTTCGACCAGGATAAGTCAGGGTGGTTTACTATGATTTGAGTGTGATATGAAATCTGGCTTTTTAAATTAATATATATACAGATTTAGCCAAGCCTAAAAGCGAAGCTTCCGTTTAAATAATGTCAATTCGCTTACAACAACGAAGGATATTTATTTGCAAGTGAGTTGTTTAGTTCTCCCTTCCCTATTGAAAAGCAAAAAAGGTTTCTTGTTGAGAACCAGGGACAGGACAGGTCCAAGATTTCGTTCGTTGCGATTCTTGAGTATAGGCAGATTCTTCACCGAAGAAAGATTTTACATAATTTTTCTCTCTAATACATTGATAGTGGATACTTTAAAATATTGCGCGCTTAAACTAAGTTTGCTGTCAACTGAATTGGATATAGCCTCGCTTTCTCTTTTACGCAGTTTTCATAACATAATGCACCGGGAAGGCACAAATTTCATTTACTCTGTCGGAAGGTTTTTTTTTATATCTTTTAAGTTTATCTTTGTATTCTGTAATTTTATTCACGTATCGTTTTTTTTACCGTTTATGCAGGTGGTTGATTCTTTTCGGGACAAACGTTGGTTTGCTTGGCAGTGTGGACCTTGATCTTACTGCTGGAAAACACAACATTCAAGTTAGAGGTCTAGAAATTTCCGCAGATCAGGTTAAACAAACAATATTTTGCCTAAACTCGTTTACTAATTGATTATTATTTGCATATCGGTACCATTTATGGGAAGTCTCCGTGGTGTCACGTTGACTTCTGCTTTCCCTAATATAGGCATGGTTCAAAAGCTGCGAGAAGAAAAAGGGAAAAATCCCATAAGACATTGAGATTTAAGGATGAATAATTTAGTTCTTTTGTTATACTCCCGCAGCCTCAAAGTCAAGTTTGAATTTTGATAGTTTGAAACTGAACTGTTAGTGAAAGTCCCGGGTTTTCAAGGGTCTTTAACTTAAGCGCAACATACGCAAAGGCGCGACACCAATCAATGAAGGTAGTTTGATTATGCAATGATTCCAAATTAATGCGCAGCACACATACCTCCCCGACTAGTATATATATTTCAGTATTAATCAATCGTTATGAAAGTTTCAGGCATTTTATACATCATGAAGATTATGTGATGAGGTTAAAAAAGAATTCTGTCGAGCAGTTCCAAAGATATACAGAAAAACGCTAAAAATCAAAATTTGGAGTAAAGTTGCACTTGGACAGGTGGTGACAAAAAAGAAAGAAAAAACACCAAAATTTCCTACTATCGCATTATAATATTAAGCAGCATTCTGATGTTACTTAAGATTAATTTGAGTAATATAGAAATTATTTATTAAGGAATATATCACGGTTATTGAAAATATAACGTTTAGAACATATTTGCGTTTTTTTTTTAAATTCAATCACAGTTTTTTTTTCTCACGCGGGTTATTTGCTAAACACCACACTTCCTCTTATCGAATTTCCAGTAGCAGGCCTAGATCGAGCATAAATTCGGCTTTCATCAATTTCAAGTGATATCGATGTTACTTGTACATTTTGACAAACTTCAATCCAAAGTCAGGCGGTGAAAATTTTACAGCGATCGGATAAGCATACAATCACTATTGAGGCGATTGAAAAGTATCGATATGGTCTCCGAAAAACTGTATCTAGTCACCTTTTTGGCCTTTAAAAATGTCACATGCAAGCTTGGGTACCTCCCCGGAAAACTTCTTGCTTTCACTTTTTTACGCTTAAAATATTTTGTTTGAAGGTTAAGAAAATAGAGTCATGGACAACATCTTCGAGATTCGACAGGCCATTCAGATTGTTTCAGTCCTCGCAATATACCTTTTCAACAAAAAATGTATCGTAAAACCAATAGACATCTTTACGGAATTTTTGATTCGACAAAGCCCGAGAGACAGTCAAACAACTTACAATACCAACTGTTAGCCACGTATTCGATAAACTTCTTGATGGCTACAGTGATCTCATTTACGGTCACACCAGTGCGATAGAATGTGCTACAAAACTTCACGTGACACTACACGAGCGTGGCCAAAAAATAAGAGAAGGGATACTATAAACCAGTTGTGTAATACGGGCACTAGCCTCCCAGTCGAAGGGGAGGGTAAAGTGCCTATACTTTTCAGTGCTAAGCGCTTTATAATGCTTTAAAAAGGTCCGGATATCCATATAATCCTTACATAGTCACAAAAATGCAAAATAAAAACCTAAGATAGTTCGCAAACTCGCTTAAAAAGAAAGGTCTTGAATTTAGATTAAAATTTATTTGCAACAAACCTGGATCGCAGTCTGTGTAACAACATCTTATGATTGACGGTGTCGAAGACTGTTGATAGGTCCAGCAGCAAGAGAACGACGCATTGTTTATTATCAGTTGATTTCAGTATATCACATTTTGAACACGTAGAAGCGCTGTCTCACGACTGTGGTGTTTCTTATAAGCAGGTTCATTATTATTCACATCTAGGTGCCATCTATGAACATATATGTGAAGTCTTCATGTAATGACGTCCACTTTTGGCTTCCATTTTAGACCGGTATCCAATTTTTAAAATTCATAACTGGCTCAGGGGTTGAGTTGAACAAAATTAAATATGTCGCATCTAGATTCAATGATGGACAATTCTAATATGAATTTTCATAATTGGAAACTGCCTGTTAAGGGAAAGTCCCGGGTTTTTAGGCCGTAGCACAGTAGTCGCAAAGGCGCAACAGAATACGTTAGGTAGTAAAGGAAAGCCTGTTTGGTAAATTTGGAGCTGCACTAAAAACTATATTTGTTCATACTTTCATTATAGGATTCTTGTGGACGTTTTTCATATACAGAAATTTTAAGGAAACCATTTTTAACAATTATCGCTTTATCTTGGCGATAAATTTGAAAAAATCAACATCCGAAAATCGTAGGTAAGCTAGTAAAAAAAAAAAGAAAAATTCTCAATATTCGCTTGCGGTCAATAAATCGCCACGTTTTCTATTTTCATACGCACGCTCTTAAAAGAAAAAATGGAGGATATGGGAACAGGCTAGCCTTTCCCACGTTTTAGAGACTTCTAGTCAATATTTGCTCCTTCCAAAAAATTTTACTGATAAAAGTTGTTGGGTGCCCCTGGTATGAAAGTTCCAAACGATATAAAAATTCATCAGTAGGCATACTGCCTCGCGACACGTCATGCATGTTATATCAAGGGCTAGGGCGTTTCTTTCGGAGAATCATTATCACTCGAGGCTTTGTTTCTTAGAATGCAGGGACAGTCCCAGATTTTTCAATTTTCACTTTCCTTTCGGTACTTTTAGTAAGAGAGTTTTTGGTGAGTACGTTGGTCTAACCATATTTACTTCTTAGTTTAAGACTCAAATATTCAGTTCCCGTTCTTGACATGTCGGTCAGCTAGGAAATTAGAAGAGAGAGATGCTTGTTTCTCTCTTCTTCTCGGAAAGGGAAACGATTTCTTGTTGATGATAAGAGGCAGGACAAATTAAGATTTCTTTCGTTGCGATTCCTAAATGTTGGGAGGCTCTTCATCAACAAAGGATTTCGAGAACTTCATTCCTTTGATTCAGCTTGAATGCAAGTTCAGTGGTTACCTTAAAGGCATTGCCAGCTTAATTCAAACTATTTGGTTTTGCGTCCAAGTTAGATATCACCTTGTTTTCGTTTCATAGTGATATTTTTAACATGAAGTGTCGGGAAGGTACAGATATTCCCTCAAAAGATTTTAATCTTTTTAAAACTTCATCCATTTTGCAAGTTGAGCAACAAAAATTGACGGGTTTTTTCCCTCTGTGTAAATTTTATTCATGCATCATTTTGTTTACCTTTTATGCATTTGGTTGATTCTTTTCATGACCCGCAAAGGCGAGTTTGTTTGTCAGAACTTTGGTCTCTCCTGGCAGGTTAGCATACATGTAAGTTAGCAATGAACGTAAATCGCTTTACGTGTTACCTGTATTTGAAATACTATTATGGGAGCAAGATGTTTTTGTCTTTCTTGCATTCGCCAAGATCTTATACATTATAATTTCCGCTTCGAAGGTTGAGCGGAAGCAAGCGACATGCTTTGTCTTTAGTTTCCGTTACATTCATGTAGCTTTTCTTTACAGTGAGGCCATACGCCAAGTCTTTTACTTTCCCTGTTAAAATTTAAAGTGTGAACGAAATAGCTCGCCCTCTATACGTAACAACGGCGACTTCTTGATTTTATCTGACTTCCAGAGCAAAACAGCCTTCGAAGATCTGATAACACGCTAGGCGCGACTGACAGACTTTGCCCGGCGCCGGTAAGTATAGCCTGACTTGTTTTATGACTAGTTTGGAAAGGGAGATATATATATATATATATTTGTCACTTAAAAAGGCAAGAAATGTAGTGTGCTTGAAGGAGAGCTTCCTTTTTTGGTGAGGTAAAAACTTTACTTACTGCTCTTACTGAAAGTTTTGATTATTTTAAGTTCATCCATTTTACAGCTTGAGCGACAAAAAACATTTCTTGTCTGTAATTGCATGGTGATTTAACCTTTTGTCTCTCCTTTGCTTTTTTGTCGAAGTATTCGCCAAGATCTTTTAAGTTCCCCCTCACAGGTTGAGCGACAACGAACGACATGCTTTGTCTTTAGCTTCAGTTACATTTATGTAGCTTTTCTTTACTGTGGAGGGATGTGAGTTTGTAATTTTTCCTGTTAAAAGTGTCAACGAAATAGCTCGGTATCCATGCGGGGGACTTTTTGATTCTATCTTCCAGAGCAAACAGCCGTTAAAGGTTTGATAGCAGGTCAGACGCGAGAAACTTAGCCGGAGGTAAGTAATTTGACTTATCATTTGCTTGGTTGAAAAAGAAGAAATATTATTCTGATATAAAAAGGCAAAACTACATCATAAGTTGAAGAGAAGTTTGATTTTTTTTTGTCAAGGGTCATTTCGCTATTAAATGTATAAAAGCACATTATTATGGATACGGTGATGTGAACAAGATTTGTAGAAATTATTTGTTATTTCCTGAGTAACCTGGAGTTGTAAGCGAGTTGGCAGATTCGCCTTTTTTTGAAAAATAAAGCGTGTGTACGTATCATCTGTATCAGTTATTATAACATAACAAAATAAAGCTCGTGCTCTGATTGGTCAGTTAGCCACGACCATTTACCCGTGGGTGCACGCCAAGGAAATGAGCTACATGTCTCATTTAAGGTTTACTTCAACAAGCGATTTCCAGGTCTTAAATTCCCAAAACGAAGACTATAGCGACATAAATAAATAGAATGACACTTTGTGTTGCTTTTCCCAGCCGATACATCATTGTCATTGATAGCAAACTGCCTAAAAAAGCGCTTAAGAATGTAGTGACTTGTAAATTTTGCCTCAGTTTTGTCGTAACGCATGCCCCATTATCTACCGTGATATAGCTTAAAGTTTCGGCGCTGTAATTAAACTCTGAGAAGCGCGAATGCATAATAACAGCATAATTTTCCTTTTCTTGGTATTTAGAGATACTATAGTTGCGAATAAAGCTGCCAAACCTTCATTTTCATCCCTGTATCTGTAACGCAATGACATTTGATATGCAATGGCGTTATGTAATCGGTATACCGCGTGACTTATTTTTCAACATCGCTGTTAAAGTAAAACCGTTCAGTTTTTTTCATCTACTACGGTGAAAATAAGATGGTTATTAAAGTCCGTTAGAGCTAGAGAGCAGAAAAAGTTGTGTGCTATGTTAATTTCTATTTTCTGACGGTCTACCATCATCCACGGTCTACCATTCTGCAACAGTAAGAAATAGAATATATTATTATATTTATCTCATATGATGGTAGACCGTGTAGACCGTGTAGACCGTGTAGACCGTTGAAGCACGTAAATTCCTGACATTGCTGTGCTGGAAAATTGCTTTTCTTGGGGATAGTGTCTTCCTTTTAGCAAGGAAATAAATTTCCTTACCAAGTACAGAACTACAAAGCCACGTTATATGCGAGCTCTCGCGACTATGTTACTGAAATACGCGCGTGAATTTTCATTATCTGATGCCTATAGCCACACTCGGGCTTCAAAATCGAAACAAAGTTGTAAGACGACCAAAGAGTAAACACAAATCCAAACTTGTGTTAAGTAAAGTAAAGTCGCCAACAGCTGCTTTTTAGCGTAACTTTTCTTTCCTGTAAATGGCAGGCGATAAAAGAGGAACCACGTCCATGTACTTATCGGAAACAACAACAAAAAGCTATCTCCTTGATCTAGCGAGGCCTCTTACGTCACTTTGCCTCCATAAGTAAACATCTTCTAACCGAGTTCGAAGAAAATATATTATTTTTCGCATCTCTGTAGCGTTTTAGGACCAAAAACCCCTTTCGTTGCAGCTTACTTAAGATGGTGTGGCATCTTTTGCCACGTGCTTCCTTTAAAAGCCCAATTTCTTGCATATTACCACATAAACAAAAGGGCCAACAACTGCCGTTTTTGTCTCGCCATTTTTAAACAGGCAAACCGACAAAAATGAAATACTGTTTTTTGTAACCACCTCCTTAGGTGCTAAGAGTGCACCACGTTTTACCCTGTTTAATAATCGTGCACCACGGCTATAGGGGTACGAAGGACTCAGACAACTAGTTGCAAAAATGATGAGACACTCCCACGGAAAAACGACCTTTCTTGCTTCAAATCGCTCCTGGTCACAGGTCGGTAAAATATAATACTGAACTCCCTCCTCCCTCCCATTCAAAGTTGTTCCTCCAAGTTTTGAGTATGGTCTTGTATTGCTAGCAACTTTGATAAGGGGTGGAGGGGGGGATCACAAGCACAAGATCATGGACAGGCCATTTATGCCAAAATACGGTGCAGTGTCTCAAGTACTTTTGCAACTGGTTGTAGCGCGGTAAAATTGAGGCAAATTCAACAAATCTCGTTTCCTGTCAGTAAAATGCACCGATGAAATGTACAAATGGAAAGTGGAAGTTGAAGAAAACACTCAGTTGTCAATTTAAAGGAAAAAAGTCAAAGGATCAAGCGACACGTTTGCCCTGGATGAATTAATCATTGACTGTTTTCTTCGCGGCTAGGATCGGCAGAAGGACAACCGAGCTAGTGAGCGAAGATTTAAGGTACATTTTGTGTGTTTTTATATAAGAGAAAGTCTGTTTTGAAATGCAAATTCATCAATTAGCATTGTGTTAGTCGAGCTGGTGTTAAGTAATGATCCGAGTATGGTGGATGGCAATTTCTTTTGTTATACGGCAACGGTGCTTTCCCCACATAGGAATGTTCTCATTTTTACACAGAGAATGCATAAACCTACATGAAGGCCGTTTATGCAATGAAATGCATTTACACTCCACTTTGAAAGGGTGTTTTTTTGTGTTAAAAGATTTTGACCAATTACAAGAGTTGAAAACAACAGCCAAGAAAAGTTTACAATTTTACATGTTCCCCACATAGGATTTCGTTGTTATTCAAACTGAGACCAGATTTTGTTATATGGAAGATGGTTGGAAAGTAAGGATGAATATATGTACTGCTTTATGAAGTTTTGTTAACTTTGCTGTTTAAGCCAATCAGAAGTAAGTACAGACAATAGAAAATTTAGCGCCTTTTTTGCATTCCAACATGTTCGTTGCCGTTCAGTGCTATCATTCTTATCTGGACCGTTTCTTAAATTCAAGCAATTTTTTAAGAAACACCCTCAGGTTCGAGACAGCTTTGTTGTGTAGTGTTGATCGCATCGATTAGGAATTTTAGTTGAGTTTACCTGGTGTATTAACAACCGCCTAACTCCATATCCTGGCAAATGCGAGGTAATGTTACTCTCTATAGCTCGGCTTATGGGCCCGCTGCCCGCCATTTATATTGGAGAGTCTATCATAGAAAACAAGGCCAAGACTAGACTTCTGGGTGTTACCGTAGATCAAAATTTGAGCTGGATACCTCATCTGCAACAAGTCGCTACGAGTTTCGCAAATAAATTAAGTCTTTTGAAAAAGTCAAGGTTTCTACCCAGTCATGTGTGCGAGTCGTTTTATTTGAAGGTTATCCTGCCGTCCATTACGTACGCGGTGCCAATGTGGGATAGCGCAAGTCAGACGGAGTTATATAAAACATTGAAAGACAACACTGCCGTGTTGCCTTAATTGTTCGAAAACTGGATATAATGTGTAGCAGGTAATTACAAATACGAACTAGAGGAAATTACTGCTGGAAACGTCTATTGAACTGACACACTTCACCACCCGAAAGAAGACTTAAAGGGCCTTGACCGGAAGAACACTCCCTCCCAAGTTTACACAAAAAAACAAGAAAAAAAACGTAATGTCTCTTGACGCCATTTCCTATTTTACTTATGTTCGCACGGGAGCCCCTCAAACTCCGCTCGCACGAATCCTCGATTAGGAATCCTAACGTTCTTCTTGCTCGTTCCTCTTGCTCCATACCGTCGAACAATAAAATAATTTGCTGAAGACGAAAGAATTTATAAGATAGATCAATGTCTTTTGATCTAAGAGATGCTTTATCCTATTAACTCTCTCGCGGACTTAAGAATTGGAACGATTTCTGCTTTTTTCCATGGAAGTGGAAAAGTGCTCAAAGTAAAGGAATTGTTGATAAGACTAGTTATAATGGGAGCGATAACTCGTGAGCTGTCTTTCAGGATTTTGGTGTTAACTTATCACCACCTGGAGCTGGATTTGAAGGTAGACTCTTAATAATCTTATGCACATCGCCTGTGGTAATGGGTTGAAATGCAAATATTTTGGAGTATTGTTTGGACACGAGTTGCGATCAGATTCGCACGGATCAAATCCCTCTGTGTCATGAATGTTAAAAGTGTGTTCCTCGGCAAGCTTCGTAGATTTCAAAGCTGTCATTGTACGTACATTTCCATAAAATTCATTGAATTTGTTTGCTAGGAGAAGCGGATTTTCGAAAGTGGCTAATGGAGTATTTTTCCTTGGAATGTATCGATTGAGAATTTTCCAAATCGAATTGGTATTACCATTCGATTTTAGAATTTCAGAGCGAACATGCTCTTTTTCGGCAAGCCTGATTTCGCGTTTAACTTCCTGACGAAAATGGCGATACGCATTCAAGTGTAATTTGTCGTTGGTCTTTATAGCCCTTTTGTGCCACATATCACGCGTGTGCATTAATCCTTTGATCTCCGTTGACACAAATGGATTAGGTCTTGAATGAATCTTAATTTGTTTGATGGGAGCGTGATTGTCTAAAACATATTAGAAAGGGCAGTTATTAAAAGGCATGTATTTGGTCGTCAGGATCGTCAAAAAAGATTAACTATATGGAAAGGAACGTTAGCCAGATCCTCAATAAAACTATCATGGTCATAGTTTTTATAACTTCTCGTGGTCACAAACGAAATCCTTGGTCTCAGTGTATTTAATTTGAATGTTAAGCTGACTAAACTGTGATCACTGATTGCAGACTGTATCATATCACAAGCATGAATTATATTCTCGTTCGTTGTCAAAGTAACGTCTATAAGTGACGTGGAATTTTCAGTCGCTCTTGTTGCGGTTTTGACGAGTTGTGATAGACCAAAAGTCGAACAAAAATCGCTCAGTGCATGACCGTCAAGATCACCTCCAATAAGATTACAGTTAAGATCTCCAAGAATTATCACGTTTAAGCCATGTAGCAAAGAGTGTACAAATGTTTCGATTAACTTTTCGTAGAAATCGATGGGAGCAGCCGGTGACCTGTAAACTGTACAGAGAAGAAAAGATTTAAACTTCTTACACTGCACTTTCAACCATAGTTGTTGAAAATTGCTTTCAGATGCTGAGGACCATTTTTCAATGACGCAGGCCTTGTAAATGTCTTTAACATAGACAAGTACTCCACCGCCTCTCTTGTGTGGCCCTCGATCTTGCATGAAAGTCGTATATCTCGGAATAAGAATGTCCTCGTCGCATACTGTACGGTCCAGCCACGACTCAGAGACTGCCTAAGATATCGAAATTGTTAGTGGTAACTGTCTGTTTAAGAAGATAGAAATTTTCGCGCGACGCCACAGAGCGAACGTTGAGATGGGCGACGGACATGACATGTTTTCGATTCTTTCTTGCTTTTGAGCTGGGCCGGGATTCAACTCTATATCGCCTCCTAAAGGCCGTAAAGTCGTGAAGCTTGGGCGAATGCCGTAGTGGTAGCTGCGCCATCTTGTGAAGTGAATGTGAAGTTGACGGTCAAAACTCGCCGAACACCAAATACTCCTTATTGCCGGTTCCTTGATAACAAACAAGCTGAAAATTGTACGAGTGACATTGGGGTTATGATTTCCGCTGACTGGATTCCATTTCTGCTTGAAAATGCCAGCTAAAAATATCTAAAACTGCGGAGTCCAAAATCGCATGGCCATTTCAAAATGGCACGTCAAGGGTACTTTTGTGACCTTGTTATGTAACAAACCTTCTTGGAGCTGCCTTAAATACTATTTATCTGATGTCTTGGGGGAACTGCTGGTGTCTCAAAAGTTTTTAGGTGACTTTTTCCTAGCACCCGAAACTGTTAGCTACTCTATGGGTCCGGTCGAAGTTCGAGGACATAGAGTAGCCATACTTCATTGGAGGATTCTAGTGAACGTTTTTCTTATACAAAAAGTTTAGGGAGGCCTTTTTTCATAATAATCGTAATATCTTGGTAATTATATTTGAAGAACTCAACCTCCGAAAATCGCTGGTAAGTTAGTAAAAAAAGAAACTCCAAATATTCGCTGGCGGTCAATGATCCCGGGGTTTTTGTTTTCCGTACGCGCGTTGGAGGACTTTAAAAGAGAAAATAGAGGGTCTGTGAACAGGCTAGCCTTCCTCCAGCTTTAGGAAATTTCTACGCAATATTTGCTCCTTCTAACAAATTTGATAGAGAAGAGGCGTTTGGTTCCCCTTAGTATGAAAGTTTCAAAACAATATAAAAAAAATCGTCGGTAGGCCCGCTGCCTTGCGACACGTCATGCATGTTATATTAAGGAGTATGGTGTTTCTTTTGGGGAATCCTTACCATACGAGGCTTTATTTCTTAGAATTCAGGGACAGTCCCAGAGTTTTCAATTTTCAGTTTCCTTTCTGCACTTCTGGTGAGACAGATTTTTTGGTGAGTACGTTGATCTAGGCATGTATCCTTCCTAGTTGAAGATTCAAATATTTAGTTTCCTCTTCTTGACATGTCAGTCAACTAGGAAATTAGAAGTGAGATTTGCTTCTTTCTCTTCTCCTTCTCGGAAAGCGAAACGATTTCTTGTTGATGATCGGGGACAGGACAAATTAAGATTTCTTTCGTTGCGATTCCTTAATATTGGCAGACTCTTCACCAACCGAAAAGATTTGGCGAACTTTTCCTTGATTGCAAGGACAGTGGTTACATTAAAGCATTGTCAGCTTAATTCAAACTATTTAGTTTTGCGTCCACCAAGTTAGATATAACCTTGTTTTTTCATAGCGATATTTTTAGAATGATGTGTCAGGAAGGTACAGATAAACGTTAGTTATTCTCACTGAAAGTTTTGAATCTTTTAAGCTCATCCATTTTACAGGTAGAGCAACAAACATTGACTGTTTTTCCCTCTGTTTAAATTTTGCATCATTTTGTTTACTTTTTATGCATTTGGTTGATTCTTTTCATGACCAAAGGCGCATTTTTTGGTGAGAACTTTTCTCTCCGGGCAGTTTAGACTACATGTAAGTTAGCAATGTACGTAAATCGTTTACGTGTTACCTGCATTTGAAATACTTTTATGAGAGCAAGATGGTTTTGTGTTTCTTGCATTCGCCAAGGTCTTATACATTGTAAGTTCCACTTCGCAGGTCGAGCGGCAGCGAGCGACATGTATTGTCTTTAATTTCCGTTATATTTATGTAGCTTTCCTTTACAGTGGCGGCACGGGAGTCTTTAATTTTCCCTGTTAAAAAAGTGTCAACGAAATAGCTCGACTCCGTACGTAACAAGGGACCGCTTGCTTTTATCCCCCAGAGCATAGAGCATATATTTTGTTTCTCACATAAAAAAGGCAAAAACTGCATTGTGCTTGAAGGGGAGCTTCTTTACTTGTTTTGTTAACGGATATTTTGTTGAAGATGTCTATGTAAAGAGAATTTGTTATTTCTTGAGTAACCTGGAAAAGTATAAACTAGCAGAAAATGGATAACAAAAAGGGAAATGTTTGTAAACGAGTTTGCAGATTCGTCTATTCTAAGAAACAAAGCGAGTGTATGCATCTGTGTCAGTCATTGACTAGTGTAGCAAATAGATATATATTTTTTTCTCACATAAAAAAGCCAACACTGCATTATTGTTTGAAGGGGAGCTACATTTTTGTTTCGTTAAGGGTTATTTTCTTTTTAAATGTGTAAAAGCAAAATTAAAATAATTGTTGATAAGATGATGGAAATAGTATTTGTAGACTTTGTTTGTTATTTCTTCAATAACATTTGAAATAATGGCTGACAAAAAGAGAAACATTTGTAAAAGAGTGGGCAGAATTTTTCTTCTTAAAAGTAAAGCGAGTGTACATGTAAGAATCTGTAAACTGACTCACTTTCGACCAGGGTAAGTAAGGTTGGTTTGCTATGATTTGAGTGTGATATAAAAAATAGCTTTTTGAAATAATATATAGATTTAGTATATACTAAAACAGTGGATAGTGTTTTTCGCGCGCTCTGATTGGCTACTCAATCAGTGAATATCCTGCACTATTCACTGATTCACCTCCAGTTCCTCCGAGCGAGCGACGCCAAACTCGCGTAAGTTGCGAGCAAAATGCCTTCCCGGTTTGCTGCCGTAAACAAACCAAGAAGTTTCACAACTAATCAAGCAAGCTGTTTCCGAAATACACGAAGAAGGTGACGAAGTTCGGATTGGAAGTTTTAACTGGTAAAGCTTTGTCTTTTTGACACGAATTTATCGATAAAACCGGTGAAAAAGTTTTTTGTTTACAAATGCAAATTAAGTTGAAGTCTTGCGTTACTTTATTTAGTTGAGTTGTTCATAAATAAGCTTAAAACTAAATTTAATAATCTTTTTTTATAGAATGATTTTAAATACAAAAAGAATTCACAACTCCTTTTGAAGAAATTTCCCCGCAAGAGCTAAACAAATGCCTTCAAAAGTTTTAATTGTCGGCGAGAAAAAGCGACAGCCGCGGCCGCCCGGTCATTACGCGCCAAAATTGTAATCGTTGGCGACAGTATTTGAGTTAAAAATCATCATTTTTGTGCTCAGTTATCTCACTGTTTTAGTATATTGTAAAACAATTATTCACCTCAGTGTCGGTGGCTAGTCGTGGTATTTACCGAACTGCGAAGCAGTTCGGTAAATATCCAGGACTAGCCACCTCCACTTCGGTGAATAATTGTTATTTAGCCTAGCCTAAAAGCAAAGCTTCCTTTTGAATAATTGGATATAGCCCCTTCGTTTATAAGCCCTACTAAAACCCCTTACGAAGATGTATAAGATCAGGGCTTGAAAGGGAAGTTTACTATAATTGAACTAAGCGCTATTTAGCATTTTCCTAGAATACAGGGATATTCCCGGAGTTTTAAATTTTCACTTGGTGAGACAGATTTCCTTGTGAGTACGTTGATCTAGGACTTCATACTTTCTAGTTCAAGTTTTCGAAATTTCAGTTTCCGTCCTTGAGATGTTGACAGCAAAGAATATTTTTTTTCAAGTGAGTTGTTTAGTTCTCCCTTCCTTCTTGAAAAGCTAAAAAAGATTTATTGTTGTTGACCAGACACAGGACAGAACAAGATTCCGTTCGTTGTGATTCGTGAATATAGGCAGATTCTTCACCAAAGAAAGATTTTTGGTAATTTTTCTCTTTAATACATTGATAATGGATACTTCAAAACATTGCACGCTCAGACTAATTTTGTGTTTAGGTTGGTGTCCACTGAACTGGATATAGCCTCGTTTTCTTTTTGAGCGATATTTTGTTGCGTAAGGTGCCGGGAAGGCATAAATTTCATTTACTCTGTCTAAGAGGTTCGTATCTTTTAAGTTCATCCATTTTACAGGTTGAACGACAAAAAATTTTCTATTCTGTAATTTTATTATGCATCGTTTTGTTTACCGTTTATGCAGGTGGTTGATTCTTTTCGGGACAAAAGTTGATTTTTTTTGGTGTGGGCCTTGATCTTACTGTTGGAAAACACAACATTTAAAAGTTAGAGGTTAGGTTAACAAAAAAAAATTATTATTGCCCAAATTCGTTCAATAATTGATTATTTCCGAGCTAAGCAAGCGGAGTGCGATTTATATTTCTATCGGTTTGGTATCCGGAGTTACCTAGCAATGATGTCGCGACTAAGCTATAATTGACGTCAGGCTGACTCGCGGTGAATTTTTCCTTTTCCACTGTTTTTGCGCTAGTTTTGGCGATCAAGAAATGATCCTGGCTAGAAATAGTGACTGCAAAAGTATTTTACAGAAAACTTTGAAGTAGTTGGGGCCCAGTAGCTTCAAAATAAGAGCGAAAATCGAGATACAACTGTAGATACAAGAGCAATTTTTCAGCCAGTGCGTCTCAATTCGAAGGCGAATAGGCAAATTTTCGAATTACTTAAAATTCATTATTGGTTCAGGAGCTGCGTGGAAGAAAAAGAAAAGATCACACTGAGTTTTAAGGATGAATAATTTAGTTCTTTGGTTATACTCCCGCAGCCTCAAACTCAAAAAACGGCTGTGTAGCAGACTACACTTGGACTGGTGGTGACAAAAAAGAAAGAAAGAAAAACAAATTCCTAGCATCACATTATAATATTAAGCAGCATTCTGACGTTTCTTAAGATTAATTTGAATAATATGGAGAACTTATTTATTAATAGTCTGCTACACAGCCGTTTTAAACGGTCAAGAAAGTTCCAAGTGAAAAAAAGGTTTGATAGGCTAAGAAGACTTTTACAAGGATCGGTTGGTTCTTCATTTAACCTGCATATGTACTGATGTGTAATGAAGAATTTAATGTGCCGGATGTGCTCATTGTGTTCCTCTGACGACTAAACTCTCAAGGGTACTGATTCAAAAAGCAATCTTATAAGTTATCGATGAGCGATGTCCCGAAACTATACGTGGCAACTTTATGAGCACATCCATGTGGGGAGGAGCATTGCGTCACGACTCTAAAAGCGGCTGTGTAGCAGACTAATTTATTAAGGAATATATCACGGCTATTGAAAATATAAGGTTTGGAATATATTTGCGCTTTAATTGAATTCAAACACAGTTTTTTTTTCTTACGCTGGTTATTTGTTGAACACCACAGTTCCTTGTGTCGGATTTTCAGTAGTAGGTCTAGATCGCGCAAAAATTCGGCTTTCATCAGTTTCAAAGGTTTTTGTTTATTGTTGAAATACTTCAATCCAAAGTCAGTCGGTGAAAATTTTATTGCGATCGGATAAGCATAAGCATAAGCACTTTTGAGGCGATTGAAAAATGTCGATATGGTCTCGAAAAACTGTATCGAGACACCTTAACCCGTTAAACTCTAAGATCAAAATTTGAATTCTCATTTGTCGCCCCTATTCATTTCCTACAGAAGTAGTGAGGAGAAGTTGATAAAATATCAAGCAAATTTATTTTGTGTGATCATACTGTAATTCCCAAGATCACTCTGTTTTACAAGGCATTGATATTACAAGGAGAAATTTGGTGCTGATCACTCTTAGGGCTTAAAGGGTTAAATGTCACATGCAAGCTTGAGTACCTCCACTCAGCAGTTCAACTCTTAAGTTAAAAAAAAATACTTTTAAAATCAGCAGGAAAATTTCTTGCTTTCTCTTTTTTTGTGCTTAAAAAATATATTTTATTTGAAGGTCAAGAAACCAGATTCATGGACAACATTTTCGAGATTCGACAGGCCATTTAGACTGGTTCAGTCCTCACAATTTTCCTTTTCAACAAAAAATATATCGTAAAACCAATAGACATCTTTACGGAATTTTTAATTCGACAAAGCACTAGAGACACGTATACGATAATGTTCTTGATGGCTACAATGATCTAATTTACGGTCACACCAGTCCGATAGAATGTGGTTCCAAATTTCACGTGACACTACACGAGAGTGGCCAAAAAGTAAAAGGAGGGATACTATGAACCAGTTGTGTAATACGCATGGGCACTAGCTTCCCTGTCGAGTGGGAGAGTGCTATACACGAAATAATAAAATATAATATAATATTTATATAGCGCCAGTACTTTTCAGTGCTAAGCGCTTTACAATGCTTTAAAAAGCTCCGGATAAAAAACAAAAATCTTAGAATCATTTACTTATTATCCTTACATAGTCGCAAAAATGCAAAATAAAAACCTAAGACAGTTCGTAAACTCGCTTAAAAAGAAAGGTCTTCAATTTAGATTCAAATTTATTTTCAACAAACCTGGATCGCAGTCTGTGTAACAAGATCTTATGATTGACGGTGTCGAAGGCTGCTGATAGGTCCAGCAGCAAGAGAACGACGCATTGTTTATTATCGATTGATTTCAGTATATCACATTTTGAACACGTAGAAGCTCTGTCTCACAACTGTGGTGTTTCTTATAAGCAGAGTGGAGACTTTCATTCAGATCATTATCTCACAAATGATCCGTCAGGCGCATGGCTGCAACTTTTTCAATAACCTTAGACAAAAACTTAGCTTAGATACAGGGTTCAGGGTACAAATATAGGGTTCGGCTGTACGTAGATAGACTGATCATAGCTACTCGTGCCGTCATCACAAACGTTCTTATCGTAGCCACAAACAACGTATCTAGGATGACAGAAAGACGAATTAGGAAAATGGGAAATCATTGATTCACAAATTTAGAAACCGTTGAGACCTTCATGTAATGACTTTTTACTTTTGGCTTCCATTTTAGACCAGTATCGAATTTTTAAAATTCTTAACTGGCTCAGAGGTTGAGGAGGACAAAAGGAAATATGTCGCTTCTAGATTCAATGATGGACAATTCAAATATGAATTTTAATAATTGGAAACTGCCAGTGAAGGGAAAAATCCCGAGTTTTTAGGCCGTAGCACAGCAGTCGCGAAGGCGCAACAGAATACGTTAGGTAGTAAAGGAAAGCCTACTTGGTAAATTTGGAGCTGCACTAAAAACTATGTTTGTCCATACTTTCGTTATAGGATTCTAGTGGACGTTTTTCATATACAGAAATTTTGAGGAAACCATTTTTGACGCAATAATCGTTTCATTTTGGCAATAAAATTTGAAAAACTCAACCTCCGAAAATCGTAGGTAAGCTAGTAAAAAAGAAATAAAAAAAAAATTTCTGATATTCGCTTCCGGTCAATAAGTCCCCGCGATTTCTATTTTCATAAGCCCGCACGACGATCTTAAAATAGAAAATAGAGGATATGGGAACAGGCTAGCCTTTCCCAAGTTTTAGAGATTTCTAGGCAATATTTGCTCTTTTCAACAAATTTTACAGATAAACGTCGTTGGGTGCCCGTGGGATGAAAGTTCCAAACGATATAAAAATTCATCAGTAGGCATGCTGCCTCGCGACACGTCATGCATGTTATATCAAGGGCTAGGGTGTTTCTTTCGGGAAATCATAAAAATACGAGGCTTTATTTCTTAGAATGCAGAGACAGTCTCAGAGTTTTCAATTTCCACTTTCCTTTCGATACTTCTGGTGACACAGATTTCTTGGTGAGTAAGTTGATCTAGCCATTTACATTTCCTAGTATAAGATTAGAATATTAAGTTTCAGTTCTTGAGATGCCAACTGGGAAATAAGAAGAGAGAGTTGTTTGTTTCTCAGTTTCCTTCTTCTCGCAAAGCGAAACGATTTCTTCTTGATGAAACCAACAAGATGATCAGCAGTAGGACATATTATGATTTCTTTCGTTGTGATTTCTAAAGACTGGCAGGATCTTCATCAAGAAAAGATTTTGAGAGCTTTCCCTTGATCGCAAGGGATGTTACTAAAACGGGGAACGGGGAACGGAAGTCTGGGAACGAGTTGTCAGCGGAAACCTCCACAAAAATCCAAATGGCGGTCCAGAAAACGAGAGAGAGAAAGAAGAAGACAAAGAAAGGAATTCGTGCCTTGGTTGAAATCAGGTGGGAACGAAATTTCAAATCAGACTCACATTTTACGTTTACGTTTTGAGCAGGTGGTATGTTTTTTCGATATTCAACCTGTTTCATTTACAATATGATAAGGTCTTAGGTCTTAGTTTTCGAGACACCTGGCACACTCACATTACTCCTGGATTACTCCGTTTACTTTAGACCGTCGCTTAATCCTGCCTGTTTGTCCCCCTGAATGTTCTTTTCCCCACTCAGACAAAACTCTTGGAGAGTAAAGGTCTTATCCAAGCCCATTATATGCCCTGTTTTGAGAATGCTTGGTAAACTCGCAGACATTGTAATGAGAAATAAACGTGGAATTTATTAATGCATGTTCACTCTCTATGGAGATGAAAGGGTTTGAGGCAATTATTCAGTTTTCCCCTTACAACCTGGTCAAAAGATACAAATATCAAAATCAATTTGAAATGTCATTCTGAATATAAAATGGGTGTAAAAGCAAATTCTAATCATTTTTTTAAAGATACTCCTTTGTTGTGAAGGATTTTGGTAGAGATCTCTTGACTATCACAATTTGCTGGCATAGGGTTCTATTATCAACCCGATATCGCTTGATTTAAAGAAATGAACTGGCCCCGTTTTTGCTAAAGAGTAATGTGTATGAAGGGAAGTATACAATATCATAAAAGTATTTAGGCGGCCACTTACGAATTTAAACTGTTTCAGACATGTTAGTTAATACCTAACCCATTTGGTTAACTCGACATAATGATCCTAGTCATACCTACTCGTACCTTAACCCTCTAAGCTTCATTATCCACATACAAATAACATTGTCCACACTTATCTCTTTACATTTCCTTAAAGATTTAGATGACAGAATTTGGTTGAAGATTAAAGTATTTTCCCTTTGGTGATTATTTCATTACCTGTCATAAACATTCCTCTGGATAATGTATTGATATTGTTTCGAGAAAATTGATTTCGGTCGATCATGGGACTTGAAGAGTTAAATTTTCTTTTACTTTGATCTTTGATATGTTGTTAAAACAACCTCATCTAAGGCAATAACGTGGTGCAATCTGGATAAGCAATTAGCATATCCCATTTCTTTTGGCTGATTTTAAAACTTAGCCTTGGACTCTTTCATTCTAAAGTAAACTAAGAAAATGTGATGATTTTATAATGTAAACTACACCCACAAAACGTGTTGAAAAGCACTGTATACAATAGTGAATATGCATCACTAAAACCAAGCACAACTAAATCATAATTATTTTCACGGCACCTTCATTTTTTTGGTTTCTCTTTTTTCCTTAATCTGTGTCAGTACATGCCGAATTCTGTATTATTTGGCATGCTTGACACAAACATCTTCTGACCTTTGATAACGTGACATGTTATTGTACCTTACAAACAGAGGAAAGTGAAAATGGGCCGCATCTAAAGCAGGACATATACTTGTGCACCAATACAATTGCAATTTTTCCCACTTTAAGTATCTACCCTAAAAGGTCGACTAGATTTTTCTGTAAGAAAGTAAATTTGAAAGACTGGTCACCTGACGTCCTTTTTAATGCGGTTATTAATTGTACTGCTGTTATGATTATTTGAGTTATAACCTATTTTGTGCATAGATCGACTTACAACAAACGTGTAAACATTTCTGCATTCGGTTCAATACGGCATAGGCTACAAAAACAACAGATCAGGAGGAACTGAAATCACAAAGATCCTAATCTTGTTGAGGAAATGTATACAACTTGTTCTCTGATTTGTTGATGTTCAAGTATATTCAGTTTACTATGGTGTAAAATATTACTGCATTACAATGGATACTCACCTTTCAGAAGATCTAACTTCTATCACACCTGAAATATAAGTTATAGAACTATTAGTACTCCGAGTTTTTTGGTCAAAATTGGCACTTGTTTAGGATTAAATTCACTTGTGTTGACAGTAAAGACTCACCAGCCATGTTTTCGCCTCTTTGGACGTGGTGTGTTCCTTTCTGTTATATCCAGTGCCTCTCTGCCATTTTTCTGCCGTCATCCCGCCATTTTGGATTTTTGTGGAGGTTACCGCTGACAATTCGTTCCCAGACTTCCGTTCCCCGTTCCCCGCTCCCCGCTCCCCGTTCCCCGTTTTAGTAACATCCGATTGCAAGGACAAATTAAGGCTACTTTAAAGCATTGCCCGCTTAATTCAAACTATTCAGCTTGACGTCCAGCGAGTTGGATATAACCTTGTTTGGGTTTATGGTTTTATAAGCATATTTTTAACTTAAAGTGTCGGAAGATACAAAAAACGTTATTTATTCTCACTGGTAGTTTGTGAATCTTTTATGTTCATCCATTTTACGGGTCTGAGCAACAAAAAGTAACGGATTTTTTCCCTTAACTTTTAAATTTTATTCATGCAAAGTTTTGTTTACCGGTTCTGAAGTTGGTTGATTCTCTGATTTTTTTGTTTTTCATGACCAACTTTCATGATCTCTTGTATCTCTCTTTTCCTGGCAGTTTAGAATACACTGTATGTCACATTACAAATCGCTTTTCGCGTTACCAATATTAATTTGATATATTATTATGGGAGCAAAATGGTTTTCTCTTCTTGCATTCGCCGAGATCTTATAAGTTCCGCTTCGTGTGTTGATTCTCGAAAATCTTCGTACAATTCTCCGATTAGATGCTAAATTGGAGAAGAGTATAGTGGGAGTTGCGATCCAATATTTACTTCCGATTCTACGATTATTTCAATTCTCAAGTTCCATTCTCCAGTTTCCTCTTACGATTCACCGATTCTCCTATTAAGTGCTGTGTGGTGGTTTGCTAGCACTTCAGGCGCGCGATAAAATTTACTCGCCGGAGGCAAGTAGTGTAGCTTGTCTTCGACTAGTTTAGGAAAGGGATACCTAAGACTTTACCATAGTAGCAACTGAGGAGGAACGCTATAGTTGCGAAACTGCCGTCTTGCTTAAGAATTCATAGCAGTCGCATAGACGACTGTTAAGCAAAAACTTAAGTAAATAGCTACGAAGGAACAACAAGACATCGCGCTCTAGTTCAAAGACTCACTTATGTTAAGAAAAACTAAATGGACTGTGTGAGCGCTAAGAGAATTATCTTTACTGACGCACGGCATATTTCTCCAAACTTGGTGTAGCTTTAGTTTAAGCTACAGTGTACAACTCAAATCTGAAGACTGCACTATCTGTGGAAATTTAAAATTCTGCAAACCACACTATAGAGCTGGGCCCATAGTCATACTGACATGGCAGGAAATAATCACATTCACGGACAAAGAAACTTGCATGCATGCATGCAGTTATTCAAATACAGTCATTTCGGAGAAAAACCAAAAAAAAACTAAAATCTTCATTCAGCCGTAATAAACAGAGGTCAAAGGATATAAAACACTTTACAACTGCATCTGAAATCAAATCCTATCAGGGACACCTACAGAAGCATAAACCACAGGAAATGATTACTCAGTATACATGTAACAAGCCTGCTTCATGACCTCCATATATAAGACTTAGTGCGGCAAAAACAAGATTTACTCAGTCAAAGTTTAGAATGCTACAAGTCATGCACTGTGTAGTGCTAGTAACCTTTGCGCGAGAAAGAAAAAGAAAGAGAACCACTGTTCAAGCAGACTCTCAAGGTCATGTTTCACATTATCACGAGCTTATGAGTCGTTTTTGGCCTGTCAACGCTTATTTCTTAAAGTTAATAAGCGCCCAGCCTCGAATAAGCGCCCACCCACTCCTCCTCCCAATCAAACTCAAATAAGCGCTGACCCCCACCCCACCCAATCATCACTGTGCTCTACGTTTCTACAACTCTTGTATTCATAACCTCTTTATTTATTGCTCGAGTGCATGGGGTAGTTGTTCCAATTATTTATTGTCTCGTCTTCTTCTCCTTCAAAAACGTGCAACTAGATTGCTCCTTGATGTCGACTTCTCTCAACCATCTGTAAGCTTATTTTCCAAACTCAGATGGCTGCCTATTTTCGACCTTATAAAGCTAAGAAAACTTGTACTGTTATTCACTATTCTTAATAATCCTGATGCTCCTCTTTGTCTTAAACGTAAATTCAATTCCTTGTCTTCCGTTCGTTCAACTGGTCTGCGCACCAGAGCTTGTGCTTCTAATCTTCAAGTTCCATACCCTCAGTCTAATTCTGGAAAGCGCACATTTGCTTACTCTGCTGCCACTCTTTTTAATTGCCTTGACACTGATCTTAAGCAAAGAGCGTGTGTATCTCCTTCTTCTATTATTTTTTCATCTAGATTAAATAATTTTAAGCATAAACTCTTTATCTTATTCCTTAAGTTTGCTAGTAACCTTTCTCATCTTGAAGAATTAATGTGTTATGATTGTCGTTTTTCTCTTTATTGTAACTGTATTAGAAGGTAATTAGTTTACATCGTCTTATATCTATGTTAAACCATACATTTGTCTAGTTCTACTTTTTCTCTTGTTGTAGTCGTATATTACTGATGAGGCATTGTTTTTATATGTGTATTTTGTATTGTTGCGAAGGCCGTAAGTTAGATAACTATTGGGTTATTACGTTACCTTCGTTAAATAAAGAATATTGTATTGTACTTTCCCGAGGACGGAGTTTTCTTCAGAGTATTTTACAGAAACCTTGCTTTGTTACTTCTTTGCGTTTTGTTATTAGCTTTTATTGTTTTGTTGCAAAATAAACACATTTCACTCGCTGAAAATGGTGAAAATTTGATAAGCGCCCAGCCTCTAATAAGCGCCCACTCTCAAGGTAGAAAAATTTAATAAGCGCCAAGGGCGGTTAATCGAATAAATATGGTAACTGCGGACAAAATGCGAAACTTTCGTAAAAGAGTTAGCAGATTCGTCTATTTTAAAAAGCAAAGCGAATGAATTAGAAAGCAGGCAATATTTCCATGAGAGCTTTCAGTTATCGCGGAAAATTCAACTACTATTTCGGTAACATATAGTTGAGTAAACCTAAATACAGAGCGAGAACTCGAGCATGGATTCGAGCTAGGATTCGAACCAGGACTTTGAACGAGGGCTTCTTTTGTTTATTACTAGAGGTTACAAATTCTAAGTGAAGTGCTGCGAGTAGACCCTGGGCGGTACTAAATCGTAACGTATATGAATGTGTTTTAAATTAGCTTACCAACATTTATATTTCAAGTAGTACATCTATCAGTAAATAAATCTATCGAGTTTTTTGTGATTTACACCTGAATAACCCTCAAACTGAATAATCAGAATTATATATCCTATAGCAGCGTAATAAGCGCTGCATTTGCCTTTAAGTTTACCCAAATTTACCTTTTTATGAACAGCTTTGCTGCCCTCAACAGAGAAGAAATTGGTGTTGAAGACCTCAGTAGAACCTTAATAACGCGAAACGTTTTACCAGTTCCCTGTGTCGGGTTGCGTAAAACCTCTTAAGGTTGTGGGAACTCGTTACTATTATTTCAAAACAATAGGTTATTGTTTCAAAACAAATGTTAAGAGCCCTCTTTTCTTAAGAAGGCTTTATGCAACCTGGCCCTGGCCCTTTTGTTGTATCGATGTTCCACTGTAATCTCAATTAGATGCCCAGGTATTATTTGGTCGCTAAAAACTTTTGGCTTGCCTTGTGAGTGCACCACTGCAAACGAACTCTGCAGGCAAGGAAAGACGTTTTTCTATCTCATTTTCTTTACTGTTAGCTATGACTTGAAAAAAATCCTGACGTACTTCTTTTGCCCGCGTGTTGAACTTTAAAGAGTTTAAATATCGCTCTTAAAGACGCGACTTATGCAGTTAGAGATAGAAAGCCTGACAAAAACGAAAAATTCAGGCTTGCCGGGATTCGAGCCCTGGCCACTGCGATACCGCTGCAGTGCTCTAGCCAATCCGTATTAGGGACCTTAAGATCGGACGACGGCGGGCGGAAGTTTGAAGTGCGTGTTTACCTACTTCCGGTAGCCTTTGCGCGTCAAATTGCCGCCGTATATACGTTTTTGAGCGACAAAAATAGAGCAAAGATGCGAGATGAAGAAAAAGCAAGCTGAATAGATACAGATTTGAGTAACGTTGAAAATGCACTTGAGGAGATCGCAGAAAAAGAATCTGTGGTTGAAGAAACAGCGAAAAATGTCAAAAAGAAAGAAGATAGTGCCAAAGTGGCGGAAATGAGAAAGTGAGAGCTCTAGAAAACCTTGGCGGGACACAGAAAAGACAAGCAAAGATGAGGTAGAGTATGAAACAGCACCAAGAGCAGAAAGTCGAAGATGTGGAGGTTACACTGTAGCATATTTGCGTGAAAAGAACGACCTCATGCAGAAATGGAAAATGGAAGACATGCAGCTACAGAAGCAGCGACTAGAGTCTGAGAGTAAGAAGGAGGAGCAGTCTAGAAAGCAACATCAGGATTTGATGCAGGTCATGCTGCAGCAAACTTAACAGCAACAAGAACATAAACAGAACACAGCACTGAAAAAGCTACTCCGCGTTGGTGACTATAAATGCTCAAACCACAGTGCTGTGCAAAAGAAATGCAAACGAAGTTTGGTGTTTTGCGTTCTTTGTTCGCGCGAAAATTCGACGAAATTTCGTCAAAGCGCTCGCGAATTTTCGTTGAGTCAGGCGAAATTTCGCTGTCATCTTGTTGAAATTTCGCATCCACTGAAGCGAACGTAACTTTCGTTTTGCCGAAATTTCGTCGGAGCGAAAATTCGCACCCGCGAAATTGCGCCATAGCGATAACTCGCACTCGCGAAATTTCGCCAGGGCGAAATTTCCACAAAGCGAAATTTCGCTTGCAATGGAAACGGTTTGTAAAGATCGCATCGTTGTGTACATGGTACATGTATAATTGCTTAAAGCGAAGTCTTCAAATTGAAAGGTCAATGATGCTGGTAATCGTTAAACCTACGAAATGGAATGAAAATGAATTGTTTCATACCGCTTTATCACTTCATTGGCATATTTTCAAGCGACGAAAATAGTACCTATTTACTCCAAAAGTTAGGTTCGGCACACGTAAAGTTCGACGTCTGAACCAACCGTCGAACTTAATCATTTGGGTCGACCCAAATACGTATTAAGTTCGGCACATGAAAAGTTAGGCGTTTGAACCAGGCCTAACAGTTGTTTGTCTAGTTCAGTAGACGTGTTGAATTCGTATTAGAAGGGATGTGGCATGAAAGACAGAGTCTTCCCTCAGTAGCTCACAACCTTATCCCCGTACGCGGGCTCGTTACCCATAGAAAGAAAATACATATAAGAACTTGATAGCCAACCTGTTATGTTACAGTAGTTGAGAACGTTTTTGCTCTATGGAAAAAGGAACGCATATCAAACATAAAATACCCTAGGGAGCCACCTTAAAAAACGTTTTTAGATGACTCATGATGTCAACCTTTTGGCAATCATAAGTGACCGTATAAAAAATGTAGTAATGAAGTTTCTGATTGGTCAACAAGGGAAACATTAACAGTAGAGAGTGCCAATAGAGGCTATACAATGTAGTACCGAAGCTACTTTGGAAAAGCGAGGAAGCATGAAATAAAGACACGTGCAAAATGGCTGCAGCCGGACAAAATTATTGTTAACCATATGAAATTGCTCGTGCAATTTTAACTTCTGAAACATCGCTCGTACCATAAATAACGACATTTATTTTTTTCTTAGTTAGCGAGCGGACGGAATTCTCCAAATCCTGCAATCTGATTGGTTTCGAGAGCGGGCGGTTTTTTACATTCTTGCCCGCTAACCCGGGCGGAATCGTTGGAAGCTTCATTCAAAAGTTTGTTTGTTGTTTGTGAGTGAGCAAAAACGATGATTTTTAAACCATTATTCTTTTAAAACTTGCGCTATTATTAGCATTAGGTAGGGAAAAGTGAATTTTATTATTCAGGCAAAAAAACTGAAGGGAGAATCAAGCAAGTCAGCCAGGAAAACCGCCAAAGTATAAAAGCAAAACAAGTGGCTTGTGATGTCGCTTCACTAGCTTTATAACCTACGCTGTAAGTACTGAAATCTTGATTTTATGCACCGTTTATTCGACATTTTTGCTCAGTTTGTAGTTTTGTTTTCCATATTTGCTGTCTGAAGCTAGATTCTGCCGTTTTTCATTGAATTTTGTCTCGCTAATTTTCTACTTTTCAGAAAAGGTTGTTGTCAATGATTGCGTTTAGCTTTTTCAATCTTGAATAAACAACACGATAAAACTTTTCCAGCAGTCGGTTATCGCCGTTTTCATTGCTTTGTTTATATACTTGTTACCCACATCGCCTTCTTTTATTCGTATTCAATTCAAAACCTTAAGATTGGTACGTGTAGCTCTCTCTTAGCTCTTTTTATAAAGCGTTTGTGCAGTTTTCATCCCGCTCGATTGACCTAATCTTAAAGTAAATATTCAGCCTGTGGCTTTAAATACCAAGTTCGTGCATTCTTCCTTGTTTGACACTCCGATTATGAATTGTGTACCAAAACACAAAAACCTTTCTTTATTCTAAGAGAGCTTAATTCTGATTATATAACTTACAAGTTAAAAATCATGTGTAATGTTTTGTTTTGGTTTGCAATCGATCGCGCGCTTCATCAACACAAACTCGCCCTACTTCAACACATAGTTTGGAGGCCGAAGAAAATTTTCCTGAAACTTTTAAATCTCAGTGGGAAAAAAAATAAAAATGTTATTCACCTGCCTAGGTCGGTCCGTATTGGGAGAGGTATTGAGGGGTACTCAAGACCTCGAGCACAGTATCTCCCAATATGGACCTCCCAGCCGGTGAATAACATATGTGTACGCGAACTCATACAGTTTTTTATACTTAACACATTTATGGTTTATAATTTATTACATTTATGGTTGACTTTTATTACTTTTGTGGTCATTGTTACATTTATTGTTGATTATTACATTGATGGGTGATACATTTGTGGCTTTAACCGTTTCATTTGGGATTCCATACTTTTAACACCTGTAAAGCCACAAAGGTTGCTTGGCGAATCTACTGTTTTATACTTTTTTTACAAAGGACCTCAGTAAATTTTACGTTAAAGCTTGATTATCTTACCTAAGAAATTTAACTGTTTAGTCAAAAAGACTTTAACAATCAAAATCTTAACATATTTTTCCTCAAGGTTAAGAAAAAAAGGCCATGGAAGACATGTTCGAGATTCTACAGGCCATTCAGGCTTCGGTCTGAGATTTCCCTATAACGACCTCATTCCCGGTTAATAAGTAGTATATAACAACGCTAAACAATTTACGTGTGAAAATATCAATATTTCGGGCGAAAGTTCAGCTGGTATTTCTTTGGAGTAATAAATATATGAATTATATAATAAATGAATTTCATGGTAAACAGCAGGTTACAAACCACTCTGTAAAACTATTTGTCTAGATATTCTGCATTGCAGATTCGTCAAGTATAGAATAGGCCAAGAAATGACAGTCCAACATTTATAATCATGAGGTACCTCAGTAAATCTTACATTAAGGCTTGATTATTTTGCCTAAGAAGTTTAACTGTTCAGTTAAAAAAGGTTACGAATCTTGTTTCCACTTTCTTACTCTTAAAGTATTTTTTTTTCTCAAGGTTAAGAAAAAAGCGTCATGAACAACATCCTAGAGATTCTATGGACCATTCATATTGGTGCAGTCGTTGCAACTTTCCTTTTAAACACTGGACGTATTATAAAAGCGGTAGAAATCTTTAACGAATGTTTGGTGCTCCTTAACGGCAACGCCCTACAAACAATCAAAGAACTTACCACGCCACTTGTTATCTATGTATACCATAAACTTCTTGATGGCTATACTTTTATGTACGATCACACTAGTGCAATAGAATGTGGTAAAAAACTTCACGTGGCACTACACAATAGTGGCAAAAAAGACGAAGAAGGGATAATATTAATTCAACTAGCGAAACTTTATCATCAAAGAAGCAAATACGAAGAAGCAAAACAGTTTAACGAGAAGGCACTCAGCATCATGATTGAGACTGGAAACAATCGCGGAGTAGGAATGTGTTACGGAAATCTGGGAACTGTCTTTCTTTCTGTTTGTCAATACACCAAGGCTGAAGAATGCCTTCAGAAAGCACTGACGATCAGGAGAGAAATCGGTGATCGAAAGGGGGAAGCATCAGATTACGGAAATCTAGGAACTGTGTTTAAATCCCTTGGTCAATATACTAAGGCTAAAGAATACTTTAATAAAGCACGGACGATCAAAGAAGAAATCGGTGATAAATCAGGAGAAGCGACATGTTACGGAAATCTAGGAACTGTGCTTTATTCTGTTGGTCAATATGCCAAAGCTGAAGAATACCTTCAGAAAGCACTGACGATCAGGAGAGAAATCGGTGACAGAAAAGGGGAAGCATCAGATTACGGAAATCTAGGAACTGTGTTTCAATCCCTTGGTATATATACCAAGGCTGAAGAATACCATCAGAAAGCACTGACGATCAGGAGAGAAATCGGTGACAGAAAAGGGGAAGCATCAGATTATGGAAATCTAGGAAATGTGTTTCAATCCCTTGGTCAATATACCAAGGCTAAGGAATACCTTCACAAAGCACTGACGATCGAAGAAGAAATCGGTGATAAGTCAGGAGAAGCGACAAGTTACGGAAATCTAGGAACTGTGCTTCATTCTGTTGGTCAATATCCCGAAGCTGAAGAATACCTTCAGAAAGCACTGACGATCAGGAGAGAAATCGGTGATAAAGAAGGAGAAGCAGCAGATTACGGTAATCTAGGAAGCGTGTTTCAATCCCTTGGTCAATATACCAAGGCTGAAGAATACCATCAGAAAGCACTGAGTATCAGGAGAGAAATCGGTGACAAGGAAGGAGAAGCAGCAGATTACGGAAATCTAGGAACTGTGTTTCATTCTGTTGGTAAATATGCCAAAGCTGAAGAATACCTTCAGAAAGCACTGACGATCAGGAGAGAAATCGGTGACAGAAAAGGGGAAGCATCAGATTACGGAAATCTAGGAAATGTGTTTCAGTCCGTTGGTCAATATACCAAGGCTGAAGAGTTCCTTCAGAAAGCCCTGACGATCAAAGTAGAAATCGGTGATAAATCAGGAGAAGCGACAAGCTACGGAAATCTAGGAACTGTGCTTCATTCTGTTGGTCAATATGCCAAAGCTGAAGAATACCTTCAGAAAGCACTGACGATCAGGAGAGAAATCGGTGACAGAAAAGGGGAAGCATCAGATTACGGAAATCTAGGAACTGTGTTTCAATCCCTTGGTCAATATACCAAGGCTGAAGAATACCATCAGAAAGCACTGACGATCAGGAGAGAAATCGGTGACAGAAAAGGGGAAGCATCAGATTATGGAAATCTAGGAACTGTGTTTCAATCCCTTGGTCAATATACCAAGGCTAAAGAATATCTTCATAAAGCACTGATAATCAAAGAAGAAATCGGTGATAAATCAGGAGAAGCGACATGTTACGGAAATCTAGGAACTGTGCTTCATTCTGTTGGTCAATATGCCAAAGCTGAAGAATACCTTCAGAAAGCACTGACGATCAGACGAGAAATCGGTGACAAAGAAGGAGAAGCAGCAGATTACGGAAATCTAGGAACTGTGCTTCATTCTGTTGGTCAATATGCCAAAGCTGAAGAATACCTTCAGAAAGCACTGACGATCAGGAGAGAAATCGGTGACAGAAAAGGAGAATCAACAGATTACGGAAATCTAGGAAGCGTGTTTCAGTCCGTTGGTCAATATACCAAGGCTGAAGAATTCCTTCAGAAAGCACTGACGATCAAGGTAGAAATCGGTGATAAATCAGGAGAAGCGACAAGCTACGGAAATCTAGGAACTGTGCTTCATTCTGTTGGTCAATATGCCAAAGCTGAAGAATACCTTCAGAAAGCACTGACGATCAGGAGAGAAATCGGTGACAGAAAAGGAGAATCAACAGATTACGGAAATCTAGGAAGCGTGTTTCAGTCCGTTGGTCAATATACCAAGGCTGAAGAATTCCTTCAGAAAGCACTGACGATCAAGGTAGAAATCGGTGATAAATCAGGAGAAGCGACAAGCTACGGAAATCTAGGAACTGTGCTTCATTCTGTTGGTCAATATGCCAAGGCTGAAGAATACCTTCAGAAAGCACTGACGATCAGGAGAGAAATCAGTGACAGAAAAGGAGAAGCAACAGATTACGGAAATCTAGGAAGCATGTTTCAGTCCGTTGGTCAATATACCAAGGCTGAGGAATTCCTTCAGAAAGCACTGACGATCAGGAGAGAAATCGGTGACAGAAAAGGGGAAGCATCAGATTACGGAAATCTAGGAACTGTGTTTCAATCCCTTGGTCAATATACTAAGGCTAAAGAATACTTTCATAAAGCACGGACGATCAAAGAAGAAATCGGTGATAAATCAGGAGAAGCGACATGTTACGGAAATCTAGGAACTGTGCTTCATTGTGTTGGTCAATATGCCAAAGCTGAAGAATACCTTCAGAAAGCACTGACGATCAGGAGAGAAATCGGTGACAGAAATGGGGAAGCAGCAGATTACGGAAATCTAGGAACTGTGTTTCAATCCCTTGGTCAATATACCAAGGCTGAAGAATACCATCAGAAAGCACTGACGATCAGGAGAGAAATCGGTGACAGAAAAGGGGAAGCATCAGATTACGGAAATCTAGGAAATGTGTTTCAATCCCTTGGTCAATATACCAAGGCTAAGGAATACCTTCACAAAGCACTGACGATCGAAGAAGAAATCGGTGATAAGTCAGGAGAAGCGACAAGTTACGGAAATCTAGGAACTGTGCTTCATTCTGTTGGTCAATATGCCAAAGCTGAAGAATACCTTCAGAAAGCACTGACGATCAGGAGAGAAATCGGTGACAAAAACGGAGAAGCAGCAGATTACGGAAATCTAGGAAGCGTGTTTCAATCCCTTGGTCAATATACCAAGGCTGAAGAATACCATCAGAAAGCACTGAGTATCAGGAGAGAAATCGGTGACAAGGAAGGAGAAGCAGCAGATTACGGAAATCTAGGAACTGTGCTTCATTCTGTTGGTAAATATGCCAAAGCTGAAGAATACCTTCAGAAAGCACTGACGATCAGGAGAGAAATCGGTGACAGAAAAGGAGAAGCAACAGATTATGGAAATCTAGGAAGCGTGTTTCAGTCCGTTGGTCAATATACCAAGGCTGAAGAATTCCTTCAGAAAGCACTGACGATCAAAGTAGAAATCGGTGATAAATCAGGAGAAGCGACAAGCTACGGAAATCTAGGAACTGTGCTTTATTCTGTTGGTCAATATGCCAAAGCTGAAGAACACCTTCAGAAAGCACTGAGTATCAGGAGAGAAATTGGTGACAAGGAAGGAGAAGCAGCAGATTACGGAAATCTAGGAACTGTGCTTCACTCTGTTGGTCAATATGCCAAGGCTGAGGAATACCATCAGAAAGCACTGACGATCAGGAGAGAAATCGGTGACAGAAAAGGGGAAGCATCAGATTATGGAAATCTAGGAAATGTGTTTCAATCCCTTGGTCAATATACCAAGGCTAAGGAATACCTTCACAAAGCACTGACGATCGAAGAAGAAATCGGTGATAAATCAGGAGAAGCGACATGTTACGGAAATCTAGGAACTGTGCTTCATTCTGTTGGTCAATATGCCAAAGCTGAAGAATACCTTCAGAAAGCACTGACGATCAGGAGAGAAATCGGTGATAGAGAAGGAGAAGCAGCAGATTACGGAAATCTAGGAAGCGTGTTTCAGTCCGTTGGTCAATATACGAAGGCTGAAGAATACTTTCAGAAAGCACTGACGATCAGGAGAGAAATCGGTCACAAAAGAGGTGTTGGAGCTTCATATTTAAACCTGGGAAATCTCTGTCGAGTTTCTCAGGATTATACCAAGAGTCAAGAATTTGCTAAGAAAGCACTTGAGATGAGTTACGAAATAGGGGACATTGAATTGCAGTTTTCCAGCCACCTTGGCATTGCTCTAAACACTTTGTTGGCAGGAGAAGAGATTACTGTAGTTGTGCGAAATCTCTACGAAAGCATTGAGAAGTGCGAAGAAATGCATGACTTTTTAAGAGGTAAAGACCAGTTCAAAATTTCTTTTTTTGATGAGCATGCGTCCCCGTACAGTCTTCTTTGTTGGTTGTTTATTAATGCAAGAAGTTATTATGAAGCTCTTTACATTGCTGAGCTTGGGCGTTCCAGAGCACTAGCAGACATACTGTCAGATAAGTACTCTGTGAAGAAAGAAATATCAGTTAACCCACAGTCATGGACTGGTATTGAGAATATCATGGACACAAATGCCTTTAGTTCTTGTCTTTATATTTCCTGTTTCGGTGCCCACATGTGTTTTTGGATTCTTAAGCCAAACAAAACCATAGTTTTTCGACAAACGAGCCTCAAAGGAACTGCAGATAAAGTGTTTGAAAATCAAGCATTTGGTGGCTGTCAGGTTTTACGTCGAGAACAATGCGAAGATCGATCAATGTTGTTTTCTCCATATGAAAGCTCCCCGCCATCATTCAAACCATCTCAGGATGACAGCTCCTCAGCTTTGCGTCTTATAGAAGAGGGGGACGACAAAACGCAGGAGACTGGGCAACCAACCCTGGCTGATTGTTACAAAATGATCATTGCTCCTGTAGCTGACTTACTTCAGGAACCAGAAATCGTTATCATACCAGATGGTTTGTTGTACCCAATTCCTTTTGCAGCTTTAAAAGACGATAATGGGAAGTATTTATCGGATACTTTCAAGATTCGTATTGTCCCTTCCTTGACGACTCTAAAGTTAATTCAGAACAGTCCAGCAGACTATCGTAGTAAAAGCGGTGCGTTGATCGTAGGAGATCCAGACGTTAGTGTTGTTTACCACCAAGGAAAAGTTATTCAGTTAAACTCATTGCCTTGGGCAAGAAAGGAAGCAGAGATGATTGGGCGACTGCTCGGTGTTCAACCGTTGCTTCGAAGGGATGCAACTAAGCAGAAAGTCCTGGAAAAAATGCATTTAGTAAGTCTTGTTCACTTCGCTGCTCATGGTTATGCCGAAGGTGGAGAAATTGCTCTTTCCCCTATAAGATCCTGCGGAACTCCACACGAAGAAGACTACTTATTGACGATGGCTGAAATTTCACAAGTTCGTCTGAGTGCCAAGCTGGTTGTCCTTAGCTGTTGTCATACTGCAAGTGGCCAGATTAGGGCTGAGGGAGTTGTTGGAATTGCTCGTGCATTTCTTGCTTCGGGTGCACGCGCCGTGCTGGCGGCACTGTGGGCTGTGGAGGACAAAGCTACCATGTGGTTTATGAATAGTTTTTACGAGCACCTTGTTCATGGTGAAAGTGCAAGTGAATCTCTTCACCAGGCCATGAAGTCGATGAGAGAGAATCACTTTTCTGAGGTCAGACAGTGGGCGCCGTTTATGCTGATTGGAGATGATGTGACATTTAAAGGTTTGTATTTGATATTATTTGTTCAGTATATTCAGGAATGTTTGGTCACAGTATGTGAAGCTGGCCATGGTGTGTGTGCCAATTTTGTACCTCGCAATATATTCTTTTGTTTTAGTCCAATCATTTACCCTGATATTAATTTCCTGTTTCATTAAGAGAAAAAAGTAAGAGTCAAGAATACTTTTTTCCGCGAAGGAGTACTCCGGGAACTCAATCTCTCCGCTTCCTCAAGCAGTTTCAGAAGTATTTCATTTCGCAGCTTCTATTTTATTTATTTATTTTTTCTTTTTGGGAAATGAGCAATGGGAACTCCCTGGTAGATTTCGTGTATTCTGACATGGAGCGTTTTTTTTTTCAATCGCCTTGTTTATGTTTCTTTGGGGCTAGATATTTCTCAAGGAGTTTTCCAAAAAATCTCAACAAGGCAGAACAAGTCACAAAAGGTAGTTTGCTCCCAAGAAAACATTCAGTCAGGATTGAGTTCTAAAGAAGATGCCTGATGTTTTGGAAAAGGGCGCGCAGGCTACTATACATGTAAATGGGAAAGCACAATATCAAGCTACCGTTTTGGGCGGATACCTGTTCCTTAACATGCAAACAGAAAAAGAAGTATATTACTAAATAGTAAAGAATCGCATCTAAACTCAGCGTTAATTACAATGATGTTTTGCGAGCGTAAACCTTGTTGAAATCTGTAATTAAAATATTCTCGTAAAACCCTCAGCGCAACGAACAACAGAAGCTTGATGACAAGAGCCTCAATGGCCACACGTTCACATTTTTCAATAAAAGAAAATTAACCAGTTCGATAGTGATATGCGATCCTTTTGATGCAAAAATGTCTCTGTCAAACAAGTATTAAAAAGCAATCTAAGGTCTAAGAGGGGGTAACGACCCCCCCCCCCCCCCTCCCTGCCCTCCGGCTTTTCCCTTGGATCCGCCACTGTCATGATCTTGTTTTTGTTTGATCTTAATCTGCAGGTGTTTTTGATAAGAGTAGTCCGAAAGACGGCGAAGAAGCAACGGAAACAAAGAACTTGTGAAAGACCTTGTGAATAGAAACATGTCCGGTTAAAGTTGTTTGAAATACTTTAACTTTACAACTGCTATCACAGCTGTACATTTAATATACCTAGGATCTAAGTAAAGTAGTCTTCTGTTTGTACGCAGTGTGAACAGCTGAAATTCACAGGAGTTCAAGAAGCAGGAATACAGGTAGAACAAGAAGTACAAAGTTTCTAGTCAGGACAAGTCGTCCTTATAATAAAATACATCATAGTAGAGTAGCCTTCTTTCGTTACAAGCGAATCCTGCTTCTCGTCAATCACACTCGCCTCAAAACGGCTTCGTTGTTGTCATGAAAACGAGTCACTCTTGTCAGATTTCGCTGAACCTAATTGATTTATTTGTCGTGAGAGTTTAGACTTTCGTTTATATGAAGCATCAAATTTTTGTGGTTTTGTGTCACTGTGAATTTTAACTATAACGCATTTTAACAATTTATTTGAATAATAAGGTTGTATTTGGTTTTTACAAACAGTGCAGTTGTAGGGAATTCAAGGGATCATATTTTCGGGTAGGTTTCATTCGCAAGCTAACTTGAAAGGCATTTCTTCATGTAGTAGTTATATGTATACTTTAAGCACGACTTGAACTTTAACAGCAAAGTTTAATACTGCTGTTTTTGTTGATACAATGGTAAAAAACTTTTGGATGAAGTGATAAACCTAATTTGGCAAAGGCCATCAAATTCCAGCTAAACGTGTTCAATTCAGTAAATACACAGGCCTTTTGTACAAGTTACATATGTTGTTCTTTAATTCGCGCTAAAATTTGTAGCCGAAAAATATCAGTAAGGAGATCTTATAAAGAAGGAAGTGGAAGTGGAAGCATGTTTAACTAATCAGCTTTCTAGGGTGGTTACATTGTATTTACAAGCTTTAGTGTGAGTGTGGCTTGAGCTTGGTAATGGCGCGAGTATACTACGCGAAATAATGCTCCGTTTGTAAATATTATACTTGCAATTTTGTTAGGTAATACTCCCATCTCACGCCCTTCGCAGCCTAACGCTGTCGACTGGAGGGGCAAGGTGGGACATATTCTAGTTTTATGTGATCCCTAAATCGGTCCCAAATTTTATGACCTCTGTTAGTGAGAGTGCATACCAGAATTTACATGTCAGGCTTAATGACGATTCTAACTTGTCCATTTTACGGCATTTGGAACTTGGTTAATTAAATAAACTATCTTGAGATGTTCAGAATGTAAGGATAAATCAAACTTTGTATGAGGTCGACTCAAACTCCATCAAACTTATATTTTGATGGGTATGCTACTCAGGTGATCTTACAAAATGATCTTGGTACGCTGGCGCATTCTTCCAGCGTAAGCAACAGTTGCGGAATCTCTCGGATAAGCGTCTTTTATCTTAAAAGAGGCTTCTTTTTGCACGTTTCTTCAGGTTTGCCTCAAAAGGAAGATGACTTACGTTAGATTTGAAGTTCTGGTGTGACCCCACCCTGTGTTATTTTTTTTTTCATCGTTTTTGTAACAGACGTTAGTTCTTTAATCTTCAAGGTCAGAAGAGGATTTAAGAGGATGTTTTCGATCTAATAGATCTAGTCTTTTGTGTCACACAATTTATGTGCGATCAAAAGAATCTTTAGAAGCAGTGGTAAATGAGAAAAAAAATGCATTGTTCTGACAAACAGAATAAAGGAGTTGTGTTGCATATGAAATAAAAAACAGCATCCGATTTGTTCTGTATTGCTTAATATATATTTTCTAACCAAAGAAGAATTTCGATTGGCCCTCATTAATGTAATCTAATGCTAGAAAACTTCATTTCGAGAAATACCTAAATCAGATGTTTTATACATTAGAACCTCGGTAACTCGAATTCGGCTAACTCGAACTAAATTTCCTTTCCTTTGATTAAGATTTCTCTGACATTTACCCCGATAACTCGAATTCTGGCTCTTGTAACTCCACTCGCCGGATGTCAGTTGATTAGCTCTTCTTGATGTATAACCGGTAAAACCAATGCTAAACCAACACAACGGCAAGTTCATTTTGATTGGTGCAACAAGCAAATCGATCACGTTTTATCACAAACGTCATAATTACGTTACCGTTTTTGCAATGTACTATACACTGGAAGAACAACTAGAAAACTAAACCAATGTTTAAAATTTTCAATAAACAAACCCCGGAGTACTAACAAGATCTATTCAGACCTTTCACCACGGAACACGATCTCAGAGACATGGCCACCTCTCCCTAAGCCCTGTACTGAATTCCTTAAACGAAGCGGTCTCTGCCACAGAGGGGCCCAGTTGTGGAATAGCCTTCCCCATAATGCCAGAGAGAGCAGATCTTTTACTACGTTTAAAAATGTAATCAATTGTCTTATGTCCCCCTCGTACTCCCACACGGCAAACGTGTAAATCGGTTTTATTACTTTAATTGTCCTATTCGCCACTTTGAAGTTGCGCGGGAGACCGGGTAAGGTTCTCAAAGTGCATTGTGGGCCTGTTTTGGGGACTCAGGTCGCCATTTATGTAGTCATTTACTCAGCAAAAGGACTTAAGCGATAACAAACAAACATCATAACTAAAAAGTGATTGATGAGGACGCTCGAATCCTTCCCGGCTCGGAGACCCAGGGGCGGTCAGTCGGGCCTGGAGAAAAGGCGCGACGAAAGTTTTCAAGCTCAGGAGGAAAAGCCCCTCGGTACCGACTCTCACCGGACCATTTCCAAACTGTCAAGCGAATACTGGCTACTGATTGAGCACAAAAAATGCTTTGTATTATTGTGCCCAATCGGCAAACAACATCTCCGGAGTTATTTCTGTGAGTTCGTACATGACGGCTATCGGCTCGATCACGGCTTGTCTGGCTCATGCACCAAAGAAATGCACGCAGACAGGAAACTTTCAGTTTGATATAAACTCTACATTTCAAAATACTGTCTACCCGAAAACTAAAGGCGCTTTCCTGAAAATACAAGCTTGAGCTTACAACAGGTATTCAAGCTTGCATCGATCACGTCTTCGTAAATATTAGGGAATTTAAGATGCCACGACAGCTAACACCCATAAAAACGTCGCATGAAAAGTGAATTCACATTTTTTCAGTCTCTATCGTGATTATTCCAACTCGCTTACTTTGTCAAATGCAAGCGCTGACTCTTCTGGAGCTGAATTTCTATCAACCATATCCAAGTTCATAAGGAGAAAGTAAATTTTGTCCCCCATTGCTTGTTTACGTCCTTCACAAAACGTGAAATTAGGCGTTTTCACGTGGTAGTCGTGCAGTGACGGAAAAGAGATGTACAAAAAAACGTGATGCACGTGCAACGTTGTTGTTTTGCCT
>OZ037992.1:32335495-32367995 GCA_964035705.1 Porites rus
ACTACAGACCCACGAGGTGAGTAATTTATTTTTGTCGGAGCTTTTTATGGTTATCTACATTGAGAACGAACGTATGTCCTGCGGTGAAAAAAAGCAGAAATTTTTGTAAGAGTAACCAGCACGTTCTTCAACCCTAAAAAACAAACTAACTACGGTTATGTTTTAAAAAAGATTTAAGACAGATTTCGACATCTACTACTTTGAGAAATCTCGTTCATATTATATTAAGTACAGTTATTCGTAATCAAAATAAGACTTCGATTTCCTAGACGAATGTAGCGATCATTCTAGAATTTAAAATTTTTGCATAATATTTTTCATTTCCCACCTTGACTAAATATCAGCATCCTTCTTTACTCTCACTTTGACTGTATCTAGGAAAATGAGAGTCAGAGTCTTTTTTAACGAATATTTCGCTGTACCTAGGAATCTCTTTCATTATTTGCCAACAATATTTAAAATTTGGTCAGTTTTTTTTATCTTGATGATTGTTTAATCGAAAGTATTATAGCTTTCCCTTCGAAAAGGCTGCATAGTTCAAGACTTCCGTTGCCTGATTTTAATCACTTTCCCTTGAATATTCTAAAATAGTATTGATTTAGAATTACCTCCGTAGCAAAAAAAGGCAACTATAACTGTCCTTTGATTGATGATGATGGCTCCCAAAAAAGTTTCTAGCGTAACCTTTGTTATACATCGTTATATGGGCTATTTTTAACTTAAAGCGTCGGTCGGCAAAAATCGAGTAAAAAGTTTGTTTATAAGAATCCGCTTCACACTTTACAGGGTTGAGCGACAAAACAATAACGGCTTCCTTGTTCTTAACTTAAATGTGGCGTCGTATGGATACAAGTGTGCAATTTTACTATGTTAATGAGATAGCCCGCCGCCCGTACAGGACAGTTCCCAGAGTTTCAAAATAGCGGCCTAGACTTGCTTGGTTCACTGCCATCCGTATACCGTTAATTATTACTGACTAATATTTTGTCTACCGTTCAAAAGGAATGAAAAAATGAGACGGATAGTGGTCTGGAACCTGAAACATCGTGATATACTGTATGCGCCCTACGCAACCCGGGAAATGTTTGCCTGTGGAATCCGTAATCCTGGGCTTTGAAATCGGGAACTCGAGTAATGCGGAGCCCCCTAAGAACTGGAATCGGGATTCCAAGTTCCACTGACAAAGAATCCACAATCCATTACTGGCTGGAATCCGGAATCCACGCCATGAAATCCAGAATCGAAGGCTGTCTTGAATTTCCTTTCATGGGGCGATTGCTTAGTCCCCGTCCACACGTATCCGGATATTTTTAAATCCGCAACTTTTTCTTTCCGGATTCAAAAAATTTCCACGTCCACACGTAACCGTATTCAAATCGAATTTAACCGTCCACAGGTATCCGACACGTATCCGAATTCATTCTCTTACCCTGGACTCTTCTAGAAATATTGGCAAGAGAGCATGCGTCGAAGTTACCTTCTTGAATACAGTTTAGACTACAGTATTCAAGGTAAAGAACTTGGCTCGATCTTGTTATATCACTGCATAAAAAAATATCCGGATTTAGCGTCCACACGAGTCCTCCACTCTGGCGAGCGTATTCAGAAAGTTGTAGATTGGCATGCCGGATTCACCGGGTATGTGCGGACGGAAGCCCTATCCGGAAAAAAAAAAGTAACGGATTCATAAATATCCGGATACGTGTTGACGGGGCCTTAGTCAGCTCAAGAGATGAATGTTAGAATGACTAATTCTGGGAGCTGTTTGCTCATTCATTCCTTTCCATGTTTAGATTAAATCAGTGGTGGATCCAGACCTTCAGAATAGGGGTGGGAGTGTGGCGGATTGGCAGTCATCCAGATTTTGAGATAAGGGGGGTTCGGTCTCAAATTTTTTTTTCGGCCGTTCGGGCCTCGGTTTGGTCAAAAAAGTAGGGGCCTGGGACCCCAGGGTCCCTCTCCTGGATCCGCCACTGTAAATCAGGTTAAGCTGCCATTGTAATTACATTATGATAATGACTCTTTTTGATACCCACTGATCTCAGAAATTGTCACACAATGAAAACTTTTGTTTCTTGGAATTTAGGGAAAGTCCCGATTTTTCCAAACTTTAAAAAGTAGATAGGCCGCAGAGGCACGACAGGGTGACGAGGTAAGTTGTTTCCTTTAGTTGTTGTAGTTTTTATCATTAACCACATTACAAACTAATGTTTTCCATAAAAGATGAAAAATAAAGCAACTTTTTGCAACGGGTTGTTAGGGCTGGTTAAGTAAGCTTACTTGTATATGTATTACAGGCTCACTGTTTATTAAGATAGGAATTGTTTTTTTAATGCCAGTTAAAGTGATCTTGAAAGCATTCATTCCTTCATCTCAAATATTTTGCAATTAACCACATAAAAATACATCAAAGATATACAAGAAATACAAAATATAAACACTATTCTAAAGAAATTATTTGACCAATGTTCAAACTGGTCATGACAAGGAAGGCTATATAGAAGCTGGGGGCTACACTGTAGGCTTCCTGCCACCATAGCGTATTTTTAAAAGTAAAGAAAAGAAAAGAAAAGTATGTAGCTCAACAAAGAGTATATTTGACTAAGAAAGTTAGCGAGTTAGGACCTTGAAAACTGGTTCGAAAATTTTCGCAAATTAGTTCGACAATGAGGTATATAAAAAAGGCCGAAAAAGTTCTTTTATTATGCTAATGTATCTGTCTTGAAAGAGTAACACAGTATTTTAAGTAAGGGCAAACTAGACTATAGTGCGAGGAGCGTAAGGAGGTTTTGGGTAGGGAAAAGTTGACTTGTAAATAATTCCTATTGATTTTGATGTTTTTCTATAAACACTAAGAATGTGAGGCTTCCATGACATATGCTCATCGAGGTTCCCCTAAAAATACTGTTTCTTTCACACATTCAATATTATTGTTGTCAATTTGAATAGACAGATCGAGTGTTTGCCTCTTTTGGCTTGGTCTTAAAAGCATAACTCTGTTTTTTTTTAAAGTTAATTGGCAGTTTATTAGCTCGACACCACTGTGTTGATTTTAGCATTTCAGAATTTAAGATTTCAGAAAGTAAACTAAAATCTTTGTGGGAAAAATTTTTTTTTGCGTCATCAGCAAAAAGAATAAAGTCCACGACCTTTGACACATTGCACAGATCATTTATATAGAGCAGAAATAGCAGGGGGCCAAGTATAGACCACCTAAGCACCCTGCACTACATTTGGCAAGCTTCTGAACGGTTACCATTAAATTCTACATATTGTTGTGTATTTCAAACCATGTAAGTGCAGCGCCTCGAACACCATAATGCTCTAATTTTGAAATTAAAATAGGATGATTGAAGTTGATAAAAGCTCTGGACAAGTCTATGAAAATACCAACTGTATATTCCTTATTTTCAATAGCGGAAGAGATTTTCTCTTATAAACAAGCTGGAGCACATTAAGCAGTGGAGTGGTGCTTGCGAAACCATTCTGATTATCTGAGAGAGTTTTATAATCATTGAGAAACCTTAAAAGACGATAATGGGTAAAAAAGAATTATGCGACTTTTCTGATACGGGAATTTACTAGCTAAATTAGGGCCAATGTAAGTGAAATATTTGCTCCTTTGGATCGGAAATTTCTTGAGAATCGCCCTAAATATTGATGGTATACTACGCTTTCCTCTATTTCTATTTAGAATTTCATGAAGAACTTTTCAAATGGCCTCGACATTTGATTTTAGTTTTTTAATTTGTCTTTTGTAGTATAAACCCTTCGCAATTCGAAGACAAAGAGTAAATTTGTTTTTATATGACATATATATTATGCGTTTTCATTGGAAGAGTTATGGTTATTAAGGAAACACTTGTATAAAATATTTTTCTTCTTTACGAATTTAGCAAGACCTTTAGTAAGCCAAGGCTTACGAAGATTGAACCGTTTCGCTTTCACTTTTCTGAGTGGAAATTATTTATCGTAAATTGAAATATACTTTTCGACAAAGATTTCATAAGCGCAAGATGGATCATTTAAACCAGGCACTTCAGCCCAGTTTATCTTACCTAGCTCATCTATAAATGCGCTTAGATTCTGCAGTTTTCACGAAAATTACGTATTTGGCCTTGTCATTAGTACTATTATTACACAAAATAAGTGAAAAAATCGGTGAATGGTCAGATATGTCATTGAGAAAGAGACCGCTTATTGACGGACGAAGTGGATTGTTCGTGAAAATGTTAGCTATCAACGAAACTTTGTTCGCCATAATTCTAGTGGGACGTGTAATGAGTGGGAAAAACATCCTTGAGTACAACAAATCTAAGAAATCACTTGTCGCTTTATGGGAATGGTGGTTGATTAGATTTAAATTTCAGTCAGCCATTAAAAATACAAGGTTATTTATCTTTGGAAATTTTTCCCAGTAATAGGTCCAAGTCAGACAGAAATTCATGTAACTTCGAGTTAGGTACAAGATAGCAAATCAAATCTGCAAAGTGGATCCAAAATCAAGCTGTTCCGGCTCTACGATTTCATTTTCGTCATAAAACAAAAACCTAAAAGGTTCTGAAAAGGACACATACAGATTGACTCTCATAACCTCAACGCAAGAAATCATGCATCTTAAATAAACTGAGAAACCTGAATAAAGTCCTAAAAATAGCTCACCTTAACGCTGAGCTGCTCAAATGCAGACAACACTTCATTGAGACCAAGGAAATGATCTCGAGGGAAAATTTCGACACTCTAACTATTTCTGAAAAATGGTTTAATTCCAAAATTTCCAACACTAGTGTTGAGATTGAAGGCTATAAGGTTTACGAACTAGATTGTCAACGTATCCCTTTCTCAAGAATCACCATCACACGAGGGCAGTTTGATTTCTACTCTTAAAAGGCGGAGAGTCCTGCTGCTTCATTGTACTTTACAATATTCTTGATGATAGATTTCCCAGTGGTAAGCTTTTTTTACCTAGTTTAGCATAGAATTTATCACAAACATACCTCATTTCCGTTTTTTTAAATAATGTTTGTATGAGAGGATTTTAGTTCTTTCTAGTTTCTTAAAATGCGAAACAGTTCAAACTTTCGTTCGTTTTGCGTCGGCTCCTTAATATTGGCGAAATGACTCTTTTCCAAAGAAAGGTTTTTCTAAGATTGTTTTGACTAGTTTGAGACAAATAATCAGTTAGCTGGTCTAATTTAAACTGGCTAATTTGGTTTTCACTGAGGTGGCCGTACAACCTTGATTTCATCATATTATGAAATAGACTAGCTGAGTTCATATCTGTCAGTGGAGCATAAAGTTTTCTGAAATACCTTGGTACTGTTTAAGAGACATATCGGAAAGAGAAAAGAGAATTTTATTTATCCATGCACGGACAGTTTTAAACTCGGATTTTCGGCACCCTGTCGGTTGATTATGTTAATTATACAGATATCTGTATTGTAGATGCTGGAATGACTCGTTTTTGACTAATCGTTATCAGTTCCTTATCTTGACACTAAAACTGTGCATGTTAGGATTAGGATTTTTTTTTGACCATTTGGAAATTGGATTCAACGATTCGGCATCCACTTATTAATTTGTTATGATAGAAGCTTTTGTTTCTTGGAATGCAGAGAAAGTCCCGAATGTTTCCACATAGGCTAGAGGTACGACGGGGTTGACCTCGAGGTAAGGAGTTTGGTTTTTAAAAATATAACTTCAGCTTAGCTTACCTTTTCATATTACATGTATCTTACTTGAGGTTTAAGGTTTGACTGAGGTTTAAGGTTCTTGGATTACGCGTGTATATAATAGAAATAGTAGACTCGACCTCGACTAACTCTCGACTGATAGAGATCGTTTACCGTGTGACTTTTGAAGCGACTCCGAGTTTGAGGAGCTCATACAATCATAAATCGTTTTGCCTTTACGAAATGGATTCCTTCATATAGCAAAGCTTATGAATACTTTCAGTTGATACAGACATGTAACGGCCGGTATTCAAATTTAGGGCGGATTCATTTGTAACAAACGCGTATAGCTTGCCCTCTGCGGGAATTTTTTATTGCTTTTAGGCTTATAAACAATAAAAAAATTCCAGCAGGCAAATACGACAGCTATACATGCGTACAGCTATATATGTGTGTTAATTAAACAGCGTATTCTTTTCTTTCTTTGAATCATTATCATAAGAGGCTTTGATTTCTGATCTTAAAATGCGGCAATTCACTGTACTCTTAGTGATTGATTTCTCGGTAAGCTCTTTGAGACTCTCTTATCCTCTCTACTTTAGCACACATTTTTTTATGGGTGCATTTAGTTCTCTTCACCTTCTTGGATAGCAAAACATTTCCAAATTTTGTTCGTTTTGTTTCTTTGATATTGCCGGAATTACTCTTTACCAAAGAAAGATTTTTACTAAATTTAAGATGGTCTTGACTAATTAAAAGACAAATTAACTTGCCTAAATTAAACTGGATAATTTGGTTCTCACTGAGGCGGATACAACCCTCGTTTCATAATGCTAATATACACAAAAGGCGCCAGAAGGTTGTTTAGTCGGTAATTTCTGGACCTTGTGAACTCCGTTTACAGGTCTAGACTGACAGAGTTTGTTTTGAGTTCTTAGTTTTATTCATGTAACTTTTCTTTGCCTTTGAAGGATGCGAGTATGCACGTTTTGTAGCCTAAGTGTATCTTGCCCGGCACCTCTATGGTTCGTTAGCCTTGCAGAGCGAAACAGCCTTGCCAGTTAATAGACTAGGTTTATAGCAAGCCAGAAGCCACAAACTGCCTTGGAGGTAGGTGAGTAGTTTGACTTCTCTCTAACTTTAAAAATAGATCATCATTTTTTGAAAAAGAGGTGGCTCAGTTTTTCAAGACGTCTTTCGCTTCAATAACGCAATTACACCGAGTGAGATGATTGAATAAAGATGGGTAGAGATTAATAATGTCATTCTTTGAATAATCTGAAAAGTAACTGGGAAAAATGACAAAACCAATTCACTACAACGAGTAACGATAATTCAGTAAGTGAAAGTTCTCAAAACAAAGAAGGCGAAATATTGTGCTGTTGTTAAGACTGCAATGCACAAATACGCATCAAATGGTAGCTAATAAATGTCCTTAACAACCTCAGTTGCTTCAGTATATTCTCACTCCCATTTTACCTCAACAAACAAGGAGTTTTCTACCTAAGCACTGTTCGAGAAACGTACAGGAGTATCCAAGAAAATAGATTTTGTTTGTCATTTTTTGCACCATGCATTTGTTCAGAATAATAAGTATAAATGGATTCGGACAATGATGCTCATGACCGTCGTTACAATTAAGTCTTTGTTCTTGTATTTTAGGGAAAGACCCTCTTGTTTAATAGAAGTTTCTTTTCTAATTGGCCAGAGGCACGATAAGCTCATTAGGTGAGTAAGTTTGTTGGAGCTTTTATGATTATCTAGCATGAAAACGTCCTGTAGTGAATCGTCCTGCAAGGAATTCTTGCTAGAGTAACCAGCAAGTTTTTTATCTCTGAAAACCACGGTGAGTGTACGGTTATGTTTAAAGAATTAAGACAGATTTCAACTTTTAAAACAGCTTTTATACAGACTTCCGTTGCTGACTCCATTGCCAAAGGTCATTTACGTTATATTAAGAAGGACGAATGTTGATCGAACGAGGCTTCTTTTTCTCAGATTGCAGCGATCGTTCTAGAGGTTTGGATTTTCGCTTGCTACTATTTATTTTCTGTCCTTGAAATATCAGCATCCTTAATTGTTTTCCCCTTAACTGTACATGTATCTTGGAAAGTGAGACAGTCTTTCTTTGGTGAAGACTTCATTGTATCTAATGTCGACTTAGGATAGTTGGGATACATTCTTTGCCAACAATATTGAAAATTCTGTTCAGTTTTCTTTAACTTGTTAATTGTCCACACAAGAGTATGATGGCTCTCCCTTCGAAAAAGACAGCACAATTCAAGATTTCCGTTTCCAGTTTTGAAAGATCTTAATCAGTTTCTCTTGAATATTCTGATAATAATACTGACCTACCCACATAGCGTTATATCCATTAAAATGCCCTTTAATGCTTTGCAGAGACAACTTTAGGTGTCCTACAATTGATGGTGATGGCTTCCAAAAAAGTCTCTAACTAGAGTTGAACGTATTAAGCTGCGTTTTTTACTTCATTAAACTATTTGTAACATAAAGGGTCGTAGACAAAAATCGAATAAAAAGGCTGTTTGACTTTTTACTCGTAACGCTCCGCTTCACAGGTTGAGCAATAAACAACGACGGGTTTTGTCCCCAGTTCTCAATTTTAATAATGTTTCGTTTTATTAACGCGTACGGTTATGACTATGGGTTTGTAGTTTTACTCTGTCATGGAGTGAGTGCAGTTGATTACGCAGTATGTGACCAGGATCTTTTATGACACGTTGCAAATTTTGTAGTTAGACCATAGCTCTATTACTACTTGGGTGAATATTAACAAAAAGAAGAGTTACAATCACACCATACTTGAAGGAGATACTTTAACGAGTTTACCGAAACAATTTCTGTGGAAAAACGACTCTGCTCTGAAAAAGTCAAAGATGCTCTGAGGTGTCCCCGTACACAAACACTAATGCGCGATTATATTGCTGCCGACACATTCAGTGAAAATACTGAGCTATCCCTCGAAAAGGTGAAAAACATTTTAATCACAACGGGTAAGTGTTGTTTAAAGATAAAAGCAGGTAACGCGCATGAAATCATTATCAAACAAAAAATTGTTCGATAAAAAATGTCGTTTGAAAGGAGATGAATTACAGTTTCAAGAAAACTAGCAAACAAGAAACATCGAGACCCTTTGGATACTACTGTACGTGAGCAATATCATGATACCCTGGGGAAATACAAGAAATTGCTTAATTCTAAAAAGAATGACTATTACAATGCCAAGATTTCTGAGCTAGAAACTGCAGACAATTCAGACGCGATATCTTTCTGGCAATGCCTCAAATCGATGGACGACACTAGAAAAGGAGAGGTTGTTCCTTTAAGCTCGAACGAAAATTGGCTACAATATTTCCACAATCTTCATTCAAATGAACCTCTCAACCCAGCGCAGCAAAACATTTCATGTTAATGATATATGAAATAAACCATATATGAACTGCGGAAACATTTCATGCAATGAGCTACAAGAAAATGAAAGCCATGGTCAACACTCTCGTCCTTTAGATAAAGTATAGGGGCAACGAGGGCAATGAATCCTGAGGTTTACATCTTACTGTTAGCTATTTTGGTTCAAGTAATAACAGCATTTGACAGTCGAATTCCTTGGTGGCGTTGGGCCAAGAGGAAATAATGAAGCCATATTTTGCAGTAAAACCTAGAAGACAAACAATAACAAATCAGTTGGGAAACCAACCGGCTGTTGAACTCTAGGGTCCCGGCTTGCAATTTGTTATAAACTTCCAAGCTAATGATAATGTGAATGATACGCATTTTCCCTAGATCACAAGACCCCTTACCCTTCAAACCCAAAAGCTATTTTCAGTTTGAGACAAATTGAGTCATGAGTAAGGGAGGTTCTAGCAACAAGTTTCAGAAATTTTGGTGGAAGCTGTTCAGGTCCTGTAAAAGTATTGGACCTTATCCCCAGCACGCAGTTGGATAATTCATGGTTGCCAATTGTTGGTTGTAAAAACTGGCGAAGTTGATTAACTCTTCCTTGGTGTCTACCTTGGAATTTCATGTTGTGCGCTCGGCCGCACTAGTGAATAACTTGTTCAGTTCATTCACATCAAGCCGCAAGGGCCTTGATGGTGGGTGAAGGATTTTATAAGCCTTATTGTCTAGTTTTGGATAAGGCTGGATGGTAAGCGGTCGCCGAACATGGCAGCCATACGTTTTATTGCTCCAGCGATTGTGTTTTCTTTTTCTGTATTAGTGCGCTGCAACTTGTCCTTTCGACGACCAAAAGCTAGTTTTTGTTCCATCGACCCACCTTATCAGATTTCGCCCTTGACGGATCGTCCACTTTTGGTTGGATTGGAGTCCTCCATCAACCGATTTGCTTCCAAGAGGTCGATCATCTTGGATTCCAACCACAGGCTCTTATCAACTACTGCTATGTTCTGCTCCGGTCGTGCGAAATCGGAAGGGAATTGAATGCGAGGAGTGATTGGAGTGGTTTCATACGAATTGCATCAACATGTTCACTCAGTATTATGACAACCACGGGTGTGACTCTGGACTGCTGTGGATATGTAACCGCTGTTTGTTTCCAAACTTCTATACATCTCTTCTGTTGAACGACTCTTTTTCGGCAACAGTCTCCAACAGTTTTGGAAGTTTGTTTAGTCCCTCGTCACCAGGGCCACCTCTTCGCTCCTCAAGCCCTACTATCCCTGCACCTCCGAGGAAGAAACCCGTGGAAAGAAAACTGAAAGTTGTCTCTCTCAATTGCAACGGTTTAAAGGGCTTAACTAAAAGGGCTGAGTTCCACTCTTACATCGAGCTGCACCAACCAGATATCATACTGGGATGTGAGTCAAAAGTTGACACTGATATTGCAACGTATTCAATCTTCCCAGAAAGCTATGATATCTTCCGTAAGGACAGGTCATCTTCTGAAGGAGGGGTATTTATTGCAGTTCGGAACGATCTAGTGGCTGTGAAGGTAAGACGCCTTGGCGTTAGGGGCTTTGAGGTCGTCACAGTCTGTCTCTTGACAAAACAAAGAAACTCTAACTTTAACAGCTTTTATCGCCCACAAACACCGCTGCTCTTTGGACCTGTTAGATGACATTCTCAGTAAGCTTTGCAACATTCGATCTGGTTACCCTCATACTATCCTGGGCGGCGACTTCAACTGCGGCGCTATTGATTGGTGTTCTGGTGACCTGTATAGCGACATTCCAGCGCATGCCTGCGATAATGCCCTGTTAGAGATTGCCTACAAGTTTGGCTTAATCCAGCAAGTAAAATCTCCAACCCGTCCCGCTTCTGGGAGAACATCAAATCTTGTATTTCCTACCACCAGCAACCTCATCCAGGCATGCCACGTCAACCCAGGCATCTGCGACTACGACGCTATCCTCTTTGAAGTTTATGTGGCTCCAAAAAAACCTCCTGGGAGAGTATATCAATTTCTTAAGGGGGAATATGAAGGCCTTCGTGCCCACCTGTCGTCCTCCAGCGATTACTATCTCGCATCAGGTCCCGAAGAAAGGTCTGTTGAGGATAACTGGTCCATTATCGCATTATTCCATCCAAAATGACAAAATCAAAAGGCCATTTCCCTTGGGTTAGTCCAGCTATTAAAAGATTGATGAAAAAGCGTGACCGCTTTCAGAAGAAGACTAAAAGAACTGGCAAGGCCAAGCACATAAGCGCCTATAGACAGTTACGTAATAGAACAACTAAGATTATTCGTGAATCGCACGCGAAATATGTTGAGGAGGTCATGGGTGATATCGCACCGTCTTCGGACGGCAGTACCAGTACTGGCATTAAGTGGGCGTGGTCTTACATTAAGCTCTTACGTTCTGAGTTTATGGGTATCCCAGCCCTTTTCTGTAACAATCGCGTGTGAGCAAACGATGTGTCAAAAGCCGAAGCCTTACGCCAACAATACGAGAGTGTGCTTATACGTGAGGATTTAAATAACATTCCAATACTCGCCGAATCTCCGTACCAGGATATCCCGGACATTAAGTTCTTAGCCCATGGTTTTCAGAAGCTGCTTTAGTTCATCAGACCTGACAAAGCATGTGGGCCTGATCAAATTCCTGCTCGCGTTCTTAAGGAGTCTGCATCCCATTTGGCCCCTATCCTCGCCTCTCTTTTCCAACAAAATTTAATGAGGGCATTATACTCTTTGCCTGGAAAGATTCAAATATCACTTCAATCTTTAAAAAGGGGCATTCTGCTGACTGTAAGAATTATAGACCTGTGTCATTAACATCTCTTATTGCGCAAAGACCATGGAACACATTAGTTCTAAGCAAATCTGTTGCCAATTCAGTAATCTCTTTTCACTAGCGTGGCTTTCAAAGAGGACTTTCGTGTGAGACCCAGTTAATGACGGTCATTCGCGAGTGGGCAAAGTCTTCTTAACATCCATGGCCATGTCGATGTGATCTTATTCGATTTTGCGAAAACCGTTGACACTGAGCCTCACGAATGGCTCCCCCTTAAGGCCAAAATTTACGGCATATATCGGAAACTAAACAATTGACTGCGGGCTTTTCTCACTGGTAGGAGAAAACTGTGGTGGTAATGGTTCTTCGTCCAATTGGTCACCTGTACAATCCGGTGTCCCCCAGGGTGTCCCTGGTGCGCCATGTATGCGAGTACGGCTCCGTCGCCTTGAGTCCATGTACACAAAAAGACATTATCTGTGTTGAATCTGTTCAGTGTCGTGCGATGCGCTTCGTTTGTAACGATTACTGTCGTTCCAGCAGCATTAATATAATGTTATCGAACCTGGGTTGGCAAGATCTTGTCGGAAGATCACCGATTTGACAATGTTTTTTTAAGATAAAGACAAGAAATGTACGGATATCTTTCCCAAACGACCCACGCTAGGTGCACTGTCCCTGTTTGACTCGAGCTAGTGCACAGCACCCATTCCAGTTCCAGCGTTGCTCATCTATCATTAACGCGCACAAGTATTCTATTTTCGTAAGAACTGTTTTCGCTTGGAACGCCTTGTCTCCTGCTTCCGTGTGTGGGGATTATGTTGCTGCGTTCCATTCAAGTATTGAAGATTTTTTTTTTCATGTTACTTATAATTTCATTTGTATTTGTTTGTTTTTATTTTGTCTATTATTTTCGCTGTCAATGTCATGAGCTTCCATGTACTGACCGTCCATTGACAGATTATCTCGCTAGAGGCAATTATGCCAATTAAAAATAAAGGTTAAAGGCTTTTTCAATGAAAGATTTCTTCGCTTGTCTTAATTTTGTATTCCTCGTGCCTCAGGCGTTTTTTTGTGAGTGAGCCTTGTTTCTTACTAAACCAAACTGACTTGTTTCCTGTTTTCCACGTCAGTTCTAAACTGGAAAAACGAGTTTTTAAAGCTGTCACTCAATGTTTGAGGGTCTTTAAAATAACCAAATAGAGATATTTTTCTGATAAATTAACACTTAAAATATTACTTTTTTCTTTAAAGGATAAAGAAAAAAGTGCCATGAACGACATCTTCGAGATTCTAAAGACCATTCGTATTGGTGCAGCTGTTGCAACTTTCTTTTTCCACACTGGACGTATTATAAAAGCAATAGACACTTTTAACGAATGTTTAGTATTCCTTAACGGCAAAGCCCTGGAGAAAGTCAAAGAACTTACCCTACCAATTGTTATCTATGTATACCATAAACTTCTCGATGGCTACACTCTTATTTACGATCACACCAGTGCGATAGAATGTGGTAAAAAACTTCACGTGGCACTACACAAAAGCGGCCAACATGAAGAAGAAGGGATAATATTACTTAAACTAGCGAACATATGCTATGAAAGAAGCAAATTCGAGGAAGCAAAACAGTTTTCCGAGAAGGCACTTCGCATCATGATTGAGACTAGAAACACCCATGGAAAGGGAGCATGTTACGGAAATCTAGGAGTTATATTTCAATCTGTTGGTCAATATACCAAGGCTGAAGAATACCTTCAAAAGTCACTGACGATCAGTAAAGAAGTCCGTGATAAATCAGGACAAGCATCAGGTTACGGAAATCTAGGAACCGTGTTTCTTTCTGTTGGTCAATATACCAAGGCTGAAGAATACCTTCAAAAGTCACTGACGATCAGTAAAGAAGTCCGTGATAAAGCAGGACAAGCATCAGGTTACGGAAATCTAGGAACCGTGTTTCTATCTGTTGGTCAATATACCAAGGCTGAAGAATACCTTAAAAAAGCACTGACTATCACAAAAGAAATCAGTGACAAAGCAGGGCAAGCAGTCTATTACGGAAATCTGGGAACTGTGTATCATTCTGTTGGTCAATATACCAAGGCTGAAGAATACCTTCAAAAAGCACTGACGATCAGGAAAGAAATCGGTAACAAACTAGGAGAAGCATCAGATTACGGAAATCTAGGAACCGTGTATCGTTCTGTTGGTCAATATACCAAAGCTGAAGAGTACCTTCTGAAAGCACTGACGATCAGGAAAAACATCGGTGACAAAAGGGGAGAAGCATCAGGTTACGGAAATCTAGGAACCGTGTATCGTTCTGTTGGTCAATATACCAAGGCTGAAGAATACCTTCAAAAAGCACTGACGATCAGGAAAGAAATCGGTGACAAAAAAGGAGAAGCATCAGATTACGGAAATCTAGGAAGTGTGTTTCAATGTGTTGGTCAATACACCAATGCTGAAGAGTACCATCAAAAATCACTAACTCTCAAGGACGAAATCGGTGATAAAGAAGGAAAAGCAGCGTGCTACGAAAATCTAGGAACTGTGTTTCAATCTGTTGGTCAATATACCAAGGCTGAAGAATACCATCAAAAAGCACTGACGATCAGAAAAGAAATTGGAAACAAAGGGGGTGTTGGATCTTCATACTTAAAGCTGGCAGAAGTTTATCAAGAATTTCATCAATATGCGAAGAGTCAAGAATTTGCGACAAAAGCACTTGAGATAAGTTACGAAATAGGGCACATTGAATTGCAGTTTGACAGTCACCTTGCCATTGTTTTGAACACTTTAGAGTCAGGAGGAAACATAACTGAACTTGTGCTAAATCTTTATAAAAGCATTCAAAGGTGTGAAGAAATGCATTATTTTTTAAGACTGAAAGAGGAGTTCAAGATTCCTTTTTTTGATGAACGTGTGCCCGTGTACCGTCTTCTTTGTAGGCTGCTTATTCTGACAGGCAGTTATAATGAAGCCCTTTACGTTGCCGAGCTTGCACGGTCAAGAGCACTGGCAGATATCCTGTCAGATAGGTACTCTGTGGAAAAAGAGGTATCAGTCAACCCACAGTCGTGGATTGGTATTGAGAATATCATGAACAAAAATGCTCTTAGTTCCTGTCTATACGTTTCCTTTTTCCGCAATAACATGTATTTTTGGATCCTTAAACCAAACAAAACCATAGTTTTTCGACAAACGAAACTCAAAGAAAGCGCAGATAAAGTGTTTGAAAATCAAACATTTGATGGCTGTCTTGATATACGTCAGGACCAATGTGAAGATCGATCATTGTTTTCATTTGTAAAGTCCCCGTCATCAAGCAAACCATCTCAGAGTGACAGTTTCATATCTTCGCGTCTTATAGAAGAAGAAGACGACGAAACGCAGGAAAATGGGCCACCAACCCTGGCTGATGGTCACAACATGATCATCGCGCCTGTAGCTGACTTGCTCCAGGAACCAGAAATCATTATCGTACCGGATCGCTTGATGTACGCAATTCCTTTTGCAGCTTTAATGGATGATAATGGAACGTATTTATCGGATACTTCCAGGATTCGCATTGTTCCTTCCTTGACGACTCTAAAGTTGATTCAGGACTGTCCAGCACACTACCATAGTAAAACCGGTGCGCTGATCGTAGGAGAGCCAGAAGTTAGTAACGTGTACTATCAAGGAAAATCTAGAAATTTAGGTCCATTGCCTTGGGCGAGAAAGGAAGCAGAGATGATTGGGCGATTGCTCGGTGTTCAACCGTTGCTTGGAAAGGATGCAACTAAGAAGAAAGTCCTGGAAAGCATGCATTCAGTAAGTCTTGTTCACTTCGCTGCTCATGGTTATGCCGAGCGTGGAGAAATAGCTCTTTCCCCTATAAGCTCCTGCGGAACTCCACGCGAAGAAGACTACTTATTGACGATGGCTGAAATTTCACAAGTCCGACTAACAGCCAAGCTGGTTGTCCTTAGCTGCTGTCATAGTGCAAGTGGTCAGATAAGGGCTGAGGGAGTTATTGGAATCGCTAGAGCATTTCTAGCATCGGGTACACGCGCCGTGCTGGCGGCACTGTGGGCTGTAGAGGATGAGGCTACCATGTGGTTTATGAATCGTTTTTACGAGCACCTTGTTCGTGGCGAAAGTGCCAGTGAATGTCTTCACCAGGCCATGAAGTCGATGAGAGAGAATCACTTTTCTGACGTCAAGCAGTGGGCGCCATTTATGCTGATTGGAGATGATGTGGCTTTCAGAGGTTTGTATTTGATATAATTTTTTTTAGCAATTTTTTCGATAAAATATGTGAAATTAACCTTCGTATTTTTTGAAATATATATTATTAATGGTTTGAGTTATACTGAGTTGTGTTAGTTTCTTTATTTATTGTATTTTTAAACCGTGTTGTTGGAAGTGAGGCAACCGAAGAGAAGACTGAATTTCATTTTCCGATTTCTATAGGCTAGAATATTTTGTAAAGCGTGGTCGAATCTCATTCTAAAGTGATAAAAAGCTAAAATGAAAATGTAGAGAACGACAGATGGAATTCCAAAGAGGATAAGAAAACAATTTAAGTCATTGATAAGAGAAATAAGTGACAAACAAACTTTTACTTAAGGGTGCACCTGATGAAAAAAAATCGTAGGTTTTCCAGGCTCCGAGATAGTCGGGTTGGCGAAATTGAGAAAGAACACGAAAATAAAACGCCACCGCCCCGTTTGCTCAAAATTCATGCGCTCATATTTTGCACACCTTTCACCGCGTCATCCCTACTATCTGAGAGCTTAGAACAGGATATAAAAAACGCTGCATGTATTTTTTAGTGGTAAAACAGATTCATCCTAAGGGAACCAGAACCAGCTCCGAGGGTATCAGTACTAATTACAGGTCGGCGAGAGTTGAAAAGCAGACGGGAAGATTCCTTGGGCACCTAATGTTGCGCAAGCAGTTGCAGGAGCATTTGATTTTGCAACTTTTATTTTTATATACAAATATTACATTTTTTATGGCAACTCCCTGTTCTTAATCGGGGGATTTTTGTCATCAACCGTCTCTTTTATGATGCTCGTTCCGCGGAGAAGTCACAAAATGTAATATACCCCAAGAGAATATCTCATTCGATTCGGTTTTACAGTACGTTTCGCCTTATTTCTCTTCGTAGTCGCGATTTTGTACTAGGCCCATTGCACAGGCTGCTCGGGCTGCAATGGATGGCATGGTTGGCTTGATATCAATCTCCGGCTTTAAGATATAATCTGATCAGTATACAAACAGCAAACCGTAGGAAAGTAAAATAAACTAAAATATTCTCACTGCATATATAATTGGCCAGTGACGAGAGAATTAAGTAATTCCTCTAAATTCCATCGTGTTGAGCCTGCGCGCTGGTTGCATGATGCATTGCGTCCGTTGGTCAGAATTGCTTGGTTTTTGCCCGCCTCTTGGCTAGTTCGATGGGGTTCAGTGGAAATTACTTAGAAGTTTCGCCCCTTCCACGTCCCCAGTGGGTATGCAGTGCGAATATCATACGAATCGCATTTAAGCTGAAAGTGACACAATACGACTCTACTGAATGTTTACCATATAAATGATTCCCTCAAAGTGTAAAGGTTTTGCTATTTGTTTGACTTTGAAAAAATCTGTGTAAGAGATATTTAGGCAAAACATTTAGCGCAACGAGCAACTGAAGCATGTTGATCGATGGCTAAAATAAGTCGTGCAAAGAATACATACGAAAGGGAACCGTCATGATTAGTTTTTTTATTTGCAGGTGCATTTGGTAAGAGCAGTTCGAAAGATGGCGAAGGAGCAACGGAAGTAAAGAACTGAGAGGAAACAAGTCGTTTAAGTTGACAACTACTGTCACAGCTATAGAAAACCTATACCTAGGATCTCAACGAAGTAGTCTTGTCTGAGACCGCTTCGTGAACAGGTGATAATCATACATTTTAAAGCAGGCGCCATATTGATACGTTGCAGGGGAAAGTGAAGCATGGGCTTAGCGCGCAGCACAAGGAGAAGGGGGGAGGGGTAGGCAGGATCAGTTAGTCGTCCTCATAGTGGAGACGTCAAAGTTGTATAGACCTTCTGAACCCATGTCTAATATATCAGGGTTTTTTTTCGTTCTAAGTGACCTCTGTTACTTGCCTATCCTGCGCTTCACGTTCACTTCAAAAGAGCACAATTACTTACATGTCTTACAAGAACATCAGTATTACTTTAGTTTGAAGACTTAAGCTAGGAAAAGAGAGGCAAGTGTTCTCTGGAATATAGTGCCCTTCGCCTGGGGCACATTGAAAACACTTTTGGGGCTCAGTATCCAGAGTGCTTCTCTCGCAGTTTTATTTTCCTGAAAATTTTATATCATGCAATTTAACGTATTACGAAAGTGAGAATTTTTGTGATTCCTCTCATCTCACATTTTTGAATCCGAAAATTTTAGGTTTCCTTTTCTCCACGAAAAATAGCCTAACCTAGGGAGTGAAATGTGAAAAATTAAACTTCAAAAATCGTGGAGAATTTATTAGGTAAGCTTCGAAAATTGTACAAGAATGGAATTTTTAGCTGTCCTCAAATAATATAAAACTCTAGGCAATATTTGCTTCTCTGGACAGTTGTTTTACAGAAACCCGTCGTTGCTTTCTCCTCGTTTGCGTCAATACGATACTTAGGGTGTTGGTTTTACTTGCCTAACATCATTCACTACCACAAAATGTTTCATTGATCACTGTAGTGACAGTGTTTAGCGGAAAGATCTAAAAACCTTTCTAGGCTTAAAAGGCCACTTTCGATATATTAAATTCAGCATGATGGCGAGTCTTAGAGGACACTAACAAAGGAAATGAATAAACATATTTATTCGTTTTCTTTGTTTGTGTCCTCAAAGACTAGCGAAATTACTGAATTTTAATATGTCGAGAGTGTCCTATTAGAAGACCCCCTCCCCCTTCCCCATTAGTCACTGATAAGACTTAGCAACTCAGGCGATGTACAAAATTGTATATTCTCCCCTTTTCAATTGAGCGTTTTCCAATCCTCAGCCTTGTACTGTCATAACTTCTGATCTTTTTGGTTTTTTTTTTCAAACGTAAACTGACAGCATTGAGTGGGTGGGTGCTCACTAGAATTTAGAAGTACGGTGCTATATTCTTAGTTGGTCCTCTTGCAGCATTATGAATGTGGTTTATGAAACGGACTTGAGGTCTTTAGAAGGTCAGCAAATTGTAAACTGTTTCCAGGTTTGTCATTCTAGTTTTCTTAGAAATGAGCCTACCTATCAATCATTACGGCGTCCTTGTGTAATTTGTTAGCTCATTTTCATTAGTCAGAATTTTACGCCTCTGATTAGAGCCGCTTCAGTTATATATAGGGTAGGTTAGCTGCTTTCTGAGCTACAGCACTCATCAAGTAACTTTGTTTAAGAGAAGAAGCAACTTAGTGAACAGGGTTAGGTTTTTTTTTCAATAGTGCAGAAAAATCTGTTAGAAGGCGATTTAGATTTAAACCCTTTTCAATATTGTACTTAAGAACTTCCACCGGTTGGATGCCCTTACTACCTTTGAGGTACGAAAGACCGTCTCTTGCCGAATCTGCCATCCTCTCTGTGTTCATAAAAATGACAATGTCCTTTCTGGTTACAGATTCAGTGATAAAAGTGTAAACGATTATTATAATATATGAAAAGTAGCAAAAGTCTACCATAATTTTGAATACAAACATCAGTCTAGTTGTATGGCATATCTCTCCACGAGTTTCTCATAGATGTTCTGGAAGATCATAGGTGCAAATCCTGTTGGAATCCTCAGAACTGCTTGTTTCTTAGTTTTTCATTATCATAGCATCACTTGAAATAAATAATGTGGCTGAAAAGTTACAAATCTACTTTTTAGCAGGAAGCAAACTTTTTATTCCGTATTTGTTGGGCTGATGCTTTTGTATAATATTTCAGTTTTACACGAAGGATTTTTCACTTTAATCATTTGTAAATAAAGTTCGATTATCTTAACTTCCCCAATCCATTGGTGTGTTGCGTCAAGTAAAAAAAACTTAGATATGAACATAAGCATTCTCTGTTATCATTAAAAAACTCATTTCTCCTTTACTGAGGACTGATTCTGCACTTGGCCTCGCTTTAAAGGCGAGGGTTTTTGGAAGTTGGAAAAAGCCTGTGGCGTGTTATTCATGCTTGTGTACTACAAAGGCGCCTGTTGGAACGTCTAAGGAAGACTGAAACAACCACAAGGGCGTTTAAAAAAAGTTATCAATTTTTTTCACATTAGACTTTTCCCATGTAAAATAGTCAAATTTATCTAATTCTGCACGAAAGAGGCTTGTTAAGTGGAAAATAAAGCAGTTCCCGTGTTTATGTTAAAGAAGGCTTCACGCCATCCATGAGTGTCCATGTGATGTGTTCAATGTTACACATTGTCCGTTAACTACGCCAGCTAAAGTATCCTGTTTCGCTGTCGGTGATAAGCGAAGTGACTAAATTGATTCTATAGGAAAATTCATTACCTGACGAGGGAATTCCACGTTAAATTGCACGCGAAAACCGATATTTCGCGTGAAATCGGTTTTCAAGTGCAATTTAACGTGGAATTCACGAGTCAGGTAATGGATTTTCCTTGAATCGCATAATCGAATAAAAATCAGAAAAAAAAAGAAAACAGCGGTAATATTGTTTGTTTTTATCTTGAGCGCGCGCTCCAGAAAGCAATTTCAAAGTCAACTGTCAGAACTGTCATTGCGTTAGCGAATAGGAAGCAAGGTCAGTCGTACACGTTTGATCCTTCGACAACTTTTTTGTACCTTGTGCTTGTTTTTACATTTGTTTTCAAACTTTTTTTACGCGTAAACAAGCTTCACACTAATCGTAAGGATAAATAGAGGTATTTCACTGAATTTACAAGCCGTTTATCTATAACATCTTTTTTCAAACTGGTCATTTGCTCGCGAAGGAACATAATTTACACCTTTTACCTCTTCGGTGGTAAAACTGAAAGAAATGAAGTGTCCAAGCGAAAGCAATGAAAGTTTAACGTTTAACGTTCAATCCGTTCGCTCTAACTGTCGGTTCACAGTTAGAGGACCTAACAAAGCTATTACATGAACAATTCGGCGTAACCGTGGTTTGCGTGTGCCAAACTATACTAAGAGAGAACGCGCACTTAAACGTACGCATTCGCACGTTGACGGATTATTTACGCGTTGTCCTACAGCCCCTTCCATTTGCATTTTACTGGAGACACAGGGGATTTAGGAGGACAACACAGTCATTCTTACCGCACGAAGGAGTTCATCTGAACCAACGTGGACAGTTTAAACTTTATCAAAGTTTGAGGGGGGCTTTGATCCAATCACTTAAAGTGTTTAATGATGTACAAAGTTAGAGTCTTAGATCTATACTGTAGCTCATTATTTCCTCTCTATTGGACATACCGCCAAGTTAAATATTCTTTTTGCGTTGGTACTTGGTAGTGTAATTCGCCATTGTACTCACAACGTATTGTTTGTCCTTGAGCCTTGTTTGGCCGGTCACGGTCGATTTTATGCTTTGTCTCCAAACGAGTAGGCCGCCTGTGTTGCGTGCCATAGCACTCGGAGTCCCAAGCTATTTGTATGTATTTGAGGATACGAGCGTACGATCTAATGACAATTCTTAATTTTAATACCGCATTTATTTGACCTGTGGCAGTTATTGCGATACAACTACAGATTACGAGTTACACGAGAACATTAAGAGCCCATGACTGTAAATATCGAGAATCGCTGGCCAGGCTAAAAAAATCGAAAATTCGGATAATTTGTCAGAAAAACCCCTTTGGGGAACTATCTTCGAAAAAAATATTTTCACCTTTCAAGAATCTATAGTTTTCGAGAAAATGAGGAAAAACTAAAATAGCGGTTTTTACCTAATTAATTATGCAAAAATTAGAGTAAAAATGACCTACTTTATCGCGTCTGTACCGAGGCAAGATTTAAAGCTATAAAACAGAAATATTTTTGTTTAAAAGAATTCTATCTTTTCTTTCTATCCATGGTATGTTTTAAATCAAAAACATTATTTGGAATTTTTTACGGTTTTTTAAAAACTAGCACTAAGCGCACTTTTTAAAACGGCTAAAAAATGAGCAACTTCAGAGGCAAAAAACTCACCTTGGTATGTGTGATACCTAGCCAAAATGTATACTAGGACAAAGTTCAGCTCTTATATTAACAGAATATGAAATAAAAAATCTGGGTACTCCGGATTTGCCTTTACAAAATAAAAAGTTTCGTGACCACCAGTGGCAAAATGTCACAAATTTGCATAAGTCAAATTTGTAGAGAAATGATGCCGCCTGATTTTTCTTTGTAGTTTCGGTACGTGGTATATTCGAAACGTAGGAGAAGGATGAAAGCGACTTTAAATGAAGCTAAAAATAAGTAAAGGATCTGAAAAATTGATATCCCTGATAACAAATTGCTGTGAAGGTTGGTGACACAATGTGGCAAATTTGCATATAAATGCATCTGCATATTCCTATCGTACACAAGGACGGGTTTCAATAATGTTAGCATCACGCAATATTTGAGGTTTGAAATAGCATAACCAGGAAAATAGCTAATGTTAGATGTTTTGTAATTTGTATGTTAGCTCTTCTTAATTGTACATTATAAAATTAAGGTTGCTCAGCAATTGTTGTTGGGTGTTGGAGTACTGTATTCTGCAATTGCGTGACCGTTGTCAAACTAATAACAGTCAGACTTTATTTTTACCGGTTCGATAAAAAAGTGTGAGCTTATGAAGTGTGTAAAGAAATTTTATTCATGTCAGATAACTTAACTTTACTTTATTCACCTGAATGAATTTCACCGTCATACATCTTTCTTGGAGTGGGCACATGCTTTTATGGTACCGATAGTTTATTAACACTATACATCACACCCTGTAAGTTTTCAATCAACAAAAATCCGAAATAGTTAATTTTCTCAGTAGGTTTCTCAAAGTTATATTTTGGTGAAATTGCCACGTCTCGCATATTAAAAATTAATTCTTCCACCTCCTCTTTCTGCCTCTTCACTGTTTGTGCGTTCAACACTATTAAGTCCAGACACAATTTCGAACACCCAAAGATGGTCAAAGATCGCCAAGTGGACCGACCCGTAATTGTGCCATTGATTAGTTGAAACCTTCATTGAACGGACCCTCACGGATCCTTGTAATTGTCCTCTTAATACAAGAAGTAAATCAGATGGAGGGAGTACTGCCGACACTGGGGTCGTTTTGGTGTTTTTTTTTTTTTTTTTTTTTTTTTTTAACCATGAATATCCTTCATGAACCCAGTTAGCTTTCAATTTATTCAACACGGTTATAAACTGATCAAAATCAACAAGGATGGATTTTTCCACTGGTACCTCATTTAGCAAATTTTCACCTATCTTCATGTATCTTGAGAGAGTTACACACACAAAAAAAGCAACATTTGGGGTAAAAAAATCTACTTCCAATTTTTCTATTCACCTTCTATTCGCTACAGATTAATTAAATGTCCCTTTCCTGAAAAGTTAGCGGCCAAAATTCTTTGCAAAACAAAGACAGTGGGAAGACGATCAAGTGCTGGAGCAACAGAAGAAGAAAGGCAAAGGGAAAAAAGAGAGCGGGAGAGAAAGATCGATATAGGTTCGTAAGAGATGTCAAATTTTGGCTTCTGTGAACGCGCCAAAAAAGCTTCTAAATTAGTGTACGTCCAATTGAGCAGTCTTGCGTTGCAAATCTATTTTTCAGCCATTCCCGTATCAAGCTAACTGGCTAGCCTGCATAACAGGCGTGCTTTTTACAAGCGAGCGAATGCAAGCGTGAAGCGAGTGAGGAGAGCCCTTAAGGGGTATGTCTGGGGCGGAATGCAAAAAAACAATGTATGTGGACAGGCGGTTGTTTTTTCTGCGTCTTCTCCGTCGCGCTTGTCTGGCGCTTGTCACTCACTTCGCGCTTGCCTTCGCTCTCCTGCAAAAACGCGAAAAAAAATAACGCCTGTTATGCAGGCTACTGACTGGTTGAAAGCCGTTCCAAAAAGGAGGATTTGGTCAAAAGGCGGGGTTTTCTTCTACTAAAATTGGCCGTCAAAAAAGAGTTAAAGGGGCTATGCCAGGCTAACTGCTAGTTCATTTTAAAAAGCTACTATGGTCTTCATTTCGCATCAATTTAGTTCCAAAAATTATTGTCCATTTTTTTTTTTTATGTAAGGCTATATTTAGGCACTGAAACTGTTTCCTGTCGCGTTCTGTTGCTACTGATGGCCAGGATGGACATGGACTGAAAATTGGAAAAATTGGGCTATCTTTTTCAAGTTTAAATGCATCACCCAAAAAGATATTTTTAACTAGTGCTCCCTGATAAAATGATATCTTCTTCATACCCTACATGTAACTCTACACTGAACATTTTTTGACTGGGTAAAGGCAGTAAGTTATAGCACAGAATCAACCTAAAACAGCAAATATACTGATTTGGGGTATTCTTGACAAGAACTGTCACAGGGAGCCCAGAACCCCCGCCTCACACATTGACAATCTGTGACCAGCTGTTGTCATGTTTCGTTCCTGCGGATATGTAATATTAGATACCGTCATTAATTAGAGGGCCTGCTGCTAAGAGGGAAATATCTAAATGTTGGATTTTTTTGCCTGGTATCACAAATGGCTAGAGCTAAAATTTTCATGGTCAAAATTCCAAACCAAGGAAAAAATGTTTTTCCGTAATTTTTTTGGTAACGGCACATGTTATTCAGCAATTAAATAGCCCCCAGCCCCTCGCATAAGCCATAGCTAAACATCAATTTAAGAGGAATGTTTTATCGCATAACTCTTCTTCCCCTTTGTCTGAAGTTTTTTCCTTCTTTACTTTGGGAAACGGTTGGGCGTAAATAAAACCGCCGATGCCACTTACTTACCTCGCTCTGTTATTTAGCTCCTTGGTCGCTATCAACTACCCTACGAGCAGAGGCCCTTCGATCTTCCTAGATAAGTCGGGAAGAGGAAGAGAAGGGTAACTATCAACTAAACAATGATTCGATCGGACGTTCCGGTGTGAAGGCACGAGCTGGGACATTGTGGGTACTGACGTTAATACTCCTGAGCAAAAGGCAGGTATTTCTTTAAACAAAACTCGGGTCTGCTGTAAACTGAAAAACGTAGTTAAGTTACGCTTTTCCTCTGCGTCGCCTGACTGCCCGGTTAATAAACGGTAATTTCGTCGATATAAGTTCGTTGCCCATAATGCGATAGACCAGGGGCGTCAAGGATGACGTTTCTGATAATTCTCTTTTCAAGATGATGCTACGTTTTGCAAGCACTCGACATGGGTGGGAGTTGGTTAGAGTAGCTCAAAAGCGGTGAACAAGGAGTCTTATCTTCCATAGACAAATCCTGGTCGCATCGTCGTGAAAGGTGATTTACTCTGTTGGTGTACAGTTGAACCTCCGTGTGCGACCACCTATCCAAAACACCAAAACCCACCCAGTTAAGTCTTACAGTTGGAATCTCTCCCGTAGCGCCCGCGACCACTAATTGGTACTGACTGTTTAATAATTTTACATTGTTTTTAAACTTTTGTAAGCGACCACCTGACGAGTTTTCTGATCTCTTGTGGTAGGAACAACAACAACATGGAACTGCACATATCGTAACTTGGAAATTGCATGCAATAAATTATCTTCCTTAAAGTGGATGTGTCCAGTTTTCTTCTCAAAGAAACCTCCTGTGGTTTGTGGTTCGATTCTCGTAAGAGACCACCTCCCGTTAGCGACCACTAAGTCTGCGCATTTTGGGTGGTCGCTTTCGGGAGGTTCGACTGTAGACTCCTTTTCCAGTTCTTCAGTGGCGTCGGTTGGAACTTGTTTTGGTTCATAGGTTTCGCATGTAGATTTTCACACTAAGGCGCTGCTACATTATATTTTGAAGTCAACAAATATCATTTGGTATTGGAAGGAAAACGCCCCTTGGCAGGTGGTACAACTCCGCGATGAACTTTCGGAGGAGAGAAACCGCTGGACCGTATGAACTACGATCACGTAGCTGTTTCCTAGGGCCTGTGGTAGCTGCCTAATTATACCTCTATTTGTGAAAAAGCAAAGAAATTAACCAAGGGACGGTTTGTTGTTTGTAATACGTAGTAAAAAAAATCAGATTTCAACATCTCTGACAAGAAAATGCTAACTTGTAGTGCGTGACTGACAGGCATGCAAAGTTAGTATCCCTTCTTTCTGAAAAGAAAATAAACTACTGAGAAACAAATGATGTTGCGAACAACGCATTGTCTGTTCAAAACAAAGTTTCCATAAAACTTCATAAGGAGAAAAAAAGTCAGTAAAAGAAGGCTGAGCTGCACGAGACGTCGTTGCGTGACATTGTTACTTTGACTGTTAGTTTATGACTTCCTCTCACGCAGTGTATCCCGTTCGCAAAAAACCTCCTTCAAGACAGAATTTCAAGGAAAATGTCCCTACCTATTTCAGATATACCGGAGGCGAATTTACGATGATACAGATGGATGCTAATACAAGGAAGTTAGGAAAAGAAACGAGAGACATGGGATATAGTTTGCATAATAATTCAGCGCTTTTATAAAACGCTGCTTCGAAGTCGTTTTTTATTATTATTTTTTTGTGAACGGTTAATTACTCTGATATTTTAACATAAACTTTATCAAAAAACGTTTTCTTACTTCGTGATGTTTCCGAACGTTACATACTGATCCTGAATAGAAACAAAACCGGCTGCCGCAACATTTCTCTACAAATTTGACTTATGCAAATTTGTGACATTTTGCCACTGGTGGTCACGAAACTTTTTATTTTGTAAAAGCGAATCCGGAGTACCCAGATTTTTTATTTCATATTCCGTTAATATAAGAGCTGAACTTTGTCCTAGTATACATTTTGGCTGGGTATCACACATACCAAGGTGAGTTTTTTGCCTCTGAAGTTGCTCATTTTTTAGCCATTTTAAAAAGTGCGCTTGGTGGTAGTGTTTAAAAAACCATAAAAAATTCAAAATCAAGTTTATGGTTTAAAACATACCATGGATAGAAAGAAAAGATAGAATTCTTTTAAACAAAAATATTTCTGTTTTATAGCTTTAAATCTTGCCTCGGTGCAGACGCGATAAAGTAGGTCATTTTTACTCTAATTTTTGCATAATTAATTAGGTAAAAACCGCTATTTTAGTTTTTCCTCATTTTCTCGAAAACTATAGATTCTTGAAAGGTGAAAATATTTTTTTCGAAGATAGTTCCCCAAAGGCGTTTTTCTCACAAATTATCCGAATTTTCGATTTTTTTAGCCTGGCCAGCGATTCTCGATATTTACAGTCATGGGCTCTTAATACGTTTGGATAAATTAACACTCTCTATTCTTTACAAGTATGCCTCCACGAAGTAAGCGTCCGAGACGTTCTGGCCCTTCTGCCTCTACAGTAAACAGCATGGCAACCAGTACCGCTAGCACGTCGAGCAGCTTGTCAAATAGTACCTCTAATCAACAAGACGGCACGATGCAAGTACATGTTACAGTGCTGTCCAGTGCCCTTTCTCTGGCTGTCCAAAAGGCCGTCCAGGACGCGCTACGACCACCACCGTCAGTAACAACGGTAACTAACGCAGCATCAACGTCGACCGTGGTGTCCGCCCACGTGCCTACTACAGCCTCGATAGTCCAGGATTCTGTTGTGCAAGGGACGCAAGCTATTGCCGGGACTTCTGGAGGTAATATTGTATCACCTAACGTGCAGAGTATGCCCACCACACCCCTTTTTTCAAGCGTCGCCATCCCCCTTGGAAGTGCAGTTAGCAACAAAATAAAATCCAAAATTTGGGCTAACGAATTTGTACACCTTGGAGCACTGCTCCAAACCACGGTTCCACAAGAGCGTTTTGCTCTTGGGCTTTCGGCTACAGGCAATGGCAATAAGCCGCAGATTACATTGGAGCCAGCTAGCGCCCCCACGTAAATTGAATAGTATTCAGCAGTGGGTCACGGCGTTCCACACGTTTATGGCTATTTATTGCCAGAAGTTCGCGGGGGACACGGCCGCTTTGCTAAAATATTGTGAGACCGTTCGTGCCATTGCAAACAAAAACGGAAACTGGGCTTACTATGATGAGCAATTTAGATATTTGCGCCAGTCCGCCCCCGATAGGTACCCTTGGGAGGAAGTCCAGTGAGAGTTATGGCTCGAAGCCACTTCAGTTAACTTGCCTTTTCGTCCCCAGACAGGTCACTTTCCCGCCGGGCGAGTCGGAAAATCTCGACAAATCCCTCTCGTTAAAGGAACATGCTTTAACTTTAATAACGGGAGGTTCTGTTCCGGATGTTCCTTTACCCACATCTGCTCCCGATGTGGAGGTAAGCACGCAGCCAGAAATTGTTCAGAGGGAGGGGAGCCACCAACCTCGAGCATTAAGCCTAGTGGAACAACAGCGGCTAGCGCGTCTACTAGAGAGCAATCCAGTCAGCCCCGTAAGAATTGAACGTCTCACTTCAGTTCTGCGTGATTACGACCCCTTATTAAAAAACTTTTTGATACAAGGCTTCTCATATGGGTTTCATATTCATTACTCTAATTTAAGATCAAGCTTCGAATCTCCAAATTTGCTTAGTGCCAACGATCAGCCAAACATCGTAACGGATTTGAAGTTTAGTTCAAAACAAGGAAGAACCTCCGGATCACTTTAAAAAACGCTTTTGTTTGTTTTTAACTCTTCAAAAGGTGACAATGATTTTGAAAACATTTTTAAAATGACACTGTAGAAAACCTTTTTTGCTGTGGTTGTGTTACGTAGATGCAAAACAATATCGCTTAGCCTCGTTCACACTAAAAACCTCGCTTCGTTAACCAATCAGAATGCGAGATTTTACTCAATTATGCGATTCAAGGATTAATTGTTGTTTTAGGATCCACAGCCGTGCGCCTTTTACGGGTCTTTCTCATCTTTCTCACCCTCATCACAAAAGAAACAAAGGAAACAAACAATAGAGTTCTTCTGGCTGCTTCATTGTTTGGTTGTATTGTTTCTTTCGTTGTACGTAACCTGTGCCTCAGTACTTACAGAAGGAACCGTTTTTAGAGGTGATACCCTTATCCCTATAACCCTTTGTCTCACGTCCGTATTGCAGAGAAAACCACGACTCTGTCCGTATTTTACCATCATAATGCTTGCACAGTACGACACGATCCGATAGCTCCTAAGTGTCGGTAGTCCAAGCCAATTCTACTCCGATCGAGACTTGGTGAATATCAGTGACATGGTGGACATGGCGTTTTTGTTTCTCGGAAATCAGGGAAATTCCGGGATTGCTTCAATTTCAGTTTTATCACACTAGTTAAGAGACACGAAAGGCTTTGAGGTTAGAAGTTTAGTTTATGCTGCTTTCAATCGTCATTGACTCACCAGAAACATAACGAGTACATAACTTGAGAGAGCAGGAAAAATACTTAAAGCACTGAGCGCTAAAGACTTGAGGTAGGTATTTTCATTCAGCCATCTTTTCTGTGTGGCTTACGTTACTTGTTCAGGGACGAGCTCGCATACAATTATTTTACAAATGATATGAGCTAATAGATTAATTACTGGTGTAAACAGTTAAGAAGTCATTACCAGCGAGAACGATAACACTCTTTTGTAATTTGAAATTCATGAAAAGTTCAAGATTGTTTTCACGCTTCATAAGACACCAGTCTAGAGGTACGACAGGCTTTGATTCAGGAGTTACCATGGAGTTACCATTTGAACACCAGAGAGATCTATTGAGACATTGTAAGAGAATTTCATTTCCTTGTGTGATTCGTGTTTGGGCAGAACTATTCGATCCGATCATAGCTATGTGTCGGTAATCCAAGCCAATTCGGGCTGCGACAAGATTTTGTGAATGACACCCAGCTATCAGTGACATCTTTGTAGAGAAAGCGATTTTGTCTCTCCCAATTTAGGGAAAGTCCCGGACTTTTTTGAATAATATGTCACAAACAAACTTAATTTCAGTTTTTTAACAATGGATGTATGAGAGGATGGTAGTTCTTTTTACTTTCTTGAAAAGCGAAACAGTATGAACTTTCGTTCGTTTTGCGTCCTTAAAATTAGCGAAATGACTCTTTTCCAACCAAAGTTTTTGCTAAGATTGTTTTGACTAGTTTGAGACAAATAATGTTGACCCGCCTAATTTAAACTGGCTAACTTGGTTTTCAGTGAGGTGGATACAATCTTCAAAACATCATTTATAAAAGAAACCAGCCGAGTAAAGTAATAATACTGCTAAGCTGCATGTTGATATGTCCTCATTCATATCTGTCAGTGGATCATGCACTTTTTTTAAATACCTAGGTATCGTTCAGGAGAGATATCAGAAAGAAAAAGAGAATTTTTTATGCAGATACCTACAGTTTTAAAACCCGGAACTTGGAGAAACCTTCGGTAGATTATATTATACAGATATATGTTGCAGATGCTAATAGAATGACTCGTTTTAAACTATTCGGTAGTCGGTTCCTTATCTCGTCCCCCCCCTCCCCCCCCCCTCCCCGAATGGACACATTAAGGTATTAATATTAGACATTTTGGAATCGGTTCCAACTATTCGGCATCCGGGTTTGAATTTGTTTTGATAAAAGCTTTTGTTTCTTGGACTGCAGGGAAAGTCCCCAATTAGCGGCTTCGAGGTAAGCCAATAAAGTTAAGTAAGTTTGGTTAATAAAAAATAAACTCATCTTAGCTTGCCTTTTTCTATTTCATACAGTAAAAACCCGCATAAAAGAACACCCATTTTCGGGGTTCAGGCTGATTGGGTTCTTATATATCGGGTATTTTAGGTGAAATCAACCTGAAAGTGTTCTTAAGTGTTCTTAATTTTTTACTTCTAAAAAAATGTAAGGGATTTACTAACTATGATGAAATACATAACTTTGAGAGAAAATTAAACTTGAGACACACAACATCATAGTGCAATACCACAGTAAAGCTACAGACACTGTTCTATTAAACTGAAAAGGGAATATTTTTTACATATAAGAACAATTTTCAATTTTCAGGCTGAATGTGTTCTTATATATATGCTCCTTTTTTTTTTTACCAAATTTCAGCCTGGGTGTTCTTAATCCACATGTTCTTGTATGCGGGTTTTTACTGTATATCTTACTTGAGATTTTAATTTTCGCACTAAGTTTCCTAGATTGCTAGTGTGTATAAGAGACTCATAAAACTGGACCTCGATTGGCAGGGATCGTTTGTCGTGTGATTTCAAAAGTTCGAAGCAACCGGGCTGGTAAGAAAAAAACCTCACGTCTATTTCATGCATGTTATAATTAATAGACCACATTCGATATATCAAAATTCTAACAGAGTCCGAGGGTTTGGGGTCAAAATTGCAAATTTTGCACGACTCCATTGTTTCGCAATTCCCAGAAGAGACTAAAGCACAAAGAGTCATGTAAGAATTTTAATACGTCGAACGTGAGTTACTGAACAGAGTATTCCTCTCTTGGTATCATTACCATACGAGGCTTTGATTTCTGATTTTTACTGTACTTATAGAGATAAATTTCCTGGTTAGCTCCTGGTAGTGTAGCATACATATTATTTCACAAACATGAATCATTTCCATTTTTTTCTAATGTTTGTATTGGAGCATGTTAATTGTCTTCACTTTCTTGGAAAGCAAAACAGTTCCAAACGTCATTCGTTTTGCAGGGTTTGTATTGGTGTAATTAGGTTTTCAGAGCTGAAGTGTTACAATACATCTTGGCACCGCAACATTCAGTTGCTGAGTTCGTTTATCTTTCAGAGCGAAACAGCCGTTGAAGGTTTCATAGCCAGTCAGGCGCCACAAACAAGGAAGGTGAGTAGTTTGACTTCCCCTTAATACCAAGAAAAATTCCTCATATTCACTTGCGGTAACTAAATCCCCTAGATTTCTATTTTCATGCGTGCTCTCAACGATCTTAAAAGAGATTTCAGATTCAGACCAGTAACAAATTTTTAAATTCATAACTGGCTCAGAGGTTGAGGACAGCAAAAGGAAATATGTCGCATCTAGATTCAATGATGGACAATTCAAATATGAATTTTCATAACTGGAAACTGCCTGTTAAGGGAAAATCCCGGGTTTTTAAGCCGTAGCACAGTAGTCGCGAAGGCGCAACAGAATAGGTTAGGTAGTAAAGGAAAGCCTGTTTGGTAAATTTGGAGCTGCCCTAAAAACTATGTTTGTCTATACTTTCATTATAGGATTTTAGTGGACGTTTTTCATAAACAGAACAATAATAATCGTTATATCTTGGTAATAAAATTTAAAAAACTCAACCTCCCAAAATCGTTGGTAAGCAAGGTAAAAAAAAAAAGAAGAAAAGAAAAATTCCTAATATTCGCTTGCGGTCAAGAATCCCCGCGTTTTCTATTTTCTTACGCGCGCTCGACGATCTTAAAAGAGAGAATATAGAATATGGGAACAGGCTAGCCTTTCCTAAGTTTAAGAGATTTCTAGGCAATATTTGCTCTTCCAACAAATTTTACAGATAAAAGTCGTTGGGTGTCCCTGGTATGAAATTTCCAAACGATATAAAAATTCACCAGTAGGCTCGCTTCCTCGC